>OY728143.1:1436294789-1437037217 GCA_963277665.1 Viscum album
TTGAGTGAGTGGGAACAAATTTCAGTTTCCGTCCTTTTCTATTATGGGAATACTATAAATATAAACCATAATACATTTGGGATTTGAGATAGTTCACTTGTGAGGAAAGCTTATGCTCAACCATTTTTGTGACATATTGAGATCTTAACCAAAGGTTTCTTTTAGGTTGACGATGATAAGACTAGAGATTCATCAGAGTGAGATCCATCATAGTGAGATCCATTGAATCAAGATCCATCAGGGTGAGGTCCATCAGAGTAAGATACATCAAATCAAGATCCATCAAACAAAGATCCATTAGATGAAGTTCTGCTAGAAATATCTCTATCATCCAAAGAAGAAGTTGGGAGTTTCTGATTGAGTTTCTACTCAATTAAAGAGGGAAGATTAGAAGCAGAATTAGATGGATAAAATAGGATAGAGAACATCAAAAAATAGTTACCAGACTAAGGTAAAATTGACTGAATTTTTCAAATTAAATTTTCTAGATGTAAATTCTGGATGTTTTTATTACGAATATTCCAATTTACTAAAGATATGGAGGAATATTCAAGACCAAAAAATTATAAAGATAATTTTTTAAGTTCTTGAAGATTTTACATTGGTAAAGTTGATCAAGATTAATTTTTGAGGAAGTGGATAATTTTCTAAAGTGGAACAAAAAATAATAAAATTGATGCCTATAGCTGGGAGGTATAACGAGTTGCTGGAGAGGATTATTTTTTGTGGTGTATAACCGGGTATTAAGAAAGAGGATATGAAAATGATATTTTGGGGGGGTATAACCAACTATAACAAAAAATTTAACTACTGAATTGTAGAACTATTTTATACTTGTGTCTTTGTATTCCAAAAGAAGTTAGTAAAAGGAATCTATGTTGGGAGGACTAAACAACATGAAAAGGAGTAGATCTTTGTACCAAACAAGTTTTTAGAGGTTAATAAAGTTTTCTCAATGAAAAGTTAATAAAATTTATTATAAAAAGGAAAGTGATCATTGATTCACCCCCCTCTCAATAATCTCGATCTGCTTGGGAACGTCATGTCTAAGGAATGTTTTTTGACTACATTGTGAACGAGTATTTTGAATATATAGTGGACTATAGAGTTTGAATATGGAGTATTGATAATATATATTTATATGATCATGTTTATTTCATGATCAAATAGACTTTATAACTTTTAATTAATCTTGTCAATACTATAAGAAAAATTTCATGATCATAATGCTAATAGAGAGATAATTTTATTTTAGTATATTATTTATTAAACCCATTTAGGATGAATATGGATTAACTCAGGTTAAAAATTATATTGATTTTAACATGTAATTTGTTTCTATTTAAAATGACATTAATACCTCTAAATTTCTAAATTGAATCATTTTAATTAATTAATTTGTTATATTATATTACATATTTTTAAATATTTGAATTATTCTAATAATCTAAAATTAAAAATATTAGATTGTTATTTAAATTTTATTTATATGGAATCTATTTTTTTTTGTGAGCCTAATAAGTTTTTCTGTAGTCACCATTGCATGTTAATTTTGGTATATTTCTAGGCATGTCATTATATGCTTTATCATATTTCGTAATCTCATTTTCTATCCCTATATAATATTTGGACTTTTATATTATGATATTTATTAATCTACTTTGAAAAAAACAAATATATAACTGTGAAATTACAAAAATAAAAATAAAGAATAATTGTTTTTTATTTATCGGAAACTTTTTAAAATTAATTTTAATGTTTCTATACCATTATTTTTTTGATTTTTTTCTGAAATGATGATAATTAAACATGTTCAAAGTGATAATTTTATTTATAGAATATTTTTTAATTCTTTTATTTGGGAAATATTCTATATTTTTTTATTATTTATAAAAGTAAATTTGAAATTAAATTTCAAAATATAATAAATTATTTTCAATTATTGATATTTAGTATAGATAACAATGAGTTGAAGTTGGATTACTACATTATGAACAAGTGATTAATATGAGGACAATGCCGATGTTTTTTTTGGAATTTTCTAAATAAAATGTTCCAAACAATTATATATTTTTCTATCCATGATTAAAATGTTTAAATATAGAAAATTTGAAAAGAAAATAAATAAATGATAATTTAAATTTTCAGGGTTTTATTATGAGTTATAGTACTTGTATTTTTCATGGTTAAATTGATTTGAATTCAAGATCTCTTGATAATGATGATTTTCAAGATGATAAGTCTAAACAAAATGAATAAATGGTTCATGATATTGAATTAAAGGTATTTGGGAAAGTACTGATATTGAGAATCTATGTGGTGATATTGAAAAAAATCATATCTAGGTTATAAAAAAGTAATTTTCTTATTAATGGTGTTAATATTGATTAACATGAAGGAAAAAATGGACAGAGTGAAAAGAGTTTTACAGAGTTTCTATAGCTTCTGAAATTTATACTTCCTAAAGACAATGATTTTCTAGATTGACATTATAATGTGAAGAAAATATTATTCCTGATGCATTTGGTGAACTAGTTGATACATGTCCACCTAAATGTTTTTGTTCTATATAGGATGGAATAAGAAGGTATGTCAAATTATCCTAAATATGAAACATTATGTATAAGTTAAAAGAAAAATCAAAGGCTAATTTATCAGTTTTAAAGACTCATTCCAAGAAAATTTGTTATCTTCCTATAATTCCTCATTTAAAACATTTATTTTCAAATTCAAATGATACAGAAAGGTTAATATGGAATTCAGATGAGCAGATATTTGATGTAAAATTACATCATCCAGATGATTATTTATAGAGGATGAAAATTGATCAACAATTTATAACATTCGGTACTGAAGTTATAAATATCAGACTTGGAAAATGAATAAATGAAATGAATCTATATTGAATCCTTAGTAACAAACATAGTTCACAACATGATTAATTGTAATTTACAACTTAACTTATGAATCTTATTTGAAATGGAAACATAACATGTTGAGTTTAATTATTTCTAGATCAAAACAACTTGGAAATGATATTAATGTTATCTTATCACCATTAATTAATGATTTGAAACTTTTATGGGAGGAAGTTATCAGAGTTTATGAATCTTACAAAATGAAACATTTTCAACTACATGCAATGATTATGTTCATTATAAATGACTTCCCAACATATGAAAATGTATCTAGATACAATGTTAATTAATATAAATCTTATCAATTTTTTAAATAATGGACTTCATATTTTCAACTAAAACATGGGAGAAGAATAGTATACATGGTTCATTGAAGGTTTTAATCTATAGATCACTCTTATCAAAGATTAAAAAATGAATTTAATGGATCATAGTAATTTTATAATTCTCCAAAACTATTTTCTAATAATCAATATTTTGAGAGGGTGAAAATAATTGATGTTTCATTTAGAAGGACCCAAAAGTATGGTAATGATAGAAAAATATCAAAAAATGTTAAATATTTTTTGAGCTTTCATATTGGAGATATCATGAGAAAAAAAATTATATTGATTTCATATATGTGGAGAAGAATATCTGTGACAGTTTTATTGGAACACATTTAGATATTAATGGAAATACTAAACATTGATTGAATGTAATATTTGATTTACTCTCAATGGGAATATGTTTAGAGTTACCTCCCTACCCTAATGTAATATAAAAATACCTATCTTCATATTGTTTTATATTATCTAAGAGGGAGACAATTAGTTTTTTTCAGTGCCTCCCTGGTATCAAAGTGCCATAGGGTTATTCTTTAAAGGATTTTTTTTATGTCACTAAAAGATTTGAAGTTTACAATAATAGAATATCATGATTATCAAATCATGATGCAATAAATCCTAACAATTTCATCACAAGGAATATTACCTATCTATATCAAAATGAATTTCATAAAGGAATGTTATTTTTTTAATTCAATTTTTAACAAATTGATTTATCTAAATTTTTTAAACAAGTTAGAGAATTATTCAAAATCTATACTTTGTCAACTAGAAATATACTTTCCTCTATATTTTTTTTGATATCATGGTAAATTTAATAGTTAATTTGGTGTGAGAAATAAATATTTACAAACCTATATATCTATATTTGATGCATCCTTTTGAAAGGTATACAATGATATTAACGATATATGTTAAGAATCCATATCGACTTAGAACCTCCATTATTGAGAAGCATATTTCTAATGAGGGTGTAGAGATTTGTATAAACTACTTATATATAGTGGATCACATCAATTTGTCTATATTTATCTATGAACGAGTTAGTTTTGGGGGAATGGGGATATATGGATTGAAATAAAAACTGTTGATTGGTGAAGAGATAAAGAAAAATGTTCATTTAAGCATATTTTAATATATCTTCTACATTGAGATGAAATATTGTTTTTTTTGAAAATATGATACTATCTTAGAATTTATTTTTATTTAAATCGGGAGAATATATTATTTATTAGTATGGAATTGATTATGGAACACTTGGTGAGACCCTACTGGGCATTTTAGCTCACACCCTTCCTTTTCCTTTAGGAGTTTGTAAATTATCTTTTTCCAGGTTCATAAAAAAAATGACTACTTGGAAGTGGTGGATGTTCTTGATACTTGTGACCCAGAGCAATGGATTTGACCATTAGATATGTAATCCACATGTTACATGGGATGTTTGATCTTTTTTCTTGACAGATTTTGTGTATTCTAATGATGTAATATTTTGGTTATTATTTTACAAATATTATTCTAGTAATTTCTATTTGAGGAGTGTTGAAATAATAATTTTTAGGTTTTATCTTCCACTATTTTATGGAAAAATCATTCCCACTTGATTCTTGTATGATTCCAGGTGCTAGTCGCCAACCTGTGGGGATTTGGAATTCCCTTCAGGATATGCCAGATATGGCTCGAGTATCATTGTAGTTGGGTATCAAGGATGGTTTCTTATAAATTGGTATCAAATTCTAAAAGTTGTGAAGCTTTCCTTAATGTGAATATGTAGTTTGGGTTGTCCTGGTAGAAAAGTGGTAGGATTGACGAGACTCAGGAGGTAGTTATGAGCGAGTTCCTGGACAACTCTCATCATAATGAGCCTTAAGTCCCCCCTTGGGAATTTGGTAAAAGTTTATTTGAGTATTTTTTTGATCTGATTATATTTTTTCTCCTTAATTCTAATATGATTATCTTGAAAAATAAAAAATTTTGAATTTTATTGAAGAAATTTATTTTTCTTATAACTCATGTTTGATTGGATGATATATGTATCCTTTTTTGTTGTTTTAGTGTTGTATATTGATGTTTTATAGCATCATGCCTCGAATAAAATGTTTAAATAGACCATAGGAGGAATATGCTGGTGAAACAGAACCAGAGAATCCTCCAATGGATCAAAATCTTATTGAGATAGTGGTGCATGATTTAAAAAATTTGGGATAGGTTGTAACACTCATTCCCATTCAGAATCTGGTAGTGGAAACTTGAAGGGATTAATCTCAAAATAACAATCAAGATTTTATTCACAAGAAAATACCAGTGTTTGAAGGCTCTAATAATCCTTAAGAGCTCGAGGACTGGTTAGAAAATACAGAGTTTCATTTTGATTTCTTAGAAATACCTATTTCAATTAAAGTGAAATGCGATACCTTCAAGATCGAGGGACCTAGAATGAGATGGTGGGATTTGATGGTGATTGGGAATAACCACGAGTTATTTGAGTAGAAATTATTTAGAGTTATTTTCAATAATCAGTTCAATCTAGAGTCAATGTTCTTGGTTAAATCCATGGAGTTTCTTAACCTCATATAGGGTGAAAAAACTGTGATATAGTATGCAAACTTTTTTGTTGAGATTTATCATTTTTCTCCTATGGTGGTGAAGAATGAAAAAATAAATTCTCAAAGGTTTGATATGGGTATTTGATATGATATTTGATCCCATGATTTCATGATGAAGATAACATATTACACTGATGTGCTGGATAGAGATTTGATGGATGAGATTGAATTGTCTTGTAAGTTGGGGTTTACAAGAGTTCCCTTTTATCCTATAGTAGTTATATGAGATCCTTTAAAGTGAAGATAATGTGTGATGATTATAGTGGTGGATATTTACATTAGGAATTTTCTAGACCTCCTACAGTGCTTATAAGAGTCCCTTTGACTTTATTATAGTGTGTCAAGGTTGGGTATTCAAATAGGGTTTTCATCGAAGCACCAATGATCTGTAGTTCATACAGTAGCCCAGGTCACCTATAGAATTTTTTCTATATCTTTTCTATTCCACACAGTGGAATGGGATCATCAACAAAAAATATACTATAGTGTAATAAAATTCTTTAATAACTAAGGTATTTTGACCATAGGAATCCAGAATAATGCTTCTTCATACAATGGAAGAGTCTCCAGAGGAATCTAATTCTGGTCCATCAACTATGAGTTTTACCATCACTTATAGAATTATCTTTAGTGATTTTATTATTTGATACTGGTTTATATCACTTTTTTAAATTGAATCATATTGTTAACTAACTAAATATTAATATAGATCTCTTTTTATAATGTGATGGATATTACTATGTCCCTCAGAATGAAGAGAGAACAACTTATTTGGTATCTTTATTGTGTTTTATATCTATCATATATTGAGATTACCTAGAATTTTATAAATGGCCCATCCAGTAAACACAAAAAATTTAAATTCCCCTAGAATTTTTCATTCAATTCAAAACATAGGACATTAAAACCTTCCCACCTTATAACTTATCATCCTTGAGAATCCTTAGAGAACAACCTAAACATCACATAAACTACAAGTTTCATGAAGCTTCATTCAAATGGTCGCATTGTGTTTCCAAATGCCAAATTCACCTTCAAGCATCCCTTCTAACATTACATTTCAAAAAAAGCCTGAATTTACTATTATGTTCGACATGTCTCATTTTCTATGCCCAATAGGGTGTGCCGTGTTTTTCAGGGAGAATGAGACCCTGAGTTGAGTAGAGATGGACCTTATATTCTAGAGTTGGGTAGGTTAATATCAATGTTTTATTTTAACATGGAGTGATAATATTTGAGAGATTAAATCCCTCTAGTTTTCATTGAGTTTCCCAATGCATTTCCTTCTAACTTTTTGGTTTCCAACGGTAAGAGATGTGGAATTATCTATTGATTTAATACTTGGTCCTCATCCAGTGTCTATTCCTTCTTATCATATGAAACTAATAGAACTGAAATAATTAAATAATCAGTTGGAAAATCTTCTATAGAAAGGATTTATATTCCTGAGCGTGCCACCTTGGGCGATACCTATTCTATTTTCAAAGAAATTTGATGGAACACTTCACCACTACGTTGATTATTGACAACTCAATTGAGTTATAGTAAAGAACAAGTATCCATTTACACAAATTGATGACCTTTTTGACTGGTTTAAATTGAAAATTGTCTCTCAATGATTGATCTTCGATCTGGTTATCAGAAATTGAGAATTAAAAATTTTTACATTCATAAAACCAACTTTAGAAGTAGGAATGTCCATTATAAGTATCTTGTTATTCTATTTGGCCGGACCAATACTCCTATAGTTTTTATGTAATTGATGACTAGGATATTATATGAGTACCTTGACTCATTTTTTGTAGTATTTGTGTATTGAATCTTTGTTTACTCCAAAACCAAGTAGAATCATGTGAGTTAGTTGATAGTAGTTCTGGTAATTTTCAAAAATCACTGACTTTATGTGAAACATTCTAAGTGAAATTTGAGGATTCGAGTAGTGAATTTATTAGGTTACTTGGTATTGGAATGTGGTAGTTAAATTGATCCCAAAAAGGTTTAATCTACTATGACATGAGAGATACCACATAATGTATTTAAGATTCAAAACTTTTTATGCTTGGTAGGGTATTAATGTAAGTTTGTTAAATATTTCTCAAAGATGGCTTCTCTGATGACTACTATGACACTAAAAGTAGTGAATTTATTATGGGATTAAAAATGTTAGAGTTATTTTTTTGATATAAAATAACTTTTTAATTTTTCATCATTTTTGACTCTTCCAGAGGATTGGTAGGGCTATGTAGTCTTTTGTGATGCATCAGGTTTTGGTTTGCGGTAGATTCTCATGTAGAGTTATCACATGGTAGCCTATTGTTTTAGATATATTATTACAAATAATAAGAATTATCAGACCCATGATCTTGACTTAGCTACCAAGATGCACTATTTTAAGAGTTAGTGTCATTAACTTTTCATATAAACATTTACTGACTCTTCCAACCACAAAATCTTGAGTTATATCTTCTCAAAAAATATTTTAACCTTTGGTAGAGGGATTTGGTGGAGTATCTATAATATTTTTATTTAGACATTTCCTATACCCCTAGAAAGTGGAAGGTAATTTATAATTCTTTAACCAATAAAGTTTCAACCAAGCCATGAAAGAATCATTAGAAGTGTGGAATCTAATGGATCTTTTTACTCATTTTTATTTGGGAGTCCAAGAGAATGTGTCCGAGTCTTTTCTAATGATTTTTTTAGTTTAACTCCCATATTCCTAGGATGATTTTAATGGATCAGTATCTCTATGATGAATTCCTTGTCATTAGGGACTGTATTTATGGTGTGAATACCATTAGTGAGAGGTCATTCTCTTTAGACGGTATCCTATGTTTCTATAATTGATACATTGTACCTTTTCATGTAAGAAAGTACATGATGGGGGATTGTCATGATTACTAGTGGGAAGTTCACCCTAGAAAAAAAATATGTTCTATGACATAAGATGATGAATCTGGTTCTTGGGTAAGAGTTGATACATCACTAATTTTGTTTCTCATTCTTACACTTACCAAAAGATCAAGTCAATAACTAGATACCTTCAGATTTTCTTCAACCACTTATAGTGCCGACATGGAAGTGGGAGAGGATTTTTATGGATTTAATGGTTGGGTTGCTGCATACCCCTAAGAAAAATAATTTTTTACGAGTTGTGATTGATAAGATGACCAAATTGGCTCCCTTTCTATCCATTCAAGATACAAGCAAATTTTCCATCTTTGGAAGTCTAAATGTGAAAGTGATCGTTAGATTGAATTCTTTTCCATATCTTATAATCTATTATAGGGATGGCCATTTTACTTATAATTTTTGGGGAGGACACCAGGAGGTGTTGGGATCCTAGGTACCTCTGATTATAGTATATCATCCATAGATAGATGACCAGACATGTAACAACCTGGCCCGACTGACCACTAAACCGGTAACCAGACTGGTGGCTCACATTACCTCAAGCACACCCCCCCAAATACCAGAGGTTGCCGACTAGCAGCAAGGCCTAGGGTGTGTCTATGAGAAGACTATAACCTCATAGACTAGAGAATAACAGTGGTATAAATGAGTAAAGAACCATCAAATAGAATAAGTAGTAATAAATAATTGACAAAGTAGTGGAACACAAATAATAAAAATAATATAAAAGTGGCCAACACAAATTTACAACAATGCATGCATGTCCATGTGGTGCTATAAGGTAAATTTTTTTTAAAGAAAATAGACCAAAGAACTAACTCCAAGATCATACTGAGTACTAGCTCAATCATGTTCTTCATATCTCCCAATTATACAGTACAACACAAGAAATCAATCCAAAGAATTACAAGAATGAAGGACTACTCATGTACCCCAGTGCAATGGAGGCCTATGAAGGGTGTGAGAGATAAATATCAATAGGAAATCACCACCAGTTTCTATAGTAATCTAGAAAATGAAATATAAATTGAGATAGTGTGCCATTTATAGTAATTTCAGAGCAATAACAAATAAAATGACCACACCTTGGTCCTAGTTCCTAAACTGACCCCCATCCCATACCACCTACTTTGTCCTTAGTCGGATATCTTAAAGGAGGTACCTAGGCAAGTTATAATACATATAACATGTTCCATTATAGAAAATAAATCTAACAAAATTATTCCCCAAGATTATGCTATAACTTGGGGTCTCATATGCATGTCAACACATGAGTAAGAAAAATTATAATTAAGAAGTACCAAGAAAAATAAAAATGGGATCATAACAATAATGAAAGATGAATCTCATAAGACAAAACAATCAATAATCCAGATCTATATAGACCATTGGAGTCCCGCGCCCATACAAGGTAATATAAAAGAATCCCAAGTATCATAATGGGAACATATGATAATCCAATACCACCGAGTCTGTCCAAGGTGATCCAAATGGATTCCCTTGTATCATTACGAGGCAAGGTAACTTATAATTCCATCACAAGTATCTAACATAGGGGACCAAGTATTACCCAAGGCATGGAGTATCCATCTTTAAAAAAGGTTTGTCCATGGTTTCTCCCCTAGGGAATAAATATCACTCAAGAGTGTAGTAAACCGCCCGAGAAGACCTTTCTTGGAAATCAAAAGCATCACCCCAGCGCGCCGTGGTATAACCACCAAAGAAAGAGAGTCCATCCATGAATCCTTAATATGGAACCCATGTTTTCTCCAAACCCACATCAAGTGAACCATAGTAGACAAGGAACATTGTAAGTAAAACATCAATACATATATCACATGAGAAGAATATGTATAAATCATGATATCAAACAAGAACTACGAGCCACAAAAAATAAAGCTATCAAGTAAAACAAACCAATCCATCATCATGGAATAAGGAATTTAGAACAAAAGTAACCTAATGCTATAATAAATATTACTAGGTAATACATAATAGACATAAGAAAGGTTTAAGAAAAAGGCTTAGAAACAAGGCATAATATCTTACAATGGAATGCAACCAGAGTCACCTGGAATTTGCATGACTTTAACCATATGTCATGAATGACATCTCAAGGTCTCAAGATATCAAGATTTAGTTTATACAACCAAGACAAACCACTTTAGCACAACCAAAAATGCATACACAAGAATATTAATAGGGCACAAGGCACAATGGAATTTAATATCAACCCATGGAATTGGAAAAGAGGTGAGAAACATTATGTGGAAGAATCAAGGGTATACAACCAACTTGAATATAAATTTTGTATAAAATGAATAAGGAATCCAATGTGAATAATCCATCACATATAAGGCATTCAAATGAGTTTAGAAGTTAGGCATAAGGATCAATGGTCACTATAATAGCTAACCATTATCATTAATTCAATTAATAACATATGATATTAAGTCAAAATAATATCTTAGGTGGTGATTTATCATTTAATGCATTGGTATTTAGGGCCATTTAGAATAGAACACCCAAATGGGGTGGCCAAGAGGCAAGGAAAACACACCAAAAAAAGTTCTCCATAAGAAAATGTCACAACAGACAAAACAAACCAAAAAATTTAATACAAGTCAAAAAATTCAGTATGGCTAAACCATTTATTCAAGGCATTCCATTTGGTATGAGCCATCCTACTCAAGGTCATTCTCACTCAATTTTCTAAAATACGGAAAATTGATTTTAAGGTACAAGTTTCAAAGGGTTTATTTTTGTTACCCTTAAGGGATTATACCCTCTTGACCAATTCATTTTAACCATCCCATTTATCTCAACCATTTTATTTAACTCATTGAGACATAACGGCTAAATTACAAGGCTCAAGTGTAAGGAAGAGGTTCCAGGGAAATAAGGATATTCACACTTGGAAAATGCAACAAAAAGGGACCAAGCACCTGAAGAAGCCTTTTTAACAATTATAACTAAATAAAAATCACAAGGAAACACCCACAACATTAAGTGAAGCAAACATAAAAGTATACTCACTACATTTTTAACTTGAAGGAAGAGCACCTCCATTGGAGGGGGTTTATTATAAAATCATTACATTCTTATCACCCAATCATATATCATATTTAAAAATTCATTATATTTATCAAAGGAATCATTTAATCTAATCATACTGCATTATTTTAGAACTAAGGGCAGAGAAATAATCAATTAATTAATGCATTAATGAACACAAAGGGTCATGGAAAGGGGAACCTACCTCAAAGAGGAACAAAGCCAACACCTGGAACTTAAAATATTTATAAACAACCACCCAGAATTGCTCCAAACATTCATGCATATCCCTTCACACACACACACACACACACACACACACATATATATCCCTTAACCTAACGCACATGTTCCATGTGCCATGAGGTAAGACTTACATGGAAGATACTTATATTTATATATATAAATACTTGAGTATATGTGTGCGCACCATCAAAATTGATTAAAACCCACTACACATTATACTCGAGACTCATAAATTACAAAACCCCCAACATTAAAAGGTTGAACTATAAGAAAGGATGAAAACCATTACCCGGAATCAATGATGGTGATCCAAAACAAGCTGAACCACCTTTCCTTTGGCGGTGGTTTTCAGAACATGAAAAAAAAGTCTCAGGAGACCATTCAAACAACCTTAAAACAAAATAAAATAGAAATCATGTAAACCCCTCAAACCCTAGGTTTGACCGAACTCCATAGGGTGACAGTGAGGCTGGAAATTAGCTAAAAATAGGGAGGATACGGGAGGAGAGATATTACCATGATGGATCAAACACAAATCAAAATAAATTTGGGTGGAAATGGTGCATATGAAGAGGTTGTTTGGTGGGGGAGGTCACACCATAGGGGGGTCGCGCGAGAGGTGTTCCACCAAGGTGGGTCACGTGAGGGTTATTGTGAGGAGGGGGAGACCCCCTGTGGGTCTAAAACAAAACAAAACAAAACAAAACAAATAATAATAATAATATTATTACTATTATTAAAACATTTATTATTATTACTACTTTCCATTCAATTTATTTCCATTTTAATTTAATTTAAATAATTGAATTTCTTAAAATATACAAATCATAGTGTTCTGAATCTCATAAATCAAATAGGTTATGATGATCAGTTTTATAAATGGAACATCCAGTAAACGAAAAAAATTTAAATTCCCCTAGAATTATTCATTCAATTCAAAACATAGGACATTAAAACCTTCCCACCTTATAATTTCTCATCCTTGAGAATCCTTAGAGAACAACATTAACATCACATAAACTACAAGTTTCATGAAGCTTAGTTAAAATGGTCACATTGCTTTTCCAAATTCCAAATTCACCTTCAAGAATCCCTTCCAACATTGCATTTTGAAGAAAGGCCTGAATTTACTATTATGTTCGACATGTCTCCTTTTCTATGCCCGATAGGGTGTGCCATGTTTTTTAGGGAGAATGGGACCCATATTTGAGTAGAGATAGACCTTATATTCTAGATTTGGGTAGGGTAATATCAATGTTTTATTTTGACATGGAGTGATAATATTTGAGAGATTAACTCCCTCTAGTTTTCATTGAGTTTCCCAATGCATTTCCTTCTAACTTTGTTGGTTTCCAACGGTAAGAGATGTGGAATTATCTATTGATTTAATACTTGGTCCTCATCCATTGTCTATTACTTATTATCGTATGGAACTAATAGATTTGAAATAATTAAATAATCAGTTGGAAAATCTTCTATAGAATGGATTTATATTCCTGAGCGTGCTTCCTTGGGCGATACCTGTTCTATTTGCAAAGAAAGTTGATAGAACACTTCACCGCTATGTTGATTATTGATAACTCAATTGAGTTATAGTAAAGAAAAAGTATCCATTTCCACAAATTGATGACCTTTTTGACTGGTTGAAAGTGAAAAGTGTCTCTCAATGATTGATCTTCGATCTGGTTATCAGAAATTGAGAATTAAATAATTTTACATTCATAAAACCAACTTTAGAAGTAGGAATGTCCATTATAAGTATCTTGCTATTCCATTTGGTCTGACCAATACTCCTATAGTTTTTATATAATCGATGACTATGATATTATATGAGTACCTTGACTCATTTTTTGTAGTATTTGTATACGAAATATTTGATTACTCCAAAACCAAGGAGAATCATGTGAGTTAGTTGATAGCAGTTCTGGTAATTTTAAAAAATCACTGACTTTATGTGAAACATTCTAAGTGAAATATGTGGATTTGAGAAGTGAATTTATTGGGATACTTGGTATTGGAATGTGGTAGTTAAATTGATCCCAAAAAGGTGTAATCTATTATTACATGTGAGATACCACATAATGTATTTAAGATTCAAAACTTCTTATGCTTGGAAGGGTATTAATGTTGGTTTGTCAAATATTTCTCAAAGACGGCTTCTGTGATGAATACTATGACACTAAAAGTAGTGAATTTATTATGGGATAAAAAATGTTAGAGTTATTTTGTTGATCTAAAATATATTTTTAAATTTTCATCATTTTTGACTCTTCCAGAGGATGGGTAGGGCTATGTAGTCTTTTGTGATGCATCAGGTTTTGGTTTGGGGTAGATTCTCATATTGAGTTATCACATGGTAGCCTATTGTTCTAGATATATTATTCTAAACAATAAGAATTATCAGACCCATGATCTTGAATTAGCTACCACGATGCATGATTTTAAGAGTTGGTGTCATTACCTTTTTATATAAACATTTACCGACTCTTCCAACCACAAAATCTTGAGTTATATCTTCTCATAAAATATTTTAACCTTCGGTAGAGGGATTTGGTGGAGTACCTATCATATTTTTATTTAGACATTTCCTATACCCATAGAAAGTGAAATATCATTTATAATGCTTTGACCAGTAAAGTTTCAACCAAGCCATGAAAGAATCATTAGAAGTGTGGAATCTAATGGATATCTTTCCTCATTTTCATTTGGGTGTCCAAGAGAATGTGTATAAATCTTTTCTAATGATTTTTTTAGTTTAACTCCCATATTCCTAAGATGATTTTAATGGATCAGTATCTCTATGATGAATTATTTGTCATTAGGGACTCTATTTATGGTGGGAAGACCATTAGTGAGTGGTTGTTCTCTTTACAGGGTATCATATGTTTCCAGAATTGATACATTTCACCTTTTCCTGTAAGAAAGTACATGACGGGGGATTGTCCTGATTACTAGTGGGAAGTCCACCCTAGAAAGAAAATATGTTCTATGACATAAGATGATGAATCTGGTTCCTAGGTAAGAGATGATACATTACTAATTTTTTTTCTCATTCTCACACTTACCAAAAGATCAAGTCAAGAACTAGATACCTTCAGATTTTCTTCAACCACTTATAGTGCCGACTTGGAAGTGGGAGGGGATTTTTATGGATTTAATGGTTGGGTTGCTGCATACCCCTAAGAAAAATAATTTCATACGATTTGTGATTGAAAGGATAACCAAATTGGCTCACTTTCTACCCATTCAATATACAACCAAATTTGCAAACTTTGGAAGTCTAAATGTGAAAGAGATCGTTAGATTGTATGAATTTCCATATCTTATAATCTCTTATAGGGATGCCCATTTTACTTATAATTTTTGGGGATCCCACCAGGAGGTGTCGGGATCCTAGGTACCTCTGAGTATGGTATATCATATATATATAGATGACCAGACATGTAACAACTTGGCCCAACTGGCCACTAAACCGGTAACCAGACCGGTAGATCACATTACCTCAAGCACCCCCCCAAATGCCAGAGGTTTCCAACTAGCAGTAAGGCCTAGGGTGTGTCTATGAGGAGATTATGCCCTCATAGTCTAGATAAGTATAGTGGTATAAATGAATAAAGAACAATCAAATAGAGGAAGTAGTAATAAATAATTGACAAAGTAGTAGAACGCAAATAATAACAATAATATAAAAGTGGCCAACACAAATTTACAACAATGCATGCATGTCCATGTGGTACTAAAAGGTATAAAAAATTTAAATAAAATAGACCAAATAACTAAATCCAAGAGAATACTGAGTACTATATCAGTCATGTACTCCTTATCTCCCAATTATGTAGTACAACACAAGAAATCAATCCAAAGATTTGCAAGCATGAAGAACTACTCATGTACCCCAGTGAAATGGCGGCCTGAGAAGGGTGTGATAGATAAATACCAATAGGACATCACCACCAGTGTCTAGCCTAATCTAGAAAATGCAATATAAATTGAGAGTGTGTTCCATTTATAGTAATTTTAGAGCAATAACAAATAAAATGACAACACCTTGGTCCTAGTTTCTAAACAAACCCCTATCCCATACCAGCTACTTTGTCCTTAGCCAGATATCAGAAAGGAGGTACCTATGTAAGTTATAATAAATATAACATGTTCCATTATAAACAAGTAAACTAACAAAATTATTCTCCAAGATTATGCTATAACTTGGGGTCTTATATCCATGTCAACACATGAGCAAGAAAAATTATAATTAAGATGTACCAAGAAAAATAAAAATGGGATCATAACAATAATGAAAGATGCATCTCATAAGAGAAAACAATAAATAATCCAGATCTATATAGACCAATGGAGTCCCGGGCCCATCCAAGGTAATATAAAAGAATCCCAAGTATTGTAAGGGGAACATACGATAATCCAATACCCCCGAGTCTGTCCAAGGTGATCCAAATGGAGTCCCTTGTATAATTATGAGGCATGGTAAATTATAATTCCATCACAGGTATCTAACATATGGGACCGAGTATTACCCAAGGTATTGAGTATCCATATTTAAAAAGGTTTTTCCATGCTTTCTCCCCTATGGAATCGATATCACTCAAGAGTGTAGTAAACTGCTCGAGAAGCCCTTTCTTGGAAATCCAAAGCATCACCCCCGACGCATCGTGGTATAACCACCAAAGCACGAGAGTCCATCCATGAATCCTTAAAATAGAACCAATGTTTTCTCCCAACCCACATTAAGTGAACCATAGTAGCCAAGGCACATTGTAAGGAAAACATCAATACATTTATCAAATGAGAAGAACATGTATAAATCATGATATCAAACAAGAACTATGAGCCACAAAAAATCAAGCTATCAAGTAAAACAAACCAATCCATCATCATGGCATAATGAATTTAGCACAAAAGTAACCTAATTCTATAAGAAATATTACTAGGTAATAAACAATATACATAAGAAAGGTTCAAGAAAAAGTCTTAGAAACAAGGCATAATCTCTAACAATGGAATGAAACCAGATTCACATGGTATTAGCATGAATTTAACCATATGTCATGAATGAAATCTCAGGGTATCAAGATATCAATATTTAGTTTATACAGCCAAACCAAACCACTTTAGCACAACAAAAAATGCATACACAAGAATATTAATAGGGCACAAGGCACAATGGAATTTAATATAAGCTGATGGAATTGGAAAAGTGGTGAGCAACATTATGTGGAAAGAATAAAGGGTATACAACCAACTTGAATAGAAATTTTGTATAAAATGAATAAGGAATCCAATGTGAAGAATCCATCACATATAAGGCATTCAAATGAGTTTATAAGTGAGGCATAAGGATCAATGGTCACTATACTAGCTAACCATTATCATTAATTCAATTAATAACATAAGATATTGAATCAAAAGAATATATTAGGTGGTGATTTATCATTTAATGCATTGGTATTTAGGGCCATTTAGAATAGAACACCCAAATGGGGTGGCCAAGAGGCAAGGAAAACACACCAAACAAATTTCTCCATAAGAAAATGTCACAATAGATAGAACAAACCAAAAAATTTAATACAAGTTAAAAAATTCAGTATGGCTAAACCATTTATTCAAGGAATTTCATTTGGTATGATCCATCCTACTCAAGGTAATTCTCACTCAATTTTCCTAAATATGGAAAATTTATTTTAAGGTACAAGTTACAAAGGGTTCATTTTTGTTACCCTTAAGGGATTATACCCTCTTGACCAATTCATTTTAACCATCCCATTTATCTTAACCATTTCATTTAACTCATTGAGACATAACAACTACATTACAAGGCTCAAGTGTAATGAAGTGGTTCCAGGGAAATAAGGATGTTCCCACTTGGAAAATGCAACAAAAATGGACCAAGCACCTGAAAAATCCTTTTTAATAATTATAACCAAATAAAAATCAGAAGGAAACACCCACAACAATAAGTGAAGAAAACATATAAGTATAATCACTACATTTTTAGCTTGAAGGAAGTGCACCTACATTGGAGGGGGTTTATTACAAAATAATGACATTCTTATCACCCAATCATATATCATATTTAAAGATTCATTAGATTTATCAAAGGGAGAATTTAATATAATCATATTGCATTATTTTAAAACTAAGGGTAGAGCAATAATCAATTAATTAATGCATTAATGAACACAAAGGGGCATGGAAAGGGGACCCAACCTCAAAGAGGAACCAATCCAACACCTGAAACTTAAAATATTTATCAACAACCACCCAGAATTGCTCTAAACATGCATGCATATCCCTTCACACACACACAAACACACACACACACAAACACACATATATATATATCCCTTACCCTAATGCAGATGTTCCCTACGCCATGAGGTAAGACGTACATGGAAGATATATATATTTATATATAAAAATACCTGAGTATATGTATGCACACCCTCAAAATTGATCAAAACCCACAACACATTATACTTGAGACTCATAAATTACAAAACCCCCAACTTTAAAAGGTTGAACCATAAGAACGAATGGAAACCCTTGCCCTGAATCGATGATGGTGAGCCGAAACAAGCTGAACCACCTTGCCTTTGGCGGTGGTTGTCAGAACATGAAAAAAGGTCTCAAGAGACCATTCACACAACCCTAAAACAAAATAAAATATAAATCATGTAACCCCCTCAAACCGTAGGTTTGATCGAACTCTATAGGGTGACAGAGGATGGAAATCGGCTAAAAATAGGGAGGAGAAGGGAGGAGAGATCTTACCACGATAGATCAAACAAAAATCAGAAGAAATTTGGGTGGAAATGGTGAATATGAAGAGGTTGTTTGGTGGGGGAGGTCACACCGTTGGGGGGTCGCGCGAGAGGTGTTTCGCCAAGGTGGGTCATGTGAGGGTTATTGGGAGGAGGGGGAGACCCCCTCGGGGTTTAAAAAAAACTAAACTAATAATAAAAATAAAAATAAAAATAATAAAAATAATAAAAATAAAAATAAAAATAATATTACTATTATTAAAACATTTATTATTATTATTACTTTCCATTTAAATCCATTTAATTTATTTCCATTTTAATTTTAATTTAAACAATTTAATTTCTTAAAAGATACAAATCACAGTGTTCTGAATCTCAGAAAATAAATACGTTATAATGCTCGGTTTTATAAATGGACAATCCAGTAAATGAAAAAAATTTAAATTCCCCTGGAAATTTTCATTCAATTCAAAACATAGGACATTAAAACCTTCCCACCTTATAACTTCTCATCCTTGAGAATCCTTAGAGAACAACGTAAACATCACATAAACTACAAGTTTCATAAAGCTTTGTTCAAATGGTCGCATTGCATTTATAAATTCCAAATTCACCTTCAATAATCCCTTCAAACACACAAAAACTTAAGTTATCAAAACTCAATCCATCACTCATTATCCAACCAAAACACCAAAATGGATCTTACTCGAGCCCGTTTAGCTAGAGACATGATCACATTATCATCTCATCAAGAAAATGGACAAAGTTACTTCCCACATTAGGCTTTAATGTTAAGTGGCCAATTCAAACCCATAGTTCAAACCCAGTTAGAATTATCTTATAAGTATGCCTATAAGTTTTTTAACGACACTCCTGATGTGATTTTGAAACGGTCAAACACTTGATATCCCATCAATCTCATTTAGACAGGTCGAGCCATATTTTCATGAAAGGCCTAGGCTGACACATACTGAACTCAGATTCACTTGAATACATGCTTCAAAATGGTTCTTCACTGACTGTTATATCGATAAAAAGGAAGAAAAGTCAAGACACTATGGCCGAACATTTAAGAATATGCTCGGATTAGACAACCAATGTTATATAAATAGAACTACGATGACTCTTCCCAAGTCACCTTTCATTCAAAACAAAAACGTCCACTAAAGTACATACCCAACTTCTGGTGATGCTACTAACCAAACCATGAAGAAAACCATGCATTTAGAATGAAACACCAAAGGATAAATACCCAACAAGATCAACAAATTTAAAGATTTAGTGTAGCATAAGACCAAAACTCTCTTAGTGTATCAAGAATGACGTCAAGAGAGGGGACATGCTCGTCGCTAAGAAGAGTACACTAAGAGGAGTCCAAGATTTACCAAAAAGACACATGACACTCCCACCATACTAGGATGTAGTGCTCAAAATTATTTTAAACCAGCATACCCAAACTCAGGAAAAGAATAGTGAAACTATTACAAGTTGACTACTTTACAAAGTAGCTCAGCTTCACTATTAATAACCATTCACGATGACTTTACCACCCAAGGCACCACATGATCATTCAAGGTTTACCATCGAAGTCCACCACAACTAATGATTCTTGTCAAGGGTTGCGTTCACCACCAACTACATCAAAGTTGTGCTTCTAAGAAAGCACCAACAAGATTCAAAACCTACAAGACTTAAAAAAATAATCAAGACCAACTATTTTCCAATGGTCCACCTTAGTTATTCTCCTTATATTTGTAAGGGAAAATTTATCAGATTCGACATGAATCTCCCCACCTAGGAGTGTCATAGTCATCGAAAGAAGAGAGAGAGAAATATATAACCATCATTAAAAAGCACACTAGGTTAGATTGAATTTAGATGAACACGTGACACTCCTAGAGCCTCTCTCATGTATATCAGAGCAACTGGTATAAAACCAAAACTAAAAAGATCAGCGTGTCAAATACCGAGTCTCAAAGAAGTCATGTCGTGCATTGGTATGAACTTGATTACATTTAACGCCCAGTTCAATCTACTACAGTGATGACATGAGTAATTACTTATGAACACAAGGGTCAACGATTTCACCAAAATCAACCAATTCGTTACAAAATTAAGAACTCGACAAGCACTGCATACACGAACGCATACTACCTCAAGGCTTTAAAATAAAAACGACACACCCTCGATATTATCTATATGATATAGACCCTATGAATTCAAGTATCAGGTGTTCCATATAAAATATGTAACCCAAAGTCATATTTCCCCATACAGCCATTAACCTGGGCAATTCAATTCCATGTCACCCATCCCTGAAGGAGAAGAAAGAGTCACAAGACCGATGAAGCATCTGACTATGCCCTAGGCATATCTAAACTACTAAAACTGGGCATTTCTTGATGCTCATGCCCATATAAAGGGTCAAAGATACAACAACCACCTGTCTGAACAAGGTTTTAATTTCAAATCTAAGAGTCCTAAAAGAGAAAAAGACACCCGGAAGACACCAAATATTAGAAAGATGACAAGATTAGTAAGGAATAAGAGCTCTAAGTGTGCTTCCTAACACATGATGACCCCTTATGAAAGGAAAAATGTCAACCCTAACACCATGCCATGATAACAGAAATCACTAGACTCAAAATTTGATCATCAAGACATTTATAAATAAAATAATTCCTACGGAAAATGATCACACTTCCATTCTAAGGAAACTCAAGGGAGAAACTCAAACTACCCTAACACAATGATTTTAACAAAAGACACCACCACCTATTACATTTCAAATCACTTTAAATTTATTCACATTTAATATTTGATCATTAAAATATTTAATCAAGACATCATGTAATATTTTTAAAGACAAAAACAAAAGGTACTTGATTAAGCTAACACCCCAAGGGAAAACATGTAGGTTTCAAAAAACTTCTTTTTAAATATTTAATAATTTATTAGAAAACATATATTTATTAAGAAATTTATAAAATAAATTCAATTAAGTTATAATAGATATGGCGGCCTATTAGGGTCCCACTAAGCCAAAATGGGTTCATTAGAAAGAAACCCAATAGTAGTTGTTTAATTATTTAAGTTTCAAACACCCATATCAGGTTATAAAATAAGAAATATGCCCCAAATAACCTACTTGGGTCCATTTGAGTATTTAGGAATTTAAAAAATTCATTTTAGATTAAAACTAAACAAATTTTACATTGATAACCATTTAAAACATAAAATGGTCATTAAATTTAATATATGTTGTTATTTCACAGTTCATGAATCGGCCATACACTCTATAAGTTGAAAAATGGTCCCATTTTTCAAAACCAAATACATTTTCCCATTACATCAATTACATATTTTAAACAAAGTGAAGCATGTCACTACAAGAAAATAACACTGATCAGACATGCTATAGGAATAGAAGCATGTAATATTAACACCTAATCTTGTTATATAAGAAATAATTCTAAAGAAAATAAAAAAACATGGCATATAACTCAAGGAACACAATCCAAATTAGCAAGAATCCTACATATGCAATTACATGGCATGGAATATACATGGCATGTAAATATCTATGTGCCTACAATGATGCATGTAATGCTTCATCCTTGACTTACCAGGCCATGTGTAAGATACTAGAATCTAATAAATCGATAAGAAACAAAAAATATACCATTCACTCAAGGTGAAATCACATCAACTGTAATAACAAATAACATGAACATCAATTCCCATCCCTGACTACTTGGTCATTTCCCGTACATGGGGTGATCAGTCTTAGGCACGAGTATTAACCAATCATAGAAACATTCCTAGTCTCTTATCTAAAAACCAAAAATAGTAAGGCAAAAGGAAAAAACCAATGATACCACTTTGTAATGTCTCGGCTTGGTTGGCCACTAAACTGGTAGACGGACCTGTGGGTCACATGGCCTCAAGAGCATCTCCCCAAATTCAAAGGGCTACCGACTAGAAGTGAGGGCCTAGGGTGTGTTCATGAGGAGACTATTCCATCATATATTAGAGTAGAAATATGGTATAATAGAATAAATAAAAGTAAAATAATGGAATCAATAATAAAAAATTGACACAGTAGTAGAAGAAAAATAATAACAATAATATAAAAGTGACCAACACAAATTGACAACAATGCATGCATGTCCATTTGGTGAGACAAGGTAAAATAAAATTAATGAAAATAGACCAAAGGAATAACTCTAGTACTAGATTAGTTCTGTTCTCCCTATCTCCCAAGTACACAACAAAACACAAACAGTCAATCCAAAGACCTACAAGCATGAATGACTGATCAGGTACCCCAATGCATGTTGGAGTTGGTTACCTAGAACCAAATTATTTTTTACTTTATGATAAATTATATTCATGGTTTTGAATATTAATAAATTCCTTATCACATAATGATTGTTCTTCTGTGTAACTTTGTATGCGATAATGTTATAAGATTAACTGTCTCACTAAAAGGTTATAGCGGATCCAATTATGATGAGAACCCAAAAGTGCTATGAAACTATTCTTGAATATATATTCTATAACTGTATGATATCATTTTAAGGGAAAAAATGATATAGTCTATGATGGGTGTATACTCATAGGACTTTTGGGCACATTCTCATGGTGTACTCCCTTAGTATTGTTCAAGAGGATATTATGAGAATAAGACCCGCCAGTAAAAAAACCAAATTTATATGTGTCATTTGATGTTCCTATCTATGAATGTGTATATTGGTCCTTAGAATTTATGATTATTATTAATGATTATTATGAGTCGCACACTTAGATGTATTGACGAAAACCATGATGACAGATGTTCATGGTGAGGTAGGATATGTTGGGTGCGTCACAAGTAATATTACATTAATAAATAATGTGAGAAAGGATTTATCCCTTCTATTTATTAAAAAAGTTAATATATCATCCCTTTAATGGAAATGATATAGCCTAAATAAATCTATGGTCATGGGAATCAATAGGAAATTTCTATTTCCAAAAAGTCAATGAAAGAGATATCGATCATATAGGTTGATGACACTGACATGAAACCTACATGATTAGAGATATTGTGATAAAGGGATTATATTACGCAGTAAGCATTTGTATGAGGTGACATGTCATTAAGACATTAACTTCTTTCTCTATGGATTCCTTGGTGCACTTCTAGATGCTAACCTTAGACTTTAGGTAGGTTTGCCTAATGCCACTAAGAAAGAGTCCTAGATAGTCACACACTAAGTGTATCCAGAATCTCAGTTAAATAATTTATTATTTAACAATTTGAATAAATATTAATCCTGGTCATGGTTTAATAATTATTCATGTATGAATTATCATATTTATTCTATCACTAGTTATTCGAGAGATTATATTTTGGGAGGAATAATTAATAAATATTTATTTTCTATTTGGTGAATATAATATTTATTTATTTATCAGGAAATAATACAGTGATATTTATTTAATAAATAAATACCTAGTATTCATGGTGTGATAAATATTGAGGAGGATTGGTGGACTGAGTGTAAGGTTCTAGGGAGAAATAATTGTATTGAATATTAGTTTATTAAATATTATTTAATTATAACTTAGAAGTTAAGTGCATGTTTCAAAATAATAATACTGTTGTTATTATTTAATATGGGGGTTTCACTAGGATTGATAAAATAATTAAAGGAACTTGTGAAAAATATTTTATTATTACCCTAGTGAAATAAATGTTCCCAGTTATATTATTCTCTCATTATCTAAGGTAAAGACACGAAAATCATTGTGAACAATGAATTCGAGAAATGATCTCAAGCCTAGAGAGTTATTTCTTCTCCAAGAATTATCTCAAGAATGAGAGTGATCCTCCTCCACCGTATCAAGGAGAACGCTTTGGAAGCAGTTCTCAAGGAGAACAAAATCGAATGATGCAAGCATAAGGATATTCTGTGGTATCACCTAAAGACTCCTTTAGTGATGTACAAGGATAAGTAAAAAATGCGTGGATCATTTCTAGAGGAACCCTACACTTGGATTATACAATGAAATGGTGAAACACTATCGATCTATGGATGAATAGATCAACAAAGAAAGAATAACCTTGGAGGTAATTATTATTTAATTAAATTAATTGTAAAAAACATGTGTTGATATACTCCCTCTTGGTTCCAGGTTTTTTCTATCCCTTTCTTGATATTTGATTTAATTCCATTGGATATGATGTTATTCGTTGGAATAGACCTCAGTTTAATTATCAATAATGGAAAAAATTAAAGTTGAGCACGTTCCCTCCCGCACTTTTGCTGCACCCAGAACCTAAAATCGGTATCAAAGAGGTCACACCATTGATTATAATTATTTATTTTTGTTAATGATTTACGCATTCATAATTTAGTTTTTCAATTCAATATAATCATTATTTAAATATGAATTGTGAGATCTATTTATTCCTTCATCTTTTCTCATAGATCAAATAGAAAAAATTAATTTAATGATTAAAATAAAATCATGGAACTAATCTAAAGGTTCCAAAAATTATAACTGGAAAAAATAGGAGTATATGCCTTCTAATTAGAATTACACGTTGTGTATTCCTAGTCAACGAACCAGGGGTTAATTTTGTAATTACTAAACCCGTGAGAATTAATGACATGCATTGTAGTTAATTATTACACCGCGTGTTGAACATGAAAGACTGGCACATAGTTAGCCGGACTACATTCCATGTAGCCCACAGGACACGGTGTGTAGTCCCTTTGGGTCAGGGCCGAGCTGTGTATCCTATACACAGACTACCCGACCAGTGACTATGTAAAATGGAGTCAAAACGTCATTTGGCCCACTAAACATGCCATGAACTCCAAGATTTATGAAGTACACCTCACACGCCGAGTCCCTAGGTGTGTACTTCGGATACATGATGAAGAATGTACATTCCTTATAGATCAGATCGATGCACCATGTACGTTTACCAGTTATGCATATTTAAAATTTATTATATTATGTAACCCTTGAGACATATACTTGAGTGTGGGCATAAATATGAGACATTACATGTGATAGGATTTAATATATATACATATATATGTTTTACTAACATTTGAAAAATATTCAGGATCTGCACATCATGTATGAGTTGTATTACAGTTATTCTATGTGCATGCTATATGTCACAAAGAATAAAGTGTATACAATTATAATGCATGTTGGGTAGTTTTGGATGAGTATTAACCAGGTTACCTCCAAGGTACAATTCATGTTCATAGGTAATTTTAAATTAATTTATTAATTTGTTTAAAATTATAATGGATGAGAATCTCAAGTAATTTCAGAAAAGGTTTAAGATAAAATGATTTATTAATTAAAAATAATAATTAATCGATTCGAGGAAGATTTATATTAAATAAGAACAATTAATTAATTTAATGTTAGTTTCATTTAGTTCATAATTCGTTGCATGCATGTGAATGATCATGAAGTAAACTAGACCTTTTTATGCGATTGGTTTCCTTTTAATTTATTATTAAATTAAATTGTTGGCATGCATGAATTCTCTCCTCATTAATATGTGGGCCTGCATTCCCATGGTTTCTTTTAAACAAACACCCTTCTAACCCTCACCTATGTGTGAGTAAAATCATATGTAATAGATGAAGCTCACAAGTTAGTGGAGGCAGTTTAAGTTAGGATCTGTGACGAAACCAATCCAAGGAGATACAGTGGTGGACATGTGGAAAGATGTAAACACAAAACTCAGACTGGTTTAAGGTGTTTCTCCACTAGGTCAGTGGTTAGTTTATCAAATGATAGATAAACAAACCATTACAATAAGCTCATGATCAAACCATTTATTTTAATTCTATCAATTGCATGGTTATTTAATTATGGATGTTTGGTCACGATCACATAATTAATGGATTAATAAGAAAGAAAATATGGAACTAAAATAAACTAGCTTTTATGTAAATATTATCTAAAGATATGGTTAATTACTTAAGTAATCTCACTTAATATTAACAAGCATGTGAAAAGATAATAATTGAAAATTTATGCATAAAGGATAAAATCCCTCAATAAAATATTAATTCGGTATAACCTTACATTACTTCGGTTAGAATCGAACCATAGTTCAAGGTGCTTGACCAACCAAAGTCAAGGTGCTTTAAATTATCAGGTAATTATAATTTGAGGTTTTGGGTTGACTTAACTTGGTTGACAGCAAGGGTTGACTGCCAAAGAAGTACTTGGTGTAAATGAGTGGAAAAGGTTGAGGAAATATAAATTAATGATTTCAGGATTGGGGAGTCCACTCAATGGATCAAGGAACTATGAGTTAATACAATTGGAATTTGGAATTCCTACCTAAAACCATTTGAGTTTCTTGACCAACAAAATTTGGGGTAATGAGAATAGAATATAGATCCTTGTAATTAGAATATCCAAGAAACATGATATTCCAAATCCAATGGTGAGGGATACTAGATTTCGATAAAATAGTGGGAGACTAAAAAATATAAAATTCATTTACTTGTCTAAAATTTATAAATTATTAAAATTATTCTCATATTATTTATAGAAGCAAAATCAAAATCACATCAAACATATTTTTGTGATCCATACTCGATAAGGAAAACCTTCTCACTGGAAATAATTTCCAGGAGTGGAAAAGCTGCATATAGACCATCCTTCTCCATGAAAGGAAACTATAAGTGATGGAAGAACCTTTACTAGTTGCCCATAGAAAAGAGGTGAGTGATGAAGAGATCTCTCTATATGTTAAACATCTGAATGATGATACAGATTTTCAGTGATTTATCCTATCATCCATGTCCAATGAGTTTTTGAATCAACCTGAGGAAATATATGATTATAACATGGTGTCTCACCTTTGGGATCTCTATCAAGAGAAGGTGAGACAAGAGAGGTAGGAGATCTCCAACGTTTTATTCAAGACTGAACTTAGAGTGTCTACGCCAACTGGGCCTCATGTAGTCAAGATTATCAGGTACATAGAGCGTATGTGCATCTTAGGGATTAAATTCCTGGATGAGTTGCATACAAATCTCATACTTTCATCATCACCCAAAAGAATATCTAGTTTTATTGTGAATTATAATATGATAAATAATGAGAAGAGTGTATCGAAACTTATAACCTTGATTTTACATGTAGATAAGGACATGGGGCATGACAAACCTACAGTCCTTATGATGAATAGTAAGAGGAAGAAAAAGGAAAAATGGCTTAATACTTATAAACAATCTAAAGCCCCCAAGCACCATATGACTACGAAGAAGAAGATCCAAAAGTAGGGCAAGGAAAAGGAGGCAGTTTGTTTTTCATGTGAAAAGTCGGGCCATTGGAAGAGGAACTTCACCCAAAGGAAAGGGGAAGCCAAAGGCGTGTTCGTTATCAAGTGAAATCTTTACATTTCTACACATTTGGTATTAGATATATCTTATGGTGATCACATATTTATCCAAATGTAGGGACCAAGTAGATTTCAGAAAATTGCTAGAGGAGAGGTGGATCCGCAAGCTGCGAATGGTGAGAGTCTAAATGCTCTTTCCATTGGAGACTACCACCTTTCATTACCAAAATGAATGATTTTGGTTTACATGATTGTTAATATGTACCTACTGTTACCAAAAACATAATTTTTGTATCAAGTTTAGATACAGATAGGATTATTTTCATGTTCGGAAATAAAAGATGTTTCTTTTATAAGGAAAACATATGTTATGGTATGAAACATTTAAATAATGGCATGTATGTATTAAATTATGAAAAACAAGTGTTGGAAATCCATAATTAATCAGGTTAACATGAATCATATAACACCCAATTATTGCATCACCACCTTGGTCATGTAAATGAGAAGCGCTTGAAAAATATTTTTCAAGATGGCTATTTATACTCTTCTAAGATAAAACCACTTGATATATTTCATGCTTGTTTCTAAGGGAAAATGACCAAACCACCATTTGGTGGATATGGGGAAAGGGCCATAGAGCTTCTAGGATTAGTACAAACTGATGTGTGTGGACCATTTTTAGTAGAGTCTATAGGTGGATATTCTTACTTCATAACTTTTACTGACGACTTGAGTAGATATGGATATATTTACTTGATGAGGTATATGTCTGAGTCCTTTGAGAAATTCAAGGAATTCAAGAATGAAGTAGTGAATCATCTTGGTAAGAAGATAAAGAATCTTCAATCAGATCTAGGTAGAGAACATATTAACCAAGAGTTCATCAACTTTTACTACTACAGAACTAGCCTTTAACACCACTTTTATTTATCAGCGCTAGAATGAAAACACTGATAAATGAAAAATATAACATCACTAAAGAAAGTGCTGATATATTTAACCTTTAATCACTGAATTTATTTTAGCACTGATAAAGGAAACCTTTAT
This sequence comes from Viscum album, assembly GCA_963277665.1. Classification (NCBI taxonomy): domain Eukaryota; kingdom Viridiplantae; phylum Streptophyta; class Magnoliopsida; order Santalales; family Viscaceae; genus Viscum; species Viscum album. The sequence goes on from OY728143.1 coordinate 1,436,324,055, forward strand.
CAACACTTTATTTTTAGCGCTAATAAAGGGTATCATTTATCAACAATTTATTTTTAGCACTGATAAAGAGTATCTTTTATCAGTGCTTAAGTTTTAGTGCTAATAAAGGGTGAACATATTCAGTTCTTTATGCTTAGAGTTGATAAATATTTATTTCATCAATACATTTTTAATGATTATAAAATGAAATAATGAAATAAATAAAAAAATGTGTTTATTAAAAAATTTATTAATTAAATTATTGATAAAAATTAATTGATTGATTATACATTATTAAATATTAAACATTTTATTGATTATATAATTATGATAATTAATGTTATTAAATTGTATATATTAAATATATAGATTTATATTATAGTATATAAATATGATTTATATATTACAAAATATTTATGTGTTTTACATTAAATAGTTATATTTATTAAATAATGGTATATAATTAAAAATTAATATGAATTAAAAATATTGACTAATTTCATAGTACTCAACATATAATTGAATGTCGTTTTATTTTTCAATTTAATACAGATCAAATGTGTGTTATATTGATTTCAAATATATGTAATTAATGAATTTTTATATAGAATATGAACACACATAGAACTTATCCATTTTTTCAATATTATTAATGTGTGCCTATATTCTTAATTTATTCAATTTCACTCATTTTTAACAAATATGAATGAACTCAAAATTAGATATTCATTAGTAACATTATAAATATATTTGTAAGAAAATATTTATAAATAAAAATATATATAAATGTACAGTCACTATATTTATACAATTATATAATTATAATTATAAATAAATAAATATTTTTTTAAAAGTATTTATATAATTATAAATAAATAATTATTTATATTTAAATAATTATTAAGTTTATAATAAATTTATTTAAATAATGAATATATTTACTATATTTATATATATATATATTTATTAAATATATATGCATAATAATATAAATATATATAATGATATAAATAATATTTTTTAAAAATATTTCTATAATTAGAAATAAATAATTATAAAATAATAATAAATATATTTAAAAAGGAATATATTTACTATATCGATATTTATATTTATTTATAAAGTATTTATAAATTTTTACAATTTTTTATATATATTTATAATTATAAATCCTTTTACAAAACTTCAGTAATAAACACTGATAAAAGAATATTTATCAACACTTTTTCTGTGCTGATAAAGATTAAGATTTATCAGCGCTAAATAAAGTGCTAATAAAATAAACATTTATCAGCGTTTTAATTTTAGCATTGATAAATATTGGTTTTATCAGCACTTTTTTAGTGTTGATAAAAGTGTCCCGATCTATTTTAAAAACCCTAACTATTTGCAAAACCGTCATGATATAGGGATTTCCGCAGAAGCCACCCACTACCAATGCTCCTCCTCGATGAATCAAAGGTCAAATCACACCACTCGACTACCTCCGAACATCTCATATGACATTTGAAGTGGGTCTCCGATTTTCTTCAACCTAGCGAGGTAGGCCTTCTGATTTCTTTGTGTATTTTTTGTTTCGTTTTTGATTTCTTATTCTATGATTTGTTTATGATCTGTTTTTTATGATTTGTTGTTTATGATTTGTTTGTGATCCATTGTTTAGGGAAATATTTGTGGTCTGTTGTTTATATTGACTACCGATAAATGATTGGTTATTTATACCAACACATCAACTGGATATTGATGAAAAATAGGACACTAACTTTTGTTGTTATGATGTCTCTTGTTGCACTCATGCACATGAAATTTTAGATATAGCAAGACATCTTATTCACCACTTGCAATTAGTGTGATCCTATCAGTAAATCAGATGGAGGGTTTAATGTATTTATACATATCAAGTGGTCCACTGGTTGTTTTATTCATTGGAATTGTTCCAATGATACATATATCAAATGATATTTCTTGTTTGTTGATTAGGGTGGAGGAAAGATAAATGACACTTTTCCTATTTGCACCCACTACTGATCTTCTATGTACATCTGCGAGAAGGTAAGGATCAAGCTTTTCCTCAACTTTTTTTGGTAGCATGATGGCTTGTTCTACTCTTTTGATGCTTCATGAACTTTTCATATTCTCATGTTTTTTCTTTAAACTCATTGTTGGTGAAATCAAATTGCACCTTGTGCATTCTATTTATTTTCTTCTTTAATAATTTTAGGGGGTGTGGGTTAGGAAACCTACTCAATCTCAATATTTATAAAAAAATCACTACTTTCAATCATCATTTATAACTTTATAGTATGCATTAACAATAATTTTCATCTTTTGATGCGATTTTCATCTTTTGGACCTCTTCTTGAAGCTTTTTTCAGCCTAGTGATCTTCTCTAACCATACTATGAAATATATTTATCAAAGGAATATACTTTTCATTGAGTTAATGTTGGTTCTCTACTTTTATTCTAGTTAAATATCAACTAACACATCCACTAGAGACACAGTTTGCATGGAAATAATTATTTGAATAATATCTATATCTTTATTAGTATAATTGGTAACTTTATTTTATAAATATTCCTTCAACTTCACAATAGTGAATATATTCCAAATAATTAAGGGAAAACTAAAAAAATACCCCTACAATCCAAAATAAAATCACATGTATTTTTACCTTCCAATATAGCTCATCTGGTTGTCCTTACTTTTCATACGGGTCATCTTGAGTGTATTTAAACATATCTTATATTTTAACTTTTACTGAGAAATTCCAAATATCTATTTATGAACTCAATAGGATGAATATGAACAAAAAATGGATACACACTAATCATTTGAAAAATGAATATGAATATGGAGTTAAAGAGTTCATCAAGTTTTCAAAAGAGAATGCATACACCCCTTCTAAAATCCTCTATCCATGTTTACATTGTTGTTATTCAAGACAAATTAGTCTGAAAGAGTTGGAAGAACATTTGATTTGTCACAGAATAGATCAAATCTATAAATTTTGGAATAAACACAGGGAAGAACTGAATGTGGACATCAATTGGGATGATAATACAGTTTATGAATCATCCAATATGAATACCTTTGTAAAAGATTATGGAGATTGCATGGAAGAAATGACAATGGAAATTGAAGATGAACTTCATGATTATACAAATTTTTTTGAGGAGTTAAATAGATGTTACAAGAAACCATTGTATATCTATTGTACTAAATACACAACATTCTCAGTTTTATTGAAGTTATATAATGTGAAAGCTGGAAACAGATGGAGTGACACCAACTTTACTAAACTACTTGGCCTTATGATAGATATGCTACCAGAAGAAAATGAACTATCATACCAAAAATATGATGCTAAATTAATGTTACATTAAATGGGAATGATATTTAAAAAACATATGCTTATCCAAATGATTTCATATTGTTTTTCAAAGACCATGAATCACTCATTAAATTCCCTAAGTGTGGTGTGTATCGATATAAGAAAAATGAATCAAGTCCTTCGAAATATATATGTTACTTTACTATCATTACATGGTTTAGAAAACTACATGGATGTTATTAAACCACAAGAAAATTAAAATGGAATAAAGATACAATAATTAAATATGGGAAGCTATGTCATCCAGCAGATTCTACTCATTGTAAGAAAATTGATTATGAGTTTCCTGAATTTGGAGATGAGCTGAGAAAATTTTGTCGGGTGTTATCCACAGATAGAATAAATCCTTTTGGTTTATAGAGAAGTACTCACAGTACATGGACCATCATGTTAGTAAATTATAACTTTATTCCATGGTTATGCATGAAGCACAAACACATTATGTTATCTCTGCTTATATTTAGACCAAAGCAACCCAGAAATGATATTGATGTCTATTTGGCTCCATTGGTCGAAGATCAGAAATTGATGTGGGATACATGTGTTATATTGTATGATACTCATAGAGGTGAAGAATCCACATCAAAGGACCATGTTTTATGGAATGAAAAATTACTTCCCCACTTATGAAAATTTATCAGGATATAACATTAAAGGCATATTGGGGTGTCCCATTTGTGAAAAATGTACATACTCAGTTCGGTTGAAACATTGCTCAAAGACTGTGTTTTTAAGATGTAAAAATTTATTACCTAGATGTCATAAATACCAAACATGGATGACAAAATTCTATGGGAATATGAAACAAGTTACAAAACCTTCTATAGAAACGGGTGATCTACTTTACAAAAAAGTAAATAATATTGACACTATTTTTGCTAAACCATTTTAGAAAAACCTTACAAAATCAGGTTGGAAGAAGAGATAAATTTTATTTGAATTACCATATTTTTAGTACCCCCGATTTCTGTTATGTAACCCTTTCTTGATGCTTTTCATGTTTTTAAAGTTAAGGGTGTTGAATAGGAGAGTCGGGAGAACTTGAATGAAGTTTTGAGGCAAAGGGGAAGTCGCACGGATGACGCATAGTTTGTCTAAACCGTGTAGTAAAACCGTGCGTTTTTGGTCTTGGAGGTAGTAGGTTCTGCACGGGCGGTGCATAGTTTGTCTAACCGTGTGGCCAAACTATGCGTGGAGTGTCTGCCGAGGCAGTGGATAACACACAGTTAGCGCACAGTTTGTCTAACCGTGCGAGAAAACCGTGCGACCACTTAAAAGAGATCCTATAAAGGTGGATCTCACACGTTTTTGCCTCTATATGGCTCATTTTTCTTCCCAAGTGTCCCTAACTCGTGATTTTGGTTCTCCTAAGGTCAAGGAGGGTTATCCCATCATTCCGGAGGTGATCCGAAGGCTTCTCTTGGTGAATCGATGCTGGATTCTTGAGGTATGTGATCGTTCTTGATCGGTTTCTTAGATCTACTTAGATCTACTTCTCCTTTTCTCCCAGTTTCTTAGATCTATACACTTTATGGGTAGATCTAAGTGTGTGGATTCCAAATATGATGAGATTTGGTCTTGATATTTCTAGGAGAAGAGATCTAAGGTGGGTTTTTGAAGAATCAACCCGGTTTTCTTGAGCGTTCTTCATTCGTTGTTGTTTCCATCAAAACCCTAAAGGTTGGAGGATTCACTCTCGAATCCTCTTGTTAGAATTGATTGTATTATTTTCAAATTGGTTTATTTGAATGGTTTTTATTGTGAAAAGTATGGAATAAATCTTCCTTAGTGATGATTTATGGTTTTAATGTAATTGTGAAATCTTGGTAAATTGTTGTGCAAAGTGATTTTGCTTCGTGAATTTAAAATGTTGATTTTAAATTATGGATTTGCTGAAATTGTAAACGGTTTGATGAAAAATGGGTTTTTAATAAAAAGGGTGTTTTATTGAAATGGTTTGAGATTGAAATGACTTTTATGGAATTTTTTTTTCAATAAAAAGGGAGTTTTATTAAAATGGTTTGGAATTGAAATGGTTTGGCTTTGAAATGGTTTTGATGGAAATGGTTTTCAATAAAAAGATGTTTTTATTAAAAGGGTGTTTTGGAATGATTAATGGTTATATGTGGTGGTTGTTCATATTGCATTTGGGGCAGATAAGGGTTAGGAGTCTCCCCCATCAGTGTTGGGATGGATAAGGGTTAGGGCTCTCCCCCGTCAAACAATAATATTGCATTCAGAACAGATAAGGGTTAGGGGTCTCTTCCATCAGTGTTGGGATGGATAAGGGTTAGGGCTCTCCCCCATCAAGAATTCATGTGAATTTGGGTTAGATAAGGGTAAGAAGTCCCCCCCCCATCATGGTTGGTAGATAAGGGTTAGGGCTTCTCCCCTCTTCCAGGTAGCATGCATGGTAGGTTGCATGGGTTTGTGGAAATGGTTGGGTATTCCAAAAAGGGATATTGTGAAATGGTTCTAAATATTATTTGGTTATTTTTCTGGAAAAATAACTTGCTAGAAAATTGGTTTCAATTGCTCTTGGAATTCCTTTGGTTATGAATGGTTTTGGAAACTTGTTTATATTTAGTTATAAACTGCTTTTGAGAAAATGTTTTATATAAACTATTTTTATATAAATGTGGCTAACTCTTCTATCCTAGTGAAGTGAGTAGGGAATTAATTGAGGAAAACCTTCTAAGTTTTATACTCACCCCTACTTTGGAACGTTGGTTCTTTTGTAGATGTCCTATTCCGGGACACAGGTAAAGGTAAAGCATCTTATTGCTAGCAGCTTGTGGTGATGCTTGGAAGATGTTGTGGAGCTTAGAGCTTGTAGAGCATGGAGTTGTAGTGTCTTTTGAGATTATTGGGTTGCTCATCCTCTGTTGTGTACTTTGATTCTTTTTTTGGACTTCTACTGTTGTGTACCTTGATGTAGTTTGATATAAATGAAGTGTTTATTGGTCTTTCATTTGTTCATGCATCATATAGTGAATGTTTGGTTGGTTGGTTTACTGGGTTATTTCTTAAAGGGTAAATCATCCCCCACTTGTATTCGAAACCCTTCGACATTTATTGTAATCCTTTGGCATCTTGGGGATGCCGCTTAAGGCCTATTAATGACCCATTGAGCTCTCAAGCCAATGGGAATTGGTGGGTCATTACAAATGGTATTATCTTGTTCGGTCTTTTCCTAACAAGTAGGCATCAATGTTCTTGTTCTTGGAGTTGAAATTCATTCTTGTATATTCCTTGGGTCGAAATCTTAGATAGGATTAGGATTGTTAGAACTTGAAATGTATAGCATAAAAGGACATAGCTAACCTGTTTATGCTGAACTTCAAGTTACCAGGGTGTTGGATACATAAGTGTTTTGGATACACTTCTAGAATGTTGGAAATCTCATTGTCATGGGTTTAGACAATGAGATGAGCATGAGATGCATTATAGAGGAATGAATTCCCAATAGGATTTCATATCTCATTGTGAAGAATGATTTATGATTTCGGGAAAGGTGCGAATTTTTGAGAAATGCAAAAATTGTTTTCAAGTAAAAGATTTTGAGAACAAGGTATTTGGTGTATTTTGAAAATGGGTTGATTTTCAAAAGGCATGAGGAACGGTTTAAGAAATATTTGAACATGGGAAAAAGGTAATTTTTAAAACAATGTTGTGATAGGTGATGTGATAGAATTTGAAATTCTAAGCCATTAGTTGCTAGAGAGTGAGATTGACGGAGTTTGTTGTTGGTTTAGAAAATGGCACCCGGTAGGTGTGGTCAGAACCAACCCGAAGAGGCTGTAGAGAATGTGGTTACACCAGAACCACGTGTGAACCAAGAGCTGGTTCAGAGTATTGTCAAGAATTTTCATGCTGTGGATACGGGGAACTGGAGGAATGAACCAAGGCATGTGGATCATACCATCCAGTTCATGAAGAAGAATCCACTGAACTTTCGGGGTGATGCTGAACCCAAAAAGGTGGAGGTGTGGCTAAGTAAGATTAATTGTATCTTCGATTTCATCGGCACACCAGTAGATCTGAAAGTAAAGTTGGAGACGTATATGCTCGAGGATCTTGCACGTCAGTGGTGGGATTTAGAAGTGCAGGCTAAATTGGATGAAGGCCTTACATGGGAGGATTTTGAAGAATTGTTCAACAAACAATTCTATCCTCACACGTTCAAGATCCAGAAAACAATAGACTTCTTTATCTTGAATTAGGAGAGCCTCTCTATCACAGAGTATACGACTAAGTTCATGAACTTAGTAGGTTTTCCACTAGTGGTTGCGACAAGTGTGTCGTTGAAGGCACGCATCTTCGAATCGGGGCTAAGGAAAGATATTCGATCAAAGATTGCAGTGCTCTGTATTATGGATTATATAGAGATGGTGAATAGAGCGACTATTGCTGAACATGATATCTCAGGATCTATAGGAGGAGGAATGATGATACCTACGAAAAATGGTGGGAACTCCACTATTGGGAGCAAGAGGAAAAGGGACACCTATTTCCATGGTGCAAGTGGAAATCACTATCAGACAACGGGATTAGTGAACCTTCCTCCATGACCCCAGAGCAAAGAAGGTTGTTTTCAATGTGGTTCGCTTGACCAAAAAAGGAAATATTGTACGGTGCAACCTAGAGAATGTCACAATTGCAAGAAGATGGGGAATCTATAGCGCTATTTTAGGAATGCTCCATGGTCGGGGGCGCGTGACACACCTCAGGCATCTCAAGCATCATATGCTTCAAAAGGACCTGGACAACAGAATCAGTCTCGTCAGCATAATAGAGCTAGCCATGGTGATTCTTGAAATACCATGAATCCTCAACCAGGGCAATCTTAGCAAGGCAATAAGGTGAATAGTTCATCGATGAATCAATTGTATGGAGTTGAGCAGATGATGGTCGATGATCATGCTGGACCATCTACGGTGAGAGGTATGATTCTTTTGAATTATACCCTTGTGCAAGTGATCTTTGAAACTAGTGAATCAAATTCCTTCATTTCTTTTAGTGTTGTTGACTTTCTATGTTTAAAACTGGAAATGATTCCTTCTGTTTTGAAAATAAAAACTCCTCTTGGTGAAAGAGAGCATCAAGCCTTTGTGTGTAGAGCATGTGCTATAACTATTGATGGAGCTGAGTTAAAATGGGACTTCTCGATTTTGGACATGGATTTCTATGACTTAATCCTGGGTATGGATTGGTTGACAATGTTTAAGGCTCACATTGACTGTTATAAGAGAATAGTTAGTTTCACGACTGAGGACGACATCGACCATCTCTTCAGAGGAGAGAGGATGGTAAAGAAAGGTGAAAAGAGCTTGTTGGCACCAATGGTGGGAAATATCTCTTATCAACTGGAAGTGTTGACTTTGGAATCAATGGAAGAGATTGAGGAAAATAGTTTTCCAGCTGTTGTGGATCAATTTCAAGACGTCTTTCCCAAGAACTTATTAGGGTTACCACCTCTAAGGGATGTGGAGTTTACGATTGATCTCCTTCCGAGGACCAGTCCTATTTCCCTTCTGTCTTATAGGATGACAACAATAGAGTTACAGGAATTGAGTTAGTAGTGTTTATTTCTCTAGGAGCATGATCCTCTGAGTGCCGGGTTTCTTTTCCGCTTCTCATCTATGGTTTTCTGTTTGGGAATCGTCTTCTTCCCTCCTCCGGCATTATTAACAACTCAACATCAGCATCTCCTGGATCTCGTTCTGGACGCAGTGTGGCTCAGATCTCCAGAGGGCCTCGACGGTGTGGATCTGGTGCGTCTTGGTGTCTTTGGTGTGGATCGTTGACCTCGATGTTCCGGAGTGGATCTGGATGTCTTAATCATGCCTCGATGGTGTAGATCTGGTGTGGTTCAGCGGATTCGGCAGGGATCGTCCGCCTCGACGTGGTTCCGCTGTGGATCGGGTTGCTCCATCTTGACAACATGATTCTGCAATGACTCCGACATGGTTTTCAGGAGTTTCTCGCCGTCGTCTCCTGAGTGGTATGGAGGGGGGATGAGTTCTTTGATTTTGGTGTCTCCACAGATTTTTGATGGATTGATTTTGGTGTCTCCTGAGTGGTTTGTATTGGTGATGAATTTGGTGTTTTTTTGGCTGTGTTTGCGTCGGATCGTTGGTATCTCTTTGCTGGCTGTGGCTGTGGTGGCAGTGGACACCGTTGGGAACGTTTCCATCTTTAGTGGAGATGCTGTTGCTAGTGAAATCATCATATTGAATGTTCTGTGAAGGTTTGATGCATTTTGGTTATGATTTAATGGTGGAAGTTGTTTTCTTGGATGGTTTGATTTCGAAGGTGGGAAGTATGTGAAATTGTTCATGACATCATAGTACTTGCTTTAGAGGAGGATCTAGAGCTAGCGATTTATCTTTGCAGAGTTTTTTGGATTTTCTTGTTTGAGAGGGTATGGCGTCAGCCATAGGATTGGTCCTGTGCTTTAACATAGGATAATTTCTTGCCAAATAGCCTTGCAATGATGAAGAGCTTCATCACGATCAAATGATGGGGAGGAGCCATCTTGTGGTGTCATTCTGGTTTTAATATTTCTATCCTTTGAGTTTGATTTTTCCTATGTTCATGAAGTCTTCTTGGGTTTCAACCCCTTCATCCCTTAAAAGGGAGATTTATCTTATAATAAAAAAAATTTGAAGGCCTTTGGGCTGTTGGATGGATAGAGTTACGAGAATTTAAATCACAGTTAGATGAGCTGGAAAGCAAGGGTTTCATTCGACCAAATACTTCTCCATGGGTAGCACTAGTGTTGTTTGTGAAGAGGGCAGATGGAACTCTTTGGCTGTGTGTTGATTATCGTAAGCTTAACCAAGTTACGATAAATAATAGATATCCACTTCCACAAATTGATGATCTATTCGATCAATTAAGGGGAGCTAAGTGGTTCTCCATGATTGACTTGCGATCAGGATATCACCAATTGTGAGTTCAGAAGGAGGATATTCCAAAGACAGCTTTTAGAAGCAGATATGGCCACTACGAATATGTAGTCATGCCTTTCGGTCTAATGAATGAACCTATGATCTTCATGGCTTTGATCAATCAGATATTTTAGCGATATCTTGATTCTTTTATTGTGGTGTTTGTGGACGATATTTTGGTCTATTCAAAAACAAGGTCTAATCATGTGGTGCACATGGAAACAATGTTACAAATCTTGATAGATCATCGTTTGTATGCCAAATTATTAAAATGTGATTTTTGTATACGGGAAGTACGTTTCCTTGGCCATATCATTTATGAGAAAGGTGTTTCTATTGGTCCTGAAAATATAGAAGCTGTTATATCTTGGAAACCACCGAAGAATGTTTTGGAGATACACAGTTTTCTTGGTCTAGCTGGTTACTACTGATGCTTTGTACGTGATTTCTCATGACTAGATTCACCAATGAAAGCTCTAACTAAGAAGAATGCTCTCTTCCAATGGATGAAAGAATGTCAGAAATCCTTTTAGGAACTAAAAGTTCGGCTTACATTGACACCTATTTTGATCTTTCCAAAATCAGGATAGGGGTATGTGGTGTATTGTGATGCTTTAGGATCAGGGTTGGGTTGTGTTCTCATGTAAAGAGATCACGTGGTTGCTTATAGTTCAAAGCAGTTGAGGGTGTATGAGAAAAATTACCCAACACATGATTTGGAGTTAGCTGTAGTCGTCCATGATTTGAAAACATGGAGACATTATCTCTTTCGTGAGAAATTTACTGTGTTTACAGATCAAAAAATCTTGAAAATTTTTTTCTCACTAAGAGATTTGAATCTGAGGCAAAGCAGATGGAATGAGTATCTCCAGATGTTTGAATTTGACTTTATGTACACACCAAGAAAATAGGAATTTGGTGGTGGATGCATTGAGTAGAAAGTCATATGCTCAGTTGGAGAAAGAAGTTTTAGATGAATGGTAGTTGATGTCGGTTTTAGCCGACATGCATGTAGAATGTGAAGACCGAGGTAATGTTGCTGTTTTCTTTTCAGCTACACTTGTTCCTGATTTAGTAAAGATGATCAAAGAAGCACAAACATATGATGTATAATGTTTGGTTGTAAGTTCAAAACTCAATGGTAGGGAGACCATTGATGGCTAGAAACTTGATGTGGGTTCAATTTTGTGTTTCAAAGATCGGATGATTGTACCTATGGTTTTTCAGAAACAAATCCTTCATGCTTAAAACCATTCAAGATGGGCTATACATTCAGGTACACAGAAGATGTATAAGGCATTGAAGGCGCAGTTTTGGTGGAGTGGCATGAAAAAGAAGGTGGCCGAGTTCGTCTCGTGGTTCTTAACTTGTCAGCAGGTTAAAGCAGAGCATCAGAGACCAGCTGGTATGTTACAATCTTTAACTATCTCAGTGTGGAAATGGGATCAGATAACAATGGATTTTGTTACAGGTCTTCCAAGAACAGTTCGGAAACACGATTCCATTTGGGTGATAGTGGATCGTCTAACTAAGTCGGCCCATTTCATCCCTATTCCTAAAACCCATACGGTGGAAGATCTTTCAAAAATATATATATCTGAGAAGTGGTAAAGAGGCATGGTGTACCAGTGTCTATAGTCTCAGATAGAGATCCGAGGTTCACATATCGTTTCTGGATATCATTACAGAAAGCCCTCGGAACTCAATTGACTATGATCACAACGTATCATCCTCTGACGGATAGACAATCCGACCGGATGATAAAAACATTGGAATACATGTTGCGGTCTTGTGTAATAGATTTTGGTGGCTCATGGGAGGAGCATATAACCTTGGTGGAGTTCTCATAAAATAACATCTATAAAGCCTCGATACGCATGACTCCGTTTGAAGCATTGTATGGGCTTCCTTGTCGTTATCCATTATGCTGGGTGGAAACGGGTAAAACTTCACTAGTCAGGCCAAGACTTGTCCAAGAGACAACATAGAAGATCCAGTTGATTAGAAAGAGAATGGAGACGGCTCAGAGTCGTCAAAAATCTTATGCAGATCATTGGTGAAGACCGTTGTCGTTCATTGTGGGTGATCATGTCTTCTTGAGGATCTTTATATGGCTTGGACATCGATGTTTCAGGAAGCAGAGAAAGTTATCTCCTAGATACATTTTCCCTTTTGAGATACTAGAATGGGTTGGAGAGGTGGCATATCAGTTGGAATTACCACCACAGTTCAGTTTGGTGCATAATGTGTTCCATGTATCTCAGTTGAAAAAGTATTATCCTGATCCTGACCATGTGATTGGATGGAATCACATTGACCTAGAGCCAGATGCTTCGTTGATACATACCCCGATACAGATTGTGGATAAGTAAGAGAAAATATTTTGGGGAAAAAGCATCAGTCTAGTGTGGGTTTTATGGAAGCATGGTCAGATTCGAGAAGAGACTTGGGAACGTGAGAAGGAAATGAAAGAGCAGTGGCCAGAACTCCTTCATTTTGGTGAAGGTTTCTACATTCCAAGGACGAAAAGACCAATGGTGGGGATAATGTAGTACCTCTAGTTTTTGTTATTTAACCCTTTCTTAATGCTTTTCATGGTTTTAAAGTTAATGGTGTTGAATGGGAGATTCAGGAGAACTTGAATGAAGTTTTGAGGAAAAGGGGAAGTCACACGAATGGCGCATAGTTTGTCTAAACCATGTGGTAAAACCTTGTGTTGTTGGTCTTGAAGGTAGTTTCTTCTACACGGGGGGGCACACGGTTTATCTAACCGTGTGGCCAAACCATTCTTGGAGTGTCTGCCGAGGTAGTGGCTAATGCACGGTTAGTGCACGGTTTGTCTAACCGTGCGAGAAAACCGTGCAGCTACTTAAATGAGATCATATAAAGGTGGATCTCACACATTTTTGCCTCTATATGGATATTTTTTCCTCTTAATAATCCCTAACTCGGGATATTGGTTCTCCTAAGGTCAAGGAGGGTTCTCCCATCGTTTTAGAGGCGATCCGATGGCTTCTCTTAGCGAATTGAAGCCATATTCTTGAGGTATGTGATCGTTCTTGATCGGTTTCTTAGATCTACTTAGATCTACTTCTCCTCTTCTCTCGGATTCTTAGATATACACACGTTATGGGTATATCTAAGTGTGTGGATGCAAAATATGATGATATTTGGTCTTGATCTTTCTAGGAGAAGAGATCTATGGTGGGTTTTTGAAGAATCAACCCAGTTTTCTTGAACGTTCTTTGTTCGTTGTGGTTTCCATCAAAACCCTAAAGGTAGGAGGCTTCAATCTCAAATCCTCTTATTATAATTGATTGTATTAGTTTCAAATTGGTTTATTTAAATGTTTTTGACTGTGAAAAGCATGGAATAAATCTTCCTTAGTGATGATTTATGGTTTTGATGTAATTTTGAAATCTTGGTGAATTATTGTGCAAAGTGATTTGGCTTCTCGAATTTAAAATGTTGATTTTAAATTATGGATTTTCTGAAATAGTAAATGGTTTGATGAAAAATTAGTTTTCAATAAAATGGGTGTTTTATTGAAATTGTTTGAGATTGAAATGATTTTTATGGAATTGGTTTTCAATAAAAAGGGAGTTTTATTGAAATGGTTTGGAATTGAAGTGGTTTGGCTTTGAAATGGTTTGGATGGAAATGGTTTTCAATAAAAATGTGTTTTTATTGAAAGGGTGTTTTGGCATGATTTATGGGAAGATGTGGTGGTTTTTCATATTTAATTCATGATGGATAAGGGTTAGGAGTCTCCCCCATCAATGTTGGGATGGATAAGGGTTAGGGCTCTCCCCCGTCAAACATTCACATTGCATTCAGAACAGATAATGGTTAGGGGTCTCCCCCATCAGTGTTGGGATGGATAAGGGTTAGGAATATCCCCCGTCAATAATTCATGTGCATTTTGGTTGGATAAGGGTAATAAATCTCCCCCCTCATGGCTGGAATGGATAAGGGTCAGGGCTTCTCCCCTCTTCCAGGTAGCATGAATGGTTGGTCGCATGGGTTTGTGGAAATGGTTGGATATGCCAAAAATGGATATTGTGAAATGGTTCTAAATCTTGTTTGGTTATTTTTATGGAAAAATAACTTGCTGGAAAATTGGTTTCAATTTCTCTTAGAATTCCTTTGGTTATGAATGGTTTTAGAAACGTGTTTATATTTAGTTATAAACTACTTTTGAGAAAATGTTTTATATAAACTGTTTTTATATAAATGTGGCTAACTCGTCTATCATAGTGGCATGAATAGGGAATTCATTGGGGAAAACCTACTGAGTTTAATACTCACCCCTGGTTTGGCACTTTGGTGATTTTGCAGATGTCGTTTTCCGGGACATAAGTAAAGGTAAAACATCTTATTGCTAGCGGCTTGTGGTGATGATTGGGAGATGTTGTGAAGCTTGGAGCTTGTAAAGCATGGAGTTGTAGTGTCTTTTTAGAGTCTTGGGTTGTTCATCTACTATTTTGTACTTTGATTCTTAGTTTGGTCTTTCGCTGTTGTGTACCTTGATGTAGTTTGATATAAATGAAGTGTTTATTGGTCTTTTATTTGTTCATGCATCATATAGTGAATGTTTGGTTGGTTGGTTTACTGGGTTATTTCTTAAAGGTTAAATCGTCCCCCATTTTATTCAAAACCCTTAGGAATTTATTTCCAGCCTTTGGTGTCTTGGGGATGTCTCTTAAGGCCTAGTAATGACTCGTTGAGCTCTCAAACCAATGGGAATTGGCAGGTCATTACAATATTGGAAATATTTGTATGTCAACCATTTTATTGATATCATTCATGTAGAAAAAAATGTATTTGATAGTGTTATTGGCACATTACTAAATGTTCCTGGCAAAATGAAGGATGACATCGAGGCTAGTTTGGACTTGATTGAAATGTGGATAAGGGAAGAGTTGACACCAGGGAAGGGTAAAAGGTGAACTTTTATTCCTCCATCAGCTTACACTCTATACAGACTGGAAAAATTAAAAAATTCCCTTTTCCTTATGAGGGAAAATTTCCACAGGGGTATTCATCAAATATCAAGAATGTCATGTTAATGACTGATTTGAAGTTACAAGGACTAAAATCACATGACTGTCATGTTTTGATGCAATATTTAATGCCTGTTTCTTTCCATTACATTCTACCTCAAAATTTATGACATACATTAACTAAACTCTTCTTATTTTTCAAAGCCATATGAAGTAAAGTTGTAGACCTGAAGAAGTTTTCCATCGTGGATCAGAAGATTTAAATCATATTATGTGAATTATAAATGTTCTTCCCACCATCATTCTTTGATATAATGGTCCACCTAATGGTTCACTTGGTCAGAGAGGTTCAACTATGTAGTCCTGTCCATTATAGATGGATGTACCCCATTGAACAGTATATAATGATTTTGAAAGGGTATGTAAAGAATCAAAGTTGGTCAGAAGGTAGTATTGAAAAATGATATATTGTTAAAGAAGCTATTTAATTTTTTAACGATTACCTATTAGATATTGAAAACATTGGTCGCCCAAAGTCTTATCACAGTGAACGCCTTATGGGAAATGTGATTTCCTAAATAGATTTTGTTACAATTACCTTGATAGAGAGGGAGAAAACAAATCTTTACATATTACACAATATTGAAGATGTTGATCCATACATTGAATCCCAAAAATAAATTCTTAGAGATTTGAATCCATCAAGAGTTAAAAGATGGATATTAGATACACATAATCAAAAATTTGTAGGATGGTTGAGAGATCGAATTTATAAAGATTTATCTAAAAATAAAAATTCAATTACCGAACGACTTCAATGGATAGCCATAGGACTGAATGAAAATGTTATATCATACACTGGGTTTGTAATCAATGGATATACATTCTATAGAAAAGAATGTGATGACTTCAGTATGATGAAAAATAGTGGTGTTATGCTTCTGACTGAAGTGATTCACATATTTGGTTCCAAGGATTAAAATCTAATTTATGAAAATATGTCATATTTTGTTATTATTTAATAGATATACGAGTTATATTATACAACATTTCAAGTGCCACTTTTCCGTTTCAAATTGGTTAAAAATATCAATGGAGTGAAAGTTGATGAAATGGGATTTGTGATGGTGAATTTCAATGTAGAAGGGGAAAAAGATGAGTTTTTCATAATCAAATCACAAGAAATTCAAGTATTTTATGTCTCTCACCCAACAAATAATAATTGTTTTATTTTAATGGTAGAAACTAAAACAAATGTTGAGTCAAATGAAAATTCAATCGAGGATGACCATTTTATTAGGACATCACAATCAGTTCATGCTGGTCCCAATGTAGACAATGTCATATACATTAGAGGGTACCACAAAGAGAGTATTTGGATCCTTGAAAGAGGAACCAAATATTTGAAACCATTAAAAAAAGAAATAGAGTTCAATGAGAAGGTATGTGTTTTTTAATATATTATGTTTTTACTCATAATATTATATGTTCTCTACTGCATTAACATAATATAAATTAAATTTTTGACTATTCATGAAGACAATGTCTTCTTCACATGATGATGTTACCAATCTCTCGAAAGAACAAACTATAATTAAGGAAACCCTTTGGAAATATGTAAAGGTAATGTTACGATATACTTTCTATATTTTATCAAAAAACCATATAATGGAACATTGATTTCATTTTCATTATTCCTTGAAGAGTTTGTTGATATTATTACTAACATAAGAATAGTTTTCTTATATAGGTGTGTTCTTTTTATCGAGCAGGGGGTGGTTTGTTCGACAATATCATGAGTCAGTTCTGGATTAAAAGACAAAGGAATGTTGATGTTTTTTAATATATGTAATAATTTTTATTTATGTAATTGTATAAAACAATGTTTTAAATGTCTATAATATAGTGTTTTTTGGTATTTGTGTAGTAAAATTTATTTCATTTAAATTATATATTGGGACTTTTTTTTGTTGATATTATATGTTTTTTTGGTCTTGTAGTGTGCTATAACAGAACACTGTAGTATATCCCTTTATCAGCACTTCCAAAAGTGCTAATAAATGTCTACTTTATCTACACTTCTATGAGTGCTGATAAAGGCCTCTAATAGCTCTTATAAAAGCGCTTATAAAATAATCCTTTAGCGGTGCTAAATTAAATCATAAATAAATGAATCCTTTAGAGGTACTAAATTAAAGCATTGATAAATGATATCTTTATCAACACTTTTTCAGTACTGATAAAAGTCCTAGGATTTTAACGTCACCCAAGTTTTTAGCACTTTTCTAGAACTAATAAAGGATATTTATAGCACTATTAAAAGCATGTTTTGTAGTAGTGTTTTTATAGGAGTTTGAGATTCTATCTCAACTCACTCCACCTTATACACCACAATGGAATGATGTTAGTGAAAGGAGGAACTGTACCTTGTTAGACATGGTAAGATTGATGATGTGTCATGCAGATCTTTTACTATCCTTTTGGTGATATACATTAAAAACTGCGGCATACACATTAAACTGAGTACCAAATAAAGTGGAAAATGTAATTCCCTTCAAGACATGGAGTAAAAATAAACCCATTTTCTCATATACACGTGTATAGGGATGAGAGGCATTTGTTAAGGATTTATCAGGCAAAAAACTAGCACCCTAGGGTTAGATGTGTATCTTTATAGGGTATCCTAAGGAAAAAATGGGATACTACCTATTCAACCCCTCATACAAGAAAGTGACTATTTCTAGATAAGCTGTCTTTCTTGAGAGGCAACACATCCAAAAAAAGTATAATGGGAGAAAGATTTAATTTGATGAAGTTTATTCTCAAGATACATATGATTTAGTATAGGAGAATTTCCATAGGTCCCCATGTAATAAGTAGTTCCTGAAACACTAGTATTTTATAGGAGTTTAAGAGAGATAAGGTAACTAGAGAGATATGGTTTTCTAGTCACTAAGGATGGTGACTTATTATTGTTGGACAATGATGAACCTATCTCCTACAAGGAGGAAGTAGAGAGCTTATAAGATGAAAGATGTCTAGAAGATATGAATTATAAGATGGATTATATGTATTATAACCAAGTTTGGGTTTTAGTAGATACACGAGTTGATGTAAATCCTGTTGGGTGTAAATGGGTATTTAAGAGGAAACTGGACATGGAAGGTAAATTAAGTACCTATAAAGCAGGGGTAGTGTCTAAAAGGTTTAAACAACATCAAGGAACTGACTAAAATGAAACCTTTTCTCCATTTTCTATGTTTAAATCCATCAGAATCATATATTACATAGCATGTTACCATGACTATGATATTTGGAAGATGGATGTAAAAACTGCATTCCTTAATGGGAACCTTTAGGAAGATGTCTATATGACACAACCAAAAGGGTTTATGAAACCAGGTGATTCCAAAAGGATTTTAAAGTTACATAGATCTATTTATGGATTGAAGAAAGCATCTAGGTCATGGAACATTTGATTTTATGAATCCATAAAATAATTTGGCTTCATTAAAAACGAATATGAGACATGTGTTTACAAAAGGTTTAGTGGGAATGTGGTTTTTATCCTAGTAATATATATTGATGATATATTACTTATTGTAAATGAAATAAAAATATTACAATCTGTTAAGGAACATTTGAACAAGTTCTTCTACATGAATTACTTAGGCAAAGATGCCTATATTACAGGGATCAAGATCATTATTGATAGATCTAAGAGGCTTCTTGGACTAATCTAAAGTACATATATTGACCAGATACTAAATATATTTAGTATGAAACAATTGAATATGGGATTGGTTTCTGTGTCACTTGGTTTACATATTTCTAAGAAAATGCGTCCCTAAACATAAAAGGAGAAAGATAAAATGAGTACAATCCCATACGATTCAATGATAGGATCAATCATGTATGACATATTATGTAATAGACTTGGTGTTTATTATGAATTGAGAATGGTAGGAAGGTATCAAGAAGATCTAAGAGAAAAACATTGGACTATTATTAAGACTATCCTTAAGTATGTGATAAGAACTAAGGATATGTTCTTTGTTTATGGAGGAGATTAGGATCATTTCATTAGAGGGTATGCTGATGCTGGGTTTCAGACACATTAGAATGATCTAAAGTCGCAATCAATATATGTCTTCTATCTCAACAGAGGATCTATGAGTTAGAAGAGTTCAAAGCATCCAATTGTATTTGATTCTACAATGGTGTCCGAGTACATAATGACTTCTGATGCAGCCAAGAAATCCATATGGATTTATAACTTTTTCTAAGAGCTTGATGTGGTACCTAGCTATGAATACCCTATTACATTGTATTGTGATAATACTACAGTAGTGGCTCTTAAAAAAGAGCCAAGGTCACATCAATGGACAAAGAAAATACTTCAGAAGTATCACCTATTGAGGTATTTTTATAAAATGGGTGAAGTTACTGTGAGAAGAGTATCTATAGAAGAGAACATGGTGGACCCCTTGACTAAAGGCCTATCTCAGTAGAAGCATGGGTGCCATGTGAGAGCTAGCGGACCGAAGGTCTTTAGCAATTGGATCTAGTAAAATTTGGAGTCTATTGGAGTTGGTGTCCTAGAACCAACTTATTTTGTACTTTATAATAACTTATATTCATGGTTTTTAATATTAATAAATTACTTATCACAAAATGATTTTTCTTCTACATAAAATTGTATGTGATAATGTCCTAAGAGTAACTGTCGCACTAAAAGGTCATACTGTATCCCTGATATGATGAGAAACCAGAAGTGTTATGACAATATTCTTGAATATATGTTCTATGATCAGATGATATCAATTGAAGGTAAATGAATTATACAAGCTATTAGGGGTGGAGACTCATAGGATTTTGAGGCACCTCACGGTGTACACCCGTGGTAATGTCCTGGATGATATTATGAGAACAAGGACCACCAGTTGGAAATCCACATTTCTATGTGTCATTGGATGTTTTTATCTATAGATGTGTAAATTGTTCCTTATACTTTAAGATTGCTATTAATGAGTATTATGAGTCGCACACTTATATGTATTGACAAAAACTATGATGACAGATATCCACGTCGAGGTAGGATATGTTGGGTGCATCACAAGTAATATTGAATTAATGAATAACATGAGAAAAGTTTTATCCCTTCTGTTCATTAATAAAAGTTAATATCTCATGACCTTTGATATAAATGATATAGCCTAAATAAATCCATGTCTATGATGATCAATAGGAAAGTTCTATTTCTAGAAAGTCAAAGAATAATATATCAAGCATATAGGTTGATGTCACTAACATGAAACCTTCTCAATTAGAGATATTTTTATAAAGGGATTATATTACTTGGTAAGAATTTGTATGAGGTGACATGTCATTGCAAAATTAACATCTTTCTCTCTGGGTACCTTGGAATGTTTCTAGATGCTAACCTTGTAATTTATATAGGTTTTCCTAATTCCACTAAGAAACAGGCCTAGAGGGTCACACACTAAGTGTATCCAGAATATCAGTTAAATAATTTATTATTTAATATGTTGAATAAATATTATTCCTGGTCATGGTTTAATAATTAGTCATGTATGCCTGATCACATTTATTCCATCACTTGTTATTAGAGAGAATATATTGTGGGAAGGTAATTAATAAATATTTATTTTCTATTTAGTGAATATAATTTTTATTTATTTATTAGAGAATAATGTAGTGATATTTATTTAATAAATAAATAGTCATTATTCAATGCGTGATAAATATTGAGGAGGATTGGCAGACCGAGTTTAAGGGTCTAATGAGAAATAATAATAGTGAATATTATTTGATTAAATAATATTTAATTATAACTCACAAGTTAAGTGCATGTTAGGAAATAATAATATTTTTGTTATTATTTAACATGGGGGTTTCACTAGGATTAATGAAAAAATTAAAGGCACTTGTGAAAATTATTTTATTATTACCCTAGTGAAATAAATGACTGGTTATATTATTATCTCATTAGCAAAGGGAAAACCAAGAAAATAATTGTACATAATGAATTCGAGAAAATATCTCAATCCCAGATAGTTCTTTCTTCTCCAAGAACACTCTCAAGAACGAGAGTGATCCTCCTCCACCAGAGAATGCTTTGGAAGCAGTTACCAAGGCGATCAAAGGTGGACGACCCAAACATAAAAATCTTCCATGCTAGCACTCGAAGACTCCTTCGTCGATTTCTGTAGATTCGTGGCACACGTGTGGATCAATACTAGAGGAATCCTACACTTGGATTATATAACACAACGATAGTGCACTGCAGTTCTATGCCTGGATGCATTAACGAAGAAAGAATAATCTTGGAGGTAATTATTATTTAATTAAATTAATTGTAAACATCATGTGTTGATCTAATATCTTTTGGTTCTAGTTTTTTTTCTGTCTCTTTCTTGTTCTTTTATTAAATTCCATTGGTTACGATGTTCTTTGTCAGAATCGACCTCAGACTAATTATCAATAACAAAAAAATTAAAGTTGGGAACCGTCCCTCCTACGCTTCCACTGCACCTAGAACCTACAGTGTAATGGTATCTCGAACAGGGCGTGAGACATAAATATCGGTAGGCCAACACCACCGGTGTCTAGCCCAATTCAAATAGTACCATATAAATAAAGACATTGTGCCATATATAGTTAGTGTGGATAAATAACAAATAAAATGGCCACACCTTGGTCCAAGTTCCTAAATGGACCCTCATCCCATAAAACCTTCTTTGGCCTAATCCAGATATTAGAAAATAGGTACCTTTTTAAGTCATAATACATATAACATGTGACAATGTAAAAAAGGAAACTAACAAAATCATTCCCCCAAGATTGTGATCTAGCTTGGGGTCTCATATCCATGTCAACACATGAGCAAGAAAATGTTTAAGTAATAATTATCAAGAAAACGCAAAATAGGCTCACAAAAACAATGAAAGATGCATCTCATAAGAGTAAACAATCAATCATCCAGATCTATCTAAACCAGTGGAGTCCTGTGACTATCCAAGGTGATCTAAAATAATCCCAAGTATCACAATGGGAATATCTGATAATCCAATACCACTGAGTCTGCCCAAGGTGACCCAAATGGAGTCCCATGTATTAGTACGAGGTATGATAACTTCTAAGTCTATCCTAGGTATCTCGCATAGGGGAATGAGTATCACCCAAGGCATGGAGTAGCCATATTTCCAAAATTTCCATCCACGGTTTCTCCCCTAGGGAACCGGTATCACTCAGGATTATAGTAAACCTTCCGGGAAGCCCTTTCCTAGAAAGACAAATCATCTCCCCTAGCGTGTCGTGGTATACCCACCCGAGCACATGATTCCATCCATTAATCCTTAATATGGAACTAATGTTTTCTCCCAGCCTACATCAAGTGAACCATTGTATCTAAGTCACATTGCAAGGAAAAAATAAATACATATATCACATGACAAGAATATATATAAATCATGATATCAAACAAGCACTATGATCCACAAAAAATCTAGCTATCAAGTAAAAAAAAACAATCCCTAAACATGATATAAGGAATTTGGCACCAAAATAGTCCAAGGATCTAAGAAATATTACTAGGTAATAAGTAATAGACATAAGAAATGTTCAAGTAAAAGGCTTAAAAATAAGGAATAATCTCTAACAATGAAATGAAACTAGAGTCACGTGGAATTAGCATGCCTTTAACCATATGTCATGAGTGAAATCTTAAGATCTCAAGATATCAAGATTTAGTTTATAAAACTGATCCAAACCACTTCAGTACAACCAAAAATTCATACACAATAAAATGCATAGGTTACAAGGCACAATATAATTTAATGTAATCCAATGAAATTGGCAAAGAGGTGAGAAACATTATGTGGCAAGAAGAAAGGGTATATAACCAACTTGAATAGGAATTTTGTATAAAATTCATAAGGAATACAATGTGAAGAATATATCATACATAAGGCATTCACATGAGTTTAGAAGTGAGGCATAAGGCTCAATAGTCACTCTCATAACTAACCATTATCCTTAATTCAATTAATAACATAAAGAATTTAATCAAAAGAATCTCTTAGGTGGTGATTTATCATTTAAGGTATTGGAATTTAGGGATTTTTAGAATATCACACCCAAAGGGGGTGGCCAATAGGCAAGGTAAAAAACCCAAATGGGGTTCTCCATAAGAAAAGGTGACAACATACATGATAGAAAAAACCAAACAATTTTATACAAGTCAAAAAATTCAATATGGATAAAATATTTATTTAAGGCATGCCATTTGGTATGAACCATCCTACTCAAGGTCATTGTCACTCAATTTTCCTAAACATGGAAAATTGATTTTAAGGCACAAGTTCTAAAGGGTTAATGTTTTTTACCCTTAAGGGATGCTACCATATTTCCCAAGTCATTTTAACCATCCCATTCACCTTAACCATTTCATTTAACTCATTGAGACATAGTATCTGCATTACAAGGCTCAAGTGTAAGGGAGAGGTGATAGGGAAACAAGGATTCCCTCTTGAAAATTATAAGAAAAAGGTACCAATCATATGAACATTCCTTTTTAACAATTACAACCAAAACAATAATCTAAGTAAACATAAATGTCTACTCACTACATTTTTAGATTGAAGGCAGTGCATATCCATTTGAGGGGTTTTATTATAAAATCATGGAATTATTATCACCCAATCATATATCATATTTAAAATTTAATTATATTTATCAAAGGAATCATTTAATTTAATCATACTACATTAATTTAGAACTAAAGGTAGAGAAATAATCAATTAATTAATGCATTAATGAACTTAAAAGGGCATGGAAAGGGGACCCTACCTCAAAGAGGAACCAATCCAAAACCTGGAACTTGAAAGATTTATCAATGACCAACTATAACTACTCCACATGTGCACATTTATACCTTCATACATATATATCACTTAACCCAATGAACGTGTTCCCCATTCCATGAGGGAACACTTACACAGAAGATATATATATATATATACAGACACACCTGAGTATATGCGTGTACACCCTCAAACTTGATCAAAACCCACTACACATTATAACCGAGACTCATAAATTAAAAACCCCCAACTTTAAAAGAAAGAACCACAAGAATGGATGGAAAACCTTACCCTGAATTGATGGTGGCTAGTTGAAACAAGATGAACCACCTCACCTTTTGTGACAATTGTCAGAACATGCAAGAAAAGGTTCTGGGATGCCATTGGTAAATCCTAAAACAAAAGAAAACCGAAATCAGGTGAACCCCTAAAACCCTAGGTTTATCTGAAAATCGTAGGGAGACAGAGAGGATGAAAATCGTCCAGAAACAGGGGGGATAAGGGATGAGAGAGCTTACCATGATAGATCGAATAAAAACCGTATGAAATCTAGGTGGAAACGGCACAATGGATGAGGTTGTGAGGAGGGGGAGGTCGCACCGTTGGGGGGTCACACGAGAGGTGTTCGACCAAGGTAGGGGGTTTCATGTGGGTTTTAGGGAGGAGGGGGAGACCCCTTGTGGGTCTAAAACAAACAAAACTAATAATAATAATAATAATAACAACAACAATAATAATAACAATAATTATAATAAAAATAATATTATTACTATTATTAAAACATTTCTTTATTATTATTATTTTATATTTACCCCCATTTAACTTATTTACATTTTGATTTTAATTTAAATAATTTAATTTATTAAAAGATACACATTATTGTGTTTCAACTCTTGAAAAGAAAATATGTTCCAATGCTTGATTTTATAAACGCCTCGTCCAATAAAAGGGAAAATTTTAAATTCCCCTAGAATTTTTCATCTAGTTTAAAACAGGGGATGTTACTAGAAAAAATGATCTATACATATTCTTGAGGATAGGATACATTCATTCATTCGTGATATTAGTGGATCTGGGTATGTACGTTTGGTACTAGATGAGTTTTCCTAAAATAAAATTTTTCAGTATTTTATCGGAATGACTCTTTTTGAGGCCTTGTATGGTATGCATTGTAGATATTCATTGTGTTGGTAAAAGATTGATTAATCTTCCTTGGTTAGAATTATTTTGTTCCAAGAGATTATTATTATGACTTAGTTTATTTTTCATATAATAGTGACGACATAATACTTGTATAAATCACTTATTGATAATCATCAATGATCATTGGATTTTTCAGTTGGCGACCCTATTTTTTGAGAGTTTCACCTCATTTGGGTCACTAACATATTTGGAATTAGAAAATTCTTAAATAGAGGTGTTTAGTTCCTTTTCATCATCATCATTTCAATTTTTATTCAAGAGAAACTTTCAAAAAAGACATCACTAATGAGGACGAAAATAATGCGGACCAAGGGCATCACCCTGGATAAAGTTCACCCCCTCAGGCTTTAATTGAGAAACAAGAGAAAAACATTTGACCGAGACGTCATCTCTTACAAGAGAAGCCATGTAATCCACCACTTTGTTTCCCTCTCTCCAAGTATTTGTAATGATAATTCTCCTAGCCATTAAGGCTCTGCATTCCCTAATCGTATAAATTATTGACCAGGGGATATTACCTTTTCTTTGGAGCACATCATGAGTATCCTAAGAGTCCGTCTCCACCTGCGATAAGAAAATTCCTATCTGACTACACAAGGTGAGGCCTGATAGTACTTCTCTAGCCTCCTTTTCATATTGTTTATAAGGTGGGGAAAATGGCTTACTATTTTTCACTTCCACCACAGTTAACATCCATCCACAATTTGTTTCATGTATCACATCTTTGAATATATCTTTATAACCCTTATCAGGTTTTGAGATGGGAAGATATTGAGGTTAAAATTTATTTATCCATGACTAAGAATCCAGTCAGGATTATTGATTCTGATACAATGGTTCAATGTGAATATGATACATTTCATTAGTGTGCTATGGAATCACACTTATGATTTATATGAGACTTCAGGGCATGAGGAACTGATGAGGGAGAATCAACCTTATTCCTTTGACATTAAGTTTCTTAAAATTTTTATGTGGACAAAAAGTTTTTATGATGGGAAGGTTGTAACATCACATTAACTTATTTCAGTTACTTCTTGAAACATTTTTTTATTCCCCTTTGGTTGGGTCTTATATTAGGTGAATTTTGGATGATTTTGGAACCTTTTTGGGAAGTGCACGATTGTCACATGGTTCCCCCAAACCATGTTCTCCCTAATGAAATCTATGAATAGTAAATAGTACGGGATTCATGGTTGGGACATGGTTTTCTAAACCGCATTCCCACATAAGGGAAACCATTCGCCCCCTCTAGAAAACCTTACACATATTAATTTAATCCCCTGAAAATTATTCTAAAATCTAGGGACCCCCTATTTAATCCCTAACAACCCTATTTTTACCCTAATATGATTCCATGGTCCTTTAATGCTCTCTGGAGGTAAAATTGATTCCTCCAACTTTTTTTCTTGATAGATTAAACCTTCAATGATTGCATTAATTCTCTCCTAGTTAGTGGATCTCCTCTCATGTGGTTTCTTACGATATAATTTTATCCCCTCCTTAGAGAGTGATATATCATCATTTTATTAATCAATCTAATATCTGTTTGTATATATATTGATTCGAGGATTGATTAATAGATCTCATATGTCTTAATTATCTGTTTGTGGATCCCGTTATGAGTGTTATATTGTTTGGATATTGTGATTAAATGTATGTAGTTCCATATGATTTTCCCTATAATTGAA
This sequence comes from Viscum album, assembly GCA_963277665.1. Taxonomy (NCBI): domain Eukaryota; kingdom Viridiplantae; phylum Streptophyta; class Magnoliopsida; order Santalales; family Viscaceae; genus Viscum; species Viscum album. The sequence goes on from OY728143.1 coordinate 1,436,351,162, forward strand.
ACCTTAAATTGATTTATTTTTTTAAATTAGTTTTAATTGATTTGAAAAATCAGAATTAAAATGATTTTATGTGTTATTTTAAATGGAATGAAAATTGTGGAAACCACCAATTTCAATGGAACTGCAGTAATGGGTTGGATTTGTGAAAGATGGCTTGATTTGAGAAACTGATTTGAGAAATTGAAATGATTGAATATTGATTCTTGAGAAAAATTGATTAAATTAAAAGATTATTTTAAAAGGCATGAATTGGATGAAAAACCATGATTTGGTTTTGAAATGAATATGATTGTTGAAAATGAATTTGGGAAATTGAATTTTTAATGATGAATTGATTTTAAATGAATGATTTTCCCAATAATGAATGAATTATTGATTTAAGAACATGTGAGCCTAGATAGTTAGTGGGTAATTATAACAATCACACTAGGACTCTAACTCCCTAGAAATATATCGATGATGAAAACACTAACTAAACCATATTTTGCATGATTTCCCTTAATGGGCTCCCCTAATGGGATGTAGATTGATTTCCCATAATGGGATCCACTAATGGGGTATTTATTTGAGTGTGCACACCTATATTGATCTATCATGATGATTGAGAAGTGTGAGGATCTTATTACCTAAAACTAACATACCACATGTCCTATTACACAGTTCTATGTTGTGTTTTAATTTTATGATTACATGACATTGATTATTGAACTATTTTATTCATTGCAACTACTTTACATAAATATTTATATAAAATATCCATTTATGTTTTGATATATCTGCCATCCTTTATGAGTTGAAATCATGTTTTTCTTGGAAAATATGTGAATTTATGACTAATTCTTATTTTATTGAAATTGAAATAATATATGGTTTATTGGTATAGAATTTATTATAGAACACTTGGTGAGGACATACTAGTCTGTTTATCTAACACCATACCTTTTCCCGAGAGTGTTTGTAGATTACCTTTTTCTTGGTTCAAGAAAAGGGAAATCACCACTTGGAGGTGGTTGATGTTCTTGATCCTAGGAACCCATAGTTATGGAGTTGATCAGTGGAGATGTGATCCACCTATTACATGGTATGTATGATATTTTTTCTTAATATATTTTTTTTCTCCAGATGATGTACTATTTTGGGTATTATTTCACCTATTTTATTCTGGTACTTTATCTTTAGGGAGTGTTGAAATACTAATTTTTATATTTTATCATCCTTTATTTTGTTGAAAAATCATTCCCACTTGATAGTTGTATGATTCTAGGTGCTATTCACCAAACCATGGGGATCAATAACACCCTCCAGTCTATGTCAGAGCCTTCTCAAGTATTAGTGTACTAGGGTATTAGAGTTGGTTTGTTATAGTTCATCATATATGGAACAACTTATCTACATGAGATCTATATCCTTGTAAAGATACATGGAATGTGTATTCTTTCCATTAACATATACAATGATAAAATTACCCATTCATAGGGAATCCTAAATCTCATATCTTGGGTACAATCCATAGATATTTTCCTGGTTCCAATCCACCAGGATAAGAAAATTACCTTTTCTTATATATGAAAAGAACTTTGTAGGGACTTTATAATAAATATTTGTGGCTTGATTCTAATTACTTTTGGACATATAGTCATGTGTGAACCATATATTTTTAACCCAACCATTGATCATCATCCATTTCCATTCCTTTCAAAAAAGACCGTTACATCCCAACTATGAATAGTTCAAGACTGGAACGTCCCCATAGATCTTTCAATATCCCCTTTTAGAATTTGTTCATTGAGTTTTTTAATCATTAGAAGCCTCCCATGTCCACTGATAATGAGTGTATTCGACTCTGAGTGAAACCTCTTCTTGGTAATGATACCCATTTCACCATATTCATCACTTCCAAAAGTAGGCATTTTGTTGTCTTGAGAAGGTATTCTAAGCCCATGTACCCTTGAAAAAACTTTCATGGAACCATTCATTTGAATATTTTTAAATTATCACCATCAACACACTATTTCTATCTCATAAAATTTTGATTCAAATTCCTTAGGTTGTGAGTTATATCATTACCATTTTTTATTTAAAGTTTTCTAGGAACTCCTAGATCTTGAGAACCATTTGGGATGTCACACCCTATTCATATTCAATCCAATAACTAAGTACCTAAACTATGTTACCCTCTCAGTATGTAGGCTTATATAGGGTGTACTAAGAAATAGTCAAGTATATTATCACTAAGTAATCCACTTTTTTGACTTATGAAAAAGTTAGATTGAAAATAGAAGTGTGCATAAATATTGTAATACCCACCATGTGGCCCTATAAAAAGTCAAACTATTCTCACTAGACCCACTATTCTGAATAAAATTTATAAAAAACCTTTTTCCTATATATCCTTCTTACATGTTCATGTGATTTTATATTATATCCCATTTATATGGTAATATATTCAATACATGGTGTTGTGACCTTTAAAGTTCTGAAACCATTCTTTAATATCATTTTCTCTAAAAACCAATTTCATTCATTAAGTATTTGAATCTCCACAAACCTTAAATGGATATTAGGAAAAAGAAAATTTGTATCCCAGGGACACTTATACTTGGTGATTATATTCATGACAACATATTTGATATTTGTAATAAGAGTCATGTTTTTGTCTCAAGGAGAAGTTATTCTAACCCTTTACACCCCCAACAACATCCTAGTGGAACCCTTCATTCAAATTTTTTCAATGAAACTCCCCACATACTTATTCAAACCCATCACTTTGATAATAAAATATATCGAGTTATGATTTACATATTCGATAACCAAAATATTCAAGTAGATTAAATTACCCTTTATCTTACATATTTTTGCATCCTACCCATCTTGAAGGAAATAATATGACATCTTTCTCTCTATCCTCATATAGTGCTCATCACATAACCCTAAACCACATAACGTAATGGTATGAGCACCATGACCCTAAACGACATGAACCTATACTTGAGGATGCCTAAATTAGTGGTATTGTGTATTCATTCACATTGGTTTACCTCACATTTGATATTAGATATACTAAATCATCTTTGGTTTCAGTACTATGAACTAAAATTTTATGAACCTATCCTTGAGATATTCTACATTAACATTGGTTTCTCCATTCATGTTAAGTTATTAATCCCTCATTTGGTTGAATATATCAACCTCTATGTCCAATGATGTTTTAACTTATACATAAATATTATTTGGTTAAATCACTATAACCATAAACTACAAACACCATTCCTTGAGTTTTTATCCATTATTGACGTTCAGACTCCTTTCATAGTGGGTTATCTTTTCTCATGTTTCTTTACATATTTCCCCACTTTGGTCAATTCTACCTGAACTTAAATGATAGGTTCATCAATTCATCCTGAAATAAAATAAACTACTAAGGAAATAGACATAACACATTTGAGGTTGAAAACCCAGAAAGGAAAACCTAATAAAAAGTTGAGTCTCCCCTAGTTAGGCTGACACCCCACATTTCCTACATAATATTTTTATAATTTAATAAATAAAAAGGTTCAAATCCTATAAGGTTGAAAACCCATAAAGGGTGTCCAGAGAAAAAGAATATTTCTACCTACTTGTCTATAATTTAAAAAAATGCTAGAGAAAAAACAAGACACAAATATTGTGGGATTTACCATGAGACCCCCAAAAAAGCCAATTCACACTCATTATATCCCTTAACCTAGTAAATAATAAGAACACACATATTTTCCTAGAATATTTGTTCATATAATTCATTTAAAATGCACAAAGTTAATCTTAGTGAATTCAAGACCACTTAACATTGGATTCCTCATTCAAGAATGCCCCTTTTTGATTTTTCATTATATAGAGTCACTCAAATACCCATATACAAATGGAATAACCTTATAATATATATATATATTGTATATATACAACCATATTTTTCCTACCTTTAATCATTTAAGATCACACATCCAAGATGAAACCATATATCATATCCAAATGAGCTAACATTAGCTTATGAAAATGGTACATATGCCGACATATTTGGTCTTCCTATAAATATTTAAATGCTAAAACTAAATAGGAAGCCAAACCCCATAGTATTTCACCTTATATACTAATTTTGGATTACAGTTATGGTGCATATGACACCATATCTGGCCTAAGTAAATTTGTATGATATTTTATGTTCAAGAGATTATGATTGATTCATATTTCATCATTGACTTATTTAGTTGGAAGTTATAGGTTTTTTGATCAATCCCCATACAAAGATCAAGTGGATTTATTTATAATGTTAATACAATTTTTCATATTTTTATATGGCTATAAAGAAATGGTCATAAAATAGATAGAATCATTGAATTAACAATGATTTCAAAAGTATCTTACCATTCATTAATTAAAATAAGAGATGAATATACACATTAATGAGTATATATCATTGTATACAATAGGAATATTAAATTATAATAATATAAAAGGAATTATCAATAGAATTGTGATGTTGAATCATTTATTACTCAGATTCATTCACATCTTAGTGCATTTCATCTAGCATTGTGGACATGGATTTTGCATCAGGCTATAATGCCTCTTCCCTTTTAAAAACATCCATGATTTCCTTTTAGGAATCCTCAACCAACTTCACATCCTCCTACTTGGATTAATTTTTATCTATTTAAAACTACTTATCGATTCAATTTATAAAATCCTATCTCTATATTTCCCAATATTGACACTTCTCTACCACTGCAATGTGTTGGGAACTTCAATAATTACTCTATTTCTAATATTGATAGAGCATTCCATGGATTCGGTAATAGAAATAATTGAACTCAATGGACTCATTCACTCCATATATGTGATAAAATCCTTCACAATATCATGGTATATATGGTAATAATACCCTTAAAATATCAAAGTGAGGAACATAAATTGGAGGTGATGCAACATGACACCGAGATCACTGAGAGAAGTCTCACAAACTAGCTTCCAGATCTTTCTCCATACCCATGACTCCATATATTCTTGGATTGAGGATTAATACATTACCTAATTAGAGTCAATCATAGGAATAAATAAAAAATATAGGGCCATGTCAATTAATGAGGATCCAATATCAATATCTCATGGGTGAGATGGTGCCAAATTAGTCGATGCATCTATGATTAATACTAATTGAGACACTAAATAGGCGATATCTTGAGTCTTTTTAGTCTACGGTAGGGTTACTAAAATTGAATCTTAGAATATGATAGTTAGTAGACATGAGAAGATAATAGATAATGATAGGCATCGATACTCTTGTTCATTCTTTAGAATGTTATCCTCTTCAACCATTTCTACCCCATTAGAAGGTGTATTGTGGTGATTCCCATTCGGGATTGTTGGACATTATGTCCACTTCTAGGGGAATCACACCCTATAGAGGGTCCATGTGATAAGAGGGTATCTCTGATCCAAAAACATAATAAATTTATTCATATAAGGATATTCATAGCGTCTAGAATTAGTTATCACAATTGTGAGAAGAAACACAACTTTCAAAATAACTCATCGTACTACAGAGATGCACTGAGTGAAGTTAGTAATAAATATTAATATTTGGAAGTATTTGAAACTATTATAATATCATCCACTAGAATTGAATCATATGGTATTATATCCAATGAATCCATCATGAGAGTTGGTCTAATCACTGCTAGGTTTCACCCACCACCACTTTTATAGATATCCCTTCTAGAAGTATAACATCTGATACCCCCAAGGCCATGAATCTCATACAAATGTCTAAAAAAGTTGACAAATCAACATAAAGATATATAATTAACTCAAAATATGATTATTAAAATATAAAATTTACCTGATAATGTTTATTGAAGATATATTGTAAGTTATCTCTCCCTTACCACCTATGAATTTTATCATATAAAAACTCTATTGTAGGAACTACCAGGGATAACACTAAGAATAATGTTAGGGTATTAGATTCTACCACCTATATTTTCTACACTATAGAAGGAAAAACTTCCTCCTAAACCTTAGTTCCCAAATAAGTGCTCAAGCTAGTCAATGTCTCTTCAAAAATATATTTTAGAGATATTACAGGTGACTGAGCCCCTTCAGACTTCTATAAAGATTAATAAATAATTTGGTAGTAACATCAATGAAAAAAATAAGAAGTGTAGGTTAGAACAAATATTTCCTCTTCCCCAGAAGAGGTTTGATCTTTATTATCCTATTAACTACTCCAATTATTCTCTAATGAATCATATAATTTTCATGATTAAAAGGTTACATTTTTTAATGAGTGTAATATAACATCCATACATTCTATATTGGATTCCACTTCACTGGGTTGATCTTATTATAAGAGGTTATAAGGTTTCATCACTTATTAAAACCATGTAAGAGTGATCTCATCCACCTAGAGTGTATCCAAGATCTCCTTGGTGGATCAAATAATCCCCCATGAATGTAACTTCTTCCATGTATCTGAATATCAATCATCCACAGTGACCAAAGGAAGGTCAGTCATCCCTCTCAGTAAGCGTGGAGCATCTAAATGCCTCAACCATTTCATAGGTATTTGGGTCACTAGAGTATTTCCCAAAGTAATAATCTTACCAGTTCTTCCTATATCTACCTTATTCTCCCTTTATTATTTATATATAATTTCTAGAATACTCTTGAATCAAGGAACTCAGTCAACCGACTGCCCATCATGATATGAAAAAATCTAGGTATTTACACATTTAGCCATGAGCCTAATAGAAACATTTTATAGTATAATAGTGAATTATATATCTATTTATTCCAATAAAAATTTCAACAAAAATTGGAATGCTATAATGGGGTACCATTTATCTTGCATGATCTAATGTAGAGTATGAAATTTTTTCTACATGCATTGAAATCATCCCCTGAATATGTATGGTGTATGTCCCTCATAGTTTATCTCCCCTTTAATTATGGTTTTGAACACACCCTATCATATAGATATCAAATATGCTTGCTCTAGTTGTATTCTAGTCATGTCTTTGCTGATGAAGCCATTTGGGTCCACATACGACACAAATATGAATCGACTGTGATGGTTCACTATAATGCTCACATCCCGATTGTCCAATAGAAGTCCCCTAAATCTTCATAAGAACTATAGGAAAGGCCTGAATCAGGTGTTAGGTATTGGGTGGTCATTGATAAAATCATAGACCCCCATATGGGTTTTCATCTAACCCCATTATAGTTTTATGGGTCATACAAGTCTAAACCAGACCTCCCCTATAGATATATCTAATTTTTTATTATAATCTAGCAAATACTAGCACCACAAGTCTGACTTGTTTTCCACATTCTTACTGCAATACTATAAAAAATATCCCATGTATCACTCTAGTGTGTGAATCTCACACCAGAAGGAGGTATCAACTATATAAAATCATTATAAAGGTATCTAAGAGGACTAAACATTTGACTAGGGGATTTCCTCCTAAACCCACTCAATAATACAGCCTTCCTATAGTATCTGCTAACATGCACATTATACTCTATGGATCCTGGGGGTTTGGTAATTTTTAGGTCTCCATGTATGTGGATCTTATAAATTCTACATGGTGATGAGTTAGATGAAGATTAAAAAGTGTATTTTATCTTAGGGATGATGGTCCTTTCCCATGGTGTCCCTCTCTAATTGAAGTAACCTATTTCTAGTATATGATTCCTCTCTAAATCACCCCATGTAGAAATCATAGTGTTGAATTAATTACACATATCCCTAAATATTAAATCTTTGATAACCATATACAATTCAAATAGACTTATTCTAAAATATCCATGAATCAAATGGAAATTATTTGTGTTTGGGATCCATCTACTAAATAGACCCAAGATGATAGTTCTATTGAGAAGGAATAAATATTATGATACTAAAACATATTAATGAAAAACTATTTCTCTAAGTACATATTTAAGCTCCACGTATCTCTATCATACCCAAATAGGCCATACCCAATCCATACCAAAGGCGAATCAAGGGATAAGGTCCTAATGTGATTTCTATCCAATACTTTAGTACATGATGAATTTCTTAAAAATGGATGTATAACTATGGACCTATAGATCTTGTATATATATATTCCTTAATCTAGTGCTAAAGAGATATATCCAAATAAGTAACCCTCTAATTAGTTATCCTCTCCAATTAAATTACATTTTGATGAAATGATAGCCTTTTATATCTCTTAGTGATGGTTAATCCATTTGATTGGTTTATTTCCTAAACATTTTACGGGAATAGGCACACAACATAGAAACCTGAGTATCTATATCCATAATCTATCAAATACATGTAAATATTTCTAACCTACTCATATTATATTTAATATTAATGAATTATTTTTATTAATATAACAAAGTTATAAAACATCAATTCCATGGATTATATATTTTATTCTACCATTATAAGATTGAGTGGTTTGTTCTATATTCATTTTCTATAAGGAAATAGGAAAAGAAGGATTTAATAGGGATAAAGTATAATAAAAACTAAAAATTTATAGAGGATAATTTTTTTCATAAGAAATATTAAATTATAAAGAACCTATATGGTCATATAACACTTATGAAACTGAGTGAGATCACACAAGAAGTTCATGAAGAGAATGACTCAAATAAAATCTACACAACTACCTCAAATTACTTCATGGAGTAGTCCATTCATGAAATATTTCTATTCATGAAGTTATTTTTCTGTGTAGGAAACCATTCATGAGGGGATTCATTCATGAAGTTATTTGTTTATAGTTTTAATAAGCTTCTATAAAGTAAAAAATGATTCCCCATTGACCTATTTACTGGGTATTTCCACCCTTATACATAAGAGTAAAATCTCTATGGGCTATCATACTTCCTAAAAAATAGTACTTTTTTATGTCAATGAAATCTAATTATGAGGGGGGGGGGATTTTAATAATAATAATAAAATCTATATGATCAATTTTAATAAAGACATGAATTAAAAATAGATGAGATAAATATAGAAAATTAGATATTACTATAAAAATATCATTCATAAAATTAAATCATTTGTGACTGCATAATAAGTTCATGTATGGAGTTTGTTTGAGGTGGACTGAGGAGGTCCCTTTGTGCTTGCATAGTTACTTTGTGACAGGTGATAATTTGTGGTGGACTAAATATGTCATTTTATGGTTATATAGTTCCTTTATGATGGGATATTGTTTATAGTACATTAACGTGGTCCATTAATTGAAGTGGTCAAGACCCATACTCCTAGATCTGGTGATAAAATAAAAACTCTACACATATGATTTGATACTAATTGAGATGAAAAAAGAATAACATGAATATATTTTACATCATTTTATAACTTAAGCCTTAAAAATTACAAACTAACTTACCACCTCTATAACCTAAATTGTTTTATCTATATATATTAGATACATAAATATCATATTTCATTTAATTTATTCAACATCTCCCAAAAATAACCATTCCACATACTATCCTTACAGAAACATAATACTTAATAATCCTTTTAATTACCTAGTTAATGGAAACATAAGAAGGAGGGGTCTACAATGTATAGTAAGTTAATAAATTATCAATGTTTCAGAAAGGGTTAGTTTATAAGAATGATAGAAAATATAAGAGTGAGATAAATATCTTATTAAAAATAATATGTAATCATAAAAATTTTCTATAACAGATGATATAAGGAAATATAACCTAAAATGTATCATCATGGAAAAATAAAATATATGATGGTATAAGAATGCTGAAAAATTACACAATAATCATTATCCATATAGAATAACATAGTCATGTGGTATAACCTAGAAATGTGGTATAAACAAAGGTATAATAAATCATAAAATATTGAACATAGATAATCCAAAATTATTTCCAAGCATTGGGTTTTGGATAAATATAACCACAATAATGCCCACCTATAGGGTTGTGACCATATCAAAACATTATCATATCTATATAATTTTATTAAAACCTAGATAAATAAAATCATGACCATAAAAAAGTTGTGAATAAAGATAAACAAAAAACATGTGTATAGAGAAATTTGTGAACATGGGAAAACAAAAACCATGTCTATGCATAAATATATGAACATATCATAAAAAATAATTTCAATATAAATCCATACTTCTCGTACCTAAATATTAAATATAATTATATGAATATTCAATACATAACATTATGATCCACACCAAAATCATATAGGTTTAGTGTCTTTGTAAACTTGTATACATAAAAAACTTGTTCATAAGAGATCTAAATCATTTAATAATAAGTTATTCATAAATACAACCCTTCTTAGAAATTTCATACATAATCCTTTCTTAATAACATAGGTAAAGGAAACATAATAAAGGTTGAGATCAAATTCTCAATAATGGAAACAACGGATATATTAATGATCAATTAAACATAACATGAGGATAAGGGTATGAGATCCTGAGTTTAACATTTAAAAACCATACCCAACTTATCATAGATCGTAATCTGGTGTCATGGAATAAATCTTTGAAGTTCGTAAGACATGAATCATAAAGGAACCAAATAAAATGATCCATAAAAGGATAAAATTGGCATAATACATAAGTTTGTGGCATACAAAAATCTATAAAAAATCATTTCCTTAGTCAAGGATCACTATAAAGATTATCATAGTGGATTGGTTTCACTCTCAATTCCATTATATCCTTAGTTAAGGTTCATTCCCAAGACTATCATAGTGGACATAGTCCCTTACTGAACTAGGTTCAATCCCCATTCTGGTCCTTATTATTTCATGAGATATTCATCTTAACCTAATTCATTAGAGGTCTAAATAATTATAGGCCCACCCATAAAATAATCATAATACATTCATATGTGTTCCAAAAGATCATAAAATATTCATTATAGTATAACCCATGGAAAGAAAATGGGTTCCATAAATATTTCATCATTTCATCATAGTATAACATATATAAAAGAAACAAGTTTCATAAAGGTTTCATCATAACTTAGTTAACCCATGAGAAAGAAATGGGTTTTATAGAATCATCCTTAACTCATATTCATAATAAGACATCCAAATAATTAAGGTGGATGGTATCATTGGATATTTTTCCCATTAAATCATAATCAATGTCATATAATTCCACCATAGAATAAAAATACCTTTAAAAATATCACTAGATCATTTTTTGAGGAAAATACCCATTTGATTTGAAATAAATTATTTAAAATATAGAAATTTCCAAAAATAATATGGATAATATTTTCATGGAAAATTACTATGATTTTTTAATGAAATATTGAAATCATTGAGTGGCCATGATAGTATAAATATATATTCATACTGTGTATGTTATAATAATGAATCATTTCAGTTTTTTGGTAAGAAATAAAAAGTACATCATTCCAAAAGAAACAAGAAGATTAATTTTAAAACATTTTCTAAAAAATCCAATAATTGTTAAAAATTAATTTAAAAAATAATAGGATAATATAAAAATAATTTTTTAATTTTTTTTATAAAACATGTATATGGAAGAAAAAAGACTTTTGAATGAAGAGAGAAATAAAGTCAGTTTTCCTTAAAAACATTCTTCCATTATCTTGAGTTATTAAAGAGAAGAAAATTAAATTAAAAAAATGTAATATCCAAAAAGTAACATAGGAGAATAAAATTCATAGGATTATTGATAGATATGTTATAGAATTTCATCATCTGAAACATAATTGTAAACCATCCTGATAAATAATGATATTTTAACAAAAATACATTACCTCAAGTTTGACTTGATTATAAAAAACTCTAATATCCTAAATAATAAATTTAAATTTATTATAATTATATGAAATATTCATGTAAATAAGTATAATATCATATTTGATCCAATTATAACATTTAAGTTCCCATTTATTAATAATTATTTATTAAAATAATTGTTTCTCATTATTAACTGTTTCATTTTTCATGAGATTTTCGGTTTAGTAGTTCCAGTCCTTGTACATTGATCATGGTTCCATCATTTATATAATTTTAATCATGATATAAATATAATATATATTAATTATATATATATAAATATAAATATAAATATATATATATATATATATATATATTTAGAGTCATCCTTTAAAGGTAGATATAGATAAATGGATTGCACCATTCATAGAGATGGTAGGCCGTACGTACACATGAATACTATTTTCACTTTTTGATAAATGAAATGAAAGAAAGGTAAATAATAATTATCCTTTATAGAGTAATTATTATATCATATTTATCATATATATTAATTAAATCTAATATTATTACTATCCATGTAAATCATAAATAAAAAACGAATCATAAAGCTTCGTGGAGGTGGTAGTCCACATGTATACATGAGTGACATTATGATTTTAAAAAAGATTAGAAGATATAAAAGTAGAAATGATATTAATATTATATATGAATTATTATTTCATAAATATCATGAATAAACATTAATCCCATCATAATACCCATCCATGAAATATGATGATGGAAAATGAAGGGTATTATTACATGTAGGCGGTAGTCCACACATACACACGAGCAATATTTCACTTATAATTTGATAGAAATGATGGTTAATAATGGTGGTTACATAAAAATAATAACATTTAGGTATATTTAGTATAATTAATTTATTATTTTATAATGAATAATATATATTTAGATGATTCAATAGAAGAAATAATTTGAAATATGTCGTGTAGGATGATTACTTATCCTTCAGTTTTACCCCTTTAGATCCTTTCTTAAGGATCCTTGGAATAATATTTTAAGAAGAAAAGTATCTATAATTTATATATATATATATATATATAATTTTATAGGATAATTGGTCAGGTATTGGTAAATATAGATGGAACAAAGTGGGTTAAATAAGATAAAGGAGTGGTGTACTATTATAAGTTGGGGAGAGGACACACATGGAATTTATTAAATCATTAAAATATGATAATGTAATACTCAAGAAAATTGATTCCAAATGGAAAAAATAATAGAAGTTGGGAAATTATGTGGTTCAAATATGGATAGAAAATAGGTTTTAGATAAGTTTAATATGAAAACATACCATTATTCTTAGTTTAAATCCATTGGTAAACTCGTTTTAACCTTTACCACATTTACAAATTTTTACTGTTTTTACTATTCATTAGGAAAGAAATGAAAGTGGACTCATTAAAAAATTTATAAATTTTAATTAAAAATACCTAATCCATTTTATCCAATTAATTTCATATAATTGGAATAATTTAATTTAAAATTAATCTCGTAAAACGTGACGAAGAACATTTTTCCATAAAAAATGTTTTCTTCAGTATAAAAAGTATGTATACCAAAATAAAACATAAAATTAATTCTAATGAAATTAATTAGATTATTAATAATATAAATTAACTAATTTTACTTTTGGAACCATTTAATTTTTTTAAATAGTTTAAATGAATAGAAATGTTTTAATTAAAATGTGTATTTTTCACTGTACATTGAAAAATAATTTTTTTTAAAAAAATTATAAAAAATTCACTTTAAGATAGTTTCGACATGATTATTTAAAAAATAAATTTAATTTTTTCAAATATGTTTTTTATAATATGAAAAAATTATATTCTTTTTCTTATAAAAAGAAATGATAACCATTTTTAGGAAAAAATGTATTTTCATAGTAAATAATGACATTACAAAAAATTGAGTACTTAATTATTAGTATATCAATTTTATATTAAACCTTCATACATAATTTTTTTGAAAATGTGGTTATTTTGATTCAATCTACCATCTTAATAGCTAGGTTATAATGGTATACTATATTATGGTTCATTTAGACTTGGAGTTGCGCGTATCATGAGATATCTAAAAAATAAAATTAATTTGAAGAGAAATATATCATTAAATATCAAGGTGATACATTATAACCTAGTTAAAAATAAATTTTAGCCTCAAAATTCCATCATTCCTATAAAAAAATGTGGATATCTCTATTTCATCACATCATTGGGTTCCCATGTTGCTTTTATTTTTTGATTCCTCTAGAGTACTTTAACTTGGTGAGTATTATTGTTCCATAATACTTTATTTTTATGATCCATGATTAATATTAGTTCTTCTTTATAGGAAATATTATGATCCAGTGGTACAACCTCAATGTTATGTACATTTAATGAATTGGGTATGTACTTCCTTAGTAATTATACATGGAACACATGATGAACTATAGAGTGGTTCGGTGAAAATTCTATGTGATAAGAAGCAGTTATTACTTGATCAATAATCACAAAAGGGAAAATATACTTGAAGATTTGATTTCCTTTATTTTAAAATATCATAAAATTTTTCTAAGGATAAATTTATAGGAATACCTTCCCACTAACTTTGAATTCAGTATTTTTTCAATGATTGTAATCTTAACTTTTCCATGGAATTTGAGATACCTTCACGTGCTACTAAATGGTTATGAATTTCTCTATTATTTCCTTAGCTAGATCAGGCCCTAATAAATTTATTTCTTCAACATAATCCTAGATTATTTGAGTTCTAAACTACTTTCTATAGAGGTATTCATAATTATCCATTTGTATTATTGAGTTAAAAGTATTATTATAAGAAAAAATTAATAGAGGAATGTGTTGATCCAAACCACCTTTAAAATACATAGAAAAAAACCTTATTATATCCTCTAGGGTTTTAAAGGTTTTATCAAATTGACTATCTATTTGAGGATAATAAGTAGTATTGAAAGATTACTCTAAATCCATAGCTTACTGAAGTCTTCACCAAAAAATTTAGGTAAACCTCATATTTCATTTAGAAACAATATAATGTGGTACTTCATGAAGCCTTACCTTGAACTTAATGTAAATTCTATAAATATGATCAAGAAATAAATCTTCCCTAACAGAAATAAAGTGTGCTGACTTAGTAAGTAGATAAAATATAACCTAAATAGAATTATGAAATTTAGATGTATTGGGGAGTCCAAAGACAAAATACATGATGAAATTTTCCTATTTCCATTATGGTATTGGTAATAGTTATAAAATACCCTTATAACTATATCTATTTGCCTTAAATTTATAATATATAAACCATAGAGATACATACTCCACAATATCCGTTTTTATGTTTTCCCACTAGAATTAGTCTTTTAAATCACTATACATCTTCATAATTCTAGGATGAATAAAAAATGATTAAATATGACCTTATTCCAATATATACATCTTCAAATCTAGTATTTATGATACATATACATGAGTCCTAAACCTTATCATTCCATTATAATCATAGTTAAACTTAGGAAATGTTTTTATACTCTTATGCAGTTCCAGATCCTCCATCTATGCCTCTTTAATCATCACGTGGATGGATGATTGAACATTCGTATGAGAAATATAGGATATATCCTCTTTCCTTAGAATTTGGAGTTCCATATTTTGATAATAATGATTTATTTAATCTATTTCAATCTTTACTATGGCCCAACTAGTATGGTCCTTTCAACTCAGAGCATAAACCACCTTGTTCGCCTTCATAGGGTGGTAATGTATTGAGTAGTAATAATCTTTAGTAAGATCCAAATATCTTCTTTGGTCCATATTAAAATCTTTTTTAGTGAATATATAATTTAAAATCTTATGATCGGTATATATGTTAAAAATTTCTACGTAAAGATAATATCTCCAAATGTTTAAGGACAAAAATTACCACAACAAACTCCAAATATTTAGTTGGGAAATTTTGATCATGAACCTTAAATTTTTATGAGGCATAATCTATCACCATATCATTCTTCATGAGGATTCATACCAATACCATATTTGATGCATCAATATAGATCAAAAACCCTTATTCACTACCGGGTAGTGTAAGAACATGTACTTTGACTAACATTTACTTTAGTTCCTTGATATTCCCCTCACATTAATTTATTGAAAGGAACTGGGATCCCTTAGGAGTTAACATGGTGAGTGGATTAGAGAACCATGATAAAATTTCCAAAACTTATTGATAATATCTAGAAAACAAAGAAAAATATAGATCTCAGTCACAATGGTTTGTTTGGGATAATGTTCAATAAATTATATCTTTGATGTATCCACCACTATAAAATTTATTGAGATTATATATTAGACCAACTCAGTTAAATATCCTAAGGGGGGGGGGTGTGAATAAGATAATAGAAGATTAAAACAACTACCACTTTATATCTTTTTTCATTATTAGACAAAACACTATTCTCTCCCTTTCCCATAGAAATGTATGAATAGAAATAAAAGCATGCATGAGACGTGGAAATTTTACTTAGATCACCCTCACTGGGATACATTCAAGGAGAATAAAATGGAAATGTGTCAATGTAAAATATCCACTAAGGATTAATGAAAAATAATGTTTGGGATAAATCACTTCAATGCCTAGGATCACTACCTTTTCAATTTTTAGGGATATATTACTGCTTCCTAAGGGTCACTCCCTCAATCTTTTCTTCACTGGATCATTGTCGGTGGAAAGGATAAACTTTTTAATTTTCTTATGCTCACGAATTCAGAAAGTATATACACACAGTTTATGGACATGTTGGTCTTTTCATTAATAATAATAAATAAATCTGCAGTTGTAGATAGATTCCTTATTGAAGTTATACATTCATCCAATTGATGGATACCACTTTTCCACAGATATACTATGCAACCCCTTCTAGTTCACCAAACATTATCCTTCTCAAAAAATATGGATGAATTATACAAAACTTTACCGACTTCTATGAAACCTTTTTGGTTTGTTACAAGTATAACTTTAGCATAAATATCCTAATTTACACACACATCCCTTGGTAATAGATATTAAAGTTATTTTCTACGCACAAAAAATATTTGAGTTGTTGTTTTACACAACTCTTATTTCATGATAATTTTACACCTTTCACACAACTATTATGCTATTTAGAGACCTGATATTCTATAAGGGTTGATTTACTAAAATGTTAGGGTTATATGGCTATTTATATACACAACTGACCTAGTGTGAAACTTTCTTGTGCGCCTTGCACTGTGCGCACAAGAAATCTATTTTTTATAGAACTCCTTTCTTGCACGAAAATATATTCTAGCACTGAACATCATGTTTTGACGTTTTATTTGGAACATAAGCTTCTTGCATGCCTACTACTGTGTGAAACATATGTTTTGCACAAACCCATCTTTCGTGCAGTTTTAGATCTTAGCGCACCATTTTCCTTAGTCAAATTTTGAGGTGGAAATCCTGAAACATCACTAGTAGACAACTCTATGCATAAAATTTACCCTTGAAAAAGTTTTTTTACTTTTACATGAAAATAATTCCCTTTCCAAATTTTTTTATGCATCCTCTCAATTTTTCACCACAAAAATTTGGAAAACACAGGGAAATAATGCCACATTGTATAAAAACGTTTTTGTACTATTTCTAGAGAATCCATTCCTTTGTATTAGAACTTTGTCAAAATACTCTATTAAAAATATCTCTTGAAATCCACAACTAACCATGAAAACCATATTTTTCAAAAAACAAAATCAACCAAAAAATACCACAATGTTACCTTGAGTGATTTTTCCCAATATTATATGATCCAAAAATGAAACTTTTGGAAGTAAAAATTCACACCAGTTGAATTTTTCCTAAAACATTACCTTCCTTAGGTTCTTCAGTACAATTATCATGTGATATTCATACTCTTCCTTACTCTTGGAATATATAATAATGTCATCTATAAATACTACCACAAATTGATCAAGGTAATCTCTAAAGAATATTAATTTAATACAATAAGATAATGGGAGAATTATTAAGAACAAGTGGAATAAAAATAAATTACTCATTTCCATACATAGTATGAAATTCTATCTAGGTTATGTATCCACTTTTTAACCACAACTGATAGTATCCAGTTTGATGATCAGTCTTGAAAGAACATTTAGTTCCTCATAATTGATTGAATAAACCATAAATATGGGGAATTAGATAATTATTATTGATTGTGATCTTGTTTAGTTTCTAATAATCAATGTATAATATCATTGATCATATTTTTTCTTAACAAAAAGAAATGGTCCACCCCATGGTGATGCACTTGGCTGAGTAAACCCCTTATCTATATTATCCTGGATTTTCTCATCAATTCATGCGACATGATTGGGGTAATCTATATTTAGTCTTCGAAATAGGTGTAACAACAAAAATTAGATCTTTTGAAAACTAAAATTCATGATTTGAAGGAATAATAGGAAACTATTCTATAAAAACTTCTAAAAAATACCATAAAATAGGAATATATTTGATTTTGAGTTTCTCCCCAACCATATGAGATTAAATTCATTTTAGAATAGGAATCAGGACCCATATAATGGATATAATTTCCATTAAATGTTCATATTATCATTACACTGATAGACGATCATATTTTGGTTTAGAATATAAAATTTTATTTCCCTTCCTTAAAAATAAATTTGGTATTTATGTTAATAAATCCAATCCATACCTAAGATGATATCAAATTCAATTATAGGGAGAATAATGATATTTATAGAAAGAAAATTCCAACAAACTTCAATTGGAGAAGTGTCATAGTATTGATATGTGATCATCATATCCTTAGGGGTATTTAATTATAATTTAATATCTAATTATTTGGGTGATATTTTTATACCCTTAATTTTTTTTTTCATATGTAAAATATTGGGTAAATGAAAAATAAAATAAGACATTAACAATTTTGGAGTGGATGGTAAGTGTGCCTTTAACTACTTCATTATCATACCCCATATAAAAAATAGCGAATGTATGATATTTTCCTTCTTCAACAGTATTAATAGGTTAATGACATTGATCAAAATACATAACCTTCATATTTGAGATCTTTTTATTATAATGACCATACTCTTTTCACTTAAAACAATAGAATTTGGGTGGTGCATTCCGTGGAGATTTTTCTCCATCATTTTCTAACTTGTTCTTCCCATCAATTTGATATTAGATTGCTCGATAAACTTCCATTCAAAACTTGAAACAATTATTATCCCCCTTAACAAAATTTTCTCAATGATTCCTTCCATAATTTTAGCATAAAGAAAATATCATCTTCTTCTCTCCATGGCTTTATTATTAGGATTTCCTTTGAATTCTATATTTCCTTTCCTATTTGAACTATGAGATTTATGGGTAACTCCAATATCTATTTCCACCTTTATATCTAATAGAACTATTTATTCATAGCTAATAAAGTAACTTATGTCTAACACCGTTCAAATACTTAGTTTTAATCCACTAAATAAATGATCAATATTACTTTCAGGTTAGATGATAATACCTAAAGTTTATATCACAAGTCTAATAATATTTGTCTTATAGGTACTAATAGATTCATCATATTTGTATATTAGTGCAAGGAATTCATTCTATATTTTCACATAAAGAATATGAGGAAATTACTTATTGAAAAATAATCTCTTAAACTGATATCACTCCATGGAGTCAATTTATTTACATTGTCTTGTTATCTTGATAAGAGTCCACCATTGTTTTGATTCACATTACAAATGACAAATAGGAAAAATAGATTTTTAATCTTGTGAACACTAGAGAATGAAAAATATATTTTCATTTGTATTTATTCATTTCTCAATAACTAGTGGGTCAATATAACCACTAAAATAAGGTGGATGTTACCTCCAGATAGACTCAATAGAACATTATTCTATATTTTTCTCATTTGGAAGATCAATATGATCTAAGGATTGATAAAGTTTCATAAGAATAATATTATATCTCTTAAAAAATTATCTTTATCAGGAGAAAAATATTTTAATTTTCCATTACATTCAACATTAATATGGTGCCTTTATGTTCTATCCATTTACTAAAACAAAAAACCACAGTGTGAGAAACAATAATCATGATGGAAACCACATAATCATGATAAATAACTTATATGATATCTAAATAATGAAACATTATCTTCAATCCAGGATAGTTTAGGTTTAAATGAGGTTATTTGTTGTCATCATCTATTCAAATACTTCATAAGGGTTCATAAAAAAAATCTAATTTAACCCTAGAACATCCCTCAAGAGTATCAAACTAGGCGTGTAGTAAGGGCACACTCACTATACACTAGAATGATGGTTGAGATACACTAAAAGACTATTTTTGCAGTTATTACCCCAATATACATATATTCTAAAATCACGTCAACTTATAGTATCAATACATGGATGTTTTTCTAGGGAAACCACACCCCTTTATTTACATTAACTTAGGAAATTCTACAATATATAGGATTATCCTAAGGGTTCTCATTAAAGTTTTCTTATCCTATATTACAAAGATAACTAAAACTTACTTTGATACCAACTAAAATGACCTGTAATCTTTATATATAAATATTAAATATTATTAAATTAATATTCAATATATAACATTAAGATCCATGAAATAATATTATAGGTTTAGTGTCTTTTGAAATATGGATACATGAAAAACTTATTCATAATATATCTACATTATCTCTGTATGTTTTGTTTATAAATAAAACCCTTATCTATCATATTATATGTAGAACCTTTATTTATAACATATGGAATGGAAACATAAGAAGGAGTGAGATTATATGCTTAGTAAGGTTACACAAGGGATATATCAATGATCACTTAAACATAACATGAGCATATGGGTATGAGAACATGATCTTAGAATTCAAAAACTATACCCAAAATACCATAGAACATAATTTGAAGTCATGGGATAAATCTTAGCAATTAATAAGACATAAATTATAAATGAATCAATAAATATGAGTCATGAGAACATAACATTGGCATAAGACATAAGTCCATGGTATACAAAAAATAATAGAAAATCTATTACTTAGTCAAGGATCTTTGTGAATACTATCACAATGGATTGATTTCACTCCCTATTCTATTATATTTTTAATCAAAGTTCACTCCCAAGACTATCATAGTGGATATATTACCTTACTGAATGAGGTTCACTCCCCAGTCAATTCCTTATTATATAACGATATATCTATGTTTACCCAATTTATTGGAGGGATATATAATTCTGGGCCGACTCATCATAGAACCATATATTATTTATAGATATTCCTCAAAATAATAAAACCATGATTATAGTATAAACCATGGAAATGAAATGGGTTTCATACACATTTTATCATTTTATCATGGAATAAATCCAGGAAAAGAAATAATTTTCATAAAGGTTTCATCACAACATAATTAGCCCTTAGGAAAGAAACATGTTTCATAGAATCATCTTTAAATCGCCATCATCATAATCCATTTAAATAATGAAATTTTATTGTATAATTGGATCATATAACCCTATAAATTGTAAGAAACATCAAGGTATTATATCATAGATGAAAAATGACTTTGAAATATCACTAAAACATTTCTTGAGAAAAATAACATTTTTACTATGAAATAAATTATTTAAAATCTCAAAATTTTAAAAATATTATTTTAATATTTTATTTTAAAATAATCATGAAAAATCATAAATGAAGTTCCAAATTATTTAATGTTTATAATGGGGGTAATTTCTATTCATGCTGTACCTGTTAAAACAATGACCCCTTTCACATTTTTGGTAAAATGTCAAAAGTACCACATTTGGAAAATGAAACAAATATTACTTTTAAACCACTATTTAAAAATTATTTCATGGGTAAAAATTACTTTAAATAATAATAGGTTAATATTAAAATAATTTTTTTATTTTTTTGAATACATGGATGCAGATGAAATATGATTTTCTACTAAAGAGAGAAATAAAGTTGGGTTTCCTTAAAAAAATTATATCAATGTAATGAATTATTAAAGAGAAAAAAATTAAATGAAAACATTTAATCTCTAAAACCAATTATAGGATAATAAGATTAATGGGAATATTGAAATAAATGTCTTAAAATTTTATTATTAGAAACTTAATCTTGAACAATCCAAATAAACAATTAGATTGTAACATAAATCCATTACATCAAGTATAATTTTCATTGAAAGCACTATAAAATCCAGTATGATAAATTTAAATATATTATAATTATAAAAAATATGTATGTACATACATATAATATCACATATGAACCACCTATAATATTTTAACACCCATTTAATAATAATTAATTATTAAAATCATCATTTTAGAGTGTTAACTGTATTATTTTTCATGGGTATTTCAATTTGGTAGTTATGGTCCTTATACTTTGATCATGATTCCATAATATCAATAATTTTAATCATTATATAAATATCATATATATTCACTATATATATAGGTCATCCTATAACAACCCCACTCTTTATTATATATCAATTCATGATTTATTAGATACGATTTCACATAATACAACCCATAATATTGAGAAGTCTGATGTCCTTGGGAATTAGGTACAAATCATGACATCTTGAACATGGGATGAAATAACATTTTTGAACAATTTTATAACATGATTCTAAAATTCCATATCTTTTAAAGCTATACAGGATAACCTGGGGACATATATAAGAAAGGGGTGATCTATAAAACCTAGTAAGGGAATAAACCTGGCATAACATGAAGAAATTAATACATTTTAGACAATAGGAATATTAGTGTGGTCATAAAAGGAGTAAGAATCTTAAATAATAATAATGAGGCATGATATAACATGATAATCAGGAAACGTGGGAAATGTGGAAACAACTTAAAACACTGCATAATAAACATAGGTCAAGGATAACTACCAAGATATAATGATGGAAAAAGTCCCATGATGGATTAGGTTCACTCATCAATCCCTTAAATGACATCTTATGAGACTAAAACATTATCTAATGCATTGGAGTGCTATATAATTCCAGGTGCGCTCGTCACTTTCATTTCATCCTCATTCTTAAGTGTTCTATATAGATCATACAACATAGATTTATTGATAATCATATTTTATTCCATAATAAAGGAGTGTGAAATAAATACATGTCATTATATAATCAATAAGTACAAGTTAATAAATGTGAACACACTTAATAGTAAATGAGTATAGGTAATCACTACATAATGGTTTGGCATGGAAAATCGTGGAGAAATTTCGACAACATAATAGGGGAATATGATTGTTCATGAGAGGGTTTGATGAGATTGAAATGGGTCTATCATAATTTAGAAATAAAATTTAAATTAATGGGGATATGTAAGAACATACCCCAGCATTAAGAAATTAAGATAGAATACACATGATAAATAAGATACTTGAATAAAGAGGAAAAAGAGAGGATCCCTTATATTGAGAGGTTAATTCCGATTTTTTTGACTGGAGCTTATTGAGAGTTTGGTGGAACCTTGGGAGGTCTCTAGAGAGGGTATTGTAGATTAAGTATGTCATCCAAGGTTTTTGAGTCAATAGAAATGGGATCTTGGGTAGATTTATATAGGAAATGAGTGGGTAATTCTTTATCACTTCTCAAACATAGGATTTGGACTCAATATAATAAAAAAACAAAAACTAAAAACCTTATCATGGGTTTTTTCATTTTTTCTTCCAAATATGGGTGGTTTTAACTATTTTATTTGGTCAATGTCTTAAATTATTAGAGTATTACCCTTACTGATGTAGAAGTGAGTCATGTCCTTAAAGAAATAATTTTAAAATCATAAAATATATTTTAGGTTTTGGATAATTCATAATGGAATTATAAAATTGATAAAATAACCCCAAAATCATATTATTTTAAATTTTAAAAATATTTTTTGTCGTGTATACCATTCATAGTATTTATTACATCATTTTGGGTCATTATTATTTCATAATACACACTGTATATTTATACCATATTTAATTTTTACCAAAAAATTCAACCAGCTCAGAAAATTATAAAGAATCCACCACTGGATAATTTAGACATTCTAATGTGAATAATAATATTAATTTTATCTGAATAATTTTAAAAATAAGTGAATTCTTACTTTTAACATTATAATCAACATTTATTGAGAAAAAATGAGTTTTTTTGACAATAACAGTTTTTAAACCCTTATAAAAATTACATTTAACTTAATAAAAAAATATGATCATTTATATCTAATAATAATATTTCAGAAAAATATTATTTATTTAAAAAATTTATAAATTCATCATAAAATTTTGTTTAATTGAATTTGAATATTACCAAATAATACAATTTGTGTTTTATCGTATCAAAATCAAAATCATTTATAAATTAATAAAAAAAATGAAAATATATTCATTATTATGTACAATAAATATATTTTTATTATTAAATATTTGATACATATATATTTAATACACTATAAAATACCAGAAGAGCAAGGTTCATGAAGGTGAGACTTTATTATAGTGGTTTGACCTATATGGATTGGCCCATTATCTTGATGAGCCTGAACATTTACAATAAATAGTTTTTCTCGATCTTAAGTTGTTAGATCTCATCTTAGGCTTGGTCAAGGATAAAGACAAAATATTCTATCTCCATTGGAAGTTCTAATAAATGGGATTCATTGGGTATAATCATACTATTTGATTCCATTACTTTCTTTGTCTATTCAAATGGAAATTATCAAACCCCTATATTTATACTAATCATATAATCACTGTTTAATGATTATATTATCAATGTTAACAATACTTAGATGTCTTTTAAATATGATAGGATATAATAAAACCAAAAAAGTGCATGTTCTTTCCATATCCATAACATATAATAATTATTTGAATTAAATTTAAAGGGGAATTTTATTTATAAAAGTTATATCATTACACATCCATAAAAGGAAGAGATAGGAAAATGAATTCCATTATTCATGGAGACGATATGTTGTACCCACATATGCATGAATTATATTTTTAGTTTTAGAAGGATGAAATGAAAGAATGTTAATAAATAATTCAACATTATATAATAATTATATATATATTTACATATATCATATATATTCCTTAAATCTATCCTTATTACCATCCATGTAAAGCAGAAATGAAAAACAAATCACATCACTTCATGGAAGTGGTAATCAACACATATGGACGATCAACATTATTTTTTTCTGACGAATTATAAGATAAGAAGGTATAAATGATATTATAATTAAATAAATAAATTATGTCATAAATATAATGTATAATCATTAAAACTGTTTTAATACCTATGCATTAAATATGGTGATGGAATAAGAATTGTATCGCTATGTGGAGGTGGTAGTTCACATGTATTCACGAGAGATACTTTCAATTATCAATTGATGGAAAATAGGGATAATAATGGAGGTTCTATTATAATAATAAAATTTCAGTATATTTATTATAGTTATGTTATTATTTTAGGATTAATACCACAAATTTTGGGGGGGTAAAAAGAAAAATAATTTGAAACAATTTGGGTAGGATGATTACCTCTCCTTCGGTCAATCTCATTTAGATACATTCTTAAGGATCCTTAGATTGGTATTTTAAAAAGAATGAAACCTTTAAATATTGGAAAAAAAATTTTATAAGAGAATTGGGTATAGTTTTTTCAAACTAGATGTCTCAAAGTGATGTGAAGAAGAGAAAGTATGAGTATCCTTTTATAAGTGGGGGAGAGTAAACAATAGAAATTTCTTAAAATATTAAATTATAATAATGTGATACTTAAAATAAAATCTTCTAAATGTCCATATATATGAATGTGGGATAGGTGGAGGTCTAAATATATCTATAAAATTGGATTTAGACAAGGTTAATTTGAAAATTACCTTTATAACTTAGTTTGAGCCTCCCAATAAACATGTTTTAACCTTAACCATAATGATGTTTTTAATGTTTTTACTATTCATTATGAAAAAATGAAAGCAGACTCATTAATAAATTTGTATATTATTATTCCAAATATGGATTCTATTTTATCAAATTCAATACATAGAAGTATAATTATTTAATTTGAAATTAACCCTCCAAAATGTGATGAAAATAAATTTTCCAATTTTTTTCTTAAGATTTTTTTTATATCAAAATAAAACATAATATTAATTATAATTACTATAATTGGATTATTAATAATATAAATTAACTAATTATAATTTTAAAACCATTTTAAAAATAAAATTTAATATTTTAATTTCTTTAAATGAAAGGACAATTTTCAATAAATATCAGTATTTTTCCTCATTCATTAAAAATTCAATGTTTTCAGAAAATTATTAAAAATTCACTCTAACATAATTTAAAATTATTATTTCAAAAATGAAGTTTATTTTTTCAATTATATTTTCTAAAATAAAAAAATTATATTATTTTTTTACAAAAATAAATAAAATCCATTTTTGAGGGAAACATTTATTTTTAAAGAATATATTGAATTTGTAGTTGGGGTGGCGTGTGAGTGGTAAAAAATATAATCCTAAATCTAGAAGACTAGAGTATGAATTATATTTATCCCCTCAGAGGATTTATGATGTATGTAGTGATGCAGACATAACATAGGTTGCCAGTAACATAGGCATGATGTAGGCAGGCGGTGACATAAGCATGTCGTAGTCCTGGTGAGACATGTAGGACGATGTAGGCATGTTGGTACACTGATCCATATGGATTTGTTCATTGGACATTTGGCCTTAGTCCTATGTGATATGTAATGGGTATCCCTATATCCAATTAGAAATAGGTATTTGATTTCAAAATAAAAAAGAATCCTCGACCACAACTTAAAAAAATGATATAATTGATTTCCTAAAAATTGACTATTATTTATCAATATATTTGTTTTATCTAAAACCTTTATACACATTTTTAAAAAAAATGTGATTATTCCAATTCACTATTCCAATCTAATATAAAAGTTATAATATTAAACTATGTTATAGTTCATTTAGACTCTTGGTTATCTATATCGAAAGATACTAGAGAAATTAAATTTATTTAAAGAGAAATATATCATAATATCAAAATATTACAATTTATATGGACAATTTTTTTAAACTTAACTAAAACAAAATTATGTATATTCACAAATATATGAATATAACTAGAAAAAAATCATCACTAGACATAACACCTTTATCTCAGGAGATATAAAAATTTACTTAATTCGTTGGAGGGATTTATCGGGCTTAATTTTCACATCGTGACATTCCATAAATATGTGTTACACATAAGATCAACCATAATTATCATCATTAAAAACCCAAGGAAATAATATGTGTTATATAACATGTTTAAATGGTATCATATAAGATGAATTCAATAATTTATTCAGTCGATTCAAAAAATTCAATCACCCAAAGGGATAATATTATAAAAGAGGCAAGGGGTGATTCATGAAACGTAAATCCATAGTAGAATATATATTTTAGATATTAATATAGTAATGTTAGAAAAATATTAAATAGAGTTTTTATAAAATGTTTTTTGTTTTTTACAGAAAGGAAGAAATTAAAAGAGAATTTTAAAAGAATAAATTTTAACATGGTGGATACAAGTATTTCAAAAAACATTATTTTAAAACAATACCCAATAACAATATCTAAAAAAAATAAATGTCATATAAAGAAATTTTAGTAGAGGATACAAAATATATAAAAATGAAAAAATTCCTTTTAATATCCTTTTGAAGTTTTAGAGAAAACCCACATTGATGAAAGAGTCCTAAAAGTTTCTCTTTAAAATAGGTACCAACACATATAAAGAGTACAGAAGATAGTATATATTTTAATTTAAAAATAATAAATGAAAAAACAATTTTATAATAAAAAATATGGACATGGAGGAGAAAGAGATAATAGAGATGATAAGAATTATTCTTAACAACTTAATATTTCTATAAAGAATGAAATCCATCAAATAAGAAGATTATGATATTAAAATAAAATTTACCTAGAGAGAAATAGATAACAACACATAAATTTGATAAATGGAGGTATATAATAAACATATCAAAAACTAGTAATGTATGAAAGTGTACATACCACCAAAATATATTGAGTTAACAAAACCCTTACATTTTCAATAATGTTTATTTTGAAATTAAAGAATTTATTGAAAATGATAATTGAAATTACATTGAAAAACTATGAATACTTGGAGAGTAATATTCATAGAGAAAAATAAATTGGACGGTGGTAAAATAAGGTCATGTAGAAAGTGTTACAAAATAACTATAAATCAAAAAATGGAAACTGAGTTAACAAAAATAGTTACGAATTATATATATTTTTAATCAAGATCCCTTAAAAGAGAGAAATTGAAATGGAACTTGAAAAAGAAAGAATAAAAATATAATTATAAAAAATATGTCAAATTGGTGGTATATACACCATATAAATGTGAATAGATACATAACATGAAGTGTGTCATAAAATGAAAAATTCAGATGAAAAATCCTTATGAATTTTGTAACTTTTGAATAAAATGAAATTGAAAGATTCAACTTGAAATGGAAATTTAAATACCATCAATAAAGAGGTAATTATGAAAAAATATACCAAATAGGTAATATATATATCTTATAAATAAAAATAGTTTCATAATACGAATCATTTATCAAAAATAAAAATTTATATTAAAAACCCTTACAACTTTTATAGAATATAATTAAAAATAACATAAAGATAAATTATAAAATGTACCTGTAAATCCCATTATTAAAAAGTTTTTTATAAAAAAATAATTCAAAGTGGAAATAAATAAACGATTACAAAGAAGAATAAGTTCGTTACATGAAAGTATGCCCCAAAGAAAGGAAATTGAGACAAAAACCCCTACCTCAAAATCCTACTTAGTTAGATGCACACTATATAATATCTATAATTAATATTGAATATTTTTATAAATTTTATTTATTAAATTATAAATGTAAATTTTAAATGAAATTATTTCTTTTAATAATATAAACCAAACATTTATACACATATTTATCACATAATTTTTTTGATTATATATTATTCAAGTATAATGTAATTTTATTTATTAAAATGTTTTATTAGAAAAAGGGAAGCCCGTTGGGTGGGTGATAGCCCATCATATCTGGTAAGGAAATGGGGATTGAAAAAATAACCAAAGTAAAAAAAGGGAAAAATGCCTACCACTAGCCCACGTGCTATCCTTCTTGAATTTCCATCATATATATATGTATTACTATATTAAAGATTATTTTTACATATATTGTTTTATAATTTAAATAATTTTTACTTTTACTTTTTATATCATTATAAAAAAAATTCATTATAATACAATGATTAACATAGTATGATACATGCTTTCAATGTCCAAAAGTTATAGCATATCAAAATTAATTCCATATATAATTTTATATGAAACATATGATGAATAGTTAAATATTAATTTTACCATAAATACTAATTTATCATTTATTTATAATTAAATTATATCTAATTTAATTTCTAAATGTTTTTTATCACATTATAGGAATATATTTTTTTAGTAAAAAATATCTTTTAAAGTGATAAATAACATGTTTTATAATAAATTTTTAAAAAAGTAAATATTAATTATATTTATTTGAAAATGTTTTTATTTTTATGTATAGTATCTTATTATAAACAAATTGTGAGAAAATTTTGATAATAGAGTATTTCAAAATGTAAAATGGTCATTTACATAATTTTGATCATAGTGTATACAACTTGTTACCCTAAAGTTGTTTTCTTAATTATGTATTTAAAATATAAATTCCATTTAACTAAAAGAATAATTACATAAAATATAATTTTTTTAACTATAAAGAATTAATTATAAATAATTTATTATGTAATATATAATACAAAATATAAATGTAATCACTCATAATAAAATAAATAGTTTTAATTCTAAATAAATAGTTTTATACATATTATATTATTTTTTTAAAAGATAAATTACTAAATTTTAGAATATTAATTTGATAAAAATAAAATATTTTTTTAATCATTACTTTTAAATTATCTTCGGGTTATTGTTTTGTATTTTTTGAAGATTTCAATTTATGACTGAATAATGAAAAATACAGTTTTTACAAATACCGTAACTCTTATGACATCATTATGATATAATTGGAACATAAATATTTATGAAACATTTTTTAAACAACTAAAAATATATTTAAGGAGTAAATTAATTAATTTGAAAATATTAAGTTGAATTTAGAAACTTATATTTTATATTTTGGAACCTAAATGACATTTTATCATAGTAAAAACTATTTTAGATTCATTGCATTTAATGGAGTGGTTGGGAGGTTCCATTTTGTTATGAATTGATTTAAATTTAAATTTAAACGTTTTTATATAATAATAATCCATCTAATTTCATGGGAATCAATTCCACCCAAAAGTAGTTGGATAAAATAAAAAAATAATCACTATTTTAATCCAAAAAATATCCCTCCTTAAGTATAAATACGTACCCATTCTCCCATACCTCTCCACTAAAAATCAATTGAGAACAAATTAACTATCTCAATAGTCTCTCCAAGTATTTTTAATTTCTCCAAGGCATTCCTATAAAAATTTAAGAAGCTACTTTTCAAGGGAATGGTTCCTAACCTCTTTTATACTTTTTTTGTAATCCTTCCATTTCTTTTCCTTTTTAAGAAGAAATGTTATTACTATTCATTTTTAGAAGTCATTTATTATATTTTAAATGATATATCACCATTCACTATAATTATATCACCTTTATAAGTCATTAAAATTCTTCAAGATTTCCATAGACATAAAACATTCTAAAATTTTGGTAAATTACAGAGTGTATGGTTTCCTAGAAATGAAATCCCTATCTAGTTATGAATAAGTGGATGCATGATCTAGATCTGATACACCTAGAGGTAATAACATTGAAAATTTATTATTTAATATTAATTAAATCTTCTCTTGGTGCATGAAAATATAACTTAACGGTACACCTAGTTGGACACTACCAAGGGATATGTTTTTGATAGTACATGAGCTCTTTATAAAACCTAAAAATACTCATTTATTATTGATAACACACAGATGGATAGTTATAATTTATCATTTAATAAAAATATCGTTTATTGTATTCAAATATTTTTTAAATTCTTTTACAAAATAAAAATATTTCAAATAATCAAAACCATGAAATCAAAACAAAACATGATAATTTAAATCAAAACATATCTTCAAGATATTATCTCTTCAAATGAATTTGTAATAAATAAATTCTAACGATTATTACTATTGAATAATTAAAAAAATTAATATTATTCAATTCAAGATTATATTGAGAAAATATATTTTAATTATATAGGAGACACAAACATGAAGAAATAAAACATGACCTAAGGAAATAGATCTTTTTCTTAATTTCAATCCCCTGAGACATGTTTCTTATTATACAATAATTTAATTTTATATAGTGTAAATTATGACCTATTTTTTTATATCATAAATAGTTTTTTATTCTTATGAGTTTCACTTTTATTTAATCTCTCTATATTACTTGTCTTTTGATTTATATATTATGTATTTCATAAGGGTTGTTGCTAACTTAATATACTTTCATTAAGTTTCATTCATTATTCATGGAATTAAAACTTCTAATTTTGGTTTCTTATACAATATGATTGTATTATTTTACATTCTCTATTTATTTTCTAGGATTTAAGAGTATTCTTGACACATAACCATCCTTTGGTTTACAATTCAATCAAGCAGTTTCTTGTATATAGAATCGAACTAATCTATTCCCTATGAACATTAATCTATTTCCTACATGTCTATATTCTATATATTTTTACTATAATACAATTATCTCAACTTCATTGATTTATTAAGGTCATTTAAATTACCTTTTGCCATCTTTACTGATGTTTAAAATAAATCTTTTGATTGTTTTACACACATTTCATTTTTGACTTTCTTTACAAAAGTGTGAAAATAATATTCTTTTAATATTTTATGTGTGAATTTATTTTCTAAATTTATATTATTTATTCAATAAAATTATTATTTTCTATGTTTTTATCGTTTTTCAAAGTAAATTTTATTCCCATTAGTTTATAATTTTTTTTTTCATTTTTAAAATTTATCAAAAGAAATGAGTAGTTCTTCTTGTTTTTTCAAATTGATTTTATAATGAATTTTTAAATGTGTTTTTCATATATTCTCAATTAATACTTTTATTATTTATTCCTGAACATATGTACATGAAATATGATTGAAATTAAATCTCTATAAGTGAAATTATTGATCACTACCTTTGTCTTTCCTAATAATCCACTGTGAATAAACATAAAATTTCTTCTAATGCCTTTCCTATGTGAATACTATATATTTTATTATTTTTATTAAACGTTCCACATTAAGATACCCATATATTGACTTAATGAGGAAATTATTAACTAAAATATATACTGTTTATCTATACAGTGCAAATACCCTATACCTTATTATCTTAATAGATGGGAATTTACCTTAACAGTTACTAAATTTACATGGATTCCAATTTAATTTCCCTGGGTTTATCATATTATCATTATTGATTGATTTATGTATGATTTAATTAATTGGAACACACATTCATTTACATGTTATTAATGTGATGAGTTATACTAGAATTATATATCCCCTAATGCATTGAGTAATGTTTTTATCAGATAAGGTACTATAGTTGGGTCACGAGCAGTGAGCCTAACACACTCTGTTTTATTGTATTCTAAGTGAGCCATGAAATATTCTTATGATGTCATGTTTTATGTTTTTTCACATTCTTATGATGACATGACATTATGATATATACTTCTTTAATTGAAAGGATTATGTTATTCTCGAATGGCCCGAATGTCTTCTTTTTTTATTGATTTTTGATAACACCCCTTTCAAGGGATGATGGGGATCCCTTAAAAGGCCTATAGGATTAGATATTACATGACCCATAGGTCTTAGGAAATATACAGACTATACTTGCAACTCCTCCTCCAAGTTACTTCGTCGTGATATCAACTATCCACCTTTGCATGGCTGTTCGGCTAGGATTCCTGTGAAAGCACATACTAGTCCTGATGGCAATTCCATACCTTCTCTTTCTGAAAAATTCACTTAGCTCCTACTCTGGTGAATGCGCCTCCTATGAATGCCCATATAAATTCTACTCCTTTCAGAGTCTATCTGATCATTAAGCACAATTTTAGGTGTCCTGAAGGCCTTGATGTGGCCTAAAGGCCTTGAGGTGGCCCAAAAGCCTTACTGACCAGAAGACCTTGGGTGGCCTAAAGTCCTTAAAGGACCTGAGGCCCAAACCGGTGGAAAAAAACCCCAAATGGATGAATTGTTTCGGCTGATACAATACCGAATAATTCCTACTATAGTACCTACTACAGTACTGCTATAGTAACCTTGAATTATTTCTCCACCCTGTTTTGAACTTAGGTCTCTTGGATGCACTTGTGGAGTCCTCACCAACTGGGTGAGGCTCTTGTGCAAGGCTTATGTTATGATTAATGACTTATGATATTTGTTTCATTAGGTATCATTCTTTCAAATTCGGCCATTTCACAATTATTTCTTCATCATAACCATATGTTCATCTTATACTCACTTATGATCTTCAATTTTTATCAATTACATTTACCCTTATTGGTCATTCAAGATCACCCCATCTTATGATTTTTCCCTAGGATACGATGAAGTGTAATAAATATGATTTGTATAGAAGGGTATAATGTGTGTATAATTTTATAGAGGATATTGAAGACTTTTTTTGAAATAAGGGATCATTAGTTTAATGTAAAAAATTCCCATTGGATGAGAATGATATGGGTTTTGTTAGTTATATTTTTTTCTTAATCCTTCAAAATATAAACCTAAAAAGGTCATGGGTATATAAGTGACTCAATATTTTTTATTGATATTTTAATTATTTATTGTTAATTTTGGTATGCTTTATTTGGTGTCAAATCTAATTTTTAAATTATATTTTTTATCATCTGAACTAAGAATGTGGGTGTGGGGAGTCTCACTCTAAGATATTTGAAGACATGAATTGTTTCTTAGCGATCCTCTTGGAAAAAAAGGTTTGTAAACTAATTTTTATGAAAATTTATTTACAAACATGATATAGGCTTAGTATATAGATAATATGGGTTGGGATTAAAGATTAAAAAAATGGAAATTTTTTCTTTGAGGTAGGTAGTAGAGGGGCCCTTTTATAGGCAGTCTTGACTTTTATTTCTACAAATACCTATTCTATAATAAGTAAAGAATGAAACTTATCCTGGAAAGTGGGTCTATAGTGGACAGAGTGTCAAGATAAGATGAGTTAAGTTTTATAAGGCCTTAATAAACTCATTTATGGTAAGTTATTCATGATATTTTTAGCCTTTTTCCCTTAGTGAAATGCATTTACCTCATTTTACCTTCACATAGGTAACTCAATTTTTACCTTGATAACATATTTTTATGTTTAAAAATAAAATTAATCATATTAAATAATTTTAAAATTATAATTAAAAATATGATATCCATTTTATTAGATTCAATTTCTAAAATTGATAAAATTTAGTTTTATTGTAATAACGCAAAACATGGTTCTTGAAAAAATGTATTTTTAAGGATAAAATGAATATATTTTTATTCCTTCCCATGTAATAATAATTACATAAACATTGTTTTATTATATATACACACAATAAATTCAATTCAATTACTCTTAAATAGTGATCAATTAAATTTCTTAAGAAAAAATACACAACACATAGAAACACAATTATTTGAAAAATATCTCTTTTTACAACTAAATGATTTTATCATCATTTTGACCAATTAATAATCAATGTTGTCACAAACCAAGACGTGTCTTCATCCAAACCGATAGCTGAAATGATCCATGGCAAGGCATCAAGGGAATTACTTACCCCCATGGGATGACACAAGATCCCATGTATTATAAATAAATAGTGGGAATAATTTACCCAAATTTACAAACATTGATCAACCAATAATAATCAATAAAAAAAATCTAAAAATTCAAACCAAATAGGCCTTAAATAATTTTAAGAATTTAATTACAAGGTTTAAGTCAAAACCAAACAAGGCTACAATAAAAAAGAACCACAATACTAACTCAAAACCACCACATGGTAAGGGGAATCAACCTCAAACCACCTCCACAACACTGCACCCAGAAAGATATCTAACAACCCGAACTGCCATCTCCATAAGCTTTACCCTTACCAATATCAAATATAACCAAGTATAATTACACTCAATTATGTAAGTAGGTTTTGATCAAATACCCAGTAAGATTCCACCAAAGAAAATATTCCATGCAATAAACATTATAATACAAATAGATTTCAATTTTCATAAAAAGGAAATGCCAGTTACAATTTTAAGGAAGCAACCTTGAATGAGAATAGTTTTTAAGAAAAAAACATTAAAGAAGAAACAAATTTAAAGAAATAACACATGATTCTAAAATTACTAACCAAACATACCATATGCCGATGGTAAGTGAGATATAACCAATGAGCAGTAGTTACGGGAAACACCCCAAGGAACTAAAAAACAATGGGACACTAAGTAAATTGTATCTCAGTGAAATGTGTAATAGAAACCACAAAAAAATGTGTTCTCATGCATGAAAAACTAGTAGGGAACAAACACATAACCTATTGGTCTCTAATCAATATGCATTATTTAGTTAGTGTTGTCATCATCAATTATGCTAAGTGAAATCGGGCTGTAGCCAGTTTCGAATCACTAGAATACTAGTCCTAGTCCACCCACCTAGATACATGGGCTTACCTTTTATGATCAATCAAGTTATACATTTCACATAACAACACTTTCACATAAAAATTCCATTTAAGAATCATACTCACACCAAAAAGTTCACAAACGTGTTTCACATCTTCCATGTCATTTTATATACCATTAAGAAGATTGTAAAACAATTCCAAAAAGTATCACATGTATTTTCACAAAAAAACATTCAAAATATTGTTTTAAGATCAAACACACACCAATACCATTTAAAATAATTTTCTCAAACCTTTTATAATTTAATAAACTATTTGGACAATTTATAAAACACTACAAAGTGACGCATTATGGGTTTGCACAAAAAACACACCCCATTTCATATGAACATCCCAATTAAAAATCAAATTCATATTAAACTCTTTCAAAAACTACTTTCACACCAGACATATTTATTAAAGAACATACTAAATTAATTAAGCAAGAAAAATAATTCACCAAATAATGATTATACATGGAACCACCTACCTTTAGTGTCAAAGACCCCAAAAAATGGTGTGAATATTCTACCACACCTCAACTACACCACAAGAAAAGAAAAAAAGAACCCTAATTCAAAATATCAAACCTAAAAACACAAGATTAATGACTAGGGATGAAACACTAGCTTATGGAAAATTAGAACCCTAAGAAAGAGAGAAGAAACCCTAAAAAGAAGTAAGAAAGAAAAGGTAAATCCACATAGTTGATGATTCATGAAGTTTTATCCCCAAAAACCCTTCAAAAATGGATGCTAAGAGATCTTGAGGGAGATTGGATATCTCCTATGGATTAAATTCTCGAGTGGGGAATAAGATGGGAAGATTATGTTTTATTAAGAAAGGTAAAATGGTAAATAATAATTTTTTAATGAGATGAAAATCTCCCATAGTTATTCCGCACGATTTAATAAACCGTGTGGAAACTGTATACACATTCTTCCCATAATGCACATTTTTCTGGAATGAGGTGCATGGTTTACACAAACTATGTTCCAACCATGTGCCTGGGTTTTCCCACCAAAACCACTATTTTTCAAAAAACTTCATAAGGGAACCTAGGGAAAAAAGATGGACCAAAAATAAAAAGAAAAAATAACTGAAATAAAATACACAGATGTGATAGTTCTCTCCACCATGAAAACTTTCCACCCTTAGAAAGTCAAATCAAAGCTTGATCAAAAAATAAGAATGGATACTCTTGCTCAAACCATGAATTCTACTCCTGTGTCTTATGAATATCATTCCCATGCTTCCAAAGGGCATGAAACAATGGAATAGACTTCCCACAAAGCACCTCCTCTTAGGAATCCACTATCCGCACTGGCCATTCAAACACTGATAAATCAGGTTCTATCTCTAACTCTTCCCAATTCAACACATGGGAAGGATCCCGATTATACTTCTTCAACTAGGAGACATGAAATAAATTATGAATTGATGTCAACTATATGGGTAAATCTAACCTTTATTCCACCTTTCCAATATTATCGGTGATCTCTAAAGGTCTGACATACCTCGACATCAGATTTCCCTAGTTCCCCAAATGATGATGGCCCAAGTGAGGGTCCACATTCAATAAAACTTTATCTCCCATAGAAAAATCAATATTTTAACACCACTGATTGACATAATATTTTTAGAGACTATGAGATGTCAATAACCACTTCCGGATCAACTTGACTTTCTCAGACGTCTCCTCCACAAGGCTTGGTCCCAAAAGTGAGATCTCACCTACCTCATCCCAACATAAATAATATCGACAAGGAAAACCATAGAGTGCCTCAAAAGGATCCATTAGAATATAGGATTGTGAAATTTTATTATAAATAAACTCTACTAACCTCATATGACTATCACATGATCCTCTGAAATCAAAAACACATGCATGAAGCATGTTCTCTAGAACCTAGTTTTCCCACTCCGTATGATCATTCATTTGAGGATGGTATGACATACTCATCTCAATATGTGAACCTAATTCCTTATGAAGGCCTTCCAAAAACTGAGAGGTAAAGAAGGAGTCTTTGTTAGAAACAATTGTTGATGGAACACTGTGAAGTCTGACTACTTCTTGAACGTAAAATCGTCCTAACTCATCCACCTTTGTTGAATCTCTGATAAACATAAAGTGGGATTATTTGGTCAAACAATCAAACCACCCAAATAGAATTCCTTCCCTGACATGTATGAAGAATTCCAATAATGAAATTAATGGAGACCTCATCCCACTTCCAAGTAGTAATGGGTAATGGTTGAAGCAAACCATAGGGCCTTTGAAGCTATGCTTTCACCTACTAAATAGTATTGAATCTCTATAAGAAGTCAGATATGTACCACCTCATTCTTAACCACAAAAACTTATGACAGAAATAATAATACATTTGGGTAGCCCTGGGATGAATGGCCCACTGAGGGTGGTGGCTATCTTGCATCAACACCTTCCTTAGAGGCAACAACACCACTAAAATACCCTTAAAGAACAATTTCAATTCAGGGGATGAAGGCCAATCCTAAAAATTATCCCCATCATAAAGAAACTGCATGAACCACTGGCATAACTCATCATTGTGTTACTCTTGTTGAATCAACTCCATAAGAGAGTGAGTCAACTGAACTCTCACCAAGAATGAACCCCCATTGTGTTCCTTGGTGTCCAAGTACATTTGGGAAAAGAGCCCCATAAAATTCCACTCATCACTAGACTTACTCAAAGCCTACAATGAAACTTTTATACTTAAGGCGTCAGCCACCGCATTACCCTTTCCTAGGATATAGATGATATCAAAGTCAAACCCTTGCAATTATTGAATCTAACGACACTGCCTCAAATTCAAATATTTTTGGAAGAAAATATAAGATAGGATTTTATGGGTAGAATATACCAAAAATTTTCCCCCAAAAAGATAATGATGCAAATTCTTAAGGGCATGCATCACTACTTCTAATTCCAAGTCATGGGTTGGGTAATTATTTTCATGCGGTCGAAGATGGAAAGAACCATATACCACCACATGATCACCTTGAATAAGCACACACCTGAGACCCATGCCTGAAGAATCACTATAAACCATGTATCCCTTCTCGGATTCTGGAAAGATCAACACAGGGGGGTAGTTAACCACCACTTTAGATCCTCAAAGGATTCCAAACATTCTAGGATCTATTAAAACTTCACCCCTTTCTGAGAGTGCGTGGTCATAGACAAAAAAAAAGCTGAGAAAAATCATGAAAAAACTACCAATAATAAACTACCAGGATGAGAAAACTCCTGAAATATATTATGTTCTTCCTCTGATCCCATGACATAATATCACTGATCTTCTTGGGTCCACTGAAACCCCCTACTCTAAGATGACATTTCCTAGAAGCTTCACTTCCATAATATAGAAAGTGCACTTTGAAAACTTTTCATAAAGACAATGATTCTATAGTGTGCCTAATATGATCCAAAAATTATGCTCATGCTCTTCCTCAGATACAGAGTACACTAGGATTTCATCCATGAATACCACAATGGAAGAGTTAAGATATTTGTGGAACACCCTATTCATGAGTTCCATAAAAACCAATGGAGCATTTTTCAATCCAAAAGGCATGAACAAATACTCAATATGGATGTTTGTACTTCAGAAAGCCGTCTTAGGGATGTTTACCTATCTCATCCTGACTTGGTGGTAACCCAAAGATAAATCTATATTGGAAAACCACTTTCCCCCATTCATTTGGTTAAATAATTCATTAATTTAAGTAAAATGGTATTTATTCTTAATGGTTACCTTATTTAACTTCCGGTAGTCGATGCACAACTGGAGGGATCTATCAGCCTTCTTCATGAATAGAACAGGATTGGACTAAGGAGAGACACTTAGGTGAATGAATCCTTTGGATTCCAAATCATCTAGGTGTATATTTAATTCGCTCAGCTCAGTGGGGGACATATGATATGGGGGAAGAGATATTGGCTAGGTTCCTGATCCCATCAATCTAGAACTCCACATCCCTCTCAAGGGGTAAGCCTGAAAACTCATCTAGGAATACCTATGGGAACTCATCCACTACAAGAGGCAATCCACCCTCAGGAGCCCCACCACCATCCTCCAATGTGAGGGACAACAACTGAAAGACCATATTTACCAAATCTGGGAGTGGAGGCCCCACACAAGCCAATCAAGGATCCCATTCCCCTAGAAATACCCAAAGTCTCTCATAAGGTTCCATGAAACTCACCCATTGCCTATAGAAATCAATATGCACTTGTAAGTGAACTAGCTAATCCATGCAAAGGATTATGTCAAAAAGGTCCATATCCAAGACCAGGATATCCCATTCCATCTAAACCCATAAAAAATAGAGCACACATGATGGGAACATGAGACCCTTGTCCTTCCTCTTACCCAATGACATAACCAAATCCACTACAAAAGAAATCATCTTAGTTGGTAAGTTCAAATGATTCACAAGACATGCATAGATAAAAGAAACAGATGCACCAACATCAAATAAAGTAGTCTCTATAGAAGATGTAATTAGAATGGTACCTCAAACTATTGAGGGCCCTACATCCTATCCTGCTAGTGCCTGATCAACAACATAAACATTCCTGGTCTCTATCTGAGAACTATTTGTCACTTACGGCTCTTCCTTAAACTTGATCTACCTAGAAGATGATCTGGTACTACCACTACGACCACCAAACCGAGATGCCACCATCCTGAATGGATCCAACTGAACTAACACCCCTAGAATCCACAGACCCTTCCCCACTCTGGTATGGGCGTGTCACCCTAAAAAAATGCTGCAAGTTCCCCATAACTCCACATATATGACAAGGAATATGAGGAGATGTACACACAGGTCATACATGCCATATCCTCTCACATTGATGGCACACGACATACCCTACATTAGAAGAAATAAATGATTACTTCCTTGAAGGATGGCATGAACTACCACCTCCTTTCTTCCCCTACTCCTCCCACTTTATCTTCTTATCCGATGAACTACCACTTCCCAACATTGACACTGCCCCAGATGAACAAGACCTACCTTTGAGATAAATCTGCACCATACAAGCCTGATCAACTAACTCAGAACAGGTCTTCAGCTTGAATAGAAACACTTGAGAATAGATCTCCAGCCACAAAACCCTTTAGAACATCTAACCCTTCATCTAATGATTGGAGACTATTTCAGGTGAATATCAGACTAGCTCAAAAAAGAGGTTGGTATATTCCATCACTGACTGATCTCCCTGAATGATATCCATAAACTCTTAGAATCTAGAATAAGATAAGACCTCGGGATAGTATTAGTCATTGAAGATAGCCCTGAAATCTTTCTAGCTCATCTGCTCATGCTTCTCAGCTTGAAGCACTAAGTCCCACCACCTTTGACTCAGACCCTCTAACAAAAATAAGGTGTAATTTAATATGAATTCTTCAAGAGTTTCAAGAAACTAAAACATGCATTCGATCTTCTCAAGACACTCCTCCGCTTCCCGAGGCTCTGTAAAACCTTAGAAAGATGGAGGTTTTTTCTTGAGAAACTTATGGACTTTTTCCTTCCTAGGACTAGATTCATCTTCTATAACTAGATAAAGATCATGACCCGATCCCTATCCTAGAGCCTATAAAACCTATACCACAGCTTCCACCAACCTCGGATCTAGCGTTGAGTGAGAAATCTCTCTAGCTTCCTCTCATGGGTGTAAGGGAGTTCTTCTAGGAGGCATGTTACTACAAAAAGCAAAATCCACAAGCGAACACATTAGTGCAACAGTTCTGAAAAATTTCAGAAATAACACCAAATATAAATAAGTTAAACTTATTAAAACAATGAAATTACCAATCCACTTCACCCTCACAAAATTTCCATCTGTAGTCTGAATCCTGCACATCCCACCTCAAAGAGAAGTCAAAAAAAGATCCCAATATCCCATGGTAACTTGAGGTCTTTCATGAGGGGTGATGGTCAGGCACCCTACCCCCTACCAAAACTCTATACCCTGAAAATCCAAGCTCCTGTCTATCTAGACTCATCCCAAATAACATGAACTGGAGAGAAACAAGCTCCACTTTGATACCATTTTTTCATGAACCAAGATGGTTCATCATCTAAACCAGTGCCCAAATCGGTCTTCTTCAAGGCCTAAAGGGTGTTCCCTATCCCCATGGGCTGGCACAAGTGACCGGTCATCATAAATGAATAGTGGGAATGATTTAACCAAATTTAGATGCATTAAAAATCATCAATAATCAATAAAACAAATCTGAAAATTTAAACCAAATAAACCTTAAAAAAATTTCAAAATTAAATTACAATGTTTATGTAAAAACCAAAAAAGGCTAGAAAAAGAAGAGGAACCACAAGACTAACTCAAAAACCACCATAAGGTATGGGGAATAACCCTAAAGCCACCTCAACAACATTGCACCATGAAAGATAGCTAAAAACCCGAACCACTATCTTCATAAGATTAACCCTTACCTGTATCAAAGACAACCAAGTCTACTTACACCCAAAGGTGTAAGTAGGGTGTGAGATAATTCTTAGTAAGATTCCACCCAAGAAAAGATTCCATGATACAAACATTATAGTAAAAATAGTTTATAGTTTTTATGAAAAGGAAATAATAGTAACAATTTTAAGGAAGTAAACTTGAATGAGAACAGTTTTTAAGAAAGAAACTTTAAAGAAGAATCAAATTTAAAGAAAGAAAACATGCTTCTGAAATTAACAACCAAGAATACTGTATGCCGAAGATAAGTGTGATATAACTAATGAGAACTAGTCATAGGAAACACCCCTAGGCACTAACAAATAATGGGACACTAGGTACATCATATCTTCGTTAAATGTGTCATAGAAACCACAACCAACTACATTATCATGCACAAGACACTAGTAGAAAACACACCCATAACCTAGAGGTCTCCAATAAATCATCATTATTTAGTTAGTATTTTCATCATTAATACCACTAAGTGAAAGTGGGATGCATCCACTTCTGAATCACTATCATACTAATCCTAGTCATCCCACCTAGATACCCATTCTTCCCTTTTGTGCTCAATCAAGTTCCACATGTTATATAACACCACCAGAACATCCATATTCCATTTAAAAATCATAATCACACCAAGATAGTTCTCAAAAACTTTTAACATCTTCTAGGTAATTTTATAAACCGTTAAAAAGTTTATAAAACAATTCCAAGAAGTATCACATGGATTTACAAACAAAAATCCATTCAAACCACTCTTTTAAGATAAAACACACACCAATACCACATAAAAAAATTTTCATAGCCCTTGTATAATTTAATAATCAAATTTTACAATTTATAAAACAATACAATGTGACACAATATAGGTTTACACCAAAACACACCCCATTTTATATGAACATGGCACTTAAAAATCAAACGCATATTAAACTCTTTCAAAAAATACTTTCACACCACAAATATTAATTAAAGAACATACTAAATTAATTAATCAAGAAAAATAATTTACCAAATAATGTTTATAAATGGAAACAC
Organism: Viscum album; assembly: GCA_963277665.1. Classification (NCBI taxonomy): domain Eukaryota; kingdom Viridiplantae; phylum Streptophyta; class Magnoliopsida; order Santalales; family Viscaceae; genus Viscum; species Viscum album. The sequence continues at coordinate 1,436,394,567 of OY728143.1, forward strand.
CTTCCTTTTATGTCAAAACCCCCAAAAATTGGTTTGAATCTTTAACAACACCTCAATCGCACCACAAGAAAGAAAACATAAACCTTAATCCACGAGATCAAACCCAAAAACCCATGATTTAACCCTAGGGACGAAACCATATATTCTAGAAAATTAAAACCTCAAGAAAGTGGGAAGAAACCCTAAAAATTAGGAAGAAAAAAGAGGCAAATCAACATACATTATGATTCTTGAAGTTTCTCCCACCAAAAACCTTTTAAAAATGGGTGACAAGGGAGCTTGGAGACCTCATATGGCTGAAAATACCATGTGGGGATGAGGAGGGGTGGATTAGGTTTTATTCTAGAAGGAAAAAATGGTAAATACATATTTTTTAACGACCTGAACATTACACACGGTTAGTCCACATAGTTTAATAAAACATACGACAACCGTGCACACATTATTCCCATAGCACATGGCTACTTTGGATGAGGCACATGATTTACACTAACTATGCACCAACCATGCGCATGGGTCTTCCCACAAAAAAACCTCCATTGTTCTGAAAAATTCAGAAGGGAACCTAGGGAAAAAATATAGACCAAAAATAAAAAGGGAAAAAAATACCTGAAATGAAAGGCATGGATGTAAAAAATGTATGCATGAATATTCAATTTTTTATCTATAAAAATAATAAATTTAATTAAATTTAATACTTTAAATATTATAAATTTTTATTTTAAAGAAAAAATATAAAATATAATAAAAATAATGTTTTTAATTTTTTTTATTTATCCATGAATTATTAAATTATTGTTCCTTATATTCATTGAATAATTTATTGGATATTATTAATTTATTGTAATAATCATTCATTTTTTTCTCAATACATAGTATTTATATCATTTATTAAAATTAATAAATTTAACAAAAATATCAAATTCATAAAATAATTTCTTTATAATTAGTGAAATTTCCCCAAATAAATTAGTATCTTTTAATTATTATCAAAAAATAATTTAGTTTTTTAAAAAAATATTTATTATTTAAATTTATTTTGTAGCATCTAAGTAAGATTTTTTATATTAAATATGCAATGGTAATTCCAAACAACTATCATGTTTACTAGTATTACACCAAAACTATATACCATTTTATAATGATCATATAATGTCTATGTTACCCTCATTGAATATTATAAATTAATTCTATTCTAAATTCACAAAGAAACATTTTAATTACTATATATTTCATTAAATATTTTACAAATTCCCTTCTCCTATCATGATGTTATTTCTCATTATAGGTTTAATTTTACTAATAATGTCTCTAAAGTGTGAAAGTGATCCATAAGATTTTTTAGTTGTAAAGATATTACTATTTTCTATTCATTATCCCATTTTAATTTATTCAATTTTAAGGGATATAATCATCTGTGGTATGTAATAACCCATTGCGCATAATAAATGGTTTCATGTAATTTTATTAAAATGTTCCATTATGAGTGAATAAAGTGTTTTTTAGTTTGATGGATATCATGTTTGACTTATTTTATACTAAACACAAATTCTCTTGAAATAATAGAAAAATCATATTTAATAATTATAGACATATTTTTTAAGGAAATACAATGATTCCTTTATCATGGGGTGTCACATTTTACCTTTAAAAAATTATATCCTTGGGATTTTAATTCCTCTAATTGATGGGGATAGATGAGGGTATTCTTAATATATTTTCCAATGAGATAGATAACTTACTATCTCGTATAAAACTAATAAACTTGTCTTTTCCCAAATTATTTCAATAAAATACCTCTCATGATTAGTTATTAAGACCCATATAATAGAATTAATTTCCATAGGGATTTCGAAGTCAAACTTATACTCATAAATTATCATAGGTTAATTTGGGATCTAAAATCTTATTTCCCTATCATAAAAATTAATATGAACTATATTTATAGAGATCCAATATATTTCAAAAATCACATAAAATTTGACTAAAGTAAGAATAATAATATTTACAGGAAGCACATTCCAAAAAACTTATATTAGAGAGGGTTTATATAACAACTGGGACCTAGTGACAGCATAGACACCCCTCCTTTAACATGGCCATTGGGTCCTAGCCCACCATGTACCAATTAGTTTCCCAACAGACACGTGGTCCCCACCTTGGGGTCCACCCACATTTCTGAACGGGTTATCTGACTAATGAATGTCCTTATAGGCCAACACATGTCCTTTCCAGTGTGCTTTGTCCCCACTCACACACACCCTGGGAAACTTCCCAGAAGTCCACCCATCCTGATCACTATTATACGCCAAGCATTCTTAACTGTGAAATTATAATCAAGTAGGCTTCTGAAAAAGAAGGTGCACCTTGTTGAAATGGGTCATCTAATTTAGTCATTTAACCCTTTATCATTTGGGTGTGTTATATTCACCCCCCCTTTAGAGCACATCATCATCATTGTGGGCCCTAAATCTCAACCTAGGAACAACACTACAGTTAAGGTTGGACACCACCTCTGATACCAAATATAAAAAACAGGCCCCGGTGACAACACATACACCCTACTGTTAACATGGCCGTTGGGTCCTGGCCCCCCATGTACCACCATAACTTGGGATTCAAAAATCATATACCAAATGTTTTACTAATAATTAATTATATAATAATTTTGGTGGTGATTTGATGCTTCCAGTAAATGTTATAGGCATAAATAAGTGTGTAGAACTAGAATAAAATAAGAAATTTTTTGTTCTTAAGTGGATTATGACTATAACTTTCAACCTTCATTTTTATGGCCCACTTTAGTAGTTGTGATTGTAAATATTCCACTCTTTATTTTATATTTGGAGGAGTATGATGTCTATTATCCTTGTTATCAGTTGGTTTAAGGAATTTATTGTTATAATTGCCAAATTCTAAAGACTCTAACCATTAAAGTATGGATAGTGCATTGGTATGAGATTTATTTCCATCCATTTAAATAGTTAGCCACTTTATATCATATCTACATTCATGTGCTCAATTTCAAACCCTTCCACACTTAAAAAACATTTTCATTCCTTTCATGAAATATCCAAAAGTGCTTCCTCCCACATTTTGGGAATGTTAGTTGGTGAATATTCTTTCCACCATGTGATTTACCATTTGAGATTCCATGAAACTCAATTTTCCATTTCTTATCTCAAAAAAATGAGTATTATGTGAGTCTCCCATTTCTATTGACACCTTTAGATCACATAATTTTTTTTTCAATTCATAAGAAGTATCTTATAGAAAATAATTTTATGAGACTTGGTTTTAATCCACTAAAGAAACAATAGACTCCCATTTTAGGAATAATGATAAAACAATATTAATACCTTGTAAGTCATGTGAATTTTGATTCATAAGAACAAATAGATTCATCCTCCTTTTTTTTACATTAATTAATTATCTCTTTATTATAGTGTAGTGTGTCTGGGGAAAATGTTTATTGAAAAGTACCTCCTTAAACTCCTCCCATTTCATGGAGTATATTTCTTTCTATTTCCTTGTATTATTGATTAGGGTCAACAATTTATTAGCTTCACCTTCTAGATGATAAACAACTAAAACAAAATTTTCATACTATAAGATATGGAGAATGGAAAATATATCTTTTGTTGTGTTGATCCATAGCTCAATAATTAGGGGATCCAATGACCCATTAAAGGATGACCGTCACTGATGCATAAAATCCTCAATAATATATTTCTATTTATTTGATGTTTTTGGGAGACCAACTTGGTTTATGTTATTATTTATAACCTAAGATCGAATTTCAACAAATTATTGCACTCTATATCCCATCCCTTTTGTTGGATCATTGGGACAATAATCATATTATCCATCACACTCATTATTAACTCAGTTCCTCCTAGTTACAAATAATTAATTAAAACAAAAGGGTTAATATGATTAATAAATCATAATTTGTTAATAAACTTATAGTAAATAAAAAAATAACCGTGTAAAATGAATCCTAAGTTGTCTTAATCTATAAAACCTTCATTTTACCTTATTATACTTTTGGTTCAACTATGATAGTGTTTGATTAGAATATAACCCTTTTAGTTAAAACTATATTTCTTCAAGTTAGGTTATCCCAATCCCAAAAAATAATTAATCTCTAATTTGATACTGACTAAAGATCCATAGACTCACACTCCAAGATCAAGGGATAAAATACAATCTTTAGACATATGCTTTGAGATTAATTGAGATGAACAGAGAATAACATTCATATGTTTTTCATCATTTCCATAACATAAAAATTATATCTCATAACTATATTCACAATCCATTTAACCCAAACGTTTAATGTCTTTGGATGTTAACTATATAAATATATTATTTCAAGTTATTTCTTCAATATCTCCCACAAATAATCTGGTCACTGCAATATTTCTATAAACTCTATAATTAATACTCATCTTCATTACCAAAGTAATAGAAACATGAGATGGTGAGATCAAAAATTAAAATTAAGGGATATTTTTTTCAATGTTTCATAAAGGTTTAGTTCATAAGAATGAGAGAAAACTTGAACATAAGAGAAATATATTATTTTAAATAAAACAAAATTATTAGTTCTTTCTATAATGCATGATATAAGGACACATAAACTCAAAATAATCCTCATGTAAGAATAACATATACCATGGTGTAAGAATGTGGAATCATTTTATAAGAATCATGTTCCATGGAGCATAAAATATGCATGTGACATAAATAATAAATGTTCAATAAACATAGTTATAGGAAATCATAATATTGTGAACATAGTTAATTTAAAATCATGTACACACATAAGGTTGTGAATAAATCTGTCTGTTATCATGCTTATTCACAAGGTTATGAAAACAAATAAACAAAATCTTTTTCACACATTATGTTTTGAACATAGCTAAACTGAAACATATCTACACACAAATTTTTGAACATATCTAAACAATAATTATATCCATGAACAATGTTTTGAATATAGTTAATTAAAAATCATGTCCTCCCACAAAATTGTGCACATAGGTAAAAATCAATCATTTCCACATAAAAATTTGTGAATATAGATAAATATAAATCATTCCCACACAACTATTTGTGCACATAACTTAAAAAGATCATGCACACACAGAAGAACTTTATCTAGTGAGATATAAAACTTTTTAAAATGAATTATATGGTTATATGATTCTCACCCTATACATAATGATAAATAATTCATATGAATTCCATATCTAATCAATTATACATATCGTCATGAAAAAATCATGGAAATAATATGGGTTATGTAACGTGTTCAAATGGTATAACATAATATGAAATAAAGAATTGGTTCAGTGGATACAAAAAAATTAAATCACCCAAAATAATTATATCATAATATAATTATAAAGGTGATTAATGAAACATAACTCCATAAGAGATAGATATTTCAGAGATATAGAGGATATTGAAAGTAAAATATTAATATGATTTTTCATAAAACATTTTTAGCATTTACATAAAAATAATGATAACTAGGTCACTTTCAAAAAAATAATTTTTGAGAAGGTGGGTAGAAGAGTTAAAAAAAACTATTTTAAAAATAATACATAATAATTTGACCCTGAAATGAAACAATGTTCAAATACGGAAATATTTAGTGGAAGATAAAAAATATAAAAAACTAAAAAATATATTCCTTTTTTATATTTTTTGGGAGTTTTAGAGAAAACATATGTCTATGAAAGAGTTATAAAATTTCCTTTTTAAAAGAGAAAAAATGAAATATCAAGAGTAAAAAATATAATAAATGTTCAGATTTCAAATAAGAGAAGAAAAAAATTATGGTAAGAAAGAATATGAACATGTAGAAGAAATAGATAATTGGGGGGGGGGTGAAAATTATTCTTAACAATGTAATATTATTATGAAGAAAGAAATCCATAAAAGAAAAATAGCATGATATGAAAATATAATTCCCTTGGAGACAAAGAGAAAATAGTACATAAATTAGTGAAAATAAGGATATAATAAACATAAAAGATAATTGTAACACCCCAAGATTTTATGAGATTGATTATTTTTAATTTATTTGATGTCTTGTGTTGTATGCTACTCTAATATTATCTTTCTCTATACACAACACCATATTAGCTTAAAGTATACGCAACACTATTCTTGGTTTGAGTTGCACACAATTTCAAGTTCTTTTGATAGAATTCAGCACTGAGTATAGATTTTGTTGAATTTATAGATAAACTATGTTTTTATTATGTTATACAAAACACCAAAGAAAGTTTTCTCTATACGCAACACTGACTTGGCTTGTGTTACACGCAAGAGTGACCTTCCTCGATAGCTTGCGTTGTACGTGATATTGAGTTTCACTAAACAATGAAATGTTATTAAATATTATTATTTCAATGGATATAAACTACCCGTTATGAATTATATTAACAAAATTTTTAATTTTATAACATTATAATTCATATTAAATTTTTTTTATAACATGGTATGAGAACAAAATCAATTTTTTCAGATAAAAGAAGTATTTTTCAAAAAATGCATTTTTTCCATCTTTTGATGGAACACCCATTTTAAATCTAATTTTTGACAATTTTATAAGTTAAATTTGAAAAAATAAAACAATTATTTTGAATTAAGATATAAAAATTTACTTTGGATAAATTTTTCTTATTTTGATGATAACTTTCATATTTTGATGAATAATAAAAATACGTTAATTTTAATTAATTGTTTTTCTCATCGAGATAATTTATTTGGTAAAATTATAATATTGAATGGTTTTAAAGTATAAATAGAATAAAATTTTAGAATTTAATATAATTCATGTCATTAGCAGTAATTTTACATTGAATTCATAGGTAAAATCATTTCAATATTTTGCAATGTTTTAAATAAAAACACATTTAATTTTCAACAATGAGATTAATTTTAAATTAATTTCTGAAACTTCTGTGTCTTGAATTTTGAAAAATGGATTCCATATTTGGAATCAGTGGGTCCAAACTATGTTAATAGGCTACTTTTTATTTTTGGGCATTATGAATAGTAACTACGATAAATTTTATTTACCACAATTAAAGGTAAATCAGGGAATTAAGGGTAAAAATAATATTATAAAATTACCCTAACACCTATCTTAATATAATTGGATGATTATATTTCGCTCTAAAATATACTTGGGTTGAAATAAAATCTATTGGAACCCACTTGGATGAGATTAAGACCATTAATTTATTTTATTTAAAGGAAAGCGAAATATGTCTCACTCAAACATTAATAATTAATTTTTTTAATATTAGTTTATACAAAATATAATTTCGATTATAAATACTCATTTGAAATATAAATTGTTTTTCTTCATCATAGTAATTTATTTTTAATTTTTATGAAATATATAATTACCTTAATAGCTTATAGAGTAATGATGCAGAAATTATTTAATTAGTGAAAAATCAATAATATAGTTTTTATTAAAATAATAATTCCCCTCCAAAGGACCAAAAACTTGAAAAAAAACATAATTATTGAGTATATAAAAACCATAATCATCCAAGGTTCAACTTTTTTATCATTTGGAGCCTTATAAAAGTGATTATGACACTTATATATTTTATTTTAAATGATATCAAAGTTGTCACCTTCATAATTTAATAAATATAAAATTTTAAAAGTTGGGTTTTTTAGAAGAAAAATTAGACTAAAAGTATTATTATGAAATATATTAGATTTATATTCATCATTGTATTTTATTTTTTAATTTTTTAGAAAAAATATGTATATTAAATAATTATACAAAAATGTTGTAGTATTTATTTTATCAAGAGAAATATCAAATTAATGGTTTTAAAATATTAAAATAAATGTTATATGACCTATTTAATGTTATAAAAGAATTTTCTAGATGAATAAGACATGTTAGGAATCTATTAAATTTTTTTGAATCTATCTTCTGTTTGGATGTTATTTAAATTCAAATAAATGAATAGTGTCAAAATTGACACTATTGGTATTTTATAAAAATAACATATTACTAAATTTTTTAGAAATGACAAAAATATTTAAAAATTAAAAATTGAATATTATATAGTCAAAAAATGTAATAATTTATCTAATTATGGACAATTCACAACACATAAGTAAGTATTTATAAAAATTTAAAATTTAGAATATTATTACCACAAATAAAATTAAATAGATTAAATAAGGATAAATCAAAATGATAAGGTTTAAAATAAATTCAAAACATGTCTAAATTTTATTGGTTGATTCAATTACAACCCCATATAATATAATATTATAATTGGAGTTATTTTTGGAGTTTTTCAAGTCGGGTTGGTTTTTATTATAAATTAATATTTGTGAGGTTTCCAAAAGTGCCCCTCTCCTCTCTTATATAAGGGAACCTCCTCCCTCTCCTCTTCAATCCATTTTGAGCTTTCAGAATTGGCCAAAACCTACTTATTTCCCTTATCAACTTACTTATAAACATTCTATAGGTCCTGGTATTCTTCAAAGATCATCTTTAGTGCCCTAGGAAGAGATTTAGAAGAGGCATGTCGAAGAAGAGGTAATATCCTTTACCGATTCTTTCAAACATATTTCTCCTTCCACTTCTTCTATATGAGTTGTTTCATTATTAAGTAATAACTCCAGTATCAATATTATACTGATATATTATTATGAATATGAAAAAACCATATTATATCTTCTATCCATCCTATGAAAAATTAAATGACCACATGTGCGTACGTACGACCTGCCGTCTCCACACCGTGCTGTAATCTTTTTTTCATCACCAAAATACTTGGATGGGTGTAATGATGGAAGAAATAAATATATATGATTATTGTAAATTTATATTTATTTTCAAATATTATATAATATACACTTCAATACAATTACACAATCATGTGAATGATATCGTCGCTCGTGTGTACGTACGACCTACCGTCTCCACGGTTTGATGCAATTAGTTCTACATGATCTTCATTGAGGAATGATTATATAAATGAATTGAATGAGAAAATATGATATATATAATAATAATAAGATTATGTAAATGATATAACTATAACATACAAATATGAATAAGAATTTTTTCGACAAAACATGCATAAGAACATAAGGCAGTTAACACTTGAATAATGAGTAACAATGAAATGTTACTAATAAACAGATAAGAATATGACCATATATGATTTCATAAAAATGAGAATGATTTTGGAATAAGTAAATGAAATTATTTAAATCATTATACAGGATATTCAGATATGTAAAAATTATATCAGACCAAAGGTAAGGGATAATTTTGCAATCTCATTTTTATCCGAGATTGTTATACGTAAGTATTTACTGGGGTTATATTTATCATCCATATCCATGTTTAATAAAAATGTTTTCATAAAGTGTTTACTATTCTTCCATTTATGTTTAAAGTCATGTTTACCCCTTTTTATCTTTTACTATGTGTTATGGAAGGAATATTTCTTTTGTTTACCATATGAGGTACTTTTTGACTTTTCCAGTAAAAGTACGAGGAGAATGTTTTTTTAACTTATACGACATGAACAAATTGTTAAAATTTCCAAAAGAATTATTTACATGAAGATTAATTTATAAGCTTTCAATTTTATTTTCAATTAACTTCTTTTATTTTAAATTTTCATGATATTTTGAGAAAATAAAATATTTTTGAAGAAGAAAGGATATTTTCCTCAAGAACTAAGTTCAAGTGTTTTATCAAAACTATTTTCTATATAAGATGATGTTTTTAAATAGGGTTATGTTAATATACCTATTATTACTATGATTTTATTATGTTAAGGATGGAATGATATGGATTATGTTATGATGGAATTATGTTTATAAAAACCCATATTATTTATTGGGTTATGATACAAGGAATGATTTATGTTTTGTGGCACATGTAAGAATAATTTCATTATAAGATGGGTGGGACCTATATCTCCCTCAAATGCATTGGGTAAATATTTATATCTTTTGAGATAGACATGGATGGAATGGAAAGTAAATCTGGTTTAGTAATATAGGGAAAGAACAACAAGTAAATCTGGTTCAGTAATGGACTTTATCCACTATGATGGTCTTGGCAGCAATGCCTTGCCTACTATAGAAATCATATTATGTGCTTAATGGTTTTCCACAACTGCATGTTTATTCCTATGATATTTTATCAAGATTAATGTTCCTTTATGATCTATGCCTTATGCACTGCCATGATTTATGTCATTGCTCAAGATTTTGATGGTTAAACTTTATGCTCATGTTTTTACGTTCAAATGTTTATAGATTATTTTATGTTCTCCATGTTTAACCTTACTTATCATCTGAGATCACCCTTTCTATGTTTTATTTTACCCAGGATATAAATAAAGGTTTTAGGTAGGAAAAAAAGGGGAAGGTATTTATGGGAGATGTTGAAGATCTTTCACCATGATTAGAAGATTTTGTTCTGGGTTTCCAAAGGCACTAAACTAATACAGTATTTAGGCATCTGTTTTTGTTGTGTATTATGTATTCTGAAAAAATAATGGAATGTCCATGTACGTCAATATTGAATCTCTACAATCATATTTAAGTAGTATATTGTATGTCTTAATATAAATAAATTAAGTTGAAAAAACTCATACATATAAAATAAATTTTATTTTGAAAGGATTGATTTTATAAATAATTAGAATAGAAATTACTTTGGAAAACAAGAAATACTTGGTGATTAATATTTCTAGAGAAAATAAATTTGATGGTGGGAAAATGAAATCTTTTATAAAATGTTAAAAAATGATTATAACCCAATGAAAGGAAATTGATTTAACAAGAATCCTTATGAATTTAGTAACATTTTAATTCAAATCCCTTAAAAGTGTGAACTTTAAGTGGAACTTTAAATACAATAAATAGAAATATAATTATGATAAATATGTCAAATAGGAAGTATATACACTATAAAAATTAAAATATGTGCATAGTATGAAACATGTTTCAAATAAAAAAAATTGAGATAAAAAACATGGCTTTGTTAACTTTTGAACCAAAAGATATTGAAAGAGAGAACCTGAAATTGAACCTTAAATACCATTAATAAATAAGTAATTATGAAAAAAATATCAAAGATTCAGTTCATACACCATATAAATTAAAATCAGTGAATAATTTGAAAAAATTCTTAAAGAATAAAAATTTAGATGAAAAATCCTTACAGCTATGGTAGTATATGAATCAAAAGAACATGAAAGAATGATTATAAAATGGACTTGTAAACCACATGATCAAAAAAATTTATAGAATAATTAAATAGGATATAAAATTCCATATATTAATTAATATTTTATAAATAAAAAAGAAAACATTCCTCAATTAATGAAAATTTATAGGAAAACTATTTCCTTGGATTCCTTCTTGGTCAAACATGATCTATCCTTTTTGAAAACATGAATCTTTTCTTAGAGAGACTCTTAAAAATGAATGATCTAAGACATTTTCTTGCAACCATAGGTCACCATGAATTATATTGGATTGTTATAGAGTCACTAAGGTATGATATTCAAGATAAAACCAAAGGAAAGGGTTTCTTTACAGTGGTTAGTGTATGGGTCCTTTTATAGGTTAACTCGAGTGGCATTTTTAAAAATACCCATACCTTAATAATTAAAGAATGCAATTTCTTATATAAAATGGATAAAATGTGATAAAATAACAGAGATAATATAATATGAGGTTGATAAATACCTCATATAATCATTTTAGGATAATATTTCATTATATTATAGTCCACTGCCACTTAGTGAAACCCATTTACCTCATTTTACCTTCACCGTGGAAACTCATTTTTTACCTCCATAACTTATTTTAATGACTAATAATAAAGAAAAACTTATTAAATAATTTGTAAATTATAATTACGAATATGAAACCAATTATATTTTATTTAATTTCTGAAATTGATAAAATTTAGTTTTAGTTGAGAACACAAAACATGATTTTTTTTAAAATTGCATCCCTAAGCACGAAATAAATTATTTATTATTAAATAAAAACTAAAAATGATGCATGACTGGTATATAATTTTATTATATAAACAGAAAAATAAATTTAATTAAAATTATTCTTTAATAGTTATCAATTAAATTTTTTGAGATAAAAATAAAAAACACATAGAAAAACAATTATCTGAACAATATCTCTTTTTACTATTAAATGAATTTATCTTCATTTATAAGAAAATAGTACTCGCCCGTGAATTTTCACAGTGATAAAAAAATAATTCTTAGTTCATGCATTCTCATGACGATATGGTTCACTGATTTTATAGAGACAATAAAATATTTTGGAAAAATAAAAGAAACTGGGAAAGTTGTTAACTGTACAATTTTTAGTAATTAGTAACCTAAATTAAGTGGAAATAATTCATTGAAAGGAACAAAAGTTTCAAAAAAAATATATGAATAAAACATGTTAAGAATATCTACATAATCTATTAATAGTATAGATTATAGAGGAAAGGAAAACTAAGAAACAATGTTGAAAATAACTGAATAATGCTTGATTATCAATTACCGTGCAATTACATCATTCTTTTGGTTTCATAAATCAGTTATCCCAGCTACTGGTGGGTTAAAAACAATGTATAATAGTAGCATCATCCCAATCCAATATGAAATAAAGATTCTGTACAATATTGATATGAAAAGATAAGCTGCTGTCACTGCCACTCCTGGTTTGCCAGCCTTCTTTAAACCTGTGAAAGAGCTCCTACCAAACTGATGTCCCATGGAGCTGTGTCCTGGTGCCGCTTGACCCAAGTGGGGAGATGATATTTCCAACAATGAAATTAACAGTAAAACACAATCAGTTGGTTCAGGTACCTGAAAGTAATACTGATGAGATCAATCCATACCAGTAGGCGACCAGGAACCGGTGGTCATGGCTTCGGCAGCCTGAGAACTATGTGTAGTACATCAACCTTCTTGGTAAAGTACATGGAAACAAACTGAGAATTGTGTGCAGTACACCAACCTGAGAATTGTGTGCAGTACACCAACCTGCATGGTAAATTCACAATCAATTGCATGAGTACACCAACCTGCTTGGTAAAGTACACAATCAATTACATGAGTACACCAACCTGAGAATTGTGTGCAGTACACCAACCTGAGAATTCTGTGCAATACACCAACCTGAGAATTCTGTGCAGTACACCATCATGCTTGGTAAATACACAATCAATTACATGAGTACACCAACCTGCTTGGTAAAGTACATGGATACAAAATAATATATTAATGTCACTCTAATATCAACCGAAAACTGAGAATTGAAGTGAACACAAATGCTCATTACCAAGAATAGATGTCCCCCCTTGCTTGTGGGTTGCACGCCAATGTGGCTACATTTGAACCACCACCAACCACATCAACCTATAGTAGAAACTTTAAATTCCCTTCCATTGATTTTAGAACAAAAACTTTCTCTAACCCTATATATTGAGTAATAATGCTTCTAAAAGGAAAATATTGATTTTAAAATTAAACATCCCATTTATTAAAATAAAAAATTCAACACAAAAAATTAATCAAAACAATATCAGTCAAAAAAAATAATTCAATTCACAATACACAATAACTATGATTAATTAAAGATGTGCAAAAAATTGTAATAATAAAGAATTTTTTATCTAATTCCAAACAAAACATACAGCTATGATATTAAAAACACGAAATTAAGGACATTGAATGGAAAAAAAGAGCATGATATAAAAAAATTATGAAAATATCTATTTTTCATGCATTCAAATACAATTCATATGGAATTTATTTAGTACATGAAGTAGAAATTTCAAAACAGATTCAATATTCCATGTAGCTTATATTTAAAATTAGAGCATATATATTTGTAAATAGAATGAATATTTCATAAAAAATAAGATCAAATATAAAAATGTAACAAATTTAAATTTTCTTGGAATCGAATGAATAACATACATTGAATGAATGAGAAGAAAACCTGTTGAGTATAACTTCTCCTGGAATCGATTTTACCTGGAATATATGGGGACTTGTGCAGCGGGTTAATGAATAGTTTGAAGAATTATATAATGAAAATTTATGTGAGGTAAATGAAAAATATAATAATCCACTGCTAAATGAAAAATTAAAACAAAGGTAAATCAGAGAATCTGTGAGATAAGAAATTGATACGAACAAAAGATAGACGATGGAAATGAAAATATGGCTTAAAGGATATGAACTAAAGAAAGCATACCAAACGACTTAAATCAAAGGGAGGCTGACTAAAGTGACTCATTGTAGTTCCAACGGTGGAATGAGAAACTGATTGGACATGAAGGCATGAGGAAGACGTGGCCACTCGACAGCAACAAATATCACAAGATTAAAACTTTAAATATTCACATAAAACTAATTTCAGCATAGAAAAGCTTGGATTTTATATCTCATCATAAAAAATATACCAATAATCATAAAACCATAAAGATAATAACATTAGTGGTGAAGTAGACATGTAAAGGTCAGTATTTTCAATACTGAGATACAAATCTAGAATGGGAGTCAATAAACACAGGAAATTGATAAATAAAAGAAGACCTCTGATAATTTAACCTATATTTGATGGCCTAGTACCACAACTTGCATAAGTAAACCTCTTTAAAGACTCTCACGCTTTATCCGATCTATTAGAAAAATCTTGGCACTGAAAAAACAGCAAATCAGTGAAAATATTTTATCATGGTGAGCCAATTGTCAATCATACTATAGCCAAGAAATATACATTATCCATGAAAACAGTGTAGGTACCGTATATGGTGATGATATTCTGGATACAGTATATGAGAGATGCTAATTATAATTGAAAGAGAGAGTTGGTCAGTCTATCTTCTCCGAAATCATTTTCCTTGTAATGGAGGAAGATGATACTTATAATTGATCACCATCGTTTTGTGAGAACTCATGCTATATAAATGGATGGAGGTGTAGCCAATATCATGTTCATTGAAGGCCTCCATTCACTATAAATAGAACCCAATAAGAAAACATGAATTAGGTTTAAAAACAACATGTTCTCACCTCATGAAGTAGAATAACTGTTGGTAACTAAAAAACAACAATTCAATAACTTTCCCTGCACCTTCCCCCTTTACCAGCTTCTGCTCCCCCCTTTACCAGCACCTCCCCCTCCCCCTTCCCCTACCCAGCTCTTCCCATCCCCTCCCCCCTGCCCAGCTTGTCCTCCCACCCATTCCAAGAATCCCTCCCTCCCAACTCCTCCTCCACACTGCCCAGCCCCATCCCCCACCAACCCCTCTTCCCTACCCAGCCCCATCCCCCACCAGCCCCCTCCCCACTGCCATGTTCTAGCCCTCTCATCCCCTCCCCTCCTGCCAAGCCCCTCCCCTCCCCTCCCCCCTATCCGTATCTTGACGTCACCTCCCCCCTGACCAGATCTTCCCCTCTCATCCCCTCCCCTCCTGCCCAGCCCCTCCCCTCCCCTCCCCCCTACCTAGCTATTGACCTCCCCTCCCCGCTGCCCAGCATGTCCTCCCACCCCTTCCAAGCACCTACCCCACCCAACTCCTCCTCCCCCTGCCCATATTGTCCTCCCACCCATTCCAAGCATCTCTCCCTCCCAAC
This sequence comes from Viscum album, assembly GCA_963277665.1. Lineage (NCBI taxonomy): Eukaryota > Viridiplantae > Streptophyta > Magnoliopsida > Santalales > Viscaceae > Viscum > Viscum album. The sequence continues at coordinate 1,436,410,262 of OY728143.1, forward strand.
TCCTCCTCCGCACTGCCCAGCCCCATCCCCCACCAGCCCCCTCTCCGCTGCCATGTTATAGCCCTCTCATCCCCTCCACTCCTGCCCAGCCCCTCCATTCCCCTCCCCCTATCCAACTCTTGACGTCCCCTCCCTCCTGCCCAACTTGTCCTCCCACCCCTTCCAAGCACCTCTCTTTCACAACTCCTCCTCCCCACTGCCCAGCCCCATCCCCCACCAGCCCCTCCCCCCTACCCAGCCCCATCCCCCACCAGCCCCCTCCCCCCTGCCCAGTTCTTCCCCTCTCATCCCCTCCCCTCCTACCCAGCCCCTCCCCTCCCCCTACCTAGCTATTGAACTCCCCTCCCCCTACCCATAATGTCCTCCCACCCCTTCCAAGCACATCCCCTTCCCAAATCCTCCTCCCTACTGCCCAGCCCCATCCCCCACCAGCCCCTCCCCCTTGCCCAGCCCCATCCACCACCAGCCCCTCCCCCTTGCCCAGCCCCATCCCCCACCAGCCCCCTCCCCCCTGCCTAGTTCTTCCCATATCATCCCCTCCCCCCTGCCCAACTTGTCCTCCCAACCCTTCCAAGCACCTCCCTCTCCCAACTCCTCCTCCCCACTGTCCAACCCCATCCCCCACCTGGCCCTCCCCACTGCCCAACCCCATCCCCCACCATCCCCTCCCCCTACCCAGCCCCATCCCCCACGAGCCCCATCCCCCCTGCCCAGTTATTCCCCTCTCATCCCCTCCCCTCCTACCTAGCCCTTCCCATCCCCCACCCCTAACCAGCTTCAACCAAAATTGTTAAAAAATAATCAGTTTCAATATATATGAGTGCCATTTATAAAATTACCAATTCTAAATAATGCACAATTGACAATGGTGTTTGATAAAGAAATCAGAATCAAATAAATGACTGATAATTACAAATATGTAAAAATTCATATGAAAAAATAACCTTCATGTGGTGGTACACTTCACCAATCTTTATCGAATTCCTATTTAATGCATCTCTCATATATTTACTTATCGCTTATGCGAACTCAACTCCTGAAATAAAAATAATCCACACAGCAGAAGTCGAACAAAGAAAACATGTAGCAAAACAGTGGTAAAAGTACTGGTAATCAAACACATTTATAATTCTTCTTTATGTATTCACATGTACTACGAAAACAAATAGTAAAGATATAATAACTCCCAGTTTCCATGTAAGGCCAATATTAACATCCCTACACCTCATCCTGAACTATAGGAGAAAATAGTACATCATTATAGTAGTAATCCATAACATAAATATTTCTATAATAAAAAACAACAGATACATTAAATTAATTAATCTAGAAAACAAAAAATAAAATAAATTAACAATGAAGAGAAGAAACATTGAATAAAACCAATAAAACATAGGACATAAAATAAATCCATAGAGAGACTAAATAATAATTTACCAAACATTAAAGACTGCCCCTCATCCCACTGCCCAAAAGGATGGAATTTCCTCTGCAAAAAAGATGGAATTTATAGAATAAAATCATTTATATAATACCTGAAGATTGGTGTGTGTTTTTATATTAAAAAGGTTGTAATTTACTCTGTTAAAAAGAGTAGCACCACCAAATTTCCTACCAAAAATATATTAATATATATTCCAATTTTTAGGTTTACCGATGACTAAGTAAAACTCATATGTCCATATATATGTTATTTATCATTCACTTCCTAGGGTTCATGTTTACAGAATCATTATATTTCACAGGGTGTATGTTTACAGAATCATAAAAAATCAAGAAAATTCAGTTGTACACATATAGAGGCTGGAAAACAATAATGCAATACAACACATATAGAGGGAGTAAGAAAGGGTGCAATTGAAATCTATTTCAAAACATCCTAACCCCTACATGAAAAGAGGATAGAATACAATAATTATTTTTGAGAACATATAAAACCAATATTTCCCTATAGTAAAATCACATACCATGAAAATGTAGTTGAGAAGAAAATCACCCCCAATATGATTCTTTAGTAAATGGTGACATGTAATAGAATGTACTGGTACATATAAGATCCAAATGAATGATATAATAAGAAAAGGATGACTAAAAAACATTAACAGTAACTTGAGTAAATATTAAAAGTTCAAAGCATACCAGTAGTGAATGACTCATGGGGGGGTACCCAACCATCATTCTACCATGGAATGAGGAACCAAGAGTAGTGAGCCATGTCAAAGGCCCTGGAAGGGTAAGGGATCATTAGAGAAGCCATGACACCAATCATGGTGGGGATAATGCCTTCCAATGAGAGCATATCATGCCCCTCATGATTGTTATGGGGTGCGTACGACATCGTCGGGATGTATCTCTTCAACAGAAATGTGCATCAACTTGTGATCTGAATTCAGAGAGGAAGAAGATGAGGGATCAAATAGAGTCTATAATCATTCCAGTTCAACCAAACTATTTCATAATAGGAAGGAGTTCCCTTGTATTGAGTTGAATCGAAATATAATTGTAGAGTGAAGAATAGTTTACCTTATTGGAAACTTTTTAAGGCCTTTTTATGACATAGTTTTTAACGAAATTCATGTAAGAAAATGGAATATTACATTACTTATATCATTAGTAATTACAATAAAACAGCGAGGTCATTCATTGTTAGTGGCCAATCAACATGCTAAATTGAGAAAACTAAAAAAATAAATTTGTCATATTGGGAAAACATACTGAAAAAAAAATAAATTCGAGGTAGGGGATTCCAAGAAAAGGTAAGTTCAAACAGAAGTGCTCTGAATTAGAATGCATATTACATGTATTTAGAGTTTTATAGCATGTATTCATACTGACAAGATTGGAAATATGGAAGAATACAAAAAATACAGAAATTGTAATAGGAATAATTATCTTAAAGCACAACATGAATAACTAAATTTCTGTATTCATGTAGAATATGAAAAAATATATTTATAACTAAATCTTTAAAATGAAAATAATAATGAAAAAATGAATAACTAAATTTAAATAATCATCAGTTAAATGTAACCATCATTATTAAAATGAAAATGAAAATAAATTAGAACTATCCTTCAAGTGGTAATACACTTTACCCATTTACATGGCCTCTCAAATTCCTCCAACTTTAATGGTTTCAACATTACATGAACTTTACATACCCCACTAACATGCTAAATCCAGAAAACAAAAAACAAATTAGAGAAATTGGGAAACCATAGTGAAAAATAAATAAATCTAGATAATATTCCCAAAAACGGTAAGTTCAAACATAACTGTTCTGAATTATAATGCATATTACATGTAGTTTGAGACAGATAACATGTATTTAGAAAGGCAAGATTCGAAACATGGAACAATGAGAAAATACATAAATTATAATAGTAATAATTACCTTAAAATGCATACTCATTATGAACAATTGTTAATGAAAGCAATTAAACTGTAATAGTGACCATAATACTCTAGAATTTGGATTTAGAGACTCATCGGCCATTGAAAAGTATACAGTTTAATCATGTAATTAAAACACAATAGAAAATCAAATTCATTGATACATGAAGATATTTGACACTACTTTGTTTGATTGACACTAGTTTTTACTCGGTCTTACTCGCTGTGTGCTCGAGGGAAAGGGAACCCTAGGTGAAGAAGAAGGCAGAGTTGATGGAGCCGATGTCGGATGAGCTGAAGTAGATGGATCCAATGTTGGTGGAGCCGATCTCAGAAGAGCCAAAGATGGAGTAGCCGAAGTTAGAGGAGCGATAATTGGAGGAGCTGCAGATGGAGGAGTCGTAGTCGAAGGAGACGAATTGGGAGGAGCCTAAGTTGGAGTCGCAGGTGGAGAGGGGATTCGGGGATGCGAGGGGAGAGGGAGAGTGGAATCAGAGCTGAAGTCAGATGAAGCACAGGTAGAGTCGCGACTCAAGAGGAGATTCGGGGATGGGAGGGGAGAGGGAGAGCGGAATTGGGGAGGGGTGTGGAAACCCTAGGTAATGGAATGGTGAAATGATGTGGCTAATCAGTGAGGGGTGCGAATAGAAATGGAAAAGACCGATGGAGGTTGGGATTGGTGGGGGTAAATCGAGGAGATTTTTTTTTGTGACGTGGCTGCTTGTGGAGCCGACACATCATCTGGGATCAACCCATCTTTAGTATATATAGTGGATTAATATTCAATGTATGAATGATTATTAATTTTTTTAAATTTATAAAAAATTATTTTTTATAAATTTAATAATCTTACTTTTATAAATTTATCTTTTAAATAATAATAAAATATATATAATAAAATCAATGTTTTCAAACAGAACATTTTTTTATCCATGAATTATTAAAATGGTATTCCTTAATATTATTTAATTATTTATTGAATATTATAAATTTATTTTACTAATAATTACATGAATTTTATCAATAAATTTTATTGATATCATTTATCAAAAGTAATAAATTTAACTAAAATATGCAATTCATATAAATGTTTTTATTACAATCAATTAAATTTTCACAAGTGAATTAGTATTATTTAATTTTGGTCAAAAAATCGTTTAATTTATTTTAAATAAAATATTTATCATTAAAATTTTTATTTTAACATTTAATAAATCTTTATGAATATTAACTATATAATGGTAATTCGAAAATAGTAACATGTTTACTGGTATTACACCCAATGACTATATACCATTTTATAATAGTTATATATTGGTTATATTACTCTCTTAATAAGTTACTTTCATTCTAAATTCACAAATTAAAATTCTCATTCCTATAGTTTTCATTTAGTATTTTACAAAATGCCTTCTTTTTTCATGATATTCATCCTTAGTATAGGTTTACTTTTACTAACAGTGATTCTGAATGGTGAAAATGATCTAGAGTATTTCCAAGTTATAAAAGACTATTGTTTTCTATTTACCATCCCTTTTTAATTTATGAAATTTTAAGGGAATTAATAATTTATGGTACGTAATAATATATGGTGTCTACTACTTTGTTTCATGTAATTTTTTTATTTTTAGTGAATTAATTATTAATTATTTGATTGATATCTAGTATGTACTATTTTATAATCAAGTTTAATCATTTTGGAGGAATAGAAAAAACATATATAATAATTATAGAAATATAGTTTAAGGAAACAAAAATTATTCCTAAAACCTGGTTGAAGTGGATTCATGTTCACCAGGACCCTCAGGTTATGGTGGTGTCTTCCATACTCATCGATTCTTCATTAAAGGCTGTTTTTATCACTAAATCCGAATTTGTCATGCTATTGAGGCAGAAATATGGGATATTATCAAGGCAGTTAGGTATACTATCCAATTTTTTTGGTAGTCTTTGTGGTATGAGTCTAACTCTACCATATTTTTATAATTACTTAAAGTGTAGTAAAATAATGTCCCTTGGATAATTTTTCCCTATTGTATTGATTTTCTCTGACTTGTGGAGTTAATTGTTCTTGATGTCACACATTTATATTGGGAAGCTAATGAAGTTGCTGATGCTCTCTCCATTAGAGTAGTAATGAAAGCCAACACTAGGTGGTATTTTGTGATGCCAAATTTTAGTTCAGCCTTGGTTGAATTGGATGCACGTGGTTATTTTCATACCTATCTTTGTAGAGATATATTTTAATGAACCTTTTCCATTTTTATTTTTCTAATAATTTTTTTGGTGCAGGATTTCCTGACTCCTGAACCTTCCGATTAAATTAACTATTGGAATTTTAATTTCTCTCATAAAAGATATTAAATGAGGGTATTATTAACATAGTCATGACTCTAAATATAATTTCTAATAATATATCTACCTTACTATCATGGGTAATATTATGAAACTCATAACATTACCTATTCTTTTTAGCAAAATATCCCTCATGATTAGTTATTAAGACTCATATAATGAAATTAGTTTTCGTAGGGATTTCATAATAACAATTTCAATAATAAATGATCATAAGTTGATTTGGGATATGAAAAGTGATTTACCTATTTTCTAAATTAACATGGAATCTATATAGAGAGATACAATACATACCAAAAATCACCTCAAATTTGATTAAAGATGGAATAATTATATTTTATAGAATCACATTCCCATAAAATTGTATTGGATAAGATTTATAAAATTGAGATGAAGAAATCATACCATTATAATTTCTCATGGATAATTAAATATCTACTCATTAGGGTATTGATTTGATTCTTCTATAAAACATTATAGATATAAAAGAGTAGTTAGAACTAGAATCAAACAAGAAATTTATAGTTTATGAGTGGATTATGACTACACCTTCCTCCATTCACTTTCATAACATACTTAGGGATTTGTTGTTCCATAACCCCTTACCTTATCCCTTGGATTAGGAGGTTTCTTATGTCTATTATCCCCATTTTATATTAGGATAGGAAATTGTTTTGAATAAAACCAAAATTCCTTAAATTTGTTGCATTGAGGTGTGGGTGGTGCATTGGGATTATATTTCATTCCATTCATTTAAATAGTTTCCTTTTTTCATATAACATCCTAATTTGTGTTCTCAATGGTCAACACTTCTGCAATTGAACATTTTCTCATTCATTTAAAGAAATTTCGTTGGTTCTTCCTACAATATTTTTGGAAATTAGGTGAGATAATACTCCTTTACCTAATTGATTTATCATTTTAGTTTCCAATGAACTTAGTTTTACTTTTCTTCTCTCCTAAATTATTAAGATAATATGAATCTACAATTTCTATTTCCTCTTTTAGACAAGTTTTTTATAGCTCCAAAAGTCTCTTGTAGTTAATAATTTTCAGAGATCTTGTTTTAGGTCACTAAAAAATTATCAATTTCCATTTCAGGGTTAATGATAAAACCATAGTCACACATCATAAATATTGTGAAGTTTTATTTATATGAACCAATAAATTCATCCTTATTTTCCTTTAGCTCAAATTATAATATATCAATTTTATTATAAATATTTTTTTGACCTTTTTTAAAATACCACCTTAAATTTCTCTTGTCTCATAGATAAAATTTGTTCCTCATGCATTTTTTTAATTATTAGTGTCCACAATTTATCATCATCATCTTACAAAAGATAAATAACTAATTTTTTTATGCTTTAAGCTATATAGAATGGAAAATATATACTATATTTTTTTTTATCAATTTATCAATAATTAGTGGATCAAAGGATGAACTAAAGGATGGTGGTCATCATCACATGAAAGAACCAAAAACATGTTTCTCCTCAATTGGTGTATTTTATAGATCAACATGTTTTGAGTTATTCTTCACAAACTGAGATACCTTTTCTTAAAAGGAATACACTCCATCTCACATCCCATTTGGTTACTCATTTAGAAGTCACCACATTTTCCATAAAACTCATTAATATGAGTAATAAAACATAATATATTAAGATAATATTGATAAATAATAATATAAATATTAAAAATCCCTCCTAATATGTCTTACTCTATGAAATCTTAATTTCTCTATATAATACATTTGGTAAAACTATGTCATAATTGGAAACACCGATAATCCATTTTGTTCAACATAGGTTTATTTAAGTTAGGTTATCCTAATACGAAAAAATAACTAATCCCTACTTTGATAAAAACTAGGGTTCCCCAATCCCATACTACTAGATTTTGTGCTAAAATACAAAATTTACACATATGATTTGACACCAATTGATACAACCTTAGAATAACATTCATATATTTTATAGCATTTTATAAGATAGATATTATATCTTGAAAATAAATACACAATCCCCTATACCCAAAGATTAATTATCTTTTTATATTAGTTACATAAATATCTTATTTCACATAATTTTTTTAACATATCCCACAAATAAACCGGTCCCAAGGCATCATTCTAGACACATCATACATAATACCCCCTTCATTACATATGAAAAAGAAACATATTATGGAGTGATATAAAACCCTCCAAAATGGAAATTCTTATCAATATATTTTATAGGGTTAGTTCATAAGCTTGAGATAAAACATAAACATGTGAGAAATATCTTATTAAAAAAACATGTAATCATAAAAGTTATCAATAATTTAAGATAAAATAGAACATTATATTAAAAAAATTATCATAGAAGTATAAAAATACTATTACATAAGAATAAAAAAACATGAGACAATAATCAAGAGCCATGGATCATAGAACTTGTATTTAGAATAACTTAGAAATGTGTCATAAACATAGTCATAAAAAAATTTGACACTTTGATCATAGCTAACCTATAGTCATTTCCAAATACAAGGTTGGGACCATATCTAAATAATATCATCTCCACACCTAAGTTTGTGAACATAGATAGAAAATTATTTTCCATGCATAAATTGGTGAATATAGCTAAAAAAAATCATGTCCACAAAAAAACTTGTGTGTGGAAAAGATATTATTTAGATACGGTCCCAACCTTTATTGTGGAAATGACACAAAATTCTGAGTTTATCTAAAAAATAGTCTTGTTTATGCACAAAGTTATTAACATTGATAAATAAAAATCATTACCATACACAAATGTTTGAACATAATTAAACAAAAATCATTTTCATGTAAAAATTCATGAACATATGTGAACAAAAAACATGTCCATGGAAAATGTTGTGAGCATAGCGAAAAAAAATATTTTCCACACACTACACCTCTATCTTATGAGATATAAAACTTTAGCCAATCCATTATAGAGATATATCATACCCACCTATCACAAAGTGATAAACAATAATGATGTATTCTTTAGGAAATAAATCATACATCTCATCATAAAAAATCCAATCGAAATCACATGGGTTACATAACATGTTCAAAGGGTATCACATTCAATGTAATCATGATTTAGTTCAGTTGATAAAAAAAATTAAATCACCCAAATAAAGTATATAAAAATATTGTTAAAGGTATGATTAATGAAACATAATTCTATAGGATATAATTATTTTAGAGATATTAAGGATAATAGAAGTGAAATCTTAACATGAGTTTTTTATAAATAAATTTTAGTGTTTTCATAAAAAGGATGAAGTTACAAGTTAATTTCAAAATAATTATTTTTGAGATGGTGGATAGAAGGATTTTTGAATTTTTTTTAAAAGAATTTATTATAATTTATCCTTAAAAATTAATAATTTTTATGTAATTAAAAATGACATAGAAGATATAACATATAATAATTTGAAAATAAATGCCTATTTAATATTTTAGGAAGTTTTAGGGAAAATTTAAATCTATAAAATAGTTATAAAATTGTATTCTAAAGAGAGATAAATATAAATATAAAGATTATATAATATAATACATATTTTTTTGTCTAAATAATAAAATAAATCATTTTTTTAATAATGAATATGGAATTTTAAGAGAAAGATCCAATAGAGAGTACATGAATTATTCTTAATAATGCCTATTTTTATAAAGAAATAAATTAATAAAAGAAGAAAATTGTGAAATGAAAATGTAATTTCCATAGAGTGAAATAGATAATACCACATAAAGTATAGAAAAACTAATATATAAAAAATATTGAAGATTATAGTCAATGAATAAAGTGCATGACTTAATGAAAAGAGATTGAGTCAACAAAATCTTACATTTTAAATTACTGTTATTTGGAAAGGAAAGATTTTATAAAATAATGAGAATATAAATTAGTTTTAAAAATAATTAATACTTGGGGATTATGATTCATAAATAAAAATAAAGTGGATGGTGGGAAATTAAGATAATGCTAGAAGCATATAAAAAGTGATTATAAATCAATGAAAGGAAATTTTATTGATAGAAATATTTATGGCTTTGGAAATTTTTGAATCAAAATCCAATGAAAGAGATAACTTGAAATGATACCTTAAATGAAATTACCCAATATTTTACAATATATATTTCCTTTAAATAAATATTATTTGTTCGATAGTGTTCTTCACACGCAACATCGAACAAAAATATATCCGTGATACATTTTACTAAAATAAAATTATAAGTAATAAATATAAAAATTATAATGTAGATATTAATTTAGTGGGTATAAGTAGAGGTAACCGATTTATAAAATATATATAAAAATAATTATAAAGTCATTTATAATTCTAATTCTTTGATAAAATTCAATTAGTGTATCTAAATAACTAATATGATCACATTATAATTAGAAATATTTTTTTTATAAAATTAACTCATTTTGCACATTATTTTAAGGAACTAAATATATTATATTTTTAATATAATTAAACTAATTTAATTTGTATAAAATAATAATAATCTTAAATATTGTAAAATGATATTTTTCAATAAAAATATATTTCATTATATTTTCTTATTTTTAATTAAATTATAAATTCTAAAATTTAATAAATTAAATTTGATCAAATTAAATTAATATTTATATTTATAATAACAATATTATATTAGGATTAATTTTGGTATTTTTATAAAATAATTTATTTTTACTTGAATAGTGAAAAATACAATTTTTACTAAAATCGTAGGGTTTATGACTATAGAAAGTAATAAGTATAACTAAACAACATATAAAATTTTTATGATGATAAAAAATTATTCTTTAAATGAAATTATTCATTTAAAAATACTATTCATATTTTATAAAACCTATATTTAACATTTTGAATATTAAGCAATATTTTTTCTAATAAAAACTATTTTTAGTCATCCCCTTTTAATTATTTTTTCACTCAGTAAAATTAATTTTTTATTTATTTTAAATTAAAATAAATCTACTTTGGTTAATAATTAACCTATTAATGTAATTAAAATAAAATAATTGATTATTTTTTCCTAAACAAAACATTTATTCTAAAAAATACACCTTTTTTAAAAAACGTTTTTTTGCGTCACAAGTGCTAATGTTAAACCTATTTTTTCTAAAACCTATAAATATTATTTTATAAGATATATTTTATTTTATATTAATTTGTTTCGAATTATATAATAAGGTCCATTTTTTAGTCATTACATGTAAAGTACTTAGGTAAAGATAAATTACCCTGGTAAATAAGAAATATGGTAAAGTTAAAAATATAAGAATAAAATACTTAAAAAAACATTTAAAACATGTGTAAAAATGAATTGTTGAGGGATTATTAACCTTTAATCATCCCCCACTCTATTATTTTCTACTTTGGCTCCACATACCATGTGAAACATGTTCCCTATTCACATTAAGAAGATATATTTACAAATATTCCATCCCCTTCACCTATCAAAGGAGATCACCTACATGTCATTAATCCACTAAATATAAAGAATAATAAAGATCAAAACTATTACCTAGTATCTATTAAACTCTCTAATCATGTAATATAAGCCTTGTAATTTCCAAAAAATACCTAGCTAAGAGTCTTTAAGGTGTTACCCAAGGGAGAACATCTAAATGGAGAGGTAATGTTTTCAACCGAGCTCACTTAATCCTCCCCTTATTCGACCCACTCAATCATGTTATATCCATGAATGTATTATAATATAATTATTAATAATATTATGATGTTTTATTATAATAACGTAATATCTATTTTATTTCGTCCTCTAAAATAATTCGTAAAACAATGATGTTGCAATGCGTATGGGTAGACTACCGCCTCCATGAATGACATGTTTGATTTATCATCATCTCCTTACATAGATGGTTTTGAAAGTCTATTTAATGGATTCATATGATATTTATTACATTAATATTATTATAATATTATTAAAAATTCCTTATATTTCTTCCATTTTATGGAAAACTCTTGCATTTCTCATGCGTACGTGCGATCTACCATATCCATGAAGGTGACATATTTCATTTTTCATATAGTATTTTTTTATTTATAAAATATTTTAAAATATTATTGAAAAACATTAAAAAATATAAATTGATTCATTATAATTATCAAATAATTATATTATTCCAAAATGAACCATTTTCTTAACCATACTCGCCAAAATATTATAACATGTTCTTGTCTGAGTCGATTAAAAAACCCACTTGAAAAATTATATACATTAATTTAATAGATTAATATGAAAACTTATCTAATTTAATTGTTAGAAATTAATTAATAAATAATGTTTGGATTTTGGTTCTGAAAATATTATGTTAATATTTAACTTATTATTATTTTTATACCATTTCGTTCTTTAAAAATTAATGAAACAAGATTATCACCAACTTCATTTTCGTAAATCATAGATAAAATAATTATGAAATTAAATTATAATTTATAAATATATTATAGTATTTATAATTATATTGTTTTGATAAATTATTATTTTATAAATAGGAATATACATTTCCATTATGAAACAAGTACTGAATAAACAATTGATGCTACTAACATGTAATGATGAAAATAAAATATAACTAACTAATATATTCATAATAAATTGTTACAAATTATGTTTATAAAAGGATATAGATTTGAATAACGTTCTAAAATAGGTGTTTACGATACTTAATTTTTTATATATAAGATATCAGAGCTCATTCAGCTAAATAGAATAAAGGTAAGGATGTTTCACCTCAATTTCCTTTGATACATGTTTTATTTATACACCAAATTTCATTTAAATGTTGTGTATAATACCTATTAAATATATAATATCATGAATTATATTTTATTCATGATATTTGAATATTAATTTCAGTCCCGGTTTTTAAGGGGTTTTAATTAAAATATTTTTTAAGCTATAAAAGATGTTGATAACTAAAAAATGCTTTCTTCTAGTTGTGATATTTCTTCTTAAACCACTTTCTTCCATGCTTGGATTCTTCCAACATAATTTTTTTATACTATATTTTCTCTTCATCTCTAGGATATCTATTTTTTAATTCAAATATCCTCCCATGATGAATTTCTTTCTCATAAAAGTATGTTTATTAAGAATGATTCATGTATTTCACAAGAAGTTTCTTTGTCTTCCATATCCAAGTTTAATATTCCCACCAATGCTGTCCTTTATATCTGGAATCACAATTTTGTGTTATCACTTGTGATATTTAAATTTTAAATTTCATATTTTTAGATAATGTTTTATTATATTTTATAAGCTATGGAATTTTAATAAAAATATATTTTAAAATATTAAAGAGGTTTTACTTCCTTGTTCCATTGTTTTATATTCCACTGCACACTTCCCTTGGAAAAAAATTATGTCATTTTTTCCATTATTGAGATTTTATAAAGTAATTTTTAAAAAATTATATTCTTTTTACCCCTTAAAAAACGACTTTTTAAAGTAAAAAATAACTTAATATTTTTATATTATTGATAAAAATGTTTTATAAAAGTACTTTTATCATTTATGTTCTATTTTCATATTTTTTAAATGGTTTTTACCTCCTTTAGAGTTATTTCTCATATATTAAATTATAAATCCTCTCATAATATTTTATTTTGGGGGATTAAACTCATGGTATCAAAAAATATAATTCTTGACCACTTCTATTGTGATTCCACGTGAAGTGTTATTCTTAATAAGGTGTTTTCATTTATGCCAACATCCTTCATGGTTTTTTTGTTAAACATGGGATATTACTTAATAATACCACCAAATTTATTTCTCTATATGTATTATAATTATATATGTTTATTTATTAATGAATTAATTTAATTAACCATAAACCCATTTTTCTATACGGTGTGAGTTTGATGGATTCTTACATAGAGATCTATTCTATTTATTGATTAGGGAAATATTGAAAATCAATATACTTATCATTTGAATATAGATGTTTATTGATTACTAAATAATTTTGTTTATGTATTTTATAGTTTATTAATTACTTCATATGATGAATTTAATTGATATAATTAGTGATGGATGGGGCCCATAATATCCCCTCAATGAATTGGTAGATCTCACGAGACAAATTAGTTTGTATATCTAGTGCATGAATTCATATTTACTTAGTTTTATTAGATATAGTCTTGATAGTATACATATGTATTGGAAAAAAGACTTGATAGTATGTAATATCATTGAAAAAAATTCTTAGAAAGCACGACATGAAACATTCTATCATTATGAAATCATTTATTGTTATCCTATGATTATTTATATGGTTATTTCATTAATGGAATTATTTTAAAATCATATAATCAATTATATGGTATTATTTTATTATGATATAATTTCTTTAATATTATCAATTCATTATTTATTGAATGATAGGTACTAGTATAGGAATTCCCTTATGCAGATCTTACTCCCTTCCTTTTTTATGTTTCAATTTCCCTAGATTATGAAGAAAAGTATTACACATGATATGTCTTGAATAATAGCATATGTGGAGAATTGATGGGAGATGCTGAAATCTTATTATTTATTAAGAAATCCATAATGTAGTTAAAAAAAGGTCCACTAGATGAGAAATACATAATCTATATTACTTAATTATGTTTCCCAATTCTTTGAAAAAACAAACCTAAAAGGGAATGAAAATGTTTGTAATGAAATGTTTTCTATAAATCATGTAATTATTATATAGTTATGTATATTCAATCATAGTTGGTATCAGAGTATGGTTTAGATAAATTAATATACTAGGATGTTATTGGGTCTAGATAATTTAAGATTTATAAATATCATCAACGATTATGAAGTTAAGGTTGATCTAAATTTCAAATGTATAGATAAATCATTAGGTTAGTTGAGGTAATCTTGGATATTTTAGGTTGTTTTGGAATTATAATGAGAGAAATTTAGTTAAAATAATTGTAATAATTATATGAATAAGAAAAAATTCTAAAATTATCATAATGTAGATATATTTTGATTCTCCTTGGATACTAGAAAGTATTTGTAGTTGTATTAAAAATTCACTTAAGGGTAATAACTACGAAAATGGATGGTTGAGGGTGAACTTAATTGTAACTCGATGCATGATGTGTGGGTGTAAGATTGTACACCTCATTAGACACTCCCAATGTATATACTTTGTATAATTACTTTTTATTTACAATCCAATATGAAGGATTCGTTATGTTAAGTAATTATGTCAAAGAGTATGTGAGAACCCATCCTAAAGAAAATTGAAATGATTTAATAGTGATTTATGTTGAACTGAATGTTAATTTGATGGTTTTTATGGGTAAATAATTTTTAGGTTGAGTTTTTATGGGATTATTTATGATAATTATATTAGAATTTCAATTTTTCCTCACTCAATTTAACCCATTTTTGTTTTAGAATTGTCTGAATTATGAAAGAACCAAGTCAATGAAGTATTCCATAGACAATGAAGATATTGTTCCAATGAGAAACATAAAGGATAATAACTGGAGTGAGATACCTTGTGGTTGTTCTTAATAATCTATAATGAATTATGATCAACAATGTAAAATTATTTGAGTTTCCAAACACACCAAATAAGAGAAAGGGAAAGTCTCACTTAATATTAGGAGATAAATATGACAAAGGAAATAAGATTCAATTACATTAAGGTCAAAAATGTGGGAAGAAGCACTAAGGGAATGTTTCAAAGTAAATAAAAGTTGTTTTATTTTTGGTAAAAGAGGGAATCAAGAAACACGATTCTGGGAAAAAAGGAACGGTTTAGTTAAAATGATATGGAAAATAGGTTTTTAATATAGACCCATAATAAATTCATTATTTCATATGTGAGGAATTAGGGAACTCTACAATACAATGAACTAATACAAGGGATTAATATGAAAATTGGAACCAACAACCTTCTAGACCATAAGAATAAGGAAAATAATATTCCACAACTATTATTGAAGTGGATAGTTATAATTTAGTGTTGTTAGGCACACATATTCTTCACTCTATATTTACATCTGTATTATATATATTAGGAATGAATAGATTATTTTCTTAAACTCACCCAAGATATTAAGGTTGACACCTCATTAAAAATAAAATCCCAATACATGTATATCATATAGACAAATTTATGTATTTTATTGGAGAGTAATAATTAAAAATTCAGAGGATGAAATTTATTTAGAGGGAAGAATTTAACTCCCAAAGATTTTACTATATATATATATATATTTAAATAAATCTATTATGTTTGATATCTTTCTCCACATAAAACACTGAATTAAAAAAGACATAATAAATTTTATTAAAATAACATTATAAGTAATAAATATAACTATTAAAATGTATCCATTATGTTAGAAGGTACAAATATGGGGGACCACTTTATAAAAAATATGTAGAAATAAAAATAAATCCCATTTCTAATACTAATGCGTTGATAAAATTCCATTAGTGTATCTAAATAACTAATATGAAAACCTTATGCTTACAAATTTATTTTTTTCTAAAATTATCACTTTAAACACATTATTTGAAATAACTAAATATATTATAAGAATAATAAATTAACACAAATTTATTTAGTAGGAAATAATAACAATAATAATTAATATTTTAAAATATTATTTTCTTGTGAAAACAATTTTCATTATATTTTTATATTATTATTTAAAACTAAATTATTAAATTTTTGAAATTTAATGTGACCAAATTAACTTAATTATTTATAATAATAATATTATGTTATATTAATTATTTTTATTTTTATAAAATAATTGATTTTTTGGTGAATAGTGAAGAATACAGGTTTTTCTAAAACACCAGTGTTTATGACTGTATCTTGTTGTAAGAATAACTTAAAAACCTATAAAAAATTTCCATGATACAAAATTTATTTATGATGTCAAATTATACATTTATAAATAATAATTTGAGGTTATAAAATTTATGTTTAAAATTTCCAAAATCAATAAATATTTTTTCTAATATAAACTCTTTTTAGACTTTCTATTTTAATTAAGTTTTCACTAGGTAGAATTAGGTTTTGTGTAATAAACTAGGTAATGTTAGAATGATTAATTTTCATTATTTATCAATATTCCTGTATTAGATTTTCTAGTTATATATTCACTATAAGAATATTAAGTAATTTTCCAGTCAAAAACATAAATAGTTTTGTTCTAGCTAAATTTTATTACATATTTTATATGATATTATTTAAATTTTTGATTTCCAAATTTTTGAATTTTAATTTGAAAAAGAATATTTTCAATTTTTAAATCATTATATCAAAATTTTCTTGGGGTTAATTTTTGATGATTTTAAGAAAATATTGTTTTTTCAATGAATGGTGAAAAATAATGATTTTTATTAAAAATTGTATTTTTTTCATGATTTTACTAGGTCACATTATGTTATTGAATAGTTTAAATATAATATTAGTTCCTTTTGAGGAAACATTATCCAATAAAGTTAATTTTAATCATCATTATACTTGAAATTCGTATAAAAACATTTATATACTTAAAAGACATTTTTTCTGAAAATAGATTTTCTTTTTATTTTGAAGGATTGATTTAAAATTAAATTCCACCATTTCTATAAATTTAACTTGATAAAATATATTCCATATTTAGAATCATCATAATTAATATAATTTAATTGGGTTAACTTAATTTTTTGTTATAATTAATAGTGAAAATTGTAAAAAATTATTAACACTGTTAATGTTAAAACATGTTTATGGAGATGTTGAATTGAAGATATAAGGGTTATAATTAGATAAACACTTTCCTTTATCATATAGTATGAGTTTATTTTCAAACTAGTGTGTATTTATAGATTTAAATAATGTATTTTAAAACATTACTTTGAATTTTGGATCTTGGGATTGACTTTTGAAAAGATAAGTTATATTTTATTCAAATTTAAAAATATATTTTTTTCTTTTCATTTAAGGGAATGGTTTTAAGATTCCATTTAATTTTTTATTTATATAAATGTTTAAAAACCATTTTTTTATTTAACCATTTTTTTTAATCAAAATCATTACACAATTTCATTGTAAAATGATTTTTACACTTAAATAAGGTATTTTCCTAAAAACCATTTTTCATGAGTTTTGTGTTCTTATATTAGAAGTATTTACTTTCAAGTATATAATTTAAACCAGATAAAATTGATTAAAAATTTAAAACCATCATGTTCTTTTTTTTAATAATTCACCTTTACTTTTGGGTCATATAATTTTGTTATCATGGTAAAATGTTAAGTTAAAATAGTTAAGGTTAAAATGAGTTTAATGTGGTTAAACTTTGAGATAAGGCCTAAAATGTATCCGAAACTTGAATAAATGTTATTGGATAAATTTATTTAGGCCCTATCACACCTTATATTATAATTTATGAGGCCTTGGTTCCACATTACAAGATTATGATATATATAATCTAATCTTTTTAGAAATTACAATAATTCCCATCTCCTCACTTATAAAAGGGAACCTCCTCTCATATAGTCCGTACACATTTTGAGATCTATATCTCTTCCAATACATACCCATAGCCAATCCTTACATCCCTCTATACTTCCAAGAGTCCTTGGGTTGCTCAAAAATTCCAACCTTGGAAGGATTTAGGTATAAAAAAAGTGGTTGTTTGAAGAAGAGGTATAGTTATTATGCAAGCATTTAATTTTTTTACTTCTTCATTATCAATTAAATATTGTTCAACCATGATGATGTTGTAGGTTATGGGAATATCCAAATAATACTTTTATGATATTTCCAACATGAATTTTAGTCTTAATTTATGTTTAATAATTTATTCAGATGACCAAAACATTACTCCCATTGAAAAAAATATATTAATTTGCTTGATTAAAAGACCATAACTAGAATAGTATAATATGCACTGGTAAATTATAAATAATTTATGAGCGTATATAGAATTAAATCAACTTGCAATTCAACTTTTTTTGATGATCTGGTTAACTATTTATTATCATACCATCATTACCCTACATGATCTAATTGTATAATCCCTCTAGTTGTGATCCACGCATGCACCAAAATATCTGAACAATGTTGTAGAATCATCTGGTGCTAGAATAGTCAATCTTGATTGCTTGTATTACTCATGGTTGATTTCAACTGTATCACTATTGTAGGTGGAAGAAAAATTTATGTTCTCTCTATGTATTGAGAGAGTAGGAAGAGATGATTAACTATAGGTATCGTTCAAGTCTCTCCCTATCCATTGTGCACACAAGAAGGCATTTAGAAAAGAGATATAATTAGATATTTATTATGGAATTTTTCAGGTTAGAAAATTTCACCCAAGCCCCTAACCATATTTATAATTCTTAGTTGTCACCATGTCCACTAATAATATTAATAATATTATTAATCTCATGAAATGTGAAATAAATTACTAATATAAATAAATATCATTTATACCATTTATATTTGTACCATAAAACTCAATACACTTTCCCTCATTAATATTTATCGATCCTAAAATAATGAAAATTTAATAAATAATCATTAGTAAATTATTCTACAATAAATATTATATATTACAAACTTGAAAATAATTATTTTTAATACTATTTGACTAACTTATTATTTCATATAATATGTGATTAAATTATAGAGATCAACCAAAACTAAAAAAATATGTTTTATTCTAACTTGTTAAATTCAACTCCTGAGATTAATTAAGAATATGGATACATTTAGTATGTGACCCTCTTAGCCACTTTCTCACTAGAAATAGGAATAACCACCTTAATTCCAAGGTTATCATCTAGAAACATGTCAAGGATCCCATAAAGAAAGAAGATAATATTTCAATGATATCAAACCTCCTATGAATTCTAACTATGTAATTTAGTCCCTTTAGCATGACATCTTTAATCAAGAAAGTTTCATATCGGGGCTATCAACATATGTGCTCGATGTTTGTTTCTTTGAATTCCTAAAAATGAACTCTCCCACTGACTACCATGGACATATATTTATGAAGGTATGTCGATTACCCTTAAAGGGACAAAGATATCAACTTCCATTACATGACATAAGGGATAAATTCTTTCTCACCATATCCATTAATGAAATATCACTCATGATGTACCCAATGTATAAAACCTCACCATGTATATATGTTGTCATGATTTTCATAAACACATTTAAGTACATGAGTCATGATATCAAATAATGATAATCTTAAAGTCCATATATTAGTACACATGCCCACATATAGGAACATTCAATGAAACATGGAAATATGGATGTCCTATTTGATGAGTCTGTTATCATAACATAATATCTTAGAGATTGCCAAAGGTGAAAAACATTATAAGTCATATCAATGTCTTATGATCCTATTACCCTTGATATATTATATATTTTATGTTCTATCAAACAATATCATCCAGCCATATAATAATATTCAATAATAATGTCATGGAACATCTAGGTTATCATAATAGTAGGGAACTACTACAACCTTTCAGCGTGAAATATATTATTTGGAAATTATCACATGAAATTTTCAAAGAGATTAATAAAAATAATTTGATAATAAAACATAAAGAAAAATTAAAACATGTAATCATGTACTAACAAATCCAGTTACAGGGAACCAAATCCAACCGAATCCCACTTTCAGTAGATCCAATTCACAACAACTTTCACTATAATATCTGTCACATGATAATCATGTGTATACTGAGTTCAAACCTTGGTTAATAGGTCTTCTATGTTTTCTTCTTTGGATAATATGATCACCATAACTTCACCTCATCGATAAAAATACACCAAGAGATGAAACATACGATGCAAGTTCATTATGATTTGGTGTGACATCACCGCTTTGGAGAGAGCCACTAATGAAGTGTTATCATAGTAAACTGTGATAGGGTATTTACTACTATGAACCACATTAAGCTCTTGGAAAAATATATTAATTCAAAATACATGTTTTTATACATCGAAAGATGTAATATACTCAGACTCCACTATAGAATTGAAGACAATCGAGAACATAGAACTCTTCCATCCTATAGAACATTCATTGAGACAAAAGATATATCTAAACAATTACTTTAGATCTTTTTGATCTATTTGAAATATATAATCTGTATAAACCATGATGACTAGATCTTCACCTCCTCCATCTTTTTTTTTCACCTCAGATACTTATGTATAAAATTAATAGTATTCCAATTCTATTCACATGGATCTTCTTGATATTTTCCTACCATGAACAAAGCATGGAAAACATCGAACCTTGTAAATAACATGACATACTTCATGGATCCCATCATAGAAGATTATGAAATCTTACTCATTATATCTCTTTCCTATTGTGTGTGAGGACACCTTTTCTTAGAAAACAATATACCATGTGACACTAGAACCAATCCCCTCATGGATTATTCCATACCAAACATATTCAGTATCTAGTCAATGTATATACCTTAACATAGTCTAAGAAGCCTCTTGGATATATCATGCATGATCTTGATCCCTAGAATGTAGGCTTCTTAACCTAATTCCTTTTGGGAGAAATACTTCCTTAATCACACCTTAACCACTTGTAATGTTGGTACATCATTTACAATTAATCATATGACTTCAACATATACAACTATAAAAATATTTATACTCCCAATAAAACTATTGTAAACAAATGGATCACATTTTTTCTTAATAAAACCAAATTACTTTCTAGATTCATCAAATAAAATGTTCTATGAGCTAGATTCTTTATTTATTCTGTAGAGGTATCTTTATAACTTCCATAACATTTTTTTAATTTAATGGATTCACAAAAACTTTAGGATGTGTCATATACACATCCTATTGAAGGTTCCCATTAAGGAAATCAATTTTGAAATCAATTTTACAAATCTCATAGTCATGGTAAGTTGCTGTGGATTTTTTTGAATGATTTAAATATAGAAATTTGAGAAAATATTGTATCTTAGTCATTTTCTTGATGTTTTTGAAACTCTTTAACCACAAGACTTACTTTATAGGTATTTATTTTACCTTACACATACAAAATTATCTTTAATACCCATTTATGCCCAATATTATTTACATAAAACTATAAATTTATAAGATCCAAAACATATTCTTGATATATGAAATCCATCTCTGAATATCTATATTATTTCAATCATGAAACTTGTTAGTTTTATACTACCCCAATATAGGATAGTGGATCATCATTTTCAACCAATAATTATTCACCATTATTGGTGACTATAAAACCATATCTCCATGGTTATATTACCTCTATAGAACTCCTACATATTACTTATATTTTAGGAATACCATCATCTATGGGGATCTTTCGAACTATTTCTTGTACGAACTCTTGTGTATCTTGAGAATCAACTTCATCGAATTCAATATTTGTATCACTATAATATGTGAGGATGTTATCACTCTCAAGAAATAAAACATATCATTCTATAGTTACTTTCTTATTTAAATGGTATTATAGATAGTATCCCATTATTTTATTAGGATAACCTATAAAAACAGAGCTTATGCCTTGTGGTTCTAGTTTGTTTCTCAAGATATCCTTAACAAAAAACTCACAACCCCATGTGAAAACATGTAAAAAATAGTTTATTTCTACTCCATAACTTGAAGGGAATAAAAGTTTCCACTTTATTTGGTACTAGGTTTTGTAAGTATAATTCTTTTGGTAATGAAAATCCTTAAAAGGGTAATGGAAGGCTTGAATTAATTCTCATTGAAATTACCTTGTACCACATGGTTCGGTTCCAACTTTTACAGACACCATTCAACTATATTTTATAAGGTGGAGTCAGTTGAGATAATATCTCATACCTCCATAGAAAGTAGATATAGTCTTGGTTAATATATTTATCAACTAGTTCTGATTGAGGTTTATTTATCTTCATTTCCAGCTGATTCTCAACCAAATTCATGAACTCTTTGAATGACTTAAAGGATTATTACTAATACCTCATTAAGTAAACATAACCATAATTTACCATGTTATTTTTAATAGTAATAAAGTATGATAATACACCTCTACACTATAATTAAAAAGGTCCAAAAAACATCAATGTGTACAAAATCTATAATCCCCACAGAACTTTCACATGGACCACCAAATGGTGGTTTGGTCATCTTACCATTAAAAAAAGCATTACATATTTCAATTGGATTAATCTCAAAGGATTTTAAGTAACCATCTTGATAGATATCTTCTAATAACTTCTTATTTATATGAAAAATATGGCGATGACATAACTGGATATTAAATGTGGCACTACTATTTGTTTCATTATAAATTTCTAATATTTGGTTTTCATAATTCAATACATAAAGAATGTTTTTAACTGTTCATACCATAACATATGATATCTTTATAAAAGTAAAAACCCTTATTTCTGAAGATGAAAATAAATCTATATATAACTAAACAAGAAATAGAAATAATGTTCTTGGTAGCACTAAGAACATGAAAGTAGTTATTTAAAACCAAAATCAATCCAGATGGAAATGTGAGAAAGTAGTTTCTAATGGCTTTAGAAGCTATCCTCACTCCATTGGAATCCTATATATCCACCTCATATATGATAATAATCCAAAATATACTTGGTTTTTGTATTTGGATATAGATTTCAAAACATCAGGTGATATCTAATTCCTAACTTATAGATATAGAAATATTACACATAATAATAAACATATATAAAGCTTCAATTTTCTTCTTTATCTGAGTTCAATTCCTCTTACAATGACCATTCTTTCCATATTAAAAACATATCACATCCTATTTATTTATTTTCTTCTAGATCTTCTTATTTTTGGGTAGTTGGGATAGAATTAGATCTATGAAAACCTCATCTGGGATGTTAATACCCATAATGTATAGGGACTCAATGTGTCCAATAATCTTTACTATATGAGCCCCAATGGAAGAATCTTATCTAATATTACATGGTAATCGTGAATTAGAGATCCCATACCTTTCTAATCTAACCTTCTCTTGATAGATATCCTTAAGGTGAGAAATTATTCTATACGCATCAATATCCTCATAGTTTTTTAGAAGCTCATTGGATATAGAGGATATCATTAAATATAGGACATCCATAGTTTTCTCCACATGATTCAAATAGAGAGATACTTATTACTCATTAGCTTATTTTAAAATTAAATAAGTAAGTGGGGTTTTTAGCACACATAATTTATTCTTTGGATTAGGATAATGCACAAGGACATATACCCTTCCTAGAAATTTTCACTAGTGAGAAGGTTATCCTTCTCAAATATAGATCATAGTGATATTTTCTATTTTTTTATTTTTTATTTCTATACACTAATAACAGCTAATTAACAATTATTTTTATTATGAAATTAGATTAAAATAAATTAATTCTAATTAAATTCGAATTTTCACCCACTATTTTTCAAAACCTAATATTCCTCACCATCAGTTTTAGAATATCTTTTTATATAGATATTTCAGTAGAAAGGATCCATATTCCCCTTATCATAACCTAAAATTGGGACTAAAAAACTATTTGAAGGATTTTTGGTAGGCATAACTTGAGAACTACATTAAATCATAGTTCTTTGATCCATTGAGTGGACTCCCTAATCTTAAAATCATGTTTAAATATATCTTCAACCATTACTTATTAGTTACATAAAGTACTACATAATAAGTCAAACCTTTATGAAAACCATGTTAATTCAACCCAAAAAATAAAGATAAAAGTTCCATGATAATTTAAATCACCCCATTTCAGGTTGGTAAAGAACTTTGAACTATGTGGTTATTTAAAACATAAGTAGTGCATGACTATTCCAACTTAATATTATAGTTTCAAGTATTTTTTATTTAAATATAAATACCACTTTATCTTTTCTTATGACTTTTCAATATTAAGTTTATTTTACTTTATTTATTAACCATGTTCTATAACACATTTACAGATAATACGATTATATTTTATTCGATATTTCATGCATTTTAATTTTTTTATTAGGTGATCACTCTGAATTCAAAAATATAAATAATTAACCATTAAACTAAAAAAAATATAAATAGAATGATATTAAAATTATATAATGGTTATTTTATCCATTGGATGATAAAATAACCCTTGACCCTAGGGGAAACACAACTTAAACAATAACTTGGTTCATGTTTTAGCCTTCCACCTTTTCTCTTATGTATGGACTTGATCATTTTCACCATGGATCCTTGACTTGGACCGTCTCCTGTAGTATGGGAGCTCCATCCTTACATAAACTTTTACTCACATATAAGTTAGGGGATCTAATGGATTGGATAATTTGGATTTATATAAAAGAAACGATAGACACACATGGCCTTATGTAATTAGGGGAAGGGGATGAAATACATGACATAATTTTAATTGAATCAAAATAAATTAAAAGAAATCAATAAAATACAAAGAGATGGTCAAATATCCTGATAATCCATGAACAAAATTCAATGATCATACATTTTCAATCTTGTTATCAATTACTTTGATTTGTTATTTAATTAATATAACATGCCATGAATTAATCCAATCAATTTATTTTATCTTAATTTCATCTAAACATCCTCAAATCACCATTATCTATAATTTTTTAAAAAATAATTTCATTTATATTATTAAAGTACATAGGATTAGTTGGAGGAAACTTCATGTGCTTATCAAAAAATTTATCACAGAAATAAATTTGATATATAATTATCAATCCCATGAAATGGAATGTACTTTTTTAAATAAATGACCCACATGGAACCTGTGAATAGGTTTGATTATATATTTAATTATTATCTATTAAAAATGGGGATCACTATCTACAGTAGACAACATAGCATGTATAAAAATACATGGTGAGTATTTTCCTCTACCCATGTCTATAATAAACTCCTTGGGTCTGACCATGTTTCCAACCATGGGCGTGTTCGAGGTACAATGAGTTTATATGGAATACATGGTGTGTAAACGTAAAGTTAGACAACATGTCTATACCCATGTCATGTATCCAAAACATGGAATTCTGGGACACACCTTTTTCTTTGCCATAATAAAATTGGGACTACATGTCATATACAAGGATTACATAGTGTATAGTTCTTCAAACCATGCTTCAGTCTATTTGGATTTAAATTCCAATTTGTCTTTATAAAATATTGGTTTTGATAATTACAGATCCTTATAACTTTATCACAATATCTGTGTGTGAAAATATTAGTACACAATGTGTATGTATGTAGTACACACCATGTACTATAGTTTTCTCCAAATGGTGCATTTGTAACCACAATATTGTATAAATTTAATGCTTCTTCATTTTTAAATCTTAAAAGTGTACTTGTTATGTTATCAAGAATAAAGAAAGGGATTATATGATGATGTCAAATATTAAAAATATATATAATTAAATGAAAACACAAACACATGAAACCAATGATCAAATAATTAAAAATTATAAATTAAACATGTGACCTATATGATACAACTTGTTTGTTTTGGGCATATAAAAAAATACTTTTATTATACGAATAACTTAGTTTTTAGTCTTAATGTAGGAATAATAATTGTTTCACATGATCAAAATTTCATGTAAAATGAAAAAGGATTACATGACTAGACTAAAATTCTAGAACCAGAACAGGGAGATCATCACATGTAATTTATAATTAAATTATGAGAATATATAGTATTACCTCCAATTTTAATTCTTCTTTCATTGATGATAAAATTAACTATATATTTTCATACCATCATTTCATTATAGGATACAAATTCTTAATATCTCTAGTAGTGATCCACACATGCACCACAATCTCTAAAAAAACATCATAGAATCGCTGGTTTCTAGTGCCACCAATCCGAATCGCTTGTGTTTCCCATAATTGATCGCAATGGTATTCTTCTCGATGGATGAATAACTCTTGATGGAATCTTGAAGGATTTATAGAGGAATAAGAGATAATTCATTTTAGGTATTGATAAAGTCTCTCTAAATCCATTTTTCACATAAAATTATTTTAGGGAAGATTTATACTTAGATATTTATTAGGGTTGGTTTATGGTTAGAAAATATCACACAATCCATTAACTATCTTTAATATTATTAATTGACCCAATTTCCATTAATAATAATATTAATGTTATCATTAATTGTTTGATAAGTTCAATGAATTAAGAACATACATAAATATAATTCATACCATTTCTAGTTAGATCATTAAACTTGGTCCTATTTCCTTCATCAAGATTTACCGATCCCCAAATAATGACTACTTAAAAAATAAATTTCACTACAATATTATATGATAAATATTATATTTTCCAACCATTTAAATTAATAATATTATTACTATTTAACACACTTATTACTTCTAATAACATGTGATCAAATTATGGTAATCAACGAAACCCGAATAAATATTATTTATTAAAACTTGTTAAATTCAATAAATAATTTTAACTGAGATTAAGGATACACTTAGTGTATGGCCCTATAGGAATATTTATCAGTGGGATTAGTCATAACCCCATATTATCCAAGCTTAGTATCTTGAAATACACAAAGTCTCCCAAAGAGAAAGAATTTAACGTCACAACAACATCGAACCTCCTATGAACACTAAAAATATAATATATTCCCTTTATCACAATATCTTGAATGAATTAAGTTTCATACCGATTCCATCAGTCTATATGATCAATGTATCTTTGGTTAATATTTCTAAAATCAACTTTCCTACTAAACACGATAGACACAGAATTATTCCTGAAGTTCTATTCTCATAAAATATCCTAAGATATCAAATTCAATACTAAGATAGAAGGGATAAATCCTTTATCATGTTATCAATTAATGAAATGTAACTCATGATATACCTAATGTATACTAATTCCATATGATCATATCTTATCACAGTTTTAATCAATACATCTAAGTACGTGAGTCATGATACCCACTAATGATAATATTAAATTACACATATTAATACAGTTGTCCACATATTAAAACATATAATGAAACATGGAAATGTGGATTTACTATTAAAGGGTCTATTATAATTACCTTCTACATTAGATATTGCTAAAGTAAAAAACCATGAGAATTTGTCTTAATGTATTATGACCCTCTTACCCCCGATAACCTGTATTGTCTATTTATCATCCAACAATATCATTTTCCCATAGAAAAAGATTCACGAATAATGCTGTTAAACCTTTATGTTCTCATTATATCAAAGAACTTATATAACCCTTTAATTCTTCATATATTCTTAGGACATTATCACATAAAAATATCATTTAGAGGAATAATCATAATTTGATAATAAAGAATCATTAACAATGAAAAAATATAAAAATTACTAAATAAGACAGTTCTAAGGAACCAAATACAACATAAATAATAACACCAATATCTTACAAATACTGAGATATTATTATGTTAATGGAATAACTTTTATTCAAATTATATTCTATCAAATTGGAAATGAATCCATCATTTGTGTGTATAGCAGACTACCACCTTGAAAAATAATATAATTGTTTTTCCATCATCACCTCTCATGGATAGTTATAATGTTGGATTAAATGTATATATATATATTATACTAATGATATATTTATCATTCATTAAAATTAAATTATTATCTATTTTATTACCTTTACATTCATTTAAAAATGATAATGTTGTTCATGTGTATGTGTAGACTACCTACTCCAAAAATAAATGTGATTCCTTTTTCATCACTACATAACTTGGATGGTATATATAAGTTTATTTAATGAAATAATATGGTATTTATTATATAATGATAATTATGAAAATATAAAATAATATTTACCTTTATTCAATCATGTCTATTTAAAAATGGAAATGTTACTCATGCATATATATGACCTACCATCTCCATGGTTGTAATGTAGTCCATTTTTCATAACTATATTTCATGGTAGATTTTAAATGTTTAATTGATTTATAAAAATGATTATTATTTCATCATTATTATTTTAGAGATAAATGAATAATGAATTTTTTTTATAAAAATATTTTGTTAGAGAAGTTGACTAAATGGGTAAGAAAATGTTTACATTGAGTTCAAAATTTATTTTGAAAAATAAAAATCATTATGAGTATTCAATAAATAACATAATAATTTTTTTATTTTTATTTTTCACTTATAGATATTTTTTGTGATCATCCCACATTTTTAAAAATATTTTTTACATGGTTGTAAGGATGAATAATGAAAAGGATGAGGTCAAGATTAAAATTATGAAGACATGTCATGAAAGGAAAACTTGTTATATCCTAAAGGTTTTGTATTGTGAAAAAACTGTAACTATAAAGAAGTGTGTAACTTATGATGAAATATATATTTAGGTAAGGGTGATGACTAATTTTCTAAAAAAATAAACTGTAAACATCCTCAAACATAAGAGAGTGAATTCTTGACATATAACTCAAGATTATGTAATGTTTAAGGTGGGGTCCTTATAGTTGGTATCAGAGGAAAGGTTTAGTAAATTTTAGAGGTTAATATAATATAATTAAATACACTAAAGGGATTCTATTTTTTTAAATTATGATATAGTATTTTAATATTACTATGTTTCTTTATCTAATGTTTTTTAGTTTATTAAGGTTTCCATAGAGGATACATGGAAATATAAGTAAGAATCCCCCAAGATGACAATATCCTTATAAACATAAAACTTATAATGTTTGTAATTGGAACCAATGAGATTGTTTATATGATAGATCAATTGAAGTAGGATATAAATGGTGGTGGTATCTATGCTAGAGATCAACTAAATATACCACAAAGAAACATGTTGACAGTAGATAATTTATGAGACAAAACCCTATAGTATTCAATGGATTTTATAACCTAGTGGTAGAGGAGGGATGTATTAAAACCCAAGAAAATATATTATAAATCATGGGTTGTTTATATAATTAAAAGGAAACTCTTGAAATTTATCACTTTGAAGTTAAATCTGATCAATGATGGTTAATGGT
Organism: Viscum album; assembly: GCA_963277665.1. NCBI lineage: Eukaryota > Viridiplantae > Streptophyta > Magnoliopsida > Santalales > Viscaceae > Viscum > Viscum album. The sequence goes on from OY728143.1 coordinate 1,436,440,141, forward strand.
TAAGATTACTAGAGAAAGACAAAATCTTACAGTCATGGAATGTGATACATTTAATAAAATTTTCCTTGAAATGTATTTTATTAAGGTTGTTTGAAATTGGATCTAAAATAAATTCTTGGAATTAAGGTATAAAGTAGAAGATTTAGTGGCCACATATGAACAAAAATTTTCCCAATTGGAAAGGTATGCACCAAATGTTTTCTGGGATTTTGATAGTAAAATTAATAATTATTAATCATTATTAAATTCAATATATCAAAGGTAATTTTCTTCCTATGAACTAAAAAATTATGGAAACCTTTTTCAATTTTCCAAAAAGGTAAAAATAGAGGTTACCTATGATTATGTATTTAATGATAATAATAAGAAGAAATGGTCCAAATGGTATGAGTTTTTTAAGAATACATCAAAGTGATATAAAGGTAATTTTTTTTAGTTTGTGATAGGTGCGGTAAAAAGAACCTTGGGGGATATCTTATGAAATTTGGGATGTAATTAAAATGTGTTAATTTTGGTCATATGGAATTTAATTAGGAAGAAAAATATCTTGGTATTGGTAAGACTGATTTTGATAAATAGGTAGTGATGTGTTTTAAATTTAATGAGATGGTCCATAATATAGATACGTAACCCAAGAAAGGAATGAAAATTGGGAACCAACAAGAATATATACCATGAACTCACTCCCAAAGAGTACACCTCCTGGAATGATAATATTTGATGTGAGATGGTGACTGCTCGAATCCCAAATCTGATAAGTAATGAGTTAATGAAAATCATTAAGGGTATAATAAACATACAAATGGTTAGAATTAGACTCTAAGAGAATGTATTAAAGAGAGATATAAGAAAAAAACTAATCAAATACTATATTTATAGATGAAAGAAATAACAAGAACATACATATAATGTCTTACAAAACTAAATAAATAGAAAGGAAATGACAAGTTCCAAAAATGTAAATTCGTTAGTGACCACGAATCCTAAACAGATCTAGAAAAAAATGAGTTGCAATATGTATCCTGATATCCAACCTGCACCAAGTAACTTGAAAAATAGCTTATATATATGTAAGGTGAGTATAACAGGTATACTCAATAGGATCCTCCCTAAATCCTCTTATGTAGAAGAAAAATAAATCATACTAAATCCAAGTGAAAAAAAGTGAAACTAACACATCATCTAAATAGTTATACTATGTTCCCAGCATCACCATGGTTATCTATCTCCAGGTATTATATATAGGTGATCATATATTATATCATCAAAATGAGGGTACCCCATTATTTCTTCCCCACTGGTTTGTCGCTCTGCCCTAATGTTGTATATACTGATCAATCTCTCTATAAAAGTAATCCATCCCAAATACAATTGGGATAAAGTTTCACAATATACATCTCATGTATCACATCATCTCATTATCCCATGCCACATATCTATATAGTAACCAAGTAGTTTCTGGTAGGCACCATAGATCGTATGGCATGTACTATACATCATATTTTTATACCTCAAGCCATTATATCCTATACACTGTGTAATATACCTCAATCCATCACAACCCACACATTTCATACCTATAATAGAAATTTGGATACTATATATAGAGATATAAGTGTATTAAATAACCACAATCCATTACATTCTGATATACACATATAATGGGAAGATAACCACCATTCACACCAACACATAATGATACCAAGGGAAGAGATATGAGCCATAAGGGGTAGTTATACATCCATCCACACCACCATAATGTTGGTGAAACACCCTCATAGGGCCCCCATTGTTCAAATTTTCCAACTAACATGGGTGGGGTAGCATATGAAATCACAAAACTCATAGGATAGAAAAAATCTCACAACCACACTATAGTAATAACCTAGTGCAAGGTTAAATTATATCTATCATCACTCGGACACACGACTGATACTACTAGGGACTAGATATCTTATAAGAACCATGTTATTTAATAAGACTTATTTTATATTACATATTTCATTTTTATAGTTATCCTTTCATTAATTTATTTATTTTCCATTAAGTGACAATATTCAAAAATACATTTCATTAACCATGATTTAACATTGATTAAACCACACTTTATTTTCCCCAAGAGAAATCTATTCCCTCTAGACATAATCTAACTGAGTCGATAGTTTCTCATGATTTAAAAAACTTTAATTCAATAAAAAACCAAACATATTGGTTAAACATTAATAAAACAATATTATCATTAAATAATTCCAAGTACTCTTGGAATCATCATAAGATACCACTAAGAGAGATGTAACCAATCATGTCTAGCTAACTCAAGTAGTGAGGAAAAAATATAGATAAATAAGTAAGTCAACCATCCGACTATTAAAAATATTCATTCACATAAAGTATCCATATTTTTCACAATATTGGGCAATGATTGATTCAAAATGTTCCATCAACTCCAGTTCTATACCTAAAACCACCATGTATATACTCATGCATCTCACCGTCATAGGAGTCGACTACTACAAAAACCTCAATCCTCTCAAACTATATCTCATTATCCATCCTAGGATCATATCACATCGTATAATAAGGATCATATCCAGATGAAATAGAAGACATAAAGAAACAAACATAGTCAATAGGGAAACCTGGCCTTAAAAAAAAGGCATTCAACCTTCACTTGAAAACGGGATCTCAAGGCCCCCAACACAAGACATAGAACCTTTATAAACAACTAGAAATATCATCCCTAAGAATTTAACTTTATTAAAAAAATCAATTTTTTTCCATCTTAAATTAATTAATTCATTTATTTAAGGTTAAACCTATTGGTAACCTAAGGCATCTTCTAATAAATGATAGAAAGTTATTTAAACTTTCTCTCTAGCACAATCTTATAGTTTCAAAAAACTCAAGGAATGCTAAAACTCATTCAACATGAATTTAATTAGTATTATCATAAATAATATTTCTAGATTCATGTTATTCATCCAATTCCATTAATGAATTGAATAAAAACATTAATTTAAACATGAACTAAACATCCATTTTATTCAAATCAAATTACCAGAACAATGGTTTCATCACACATACCTATTTGATTATTTATCCAAAAAAACCAATTATTGGATTAAAATTATTTACAAATTTCATCAAGAAAAAGATGATATTACAATCATAACAAAATTTCTACACAATATAACATAGATATCGAACTATCTATTAAATAATTTAGAAAAATGTTTCCATGGTAGAAAACAAATGTGATCACTAACAATAAATAAATTCATATTTAATGTAATTTATCTTTTATTAGGATAATTCCAACAGAAACCATAGAAACTAAAGAATAATAAATTTACTATTTCATATAAATAAAATAGAATATAGGAATCCCCTACCACAAAACATCAATGTTCTTCACATGATAATGGATTGAGAGTATGGATCTCTAATCACATATCCCTCAAGGAAAATATAATATTTTGAGGATTTCATTCAATAAACACACCAGAAAAAGTCTAAGTAAACTCCATTAAAATGATAAAGATCAAAATAAATATAATGGAAATAAGTATATAATTAAGATGAGATCTGAAAAAGGAGAAACCTCAAGAAAATTAGAATAAATTACCTTTAATAACCACAAATTAAACCTCCATAATCCAAGGATTAATCCAGATTGAAAGCGGATTCAATGTATTCTAAAAGAACTATAGGGTGATTTGTGTATGGATGAATTATATAAGATAAAATTAGGTTAAAAGGTAATGGATGTTTTTGTAAGCATTCTGAAATTTTGAATACCACAACGTAGCCCCCAAGACCACACCACAAAACTACCTGACACAGAGTATATGATGACATACCCCAAGGGACCACACCACATCCCCCTTGGTTAATGCCTGTGTCCAAGGAACATGATGTAGATATATAAAGATCCTATTTTCCTAATGGGAGGGACTACAAAACAATATAATATCCCCAAACCCAAACTCTTGAATCCATTTATAAAATCATAAAATTTACATTTCTAGATTTGATACCAGTGAAGGTGACCCAATTTTTTCCATTAAAAAATTACAAAAGAAAAAGAAAAAATTTGATTCACTTAGATTCTCAAGGACATTTTAAGTTTATAGTGGTAAAAAATTAGTAAACACTCTTAAATAAACAATACCCATGTATTTAAATGAGTATTTATCCCACATAACCCAAATTTTGTTATTCACATGTATTCATCATCATAATCCATATAAAAGCCTTATAAACATAATTAATTTAACATAATTATTGAAAACCTGGGTAAAAGGAAACATATGAAGGGTGATATCAAATTCTCAGTATGGATAAACATATTCATTAACAATTGAATGAAATTAGTGAGCATAATAAGTTCATAAGGGTATTATTAAATAATAAAAGTGCATGAGCATGAAAAAATAATATTTATACCCATCAAAGCATAGATATCAAATATGAAAATATGACATAAGGATTTTATAAAGGAAAGATTCAACAGAATCAATAATCATGAGCCATGTGATATCAATATTGATTAAAGGAAACATATATAGCTATAATAAGCATAATTAAATCATATTGATATCTTAGAACATTATCTTTATAGAACCCCTGAAGAACCTTAACAATTGGAAAAACCATATGACCAACTTCCAATATAACTCTCTAGAGGATATAATCATTACCCAATACATTGGATCACTATCTAGGTGCACCCATTATATAATCTAAATCAGGCTCACCCAATGCTATCTGGGTGCACCCATCATATAAGCTAAAATAGGCTCAATAGATGTTATTAGGTTGCACCCATCACATAACAATGTCAAAGAAACCTAAATAAAGTATAGAAATGTTGTGTTTGATTTTAAAACTCATAAAGAAATCATTATTCATTTTATAACTTGATTAACCCCTGTAAATGAAATGGGTTCCATAATAATAACTTTGAAACATGATTTACCCATGTAAAATAAATGAGTTACACAAAAATATATTTGAAAAATGATTAACCCATAAAAAATGGGTTCTATAACAATATATTTTAAACATTATTAATCCTTATAAAAGAAATAGATTCCATAACAAACTCTTTGAAACATGATTAATCCATGGAAAATAAAAGGTTCCCATAAAAATCTATTTTAAATAGTCACAATCCATCTAGATAAATAGTGGGGATGAAATCATTATAAAATATTAACAATGGAACATTAGTAACAACAAGGTTTTTTGATTTTGATGAATAGAAGTACCATTAATAGATCATTAAATTTTTTTGAGGAAAAAAAACCTTTCATTTTTAAAATCACTTTTAAAAATAAAAATTCAAAAGATATTTAAAAAATAATTTTATTTGAAAAAAAACATTAAAAGAATATAACATAAGTTTCAATAAAAATAATGGACATGAAGGTGGGAAAATCTATTCATGTGATAAGTCTGAAAAATAAACATTCTTTTCAAAACATTTTGGAAAAAGGGCGTCCAATGTGACCCATTTAGAAAACATTAAGAAATTTTATTATAAAATATTTTAAAGGATGTTAAAATATCATGTAAAATGTATTTAGGAAATAAATTATTTTTATAAAATATATTTTTGTAAACATATTAGAAAACAAGGATATTAAAGAGAAAGATACCCGATATAACAGAAAATACAAGATCAGTATCACTTAAAAACTACTTTCTTAACATTTATTCAATAAATAGGGGAGGAAATGGAAATAAAAAATGTCACCAAATTCATAAAACATGTAGAATTAATCAATTTAGATTATGAAAATAATATCATATGAGATTTTTCTAAAGGAACCATGAATATAAACAATCTCGAAAGGAAGAAGATTTAAACATAAAGGCTTTTCCACTTTGGTAACTCTTCAATCATAATAAACCTGAATGAATACAATAAAATGATAGTTTATATATCATAAACTTAAGTTATTTCATGATATAACATGTGAAAGGGTAGTATATAAATGTCAAAAATAAATAAATGTGCATATAAAAACGTTTTTCTCAATGAAAGAGAATTTTATGCCTATAAAACTAACAAATATAATTTAATTGAATTTGTAAATTTATTAACGAATCCATTATGTGTAAAAATTAAAAACCACATAAAATAAGTGGAAATAAAAAAATAATATAATAAAAATTAATTACATATATAATCTTATCATATCAAAGATAATGAATAATTAAAATTACCAAATGAAAAGAAATTGAGTTATGAAATTTATTATCACTTCGTAAATTTCATGTAAAATAACCTTGGATAAATTAATTCAAATTGAAACTTAAAATACCATGATTTATAAAGGATTAATGATATGAAATTTAAATGGTGTAGTATATACACCATATAAACTAAATTATGTGCATAACTGTTAAATATGACTCAATGAAAGTAAATTGAGATGAAATCCCTTACGACTTTGGTAATCTATGGATTAAAAAACCATGAAAGGGATAACCTAAACTAGGCATTTAAATATAAATAATTTTTATTAGAATAATAATAAAATTAATTCATGGACATTATATACACCACACAACAAAAATAAGTGGTGAATATGGCATCTGTCTCACAGAAATAAAAGTCAGATTAGAAAACCCTTACAGAGAGTCCAGTCTTTCCTTGCATGTCCTTTAACTAATATATAATAATCTTACATAAATTATTATATTTATTAATAACCATTTACAGGTTTAATAACTTATACTAAAATAATTTATTTTATTTTTTTAATTACATATTTAAATTCTTAATCAGTTAAGTTCACTTCGGGTGTTTGAGGATGTTCAATTCATTATTTCAAAATGGCTTCGATTTGTTGAAAATGGTCAAAGAGGCCATTATTAAAAATTTAAAGAATAATAATCATGGTATAATTATAATATTTATACATAAATTATAATTTTTAAATACAATCATGAAATATTGTTATGAAAAATGAACTACATTACGACCATGGAGACGGTAGACCATACATACGCACGAACAACGTTTCAAATTTTCAATGAACATTTTGGAAACAAGGTGTGAATTATTTTATCATTAAATAATGATAATAATTTAATAAATATAAAATTAATTCTTTTAAATGTAGTAATATATATCATCCATGTCATTTTGTGATGAAAAAAATAACCACATCACTTCCTAGAGGCGGTAGTCCACACATCCAAGAACGAATTTATCATTTTTCAGTGTAAGAAAGAAAATGATATATTGAATTTTAAGAATGATAAATATGAAATTATTATAATTATTATTCATTTATATCACATATATTAATTAACTTTATCCTAATTAACTTCCATTTAAAGCGTTACCAAAAAATGAATCACATCACTTTGTGAGGTGGTAGTCTGCAGTACACATGAGAGACATTATCATATGCACCACAGAATAGAAAATAAGAATGTATATGTGATAAAATAACAACATAAGTATAAATATGTTTCAAATATAATATATATGATTTTAATCCATAATTAAAACAATCAATTAGAGGTTATTATAGAAAACAAATGACATCAGTTCGTGACGTAGTGGTCCACCTTACACACAAATGATAATTGTGTATTACATTTGACATAATGTGAGATGAATTTAAGTTATTAAATTAACATTTTCAATTATTATTATATATTATAAAATATTTTTATTATATAATCATAATTTAAAATGATTTTTAAAGAGGTTCAATAAGAGTTAAAATACAGATTTTTGGTTAAGCATGATATCTCTTCTTAGGTAAGCACTAAAATCCTTATTTAGATATATTTAGAATAATAATAATGGCTATAGGTTATGAGAGGGAAGTAAGGAATATATTTGGGTAGTTATTGGCTAATACAAATGGATTTTATAGTGAGAAGAGGGGAGGAAAGGGGGTGCTATTTACAAGGTAGGTGAGTGGCACACTTGTAATTTTTGAAAATAAAAATGTGTACCCACATTTTTCACAAGCCACAAGGATCCAAAATGGGACATTATCTATATTTATACATTATAAGGTCTAAATATGACCATAAAATATATTTTATACAAGTTATTATGTCATTTTATCCCTTATCAGTTTAGTTTAACCCCTAGTATATCTATTTTTACCATAACAGTGATAATTAATTTTTTTATTTTAACTATTCATCATGGTAAAAAATTAAGTTTAAAATATTAGATAATTTAAATTATCTTGATTATAAATATTTAATACATTTTATAAAATTAAATTCATAGAATTAGAAAATTTTAATTTAAAATAATACCCACAGACGCAATAAGAAAAAGGGATTTCTTGAAGTGTATTTTTAAGAAAATAAGATTTTATATTAAATCAACGACTAATAATAATAATTGTATGAATTTAGTTAAATATTTATTGATATATATTATATATTTAAATTAGAACATTCCTCATTATGAAATATTTTAATTAATAAAAATGGAGAATCATTATGAATTTTAAAACAGTTTCCATAAAAATATAGTTTTTAAACCCAAAAGGAAACATATACTAAAATCCAACATGAAGACAATTAAATAATAATTAAATGGTTTAAATATTTATAATTAATTATTCTATAATTTTAAATCTTATTCAAAACATAATGGGACTTTAAAGTTATTTAATGTATTGAGAATAATTGATACTTTTTTCAAAAATCATTATTTTCACTATTCACTGAAAAATCAATATTTCCCAAAAAATAAAAAAATTTAACCCAAAGTAAATATTCATATGAGAATTTAAAAAAAATGAAATTAATTTCATCAAATGAAATTTATAAATTTTATAAAAATTAAATATAATATTTTTGTTCAACAAAAGAAAGAAAAATCACTTTTGAAGAAAAAATAATTTAGAAGAGTAAAATTTATTTAAAAAACATTTGATTGATTATTTACTAAAAATTTATCAAAAATTTATTTAGAGTAGGAAATATATATATTTATATATATATATTTCAAAAATTATTTAATATTATTCATGCCCACTAATTTAATGGATAATTTATAACAATTACATACTTTGCGATTCGTTTAAGCTTAGTGTTGCATGTTGGATATGATGTTGAATATAATGATCATATTTTAAAATATCTGGGTATTACACACAACATAAAACCTATGGTGTATCCACCTAAAATTTGGTAGAACTACCAAAAACCCATATGTTACAACCTCCTCACTCTATACTGCATCGCTAGACACCGGGGAAGGGTTTATGCAATAGCCAACCACCATGTAATAGATCCACCCAAAAAAATATTTCCTAAACAAATCCTCCCTATGCTCTTCTAAATCACAACTAGAGCTCCACACCTAAAAAATCTACACATTCTACATGGTATCCATAACCACAAAACTATAGTGGTCTACCTTAAAACATAGCCTATGGATCCATAATGAATAATTGGATAACCCCCCATTTTCCCTCAAAACACTCTCCAAACAAATTGTAACTCTTTGAAACCTTATATGGGAACCTACAATGCCAAAAAATCACAAAGGAATGGTCTTTTAGGATCTATAACCTCACATTATAATTATTAGGGTTTGGAGAAGCCCTTTGAAACTATATTTGACTATGTTGGGTCATCAAAGGAAGTGGTAACAAGTACATTACTTTTTTATTCAGATTATAATAATGTCATATTTGATTCAAGGTCAAAACATTATTTCATTTCAAAGAAATATTTTTTTAAGATAAATAATTAAAATCAAGAAACAAATTCCAAACATTTGATAAAAATATGAAGGGGTAATATTTATTAAATAAGAATATACAGAGATATCCTTATTATCATATGTGGAAGGGTTTTCCCTAAAAAAATAATTGTATTTCCAATTTTAAATTTTATGTTATTATGGGTAAGGATTGGATTTTAGTTTATTATAATAAGATAGATTGTAGAGGAAAATAAGTTATTTTATGAAATAAGTTTTCATTTTTATTTAATAATAAATTTATAACATTGATAAGATATCAATAATATTAGAAACTGTTAAGAGATAGAAAGTAAATTTAACTTGATCATATTATTGAAAATAAGGGAACTATTCAGATTAATAATGTGTTAGTAGTAATGGAATACCCTGATGTTTTTTCCAATAAGTTTCCTAGTATTATTCCATATTAGAAGTTTAATTTACTACTGACTTAGTAAATAATTCTAACCATTTCAATACCTCATTATCAAATGGTTCAAGTATAAATTATTGAATTGAAAAATCAGTTATAGTAGTTTCTTTATAAAGTATTCATTCTTCTTAGCATGTCACTACATGGTTCTCCTAATTTTTTTGTTAAAAATAAATATGGTTCAATGATTATTTTCATTTGTTATAGACTATTTAAAAACATCACTATTAAGAAGAAGTATCCATTTACTCATATCGATGAATTGATTGATCTAATTAAGGGTGATTTGTATTTTTCAAAGATTGATCTTAGGTCTGTGTACCATCAGCTAAATGTGAAAGAGGATGAAATTTTGAAAATATTTCTTTATATTAGGTATAGAAATTAGAAGTTTTTATTTATTTCCTTTAGGTTAATTAATTATCTTGTTGTATTCATGGTTCTTATGAATAGAGTTTTCCATGAATATTTTGATAAATTTCTGGTGGTGGTTACTGATCATATTTTAATTTATTTTAAATCTAACATGGATCATGAAAAACGTATAAATATTTTTCTGAAAACCTTGAAAGAAAAGTAGTGAAATGGAAAATTTCGGAAATATGATTTTTGTTTGTATTATATTTCATTCCTTAGACATATCATAAATAAATATGGCATAAATTATGATCATTTTAAAACCAAAGTAGTTGATGAATAGATAAGACCTAAAAATGTTACTGATATTCATAGTTTTTTTGGGTTAGTAGTTTTTTATAGAAGGTTTGTTAAAAAAAATTGTATGGTTAACCCATTAACCAAGTTGACATGAAAGAGAGTTATGTTTATCTAGATAATGGAATGTAATTAATGTTTTTAGGAATTTAAAATAATATCACTGAATGCTCTATTTTTTCCTTGACAACCAGAAATGAAGACTTTTTTTATAAACAATGTTGAATCATAAAAGGACTGGGTTGTGTTTAAATAGTAAATTAACATGTAATTTCTTATACTCTATGATAATTAATACCTAATATGGAAAATTATCCTACACATGACCTCGAACTAGTAGCTTTAGTGTTTTATTTAAAAATTTATAAAGATCATTTATATAGAGTAAATTATGAAATATATATTTATATTAAAAGATTGAAGTATATATTCACTCACAAAGTGTTGAACATGAGACATAAGAGGTTTTTAGAATTGATAAAGTATTATAACTAGACAATTTATTACCATTATGTAAAGAGAAAAAAGTGACTAATGATTTGAGTCGAAAAGATAATTCTTCATTAATTACACTTATTCTAGAATATAATCCTTTAGTTAATGATTTAATGAATGTTCACTACTACAAATATGGATTATAATAGCACTAAAAGTGGCCTTTAATAGCGCTAAAAAATCATTGTTAATCTCATCGAAGATAAAGGGGGATCCCCTTTATCAGCGCTAAAAATAGCGCTGATAAAGGGGGACTTTTATCAACGCTAAAAAAAGCGCTGATAAAAGTTCCCCTTTATCAGCGCTATTTTCAACGCTGATAAATGTATAATATATAAGTGCTATATTGAGTGCTGATAAAAACTACCTTTATCAGCGCTCAAAATAGCGTTGATATATTATCCATTTATCAGCGCTTAACTAGCGCTGATAAAGGCCAAAGATCCTATCCAAAACCAGAACCTGAACATAACATGCCCAGCACCTGCACACATTACAGTACCTGCATAGAGTCCAAACAAAACCTGCACACACCACACACAACACCCACACACAAAGCATATAAGAACAAAAATGATACATACATTTACTTGAAATCATAAATACAAAACAACACAGTTCTATATACATTTCAAACAATGTTTAATTTGGTTACAATTACATTTATCCAACAAATAGTTAAAAAACAATGATGTTCCATCCTTTTTGCATCCATCCACTCTAAAAAATTGTTGTCCATGGCGGAGGTTTCCGAACAAAGTATTCGAACTAAGGAAAAATATTTCACCTACATAATAAAACAAATATTATGTTAGTAATACAATAATGAAATAAAGAATGGGGTTGCTAAATGGAATTATACTATTGAGGCACAAAACATAAAATAACCAATTAACGAAATTGGTGAATGGTTAGGGCTAATCATCTATAATAATCAAATTGCCCAATGTTTAGTAGAACATGGGCTATTTAATTATTCGAGGGGGAATAGTTAAACCTACAGTTTGGTTCTAAGGTTATGATGGTCTCACATTGATGGTTAATGGTTTGTCAAATAATGTGATGAACTTGTGTAAGGTATGAGTTTTTGGGGAAGTATCTCTATATGGTTGAATAATGGATTTTAAGCCACTCAATGAAACTATACGGATTAGAAGTGTGTGTATATTGATTCCCACATTGTTGGAAAATGATTTATTTTACCCTTAGGCCTAATAATTCACCTAATTAATGAGTGGAATTAACAAATTTTCACTATCAACCATTAAAGCGGGTTACCCTCATATATCCCTCATTCCACTCAACAAAATCTTTTACACACACTCGCCTCCTTATCCCTTCCCCCATGGGATATATCCCTTACTTTTGAGATAAATCAAATATTATCAATTACATTAAAAGAGTGGTGGAATATCTTCAACCCTATTATCCTCCTCTATTGGATACCAATGATGGGCCTTTTGCAACGACGTTAATCCTTGGATATATTACTATAGCCACGGGTTAATACCATGGCTATATGTCCCCCCATTCCATAAAAAAGAAGCACCCCTTCCCCCTTCCCCAGCACACCCCCTACACACTGCCCACTCCCGAGCACACCCCCTACCCCTGCACACTCCCTGCCCCCTGAACACCCCCTGCCCCCTTCCCCAACACACCCATGCCCACTGCACTTCCCCCTTCCCACTACACACCCTCCTTCCCACCCCTACATATTTCAAAAGAACCCAGCACACCCCTACCCCTTCCCCCTACCACTTTTCCCCCTTCCCCCTCCCCCAGAAAACCACCCCTGCCCTCTCACCCTGTCCCCTGCACATCATAAAGAAAATACCTTGTATGGAAATTGTGCTCAATTTACATTATACACATCATATATATCAACACATTTTCATGTACTTTCTTTCAATGTAAATACACATATATAGACTCTCTACATCTCATAAGAAAACCCTCTTTAAAATTCACAAACACATTAAATCAATTTGAAAACACCCATCACACAAATTTCTCATTTCTTTAAACAAATTTAAAGGACTTAAGCATGAAAATCCACAAGAAATACAACTGAATTCATTTTAAAAATAACTTTCAAGTCTATACACACCCCAAATTCCCTTGATTACACATTTTTAACCACACAAACATTTCATATAGTACACTTAGCAAGAAAATACAGCGTAATAAAATCATCATATAATATAAAAGCATGTAATCACCTACATAAAGCATGGAATATTCCGAAATATGCTGGAAAACATAAAACCAAACCTCCACAATACCTTAATAAAGACCGATTAAACATTAATATTGAACATATTAATGGAAACCCATGTTTAACTTGTGGTATTCCCTGAGTTTAACATCCCACAAGGATAGAGGGTCATGATTTAATGTCTTACAGAGATGTAAGACCTGGGTGGATGAAAACACTTATAAAGGTGGATCAGGTAGGTACATCTCTAGGAGGGATAAATTGGAATGTTTACCTGATGGATGGATCAAAACGCCCAATGAGGTCTGACCCAAGTGTGGTGCATCCCATAAACGTAAGGTTTCTCATTTTGAAGACTTATTCGGATGCCACTAAGGGAAATAAAAGAGGGAAAATAAGCAAAGGTGTACCCCAGTGAGGGGGTCACCATGGTTTACCATTGTTTGGGATTCAACCTCATGGAGGCTTCCTACATACCCTATTTAGAATACAAGGATCAAAACACAAATATTTAAAAGAGGTATATTGTGGGTATTACCCATGGTTAGCTTCCCTTCACACTAGGAATACTCTTGGTTGGATGAGTATGGGTTTTTTGGGGCTTATGCATTGTCTGATTCTCAAGTTCTTCCAAGAGTAGAAATGGGATGAATGGGGAATACATGCTAAGATAGACCATGTGAATGGCGTGATCCTTGTAAAGAGGCACGAGGCACAAAAAACATGTGAAGCTGTTTGTAAACATTATTTATGGTGGCCATGGGGCTTATCAGACTCCCCATACCTTCCATAAACACCTCAAAACATCACGAGGACCAGATTCTACATGATGGTGCATCACAGGGTTGATTCTTTTGATGATGTACTGGTCGTCTGAGCTTGCATTTCATCTCAACCAGACTTTCCATTACTTAAATTATCCTGGGACACATATTTTGGTTCCAAAAAATCCCTCAACGATACTGATTATCTCATGAATCTACCTAGAAATAATTGTGCAAGTCAAACAACAACACATGTGCTCAAATACAAGTTCAAACAAACGAGATACAGAAAATGGATTTTATTGATCCTCGGTGGTTTTGTCATTCACCCCATACGCACTGCACACCATCATGCATTACTTCAATATTGATTTGTTCAAATATCAATAATATGAATCCGGGGATAGAAAACATTAAGTAATAAATTAATATTTCAATACATCAGAGCATTCTCAATTCACCAAAGAAGGTTGGAGGATAATCAATGATCATATATAGATAACATAAGTGGTAGGAATTCATCTTCATCCTATTTGTGTACAATCTTCCATCAGGTATGTTGCCCATTTGTTTCTAAACACATGTATATCATCTTCGGAATATGAGTTTTTACGACAGTCATAGTAGTACTGAAAAAATATAAATACATAAAGGATTAATAAATATTTTAAATGAAATCATAATTATTTTCAAAAATACCTCATCAGGGATGCTAGTTTGTTGATGAAATAAAATCTCTTTCATAAATTTACAAACATAATAACCACAGTCCTTTCCGTTTGTTTGTTTTGGACACTACGGAAACATCGATAACAATAAGTAATTTTTTTGATATGTGTTTGGATAGTGCAATGTTATTATATATACCCGGATAATTTTCCAGTTGTAGATCTTGTAGGCGTGCTCATCCTTATGCCTTGGATTCATTCCATGCATTAGATGATATTGATGCACCGCCCTATCATAACAGAATCCTCATTAAAAGATAACATAAATTATATAACTAGATGTTTAGTTTTAAAATGTTGGATCTAGTGTATTACAAATTAACAAACGCCATCATGCGTGGTCGGTTTGTTGGATATCCATGCGTTGAATCGAGAAAATAAATATTTGGAGTATCTAAATTGACTGTAATCAGCATCCAATGCTCCCTAAAAATACAAAAAGGAATAAGTAAAGAAAGAAATGAAAATATAGTTGATATGATTAAATTTTAGAGTTTTACCCCTGCATCGTTGGTATTAAAAAGAGTCTGTCATCCGTAATTTTGTTTTTAAACGATTTGAGCAGGGATGACATTATTGCAGCCTCTTTAACAGAATCTATTTCTTCTTTTGAAGATGTGGTGTGAGGACTAACGGGTCCAAATTTTTGTTCATGGGGAAATCCCTTCAATTATTTTTCATATATACGTCTGCGACAAATATAAAATGTATTTATTCAAAATTATCAGAGTATATCTGCTTTTGTAAAATCAAATCATGAAAACTTACCTCATGTACACATTTAAAACTGAGGCACCTAGCCATTCATACTTGAGGAGTTCATTTAAATTTTCAGCACTAATGAAATATGATATCTCCTCTCCATACATATCTTTTTTGAAATCAACTATGTGAGTACTGTCATCTTTCAACTTTGTATCCACATGAGCCTGCAATGATATTAACTGTGGATATAGAATGGGCGGGGTGAAGGTTCTCTCAGTAGACTGTTTCAATCGGTTGGTTGATCCTTGAGATAGTTTTGAGCTAATATTTTGTTTCACCCCACAATATTTTTCATTCTATAATAACAGTCATCGGTTCAGACCTTTTTCATTAAATGCTAAAGGTCCAGCATGAAAAATAAATTAGAAATGAATACCTTTTTGTCAACATGTTTTTTACATGAACTATTGGCCATGCGATGAATGTTCCAATGGCTTGTTCAACCGTATTAATGTCGTCATTGTCATTTGGAACAGGTAGCTCAACACTCGGCTTATTAGCTACGTTAATTGACACTCTCAGATGATCTTTTGGAAGCTGTCTATTGTTTAGCATGTTGTTTTTCATATTGAACACCATAGCCCTCGCTACAAGGCGATAGGTGGGAGTTGATAAATATAAATCACAGTCATTTTTACCCTATGAAATATTAGTACAGGAATGGTATCAGTGTCTATGTAAATCACATTTCATAGAAACAATTATTAAAACATTGATAACCTCATCTCAGTCATGTTTTTTAGGGTAATGGATCGCCTCAAAGCTGGTGGGGGGTGGGGAGAGATCGTCACACACGGGTTGTTACATATACAAATAAATAAATTAGAAAAAAAATTGAGGATCTACTTCAATCCCCAAATTCCAACTCATCCCATCTCTAAATAGTATCAGAGCTAACCCATTCGATCATGCTGCAATACTGGAAATAGCATATTTCCCAATGGTTCAGAACCGTTGGGATAGGCTACATGCCACAAATGACTCATAGAACGTTGTCCTAAAGTTTCAACAGAATCTGAATGAATTTGGTCAGTTTTCCGTATGCCAGTATTTTTTTTCAATTAAAATGTTGTTCATTTCAAATAAATCTGAGACACTTCAATTGTTGGTGGTCACACCAAGCCTCGGATTAAGGCGTGGTTGACACTTCAAAGCATATAGGTACCATTAAATACTTACATTGGTCAACTTGTTTTGGAAATTTTTTATCTTCATCTGTGCCTTGTACTTGCACCCATGAATTTGAAGGTGAGTATTCGTACACGATAGTTGACCTTATTAGAGAAGAGTTTCTGGAAGAGTATAAGAGACATGAATCAATGAAGATCATTAGAGTGTTGGAGAAAATGTGGTTGCTACAAACAATGTGGCAATCGTCTTGTGCAACGCGACCTAAGTTACAACTTACAGGTATTGTAATTTATTTTTTTCTGGAGGCTTTTAGTGTAAATGCATTTTGGAATGATAATTGCTATTAATTTTCTTTTAGGTTCTTTTGATAGCCGAGGGGAAAGGGTGGGGTCTGCAGACATCGGAGGATATGTCGAAGGGTGATTTTGTGTGTGAATATGTTGGAGAAATGGCCTCTTTTCCCTTCAAGCTCCCTGAACCCCGATCACCATCGGGGTTGAGGGATCTTGAAGGGCAAAGAGGCCATTTGGTCACCCTTCGACATATCCTCCAATGTCTTCAGACCCCACCGTTTCCCCTCAGTTGTCAAAAAAACATAAAAGACAATGAATAACAATGATCATTCCAAAATGCATTTACACTGAAACCCTCCAGAAAAAAATAAAGTACAATACTTGCAAGTTGCAACTTAGGCCACGTTGCACAAGCCGATTGCCACATTGTTTGTAGCAACCACATTTTCCCCAACACTCTAATGATCTTCATTGGTTCATGTCTCTTATACTCTTCCAGAAACACTTCTCTAAGAAGTTCAACTATCGTGTACTCATACTCACCTTCAAATTCATGGGTGAAAGTACAAGGCTCAGATGAAGATAAAAAATTTCTAAAACAAGTTGACCAACATGCATAATCCACAATGTATGTAAGATATAAATTTACATGGAGGTTCTTAAAGATATGATTTTGATGTATATAGTGAAAGGGTGGTGGATGTTCATTGTTGATGTTGTTCATCTACGAGACTTTCACCTTCTCTTCTCCTCTCGCTATGTCTTGGACATCATGCAATAGCCTTATATCATGTGGCGTAAATTGAGGTTGATGAGAAACTATGGCACCATATAATCTTTCATGTCCA
The DNA here is from genome assembly GCA_963277665.1 of Viscum album. Lineage (NCBI taxonomy): Eukaryota > Viridiplantae > Streptophyta > Magnoliopsida > Santalales > Viscaceae > Viscum > Viscum album. Next base: position 1,436,458,272 of record OY728143.1, read on the forward strand.
ATTCCCTCAGGATTGTTTTTCTAATCAAGCTTCCTCTGATCATCAGTTGCATGTAAAGGTGGTGCGACATCCTCTATGATAGATTGGAAGTTGACCAATCCATTTGATGAACAAGATGGGATGCTAAATCTGACATTAAGAGCATCTAATACAGAAAATTGTTCCAATTATTCGGCATGTGAGGCTACATTTAAAGATATTTCCTGTGTTTTATCAAGCGAGTCAGTTCCTAGTTCCAAAAATTACTCACAAACATCACTCATTAGTTTCCTCAAGGATAAACTTGGGTTCATGGATTTATATGATCAAAGAGATCTATCCTCCACTACTTTTACAACCTATGTGGTGCATGTTTCAAATTCATCCAGGAAAATGGAACAAATTTGGTTAGTTGTAAGCCACATCTATTTGATGTTTTGAAATGTTAATTATGTTTTGAAAATGGGTTCAATCTTTGAGGAAAAGTTTAATTGTCCTTGATTCATGTATGGATGATAGATTCACATCCATTCCAAGTGGGTTTGATGGAAAGGATGGATGATAACATTGGTTGGTGTTCTTAGGGATGTCTAAGCACGGTAAATTAGAAAACATGTTGGGTATGTTGTGGAGTTTTAGTTGGGGTTCTAGTGGTTCTTTCCCGATGATGGAGGTTTTAAACATCAGATGGTGGTGTTTGTGAGCTAAAGCGTATAGTGGGGAGAACCATAGAAAATAAGTGGTCAGTTGATGACATGATCGGCGTTTTGAATTGGATAGTCTTGGGTAAAATCCATATTGGTGTTTAGATCGGTTGAGTACATTGTGATGAAGGTTGTGGTTGGGTTGTGTTATGGGTGTTGGGGGGCAATGTAAGTATTTAATGGTACCTTTATGTTTTTCATAATGAATAATTAGTAGATCACATTTTCTTGTTTGATATACTAGTTTTTCACTTAAAATGAAGTCCATTTTAAACTATAGAGAGACACTTCGAGTGGACAACCCTACCCCCACCCCACACAGCCCTACCCCCACCTATACACCCTCCCCCACCCCAAACAGCCCAACCCCACCCCATTTGGACAACCCATCCCCCTCCCCCAACCTACCTAGATAGCCCCTCCCCCACCCCACTTGGACAGCCCTACCCCCACCCCACTTGGACAACACTACCCCCACCCCACACCCACCCCACTTGGACAGCCCTACCCCACCCCACTTGGACAACACAACCCCCCCCCCCCCCCACCCCACATGGACAGCTCTACCCCCACCCCACTTGGACAACCTAGCCCCCCCCCACCCCACTTGGACAACCCTACCCCCACCCCACTTGGAAACACCCCCCACCCCACCTGGACAACCCTAACTGTATTTATCGCTAACCAACGAAATCAAGTCAATAGACCTTAAATTTAAAATAAATCAAGGATAAAATAACTCAAGATAATATTGACCTCTTCAATATTAACAAAAATTATTCAATACAGATAAATCACAAAAAAACCACAACCTAAAATGATATATTTATTGTGTTTATAAGGGAATCATAATACACAATACATTATTGAAAAATGGAATGAAAAAATATAAAATAAATGAATGCACACCTACCGATTTAGAATGGAGGAACACAAATTTCTTGAATCATAGATAGATGTCCCATTGGAAATTAGAGTTAGCACCCTCTAGAGAAGGTTGGGAATTAGGGTTCGAACCGTAACCAAAATTTATATATGCCTTATTTTTGTAAGGGGATCATAATACACACTAGATTGCACCAAAATAGAATGAAAAAATCTAAAATAAATTAACACACATGAACCAATTTAAACTGGAAGAACAAATCTAAAATAAATGAACTCACACATACCGATTTAAACGGGAATAAAAAATCATTGGAAACCAGACCTGTTGTGTTGGGAAGTAGCGTTTGCGTCGAGATTTAGAGGCAAACCTTCCAAACAGTTGAGGTTTAAGGAAAAAGTTTCGAGAGGGTGCGTCCAGGTCTCTGTTAGGGAAAACTTTTCGAGATGTCTGGAGTATCAGATCGATGATATTTGGGTATTTTCTTTCCCAATGGTTTTAAAAAACCACTGGGAAAGTCTCCCAACCTCTTAATACCATATATACCAACGGTTCTACAAAACCATTGGTATAAGAGTCTTCATCTTTCCCAACAGTTTCACTGAACCATTGGGAAAACTCTTTTTTACCCATTTTTTCCAACAGTTTAATCAAACCATTGGGAAAACAAAATTTTTAATGATTTTTACCAACGGTTTATGAAAACCGTTGGTAAAGATTACCTATACCAACGGTTTCAAAGAACTGTTGGTATACAAGCATTGGGAAAAGCATGATTTCCAGTAGTGCTACATAAATAATCTTACCAACATTAACGTACAATTAGTAATGTATACATGGGTACCCAAGTTACATGGTATCTTGAGTAGGTTTTTATTAAATCTCATTAGGGATAAACTAACATAAACCTATATATAAATCATAATTGTAGTGTATGTACATGTGACATGATCTGTAGAGTATATGAAAACTACAAAAGACAAAATAAAATAACCTTTATTGATCCTATAAATCTAGTGTGACTACTAATATTGATTATTTATTTATATTTTGGTACTACAATTACTCTTTTCTTGGAAGATAACCATACCAACCCATAAAATCCTGATTCTATATAGTAGTATGCATAAATCCTAGAACCTTGGAAATTTTAGTAAGCATCATGATTATAATAGGAAACATTCCAATCTATAAGATGTAATTAAATTTGATATATAGCCATCATTCATACATGTCTATTCAAAGAAGGTGGTCCAATGTAATCTGTAGTCATCAGGATCCATGATGATACATGGGAGGTAATCCTAAAAGATAAAATAGTCAGCAGGCTTTATAACCTATTCATACTGGGTCACCTAAGGAAATCCATTGTTGGTAAGCTCTAAAATTAATCCCTATAGAGTATTCATATAACATCAATAGTCATTGTGAAGAATCATATTTCAAGGGGTGAACCGAGGAAATCCAATGTAATCTAGCTGAAATATGATCCTTGAGTGTTATTATTAGTTGACCAATAGTCATTAGGAATCATCTTCGATTCCAATACATGACCATAAAAGAATCCATAACCATCAAAGATGATCCTTTGGTTTTAATATTATAAGATAAATATTCATCATTTTTCATCACCAATTTCTAGGAGGTGACCGTAGAAATAAATTAATAATAAACTATGAACTGATACTAAGGAGGTAATCTTATGAGATCATTAGTCTAGAAGAGTCATCCCAGATTATTTAGTGGTGGACCTAGGTAATCCATATTCATATTTGTCTAATCATATAACTATGATATTATGCTATGTGATGAAAATTAATATGGATCCATCATCATTTCCATTGGGATAATCTTTGGGAATCCATATAACCATAAGATTAAAAACTATTTACTTTGTATCTCATACATAAATATTCAACTCGAAGGGGTAGAACTTACCACCCATGGTAACTCAAAATAAAAAAAATGAAAACAAGTGTTGGTTATCCACAGAAGTCATCACACATAACCTTGGTAGACCGATCACACATGTGAACCATCATAACTAACCAATTACCATATACTTCATCTTAGAGTCAAGATATCCCTATGGAACCTATAGGGTATCCAATTCCACATCATTCACAAACAACCCACTTGTGTTGATAAATATCAATAACATCTCTTATTTTGACACTCATCAGTAATTATGAATCACATCCCTAGACATAATCATAATCACATTAAGACCACACTATCTATTATGGAAATCCTTACTGGAATTAGGCTCAAGATATGGTATCATTCCTATCTCATATCTATATTCACTATTTGGTCCTCACACACACAATATATAAATAATATACCAAGGGAATACCATCCATGGAACTCACATCCCACCTTGAAAGCACGAGGAGGAGGAGGACTAGGCGGCGACTGTAATGGAAGCGAGGGTGGAGGCGGCATCGGCGACGGAAGAGGTGGTGGTGGTCGCGACAGCGAGGGTGGAGGCGAAAGAGGTAGTGGCGGTCGCAGTAGCGGGAGCGGGGGCGGAGGCGGCGACATTGTCGAAGAAGGACGAGGATGAGGAGGATGAGGAAGAGGAAGGAGGAGGAAGGAGGAGGACGAGGAGGACAAGGAGGAGGAGGATGAGGTCACGCGGCGAGGGTCCTGGTTCAGCTTCCGCGAGAGCTTGACTGCGTGCAAGCGAGGATGGCCTGTTAGGGTTATTAAATAAAAACCGACAGGACCTTTATCAGCGCTTGTTAAAAGCACTGATAAAGTTATGTTTTATCAGTTCTAAAATAAAAGCGCTGATAAAACATTTATTTATCAGCGATTTTAGATAGCGCTGATAAAGGCATACCCCTTTATCAGTACTTTTTGTTTAGCGCTGATAAAGGGCAGAGCTTCCATTGCCCTATTTTGTGGTAGTGGTTGTCTTACAAATTATGGATATAAGAACTTCCACTATTTTGTTTTTCATTTTATAACAATATTATTTGTCAGATAGAAATAATTAAGATCAAAATGATGAAATTGAGTTATAAGAAATGGTTATATTGGTCAATAAATGTATGTTTCTTGAGTATAATATAAAAAAATAAGGTGTTTTAAGATATTTAAAAAGTTAATGTGTTTCATGTGACCCCTAGTTAAAGAAACAACTAACGAGTGACAATAATATCTATCCATTTTTGATTCATCATGGAATTAAAAAATGTATAGAGATCGTCAAGAACATTTTTGGTGGGAAGGAATGAAGAATTATATTTTTGATTTTACTATTAAATGATTAACTTATCAATAGTTTTAAGTTGAATGAAAATTACCATTGTGATTCTTAAAACTTTTTCAGTTTCAGAATAAAAATGGGAGAATATATCCATGGATTTTATGGTGGGGTCACTAGAGAAATCTCAAGATAAAAATTTGATTTGGGTAATTGTTATTCGATTAACTAAATCTACCCATTTCATTACCATTAGTGATAATACTTTTTTGGATCAACATTCAAAAATTTATATTAAAAATATAATTAGAATAAATAGAGTCCCTATTTCCATTGTATCTAATTATAATTCTACATTAAACTATAATTTTTTGAAAGGACTTCATAAGTATTTGTGTATAGAATTTAGTTTTATTACAAATTTTTATCCTTAATATAATGGATAGTTTGAATTATTGATTCAAAATTTAGAGAATATACTTCGATCTTGTTCAATGGATTGTTAGGGAAATTAGGTTCAAATTTTGATTTTGATTTAGTTTTATTATAATAAAAGTTTTCATTCGAGTATACAGATAAAACCTTTTGAGAATTTATATGGAAAACGGTGTGGGACTCCACCTTGTTGGGATGAATTCAGGTAAATAAATTAGTTGGGACCACAATTGGTAGATAAATTGGTTGGGAATATGAATATTATTTAGTAGTACATGAGGAAGGCTCAGAGAAGAAAGAAATGTTTTGTAGATAACTATAAGAAAGATTTTTTTTCAAGGTAGGTGATAATGTTCTTCCTAGAGTTTCTCTATCGAAAAGTGGTATGCATTTTGGTAAAAAAAATGTTAATTCTATAGTTCATTAAACCATATAAAATCCTGGACTTGGTTGTATTTGTTTCCTTCAGAGTAGCCTTTCTTCCAATTTTATCTCACGTACATTACATATTTCATGTTTTTTTTGTTAACAAAACATGTTCTAGATACATATCATGTTTTTATCCCTAAAGTAGTTGAGTTTGAAGAAAAAATTTCTTATAAATAAATACCTTTTCAAATTCTTGACCAAAGAGATAAATTATTTTTGAATAAGGAAATTCATCAAGTTAAGGCTTTTAAAAAAATATATGGTTAAAGAAAAATCATGGTAATCCAAAAATTATATGAAGGAAAAATATCCCCACTTGTTTAGGTAATGAATAAAATTATGATAATGAAATTTCCAACATAGTGGAAGAGTGTAACAACCCAGGTAATGTTATAATAAATCATTTTCATGTCTTATTAATATTCATTAATTATATTTTATAGTGATATATGAATAATATGATTATTATATAATTTTTTTTCAAAAAATAGAAATAGTTTTATTCTTGATAAATTTGTTTACATATATTAAATTAATTTATTTAAATGATTGATTTCCCAACATAATGAGGTTTTTCGATGAAGAGGTATAGTTATTAACTGGGAATTTTTTATTCTTAATCTATATCAATAAAATATTCTTCAACCAAACTAAAATAGAAACACTACTATCTTCTATATAATGATATTTTATTATGTTAATATAATAACCGATATCCATCTCCTCTTCTATCAAATGGTAAACAAAACCATCGTTTGTGTGTGTGGAAAACTATCACCTTGCGAAGAGATGTAATTCGTTTTCTATAATCACCTCAAATGGATGGCTATAAAGAAGGATGTAATATATATATATATATGATATTAATGAAATATGTTTCACTCTATAAAAGTAATATATAATATATTTTCTTACCTTCCATTCACTGAAAAATGATAACATCTTTTTGGCACACGTGTGGATTACCACCTCCATGAAGTTATGTGATTCTTTTTCAATCACCTCATCACATGGATGGTTTATAAAAGTGTATTTAATAAAATAATACTGTATTTATGATATAATTTTCATTCTATTGAGAGAAAATAATACATACCTTATTTATATATTGTTCATCGAAAAATGGAAACATTATTCATGCATATATATGGCTTACCATTTCTATGATTATAACAAAGTTTATTTTTTTCATAAAAATATTTCATGGTGGTTTGAAAAGTATAATTAATATATAAAAATTATAATTATTTCATGATTATTATTCTGGATATGATGAAATATTGGCCTCTTTGACCATAATCATCCTACCGAAGTAATTTTGGATATATGAGTTGAATATCGTTAAGACGTCTAATGTGAATTCAATTAATTAAGTAATTTCATATAACATGGTAAAAAATAAAATAAAATAAATAATAATCTTGAGAAAAATTATTAATAAAGTAAATAATTAAAATAATTTTATTATCCAGGATGATAAAGAAAGTACATGATCAGTCAAACTCAAGGTAAATGACACATTACTTTAAAACACCATTTTATTTTTTTTAAAAGATTGAATTTCAAAATATTTTTATTCCATGTCCATATTCTTAAAATTATTTTATGGTTTTATTTTTATGGAAATAAAGTAATTATAGAAGACATTATAAGAAACTTTTTACATTTTTTGAAAGGTTAAAAAAAAAGGAAAATCAATGTTTTATTTTAACATAAATGATATAAACATTACCATTATTTTGTGTTTGGATTCCTTTATAGGATTTCATGTTTTCTTAAAATATATACACTCTTTACATTTATTCTGTGTGTTTTCAAAAATGTTTTCAAGTGGGATTCATGTTTCAATATCTAGAAATGTTTTCGTATTGGTGAAATGTATATTTTTATGATCATAGTGATGGAAATGAAAGATCTTATGTTTTATGATTATGTTATGGTTCTTGGGAATTTTTTATAATGAAGGGTTATTCCATTATAAACCAAAGATAGGTTGTTCTATTATAATCCAATGATGGATGGTTCCGTTATAAACCAATCATAGGTGGTAATGTTATAAAACCAGATTGGGTGAGTTTTATAGCCCTCCAATGTACTAGAAAATGATTATGTTCTCTGAAGTTTATATTTGACATTGAAAATTTATGTTATTATACTTGTAAGAGTGATATAGAAATTATTTCACAGGTTAACTATATGTTTTATATATTATTTATATGTATTTTAGGGAAATATTATGATTTTACAAGGTAAGATAATGAGATTATATTTAATGGAATGTATATGAAACTTATTAAGGGTAAAATTTATATCTTTCCATGATTGAAAATAAATCTTTATGAGTTTTTTATTTTTTACATTAAGATTTATTATGAAATATTTTATAAACATATTTGGGATGTGAAGTTTATTTATTGGGCAAGAAAATGTTTATTTTGATTAAAAAGATTATTTTAAAGAAGGAAAATTTTTATGAGTATTCATGGACTAAAAATTTTATTTTTTAATTTTATACATTTCCCTTATTGATATTTTTGTTCTCATACCACATTTTAAAAATATTATTCAGAGGTATTTTAGGATGAGTATAAAAACATATTTTCTCAAGATAAAAATTGTAAAGATATATCATGAAAAGAAAACTTATTATATCATAAAAGTTTTTTATTTTCTAAAAAGGGATACTAAGTTTATTTTCCCATCATAATATGTAATATTTATTTATGTAAGGCTGATGAACTAATTATCTAAAAATCTAAACCGTAAAGATCCTAAAATGTAGTGAATTCAATAATTAAAACTCAATATTACGTAATGTTTAAGGTCGTGCCCTTATATTTTGGATTTCTTTTAAAATCACACAACATGAATTTTATTAATAATAAACCAATTAATTTCTCTAAAATAAAAAATTTGATTATTTTAATATAAAGATATAATATATGATAAAAATACACCTTTTCTAAAAAACATATTTTTAGGAATTACATGCGCTTATAATAAAATTAATCATTCTTAAGCATAAATTTGATTTTCAAAAATAGATTTCATATTTATAATTTTTATGTAAAAGTTATTTAATAAGTCCAATTTTATTTTTAGGCATTATAATTAAATTTCTTAGGTAATAATTAATTACCATGATAAAATCCAAAAGTAAAAAAAGTAAATAAATCGAAAAGTAAAAGATTTGAAAAAATTTCTAAAACATATATGAAAATTAATGGTTGAATTTTTTTTACCATATATTATCACCCACATAATTATTGTTCACATTTTCAATACATTCCATGTTAAACATACACTCTTTTTATATTAATAAATTATATATATAAAAATGGAATTTCATTCACTAATAAAAGGAGATCATCACCACCTTATTTTTCCACTAGTTATAATGCATTATCTTGAAAATATCCGTATCATAGTATCCCCTTAACAATATCCTCAATTCCTAGAATCCTTGGTCTTACCAATAGACTAATCTAAGTCACTTTAAGGTGTTAACCTTGAAAAAACATCCAAAGGGAGATGTAATTTTCTCAATAGATCTATCATAATTATATTCTTCTTTCACTCTCTAAAACAAATTTTATTCCTGACATTATGATAAAATTATTAATAACAATATGATTAAATTTTATTATACTAATGTAATACCCATTTTCTAATTTCCTCTAAAATCATTCAAAAAATGAAGAGATCGTCATACGTACGTGTGGACTACTGATTCCATGAACGACATGATTGGTTTTTCATCACTATATTACATGTATGGAAATAAAAGTTTATATTGTATATTAATATGACATTTATAAAATTATTTAAATTATAAAATTTTAAACCATTCCCTATCTTCCTTCAATTATATAGAAAACAAATGTCATACCCATCCATACGTGCGGACTACCACCTTCACAAAATTAACGTATTTTGTTTTCTTATTTATCAAAATATCTTAAAATAAGATTAAACATATTAAAAAAATTAAATACTACTTTAATTATTCTATAATAAGGATATTATTCTTGAATAATCACTTTCTTAATCATACTCACCCATAAATTATATCTTGTTCTTGTCCAGGTTACTTTAAACACCAACTTGAATAATATTATAAATTTATATCATGGATGAATATGGAAATATAAATACTATTTTATTAGACATTAATGAGAAATTAATGTCTGTTTTATGCTTTTTTTAAGGTTATATTAATGTTTAACTTATTATTCTTGTACCACCATTTTGTTTATTAATAACTACTCAAACAAGCTCACCACTGACATTGTTTCCATTAGTATTAACTATAATACATATGAAATAAAATTATAAAATTTGTAAATAATTATAAAAAATATATTCTAGTTCCTATATTGATATCATAATTATTAAATTGGAATCTATTAAGAATAATTGATAATGCTATTAGAGAACTGGTATGAAATAAACAACGAAATCTAATAACATTTGATGAAGAAAAAAAATATTACTAACCAATATATTTATAAGACATAATTATAAATAAATTTTATTAAAATTTATAGGTACAAATAATGTTTTTAAATAGTATACAAAGATAGATATTTTTTTACAAGAGGTTAGATCATGTTCAGTTAAGTATGATTAAAGGTTAGGGTGTTTCATTTTAATTTCCTTTGAGACATGTTTTCTTTATAAATATAATATCATTTAAATGATGTGTATAATACATAATGTATATATAATATCATGAATTATTTTCTATTCATGGTAATTTCTGTTTAATTTAAATCCCACTCTATGACAACCCTGCTTTTTATCACAACTTAAACATGATTTATTACATAAAACATCACTTGATACAACAAAGAAGATCGAGAGGTTTAGTGTCTTTGGGGATTAGTATCATTACATAAAAATTTAAAACCTGAAATACAACATCTTTATTGAAAACTTCCGTTACATGACCACTACATTCCCTCGTACTTAGCATTGCATGGGACAACCTCAGGACATGCATAAGAAAAGGGTGAGATATAAAGCCCAGTAAGGGAGTACACATGGAATAACATTAGGAGTACAGTACATGTTAGACAATAGGCATATAAATAGAGAATAAAAGAAACATGAACATAAAGGCATGATAAAGCATGATAATCATAACATGGAAATGTGGCAACAACACTTAACATGGAATTAGCATGAGCCAAAGCCCATTGCACATGGACCATGATTAAATCCTCATTACACATAAAGAATGAGTAAACCCTCGTTGCACTTGAATTATCATGAGTCAAAAATCATTGCACATGACGTATCATGAAACTATACTTTACCAAATTCATTGGAGCACTATAAGGGCACACCCTTCTTAAAAATTTCACTTCATGCATAAGTGTGCCACATGGATCATAAAACATGGATTCATAAAACATACAAATTTATTCCATGATAAAGAAATGTATAATTCATACATGAAAATTTATAAAAAATAAGTAAATGTGCATAAAGGTGAATACCCTTGATGGAGAAATGGGCATGGTATTCACTACACAATGACATTGGATTAGAAAATCGGTGCGATTTCGGCAGCGTAACGGCGTGACATAAGAATTCATAAAAATGGTTGATGAGAGATAAAGGTGTTCCTAAACATATTTACATGTAATGGATAGTAATAAGTTCATATAGATACATGTCCCAACAATTGTAATGGAATTTAGATTCATGATACAAAAGTATTGCTTGAATGTAAAAGAGGAGAGAGAAGTTCCTTTCGGAATTTTGGCATTGTAACGGGTGTACATGGAAGGAATTTAATGAGATAGAAAGGGTCTCCCATAATTAAAACATAAAGAGGGAAGTATGAGGGAGGTGAAAAACCATACCCCAACATTCATAATTGAAATTAAAAGGGAAAAACAACTTAAAGAAAATTGGACAAAAATGAGAAAGGAAGAAAAAACCCTTACATGGAAGTGTGCTTCCAAAGGCTAGAGAGAGACTTGTGAGAGGATTATTGGGAGATTGGGGAACCTTGGGAGGATTATATAGAGAGTAGGGATAGGTTGGGCTAACTCCAAGGGCTTTGAGTGAGGAGGAAGTGGGATCTTGTGTGGGTTTATATAGGAAAGGTGAGGGAATTCTTTATTATTTAGGTTTGGGACCCCTTATATTAAATTAATACAAACCCCAAACCATCCCATGGTTTTTGCCCATGTTTTTTATCAAAGGGAAGAGGAAAATAATATTTTATAAGGCCATGGTCCTAAATTATTAAAATAATAAGGTTGCTTATGTGGAGGTGAGTCACACTCCCATGGAAATTAACATAAAAAGTCAAAGTGTTGAATAAGTCTTGAGGGGTCTATTAATGCTTTGAAAAGTAAGTCAAACAAAACCAAAATCACATTATTTTAATGGTAAAACATATATTGGCAGAACATAAAGATTATAGTATTTTATTACATCACTATTGGGTCATTATGATGTCATAAAACACATTATATATTTAAACGGTATTTAATTTTAACCCAAAAATTTGACTGTCTGAGAAAATTATGAAAAATTCACCGTTGGATAATTTCGACGTCCTGATTCCATAAATAAAATTTATTTTATCTAAATAATTTTCTAAATATATTAATTTTCACTTTTAAAAAAACTGACATTTATCGAAAATTCATGTGTTTTGACAGAAATGGATTTCAAACCTTAATAAAAATTTTAATTTCATTCATAAAATTATAATATCATTTATATTTAATAAAACTTAATTTAATAATGATAATATTATTTTATTAAAGTATTATTTAATTCAAAAATCCCTTAATTTAATAAAATAGATTTCATAATTAAATAATAACTAAAAACACCATTTGTACTTTAAAAACTATTAACAATGTATCAAAAATGACTAGAAATTATATTCATTAATATATACAAAAATAATGTACATGAAAATAGTACTACTTATTTGTTACATAACCCCTTAAAAATTCCGCATAAGACCTAAGGGTAAGGTGTGCAATGGTGACAGACTCATGGGGTGGCTCGGATAACATCGCTCGAGTGGTAATTTCTATCAACTTCCACTTCTCCCATAGACGGTCACGTTCGAGCTTGACATGATGAAGCTCAGCTTGGGCTTGGTCAAGGGGGAAGCCCAAAGATGTCACCTCTTTTCTGAGCTCCGACAAATGGACTACGTATGGGAAAATTCTACTGGATGAGGCCATCGCTTTCTTTGTCTAAGTAAAATTGGATGTGTTAAAGGCCTATATATATACTAATCATGTCATCAATGTTCAACAACTATAAAAGCAACGGTCACAATTCTTATCATAAAACCAAAGAAGTTGACATTTTATAAAAACATTTTATATAAAGATACATTTAATAAGATCAAGAGGGATTTTCCATTAATGATACTTTGGGTCGTTACAATATTCCCCCCTTAATAAATTTCGCACTCAAAATTTTCCTTTTCCCACAATAAAACAATTGTGGGTAACTCAGCTTCATCATATCCTCTGATTCCCAAGTCACTTCTTCAAACTTGTGGTTTCTCCACAACACCATGACGAGGGGCATTGTCTTATTTCGTAGAACTTTTTCTCTTCGATCTAAGATCTTTACTGGTTGATCCTCATAAGAAAGATCGTCTTCTAATTATACCACCTCATAAGGGAGTACATGTGAAGGGTCCGATATGTACTTCCTTAAGAGGGATACATGAAAGACATAATATACTTTGTCCATAGTAGGCGGATGTGCTAGTTGATAGGCCACAACCCCGACACGATCAAGAATCTCAAAGGGGCTGATGTACCTTGGACTTAACTTCCCTTTCTTCCAAACCTCATGACCTTATTCCACAGAGATATGTATAGAAACACCATGTCTCCAACTTTAAACTCAAGGTCTCATCGACGATTATCTGCATAACTCTTCTGTCGACTCTGGGCTGCCATGATATGCTGCTGAATGGTTTTTACCTTCTCCACCATTTCTGGTCCAATAATCTTACGTTCACCGACCTCATCCCAACATGCCGGTGTTCTTCACCTTTTCCCATAGAGGTCTTCATATGGTGCCATTTGGATGCTCGAGTGGAAACTGTTATTATAAGAGAACTCAACCAGAGGAAGATATTGATCCCATCCTCCTTTAAAGTCCATTGAGCACACTCTCAACATATCTTCATGTTTTTGGATATTCCGCTCAGATTGGACATCAGTTTGAGGATGATAGGTTGTACTGAAGTTAAGTTCAGTATTCAGAGCATGTTGAAGAATCTTCCCAAACATAGAGGTGAATCTTGGATCTTGGCCAGACACAATAGATAGTGGTACTCCATGAAATTTTACCACTTCCTTGATATATATCTGTGCTAGTTGATCCAATGAGAAATCTCATCGAATAGAAATGAAGTGTGCATTGTTTGTAAGACGATCCACAACAACCCAGATTGCATTGTTGCCTTTGGATGTCCTTGGAAGTCCGGTGACAAATTCCATGGTGATGTTCTCCCATTTCCATTCTGGTATGGGAAATGGTTGCATCATCCCCTTAGACTTCTGCCTCTCTGCCTTCACTTTCTAACACACCAGGCACTTTGATGTATATTCAGAGATCTCCTTCTTCATATTATCCCACCAAACGTTTTCTCGGAGATCTCGATACATCTTTGTGCTCCCTAGGTGAATAGATAAATTTGAACTATGTGCATCATCCAAAAGTTCCTTCTTCAGCTCCGGACATGATGGAACACATATTCTTTTCCAAAACCACACAATTCCTTATTCATTAACATTAATCTCTAGGTATTTACCTTTTTTGATAGCTTCCACTTTTTATTGAATTCCCACGTCATCCTTTTGATCATCCTTTAACCTTTCCAAAAGAGATGGTTGAGCATTAATTTGTGAAAGTATTGATGATGTTCCCTTCTTTATGATTCCCATATCTATCTTCATCAAGTCTAAGAAGATTGGATCCATCTCAATTCTCATCATTGATAGAATTTCTGGTTCCTTTCTACTTAGGGCATCTTCCACCTTGTTCGCTTTCCCAGAGTGGTAATGTATTGAATAGTCATAATCCTTGATGAGCTCTATCCATATTCTCTAGCACATATTAATCTCTTTTTGTGTGAATATATATTTAAGACTCTTGTGGTCAGTATATATATCAAATTTCTCTCCATAGAGATAATGCCGCCAGATTTTCAAGGCAAAGATCACCGCCGCCAACTCCAAATCATGCATTGGATAGTTTCGATCATGTATTTTCAACTGCCTTAAGGCATAGGATATAACTTTATCATTCGGCATCATCACACAGCCTAAGCCCTTCTTTTAAGCATCATTGAATACCACAAAAAGTTCCCCACTTGTGGGTAAAGTGATCACGGGCGTAGTGATAAGCCTCCTTTTAAACTCCTTGAAGCTTTCTTTGCATTCATCACTCCAATCAAACTTTACTCCCTTTCGAGTTATCTTGGTAAGAGGGTTGGAAAATCGTGAGAAATTCCTCACAAATCGTCGATAATATCCAGCTAACCTCAAGAAGCTACGGATATATATTTCTGATGTTGGCCTCGGCCATCCCTCAATGGCATCTATTTTGGAGGGGTCCACAGATATACCATTGCTTATGATGATATTCCCCATGAATGAGACCTCCTTCAACCAGAACTCACACTTGCTGTACTTGGCATAGAGCTTCTCCTTGCACAAAGTCTCTAGTACAGTTTTTAAATACTCCTCATGATCCTCCTTGGTTTTGGAGTATATTAGAATATCATCTATAAAGACTACCACAAATTTGTCAAGGTAATCTCTAAAGACTCTATTCATCAATTCCATGAATATTGCTAGAGCATTGGTGAGTCCGAAAGGCATTACTATGAATTCATAGTGCCCGTATCTTGTACGAAAAGTAGTCTTGGGGACATCTTCCTTCTTCACCCTTACATGATAATATCCCGACTGCAAATCTACCTTAGAGAATTATTGTGCTCTACGCAGTTGATCGAACAAGTTATCAATTTTTGGGAGATGATACTTGGTCTTTATCATGATTTTGTTAAGTTCACGATAATCGATGCGAAGCCGCATTGACCCATCCTTCTTATTGACGAAGAGGACTGGTGCACCCCATGGTGAAGCACTTGGGCGTATAAACCCTTTTTCCAGATTCTACTGTAGTTGTTTCTTCAGCTCTTCAAGATCAACAACAACAATTCTATATGGAGTCTTGGATATTGGTAGCACCCCAGGTATAAGTTAAATTGAGAACTCAACATCTCTTCTTGGAGGAAGACCAGACAGTTCCTTGGGAAACACTTCAGCGAATTCCCTCACAATAGGCATTTCTTCAAGGATGGTTTCTTCCTTGGACCCAATCATCTAATCCAGATATGTGTGCTCATAAGGTAGTAATATCCATGCTTGAGATGATGGAGATAAAGGAGATTCATCTTCCTCCTGACACTTGTAAAGAATCGAGGGTTGATTCTCCATATGGAGTGTGATTTCCCTCTCCCGAAAATTTATGTTGGATCTATATAAGGAAAGCCAATCCATGCCAAGAATTATATCAAATTCCACCAGATGGAGTATGATGAGGTTCACCGGGAAATTCAATCCACTGACTATAACAGGGGAGGACTTATATTCATGGTATGCAATGATTTCCCCATTTCCTGTACTCACCGACATCTTTACCTCCATGATTTGTGGTGGTGCTGGGATTGTTCTACTAAACTTTCGAGATATAAAATAATGTGTAGAACCTAAATCAAAAAGTACGTTCACTATTCTTGAATGAATAACTAGCGTACCTGTCACCACTTTGTTGTCGGGGTTCACTTCAGTAATGTGATGGAAAAAGATCTTCCTTGCTGCCTTGGAGGTTGTTGGTTGTCTCCAAAAAACCCTTGGATTAGGGAACTGATTTTCAAAATGACCCGGTTCCTTGCATTTGTAGCATTGAAAAACATGTTGAGGTTCGAACGGAGTGTTCCTCTCCTCTGTAACAGCCGTGGATATTTCTTGTCGATAGTTAACAACTAGGTGATCTTCTCTTCCACACCTGAAGCATTTTCTCATCCCCTAAAGGCAATTTCCAGGGTTCTTCTTTCCACACTTTTGGAAAGTGGGGTGCTGGATCTTCTTAGCACCGTTGGATTTATCCATCGAACCACCAGCATTGAAGTCCACCTTATTCTTCTTCTCCCCATGATACCCCTGTGATTCCCCGATCTCTATTTCGACCTTGAGGGAACATCAGACAATTTCCTCATAGTTGTCGAAGTCACGGATCGCTAATGCTTTTCACAAGCTAGGCTTCAGCCCACCAAAGAAGAGGTCAACCTTGCATTCGGGGGTAACGACAAAGATAGAAGTGTATCGTGCAAGCCTTGTGAAGTTTTCCTCATATGCTCCAACAGACTCTTCATCTTTTTGCTTGAGAGAAAGGAAGTCCCCTTCCATCTTAAGCCGGAGGGTGCGCGGAAAATATTTATCGAAAAACATCTTCCGAAAATCCTTTCATTCCAACGCCTCGATCTCCTCCTCAGGCTTCGTATTTTTGATCAACGTCCACCATTGATCAGCTTTATCCTCCATACGATAAGCCGCCAGGATAAACTTCTCTTGTTCAGAACATTGGAGGATGGAGAATATCTTTTCAATGGAGTTGATCCGTTGTTCATCGATCGTGGGATCAGATGATCCACTAAAATTAGGAGGCCTTTGTCTCATGAAGCTCTTGATAGCGACTTGTTCTTTCTTAGGGGGGGTTGAACGTTCCTCTTGACCCATGTTTCTATTCAAAACTTGAGTTAGATGAGAGAGAAGCGTGAAAAAGTTCTCGATTCCCGCTCCCATTGGATTTGGCATCTCATTAGTACAGTCATCACACTGATCTTCACAACGGTTGTTAGATCGAGTCCTCCTATTACCGGCCATTGGATGGAATAAAAGGAAAGTTATGGGTAACACATAAAGGGTAATCGAAAGACAAAATTTTATGACTCTTAAATGAACTTTTATTTCCTTAACTCATGAGTCTATAGGCTTCAATCTAGGATTTTCATGATCTACTTTCTAAAATATATTCTTAGGGGCATTTTTTTTAATTCCCATAATAAGGGTTCATAATAATCTTGTGAATTTATCAAAACATATCCCCCGGGAGTGTCGTAACCAAGAGTGCAGCAAGTCCCGTTGTAGTGCACCAGTTCCCGTTCGAGTCCATCTCAAAGTGGTGTTTTCGGGTTTTACCCCTAGGATACATCTGTGCAAGAGCTGCCTCTACCTACTCGTATCCAGACAGGGATGTATTTGTTTGATAAACCAATTAATTAGTACTTACCAAAACTTAGGGATTTTTTTATTATACTTAGTCTTGTATATAAGGCTTTATTAGGGTTTCCTAATCCCAAAAATAACTAAACCTATCCTCTGAAACCAACTATGACAACCCTAATTTTTATCACAACTTAAACATGATTTATTAAATAAAACTTCACTTGATACAACAAAAATGATCAAGAGGTTTAGTGTCTTCGGGGATTAGAATCATTACATAAAAATTTAAAACATTAAATACAACATCTTTATTGAAAACTTCCTTTACATGACCACTACATTCCCTTGTACTTAGCATTGCATGGGATAACCTGAGGACATGCATAAGAAAACGGTGAGCTATAAAGCCCAGAAAGGGAGTACACATGAAATAACATGAGGAGTAGAATACATGTTAGACAATAGGCATATCAATAGATCATAAAATAAATATGAACATAAAGGCATGATAAAGCATGATAATCATAACATGGAAATGTAGTAACAACACTTAACATGGAATTAGCATGAGCCAAGGCCCATTGCACATGGAGCATGAGTAAATCCTCATTGCACATAAAGCACGAGTAAACCATAATTTCACTTCAATTAGCATGAGTAAACACTCATTTCACATGATTTATCATGATACTATACTTTACCCAATGCATTGGAGCGCTATAAGGGCGCACCCTTCTTAAACATTTCATTTCATGCATAAGTGTGCCACATGGATCATAAAACATGGATTCATAAAACATACACATTTATTCCACGATAAAGAAATGTGGAATTCATACATGAAAATTTATAAACAATAATTAAATGTGCATAAAGTTGAATACCCTTGATGGAGAAATGGGCATGGTATTCACTACACAATGGAATTGGCTTAGAAAATCGGTGCGATTTCGGCAGTGTAACGACATGACATAAGAATTCATAAAAATGGTTGATGAGAGAGAAAGGGGTTCCTAAACATATTTAAATGTAATGTACAGTAATAAGTTCATATAGATACATGTCCCAACAATTGTAATCGAATTTAGATTCATGATACAAAAGTATTGCTTGAATGTAAAAGAGGAGAGATAAGTTCCTTTCGGAATTTCTTCATAGTAACGGGTGTAAATGGGAGGCATTTAATGAGAGAGAATGGGTCTCCCATCATTCAAACATAAAGAGGGAAGTATGAGGGAGGTGTGAAACCATACCCCAACATTCATAATTGAAATTAAAAGGGAAAAACAACTTAAAGAAAATTGGACAAAAATGAGAAAGGAAAGAAAAAACCCTTTACTTGGAAGTGTGCTTCCAAAGACTTGAGAGAGGCTTGTGAGAGGCTTCTTGGGAGTGTGGGGCACATAGGGAGGATTATAGAGAGATTAAGGCAGAGTTTGGGAGAAGTCCAAGGGCTTTGAGTGAGGAGGAAGTGGGATCTTGGGTGGGTTTATATAGGAAAGGTGAGGGAATTATTTATTATTTAGGTTTGGGACCCCTTATATTAAATTAATCCAAACCAAAAACCATCCCATGGTTTTTGCACATGATTTTTGGAAAAGGGAAGAGTAAAATAATATTTTATAAGGACATGGTCCTAACGTCTTAAAATAATAAGGTTTCTTATGTGGAGGTGAGTCACACTCCCATGGAAATTAATTTAAAAAGGCAAAGTGTTGAATAAGTTTTGAGGGGTCCATTAATGCTTTGAAAAGTAAGTAAAAAAACCAAAATCACATTATTTTAATGGTAAAACATATATTGGCCGAACATAAAGATTATAGTATTTTATTACATCACTATTGGGTCATTATGATGTCATAAAACACATTATATATTTAAACGATATTTAATTTTTACCCAAAAATTTGACTGTCTCGGAAAATTATGAAAAATTCACCGTTGGATAATTTCTACTTCTTGATTCCAAAAATAACATTTATTTTATCTAAATAATTTTATAAATATGTTAATTTTAACTTTTAAAATAAAAACTGACATTTATCGAAAATTCACGGGTTTTGAAAAAAATGGCTTTCAAACCTTAATAAAAATTTTAATTGCATTCATAAAATTATAAGATCATTTATTTTTAATAAAAATTAATTTAATAATAATATCACTATTTTATTAAAATATTATTTAATTAAAAAATCCCTTAATTTAATAACATAGATTTCATAATTAAATAATAACTAAAAACACCATTTGTACTTTAAAAACTATTTACAATGTATCAAAGATGACTAGAAATTATATTCATTAATATATACAAAAATAATGTACATGAAAATAGTACTACTTATTTGTTACATAACCCCTTAAAATAGCCACATAAGTCATAAGGATAAGGTGTGCGATGGTGACAGACTCTTGGGGTGGCTCGGATAACATCGCTCGAGTGGTAATTTCTATCAACTTCCACTTCTCCCGTAGACGGTCTCGTTTGAGATTGACATGATGAAGCTCAGCTTGGGCTTGGACAAGGGTGAATGCCAAAGATGCCACCTCTTTTCCGAGCTCTGACAAATGGGCTTCGTATCAGGCAAATCTACTGGATGAGGCCATCACTTTCTTTGTCTAAGTAAAATTGGATATGTTAAATCCCAATATTTATACTAATCATGTGATCAATGTTCAATGACTATAAAAGTAACGGTCACTATTCTTATCATAAAACCAAAGAAGTTTACATTTTATAAAAACATTTTATGTAAAGAGACATTTAATAAGATCAAGAGGGATTTTCCATTAATGAAACATTGGGTCATTACACTCTCTTTAGAGGGTTATTTATTAAAACGTTTCATAAGTCCTAAAAGATATTAAAAACTAAAAACATCATTCTTTATTTCTTATATGATTGTTTAAATCCACTATAAAATTGTATTATATTTTATTTTCACTTTCTATCATGAAAAATAATGAATTTTTAATTAAAATATGATTTTATGATTAACTTATTTCTCATCATGTATAACATTGTTAAGAATAATTCCTATCCACCCCGAGTATGTTCTTTATCTTCTATACCCATGTTTTTCTATTCCCTCCAATGCTATACTTTGTATTTTGAAACCCAATTAAGTGTTGTATCTTATTAAAATCACATTTATTTCTTCCTCTTTTCAAAGATATGTTTTATTACCTTTATTATGATGTTTGATTTCAAAAAATTTACATTAATATATTTAAAAGTGTTTCATTCCTTGTTCATTTGTTTTATCATTTACACCAAATTTCCTTTTGAAAATATTTATTTCATTTTCCAGGATCTACTATTAAGAAAATTTTTAAAGTTGTTTTCCTATAAAAAAATACATATCATTTTAACTATTTGAAAAATACTTTTGAATATGACTTGTAGCTTTCCCTTTTTATGGAAATGATAAAAATGTTTTATAAAAGAAAATTTTCCATTTTGATTCCACTTTATAGTTTATTTTAAAAGGGTTTTACCTTCTCTGGAGTTATGTTTCATGGATTACATTCTAAAAAATCACATATTTTTTGGGGGGATTAAACACATGGTGACAAATAATCTAGTTCTTGATCCCTTTTAATGTGATATCATTTAAAATGTTGTTGTTTAAAATGTGTTTTCATTTATGCCAACATACTTTAATGTTACTATGTTAAACTTGTGATATGAATTAAAAATACCATCCACATTATTTCTATGGATGTATTATAATCATATAATTTTATTTACTTATTAGGGAAATTATTGACTTAAAGGAATAAGTATTAATTTATAGAGTATTGTTTTGAGGGATTCTTTCATAGAGAGATATTACTTTTATTGATTTTGTAAATATTAAAAATACATATACTTTCCATTTAAATAGGAACATTTATTGATATCTAAGTAGTTTTGGTGATATATTTGATATTTTATTAATTTATTCATATGTTTAATGAATTAGACATAATTAGTTATGGGTGAGGCCCACAATATCCACTCGATGCATCAGCTAGTCTCATAAGACAAACTAGTTTTGTTCTTTTATGTATGTCTATCAATTTATTTAAATGACTTGAATATGAACTTGATAGTAAGTAGATGTGTTGGAACAAGGCCTTGGTGGTATGTACCATTCTTGGGGAAAACCTTGACAAGTCCAAAATTATGAATTCTATCACAATGAAACCAATTAATACTATACATGTGATTATTTATATTGTTATTTAATCCATATATTTATTTTATAATTATATAATAAGGTATTTGGAAATATTTGATTATCATTTACTTTAATCCATATTATCCATTCCTTGATTATGATATGATATATTGTTGTATAT
The DNA here is from genome assembly GCA_963277665.1 of Viscum album. Lineage (NCBI taxonomy): Eukaryota > Viridiplantae > Streptophyta > Magnoliopsida > Santalales > Viscaceae > Viscum > Viscum album. Next base: position 1,436,480,559 of record OY728143.1, read on the forward strand.
TCTTTCTCTTATAAAGTAACTGAGATCTCCGATATTTTGTTTTTATTTCCCTAGTCTATGATGAAATTTATTACACTAGGTATGTATAGAAGAATAACATGCATGGAGAATTTATGGGGGCTACTGAATACTTATACTGGATTAACTAGTTTCTAATGTAGTAGAAAAAAATATCTATTTTATAATAAATACATGGTCTATATTAGGTAATGATGTGTCCCAATTATCTCAAACTATAAACCTAAAAGGTTATAAGAATATATATAATTCAATATTTTACATAAATCATGTAATTATATGATAGTTACAGTCGAGATCTCACAATTAGTATTCAAGTATGGTTTAAATAAATATAGAGTTTTTTATATTATTAATTAATTATTATTTAAGATTTATAAATTTACTAAAGAGTTTATAAGTTAAGTTTGATCTTAATTTTAATGGTATAAATAACACTTATGGGCATTTGAGGTAATATTGGATATTTTAGGTTCTTTGTGAATTAGGACAAGTGAGATTTTATGAAAACCCTATGAATATGTCTATATATAGGAAAATATTATAAAATTAATGTTTATATTATGTGATTTTAATAGTAATTAAATCACAATATAGATACTGGAAAGTGGATACGGCTATGGTATAGATGCAACTAGGGGTAATCACCTTTAAAAGGGATGGTTTCCTGTCAAATCGATCTTTACTCGGTGAGTGATGAGTGATACCAATATTTCACACCAAACTATAAACTCACAAGTGATATACCTTTTTTAATCACATTATATTTACAAGACTTTATGAAGGATTTATTATGTTAATGAATTGTGTTTAGGATTATGAGAGAACCCGACCTAAATAAACCCAGATTCAACCAAGATTGATTCAAGTTGAACGAAAATATTATCTAATAGTTTTAATGGGTAAGCCATTTTGAGGACAATTTTTCATGCTATTATTTATTAAAATTCTCTTAATATGTGAATTTTTCATCATCACATTAACCACTTTTGGTTTCATAAATAACTGAATCTTGATGGAACTAAGTTAACAATGGATTATAAGGACAATGAAAGTATTTTCCTAATTACCAACCTAACAAAATGATAAATGGAGTGAGAAACATTTCTTTTATGCACAATGAACTAGGAAAAATTATGATTAATAATGTGAAATTAATTGAGTTACCAAACACACAAAAGAAGAGAAGGATGGAGTATCATAGAAGATTATGTGATAAAGATGATAAAAGAAAATAAGATTTAATTTCTTTTATGAAAAAATGTGGGATGAAACACCTAGGATATTGTCTAAAAGGAACTATAAGATGTTTTATCTATGGTAATAGAGGGTATCAGGAAATAAGATGTTGAGTAAAAAGGAATATTTCAGTTAACATGATGGGGAAAAATAATGATCTTTCTACATATATATTTGAAATTTGATTTTTTAGATGTGATTAATTTGAGAACTATGAATATTAGTGTACTAAAACAAGTAATTAAGATCAAAATTGATTTCAACAACATCCTAGACTATATTATTAAGGATAATTTTTTTTTGTGATTACTAATATTGAAGTGGATAATGATAATTAAGTGGTTCTAGGTACACTTATTCTTATCTCTATATTTTCATATGTATAATGTATATTATAAAGGAATAGGGGAGTTTCCTAGACATACATATGTTAACATGAGTGATACCTCATTAGAAATAAAATCTTTAGTCATTTCTATCTTATGAATACCTTTAACTATTCCATGAGTAAATATTAATTTAAAATTGCAAAGAAAAAATTTATTTAGGGGGGAAGAATATAACACCCCAATATTTTACTCTATATTTCCTTTAAATAAATCTAATTTGTTGACTAATTTTATTAACATACAACATGAGGATAAAATAAATCCGTAATAAATTTTATTAAAATAAAAAATATTAGTAATAAATATAACCATTATAATGTAGTCGTTAAGTTGGATGGTATAAATAGAGGTAAATGATTAAGGAAATATATCTATAAATAAAAAAAATATTTTTAATAAAACTTGAAAGGTTTTGGGATCTGGGTGAACTCGATCATAGTAAATAAGAATAATAAACAATAATATTTTCAAAAGTTATTTTCCTATGAAAATAATTTTGATTATATTTTTACGTTTTTATTAAAAATATAAATTCTCAAATTTTAGAAATTTAACTTGACTTAATTAAAATATTTTTTGGATACATAATACCAATATTATCTTATGATTAATTTTGGTATTTTTATGAAATAATTGATTTTATTGAATAGTGAAAATACATTTTATACTAAAACCGCAACCTTTACGAATCTATGGAAAATTTTAAAATAAAAACTTATAAAACATTTTTCCTGATTAAAATATTATTTAATAAGTTTGATTATAAATTTAAAAATATGATTTATAATTTATAAAACATATTTTTAGCATTTTAAAAATTATGCAATATTTTTATAATAAAAATTATTCTTAGTATTTACATTTCAAATAAGTTTTCACAAGGTGAAATAAGGATTTAAATTTCATTTCAAGTCACATAAATCTCATTTGGTTAAAAATAAACCAATTTATTTCATTAAAATATAAAAAAATTATAACTTTTTCCAAAAAATAACATCTATTCTTAAAAAGATACCTAAAAATAGGTTTTTTGGTGTTACATCTGCTAATATTAAAATTAATTTTTGTTACACTAATAAATTATATAAAATAAAATAGATTTAATATTTTAAATAGGTAGGTATTAATTATTAAATAATTTATTTTTTTATTTTTATTGATTTGAAGTGAATTACTTTGGTAAAAATCAATTACCATGGAAAAAACAAAAAATCGTAAAACTGAAAAATCTAAGAGTAAAAGAATTTTTTTTTAATTTTTTTTAAAAAAATGAATAGATGGAGGATTATCAACACTAACTCATCCATCGATCCATTAATTTCAACTTTGGCACTACATTACATGTGAAACATGTGTTCTCTTTATATTATTAAGTTATATTTAAAAAAATGATGTTCCCTTAACCTATAAAAGGAGATCACATTCACATGATTTCTCCAATAATTATAAAGAATTATATGAACCCATACACTTTCATAGTATCTTATAATTGATCCCCCTTGTCTCAAAGGCATTTTTCTTTCCTAAAGGCCAAATTGACGATCCTTATGGTGTTACCCATGGGAGAATATCCAAAGGGAGAGGTAATGTTATCAACCGAGCTCTCTTAACTATCTTCTTCTTATACCCACTAAAAACCAATATATACATTAAATAATTATAAAATTATAATTAATAATATTATTAAATACTATTATCCTAATTTAATATTCATTTTATACCTTCCTCAAAAATTATTTGAAAAAATGAAGACATCATCACGCATACCTTCGAACTACTACATCCATGAACGACATCCCTGATTTTTCATCACCACCTTATATAGATGCTTATAAAATTCTTTTTAAGGGATGAATAAAATATTTATAAGCATATTTATATTAATATTACAACATTATAATCTATTCCCTATATATTTTTCGTTATATGGAAAAATAATGTTTCACCAGTGCATAATTGTTGACTATAACCTTTGAGAAAGTGGCATATTTTTTTCTAGTATCTTATTCGCTACAAAACACCCATAAAATGTAACAACCCAACGTTTTTAAGGGAAATTAAATTCTTATAAATATGCCATAAATCACATAATATTGAACTACTATGTTATAAGTGAACTTTAAACATAAGTTTGTCACTTCTATGTTTGCAATTTTGAAAATCTGACATACACAGTTGTGTTCAAGATGTTTTTTGGAGTCTGATAAGAAAAAAATAATTTTTGGTGAATAGTAACCTAAGATTATGAATAGTAACATACCCTTATGAATAGTGATATACCCTACTGAATAGTAACCTCACCTATTATATTATAAAAGTAATATTCAAGTTGGAAGTATGATATACCTATATTTTAGAAGAAGTTAATGAGTGTTTTAAAACTGGTTTTTGATAACAAATTGTGATTTTAATTAAATGTTAAAATAATCACATTTAGAAAACTATTTTTGAAAAATGGAATTCATTTTTGGATTATACATGTCAAAAAATGGTCAGGGTGAAATTTTGGGATTTTTCTAAAATACTTGAAATTTTGATGAATAGTAAAATACAGTAATTTACCGTATATATACATTATAAGCTAAATAGACTATTCCTATCATCATGGATGATTTCACCATCCATGGTTCAAATTCAAATGACCCATTTACTATTATTGGTCATGGAATACTTACTATTCATTGTCTTGGGAAGAAATAATAAATTAATGATTATAATATTATGAAATCCCTCCTCTCCTCCACTTAAAAACCCCCCTTTCACTCCCTCTTCTCTCCACTCCTCTCAAGCCTTGTGCCTTGCCATTATTCGGCCCAAATAACTTCCCAAGGTCCTCCCCCACGTCCAAAATCTCTCAGCCTCCTCAAAACACCAAAACCTCTCCCCTTAAGAGGTTCTCAAAGGAGGAAGTCCCAAGAGGTAAATTCATCTTCCCAATTTCTTCTTTTCTTTTAAGTTCTTTTATTTTTTATTTCTTTACTCACCTCCCTTCACCATAATAGTATGATAAATAAATTAACATAAATGTACTAGAATTTATTCACGCTAGTGGTATATTTCATTATCTTCTCTCATTTCCCCACCCTTTTATTTGAATGAAATGAAAGCACCATTTGAGATGTGCTAATTTAGCACATTCAAGGACAACAGTTTGTCAATTTCTATTATTATCTTTAATTCTGGTCAGGAAAACATTTATTTTATGGTTGAACCATATTATTATATATTTAATATATCATTTTTTTGGTTCTGTAATCCGTTGGTAGAAATAGAATTAAGTTATAAAGAAAAACACATTCTTTGTAATCAAATCCACCGATTAACAAAAACGGTTATCACTATGGTTATATATATAATAATTCGACTTCACTCTAAGTAACCTAAATAAAATTATAACCATGTAATATAATGGATATGAAATAAAGAATAAAACTTCAATTCTGGACAACCAATTTCATATAATCCAAAGCTGAATATAAGTGAACCGATCTTTTAAGGCCAAGTAAACAAACGAGCCCGAACAATGAAATTAAACCTTGTAACTAATAAAAAAGGATTTGAATTAACTAAAAAGGGTTATAATAAACAAATAGAATATAGAATAGGTTCTAGACTTATTAATTAAAAATAATAATTTTTTTATTCAGGTCGTTAATAACAAGTGGAGAACACCAACGGATTTAAGGTAAGAGATCCTCCCCCTTTTTACTCTTAATCAAGATTGTTCTCTATGCTATGCCTTTTTGTGTAATACCAAGTGATGAGGTACATTTATACACCTTCACTATACTCCTATAATGTTTTATAATTGATGAGAAACCCCATATCTGTAAATACCCGTAAAATTCAAGGGAAATTTTTTCTTAATTTTCTTTGGGATTTTACAGGAATGCAGTTTCTGACGGCACCTGATTCTGAGGCCCGGTGTGCCCGGAATCAATTTCTGAAGTTTAGCTCGGGTACGTTCAGTGAATGAACGAGAGGATTTTCCTAACTATTGAACCAGTGCTCAGAATCAAAATCCGAGGGCACCAATGAAACCGCAGTGCCAGTAATTGCTTAGGAACACCTTTTCTGGAGTTGTGTTTGCTCGGGTGTGGTTATTTAAAAAAAGGGTTAACTAATGAATAAAATAAAATTTGTGCAAGAATTTTTATTTTATGTTCTAAGTAGTTTAAACCTACTTATGGAAGTTGAGGTGGGACCCACTATATACTAACCCCTCTTGATAGGATATTAGTGAGGTGGGCCTCACACGAGCCCCACCTTTTCAACTTCCTCAAACCCCCATTATTTTGTAACACACCCGCACCCCCTTATTAAATGCCAAGTCAACTCTCACATTAATTGGACTGTTAAGACTCTTCAATTAATTCAATTATTTGAATGAATTCTTTTGAATTTCAATTGGAATGTTGGCTTCTGTGTGTTAATTAAATAAGACAAAGTCTTATTTCATTAGGGGTTGCTTCGTTGTGTTGAGAGGGAGAGTTCCAAGAAGAACTTCATCTTCCTCCTTGAAGAACACGAAGAACACACCGACATCGACGAAGAACGCCGCCCTCCGACGAAGGAAGACGAAGAACGCTAATTCCTCAGAGATCGATGATGCGACATCGTGTACCGCGACGCCGACGATATTCTTCTCTGCGACGCCGTGTACTGCAACATCGACGACGCTTACGAAGCCTCCTTCCTCGACGTCGTCTTCTGCGACGTCTTTTTTCCACGATGAACCTCGTTCGACAACTTCATCGAGGAAGGAGTTAATTTTTGTTCGTGTTTTATTTTTTGTTCATCGAATTTTATATTGGGCCGCCTATTATCGTAATAACGGGAGGTGGTCAGACCGCACGAACACGACCGACCCTCCTCCCCCTTTGATGTTTTACTTGTTGCGGCAAGAGCAAAGGTAGCGCGGTGCAACGACAGCGCGTGGAAGCAAGAGGAACGGGTGAAGATGTGCGGCGCCGTCGCGCCGTGCCGTTGAGGCCGAACGAAGCCGCGACACCGTCGCGCCGCGCCGCGCCGGAGAACCACGAAGAAGCCGCGGTCAGAGCGGGGCCGCGGAGGAGAGGCACAGCGCCGTTGCACCGTGCCGGTAGGACAAGGTTGCGACCTATGGCCGCGGTGGTGTGGGGAGCGGCTGCCGGAACCGCCGGCCGCCGGTGCAAGGATGGCGGGACCCGCGTGGGGTCCTATGGTGACACACTGACCGGATTGGCCGGCTGGTTTCCGAGAAAGCCGGGGGTCGTAACTCATGGTTGGCTAATGGAGCCCCCCCCCCCCCCCTCGTGGGGGGCCGTTTCTCAAACAGGGGGGCTGTGCGCCCCCCCCCCCCTTTCCGCGACGGCTCGGCCAGCGCCGAGCTGGCCATGCGGGTCGTGCCCGCGCCAGGCCAACCGGCCACCCAGGTCGGACCGGCAGCACCGGGCTGGGCCACCCAGGCTGGGCCATGCTGCGCCCTAATGGACTGGACCCAGACCAGGTTCGGGTCGACCCGGTTCGGGCAGACACAGGGGGTCTTGGGCCGGGTCGGTCTGGGCCCAAAACCCCTATTTCCGGACAGTTCTGTTGAAAACGCCCGTATCTTGGGCTACTGACCTCCGATCAACGCACTGTCAGTTGAGATGTGATTATTGAATCGAGAAGGGAATTTTGGTATATTACACCTAAGGTTTCAGCAAACTTTGTGTACGACCGGGTTGGTTCAAGCACAAAACCAACCGGGCCCTCGGAGCGGAAACACTTATAACTTGAGCTCCGGACGTCCGATTGACATGCCGTCGATTTTGTTGGTTTCCTCTTAGTGAGACGGAAATTTTGGCTTACTCTGATCAAGGTTCAGACACCGTTGGAGTGCGGTCGGGTTGGTTTTGACTTATAAACCAACTGGGCCCTTGGAACGAAAAAGCCAATAACTCTGAGACCGGGCGTACGATTGACGCGCCGTCTGTCATGCTGAGTTCCTTTTGTCGAGACATAACTTTTGGATACATCAACTCCAGACTACGTGTCAGTTGATGTATTAATCCCCCTTGGCTCGTGGAGCAGACCCTCTCGGAATCGAGCATGCTGTGTGCGGGAACCCTAGAGGTGGCTGCGACTGCGACGATGATGACGACTGCACTGAAATCCTCCGTGGGTTCAGAAGCGATTCCGACTGCACTGAAAAACTCTATGGGTTTGATAGCAATAAAGAATACACTGAAATCCTCCATGGGTTCGACATCAACGAAGACCGTACTAAAATCCTCCGTGAGTTCGACGACGATGACTACTGTTCTTGTATCCTATATGGGTCTGGCAGTACTACTGTTCGTGTATCCTACGTGGGTCCGGCAATGTTTGACTCTGTTCTTGTATCCTACATTGGTCTGGAAGAGTAGCTGGTTTTTTTATCCTACGTGGGTCCCAACTTAGATGAATCAGTGGCTACATCTGATCATCTCTATCACCTTACGAAGAAATATACCTGTGTGAGCTGAGTCTTGACTTTCAATCATTATCTTCGATATGAATGATTTGATTTCTATGTGGATTGTGTTGTGCTTTCCTGTGTCGATTGGGTTGAAATATCCTGTGTGGACGTGATCGAACTTGGGCTCAGATGTTGGAGCCGAACTGGAATTGATGACTTAGGTATATGTATGGTCATATACCTAAGTAGTGTTGGATGTTACTTCGTGATTGTATCTTTCCTTTGTGGATTATACTTTGTGGATTCTGGGAGACCTTCGTGGGTCTCAGGGTCCCTACTGAGTAGTGTATACTCACCCCTGCATGGGATATGCCCGCACTACGTTGTGTTGGATGCAGACGACGGAGAGTGCTGATCGTGGTTGAGGCTTGTAGAGCAAGTCGGTACCTGGAGGTGGACCACTGGGCGGGACGTACACGGAGCGGACGGCCGGACCTGAGGAGATGAGGAGGCTATCTGTACCCACCCTTCAAGTGGGACTTCCAGTGGACAGCTCGACGTTTCTTCTTAAATTTTATTTTATGTACTTTCTTTCCAGTTGTACTTTACTTTCAGTTTGGGTTTGTATTCTGGCCCATTTACTTTCCGCACTTACTATTGTACCCAGTTTTACTTAGTGTCTACTTCTGCTTGCTTACTCTGTGGTGGTTGTTTACTTTATAAAGGCATTTCCTTCCCCTTTTTGTCGGGATTTACGCCTTGGTTGTAGTCTCCATCCCCTGGCCTATGGGAGGTGGGCTTGGGGTAGTCACGACACGGGTCCTGAGGATGGGTTGTGACCAATTGGTATCAGAGGAGTTCTGTTCTACCGTAGAACTCAAGACTTTGATATTTATTCTATGTGAAGCAATAGTGTTAAGGGTATTGAGTGTGGTTATCAGTCCAGGGAGTCCAGTGTTGGTGCGACAGTCGACGTATCCGTACACCAGGACCCTAACTTATGATTTCTGTCTCAATGCACGAAAACATTGATTGCATGTGTGTTTCAAAAGTTTTCTTTGTGATTACTTTGTGTCAGCTCACCAGGTATACTATTTGACCGTGGCGTACCTTTTTCTTTCAGGATGGCCCCACAACGGCATCCAGCTAGGGTTCCGAGCTTTGTGCGAGATGACAGCCCACCGAGCGACGAGGCCTCGGTGCATGGCCCTTTTTCAGCGGAGGCACCGATGGTACATCTACCCGCCAAGCCACCGATGCCACCATCCCCAGCCGCTGAGAGTGAACGTCGCCTTAGTGCACTGCATGAGTTTCAGCATTAGATACCACCCATTTTCCGTGGGGAGACGGACCCTCAGGAAGCCGAGGATTGGCCGGAGGCGGTTGTATGAGTTTTCAGGTTAGTGGGGACACCAGCTGCCCTCATGTTGATCCTTGTAGAGAGCCTCCTGCACGCGGCAGTAGGAAGATGGTAAAGCTTGATGATCCAGGTGCACAACTAGGCATCTCTCCTCTGGACGGACTTTGAGAGCCTCTTCCGCTCGAAGTTCTCCCCAGCCACCCTCCGTGCGGTGTGCATCCAAGAGCTACAACAGCAGCGGCAGGGAAGCATGACGGTCGCCCAGTACTCAGCGACATTTAGCGATCTTTTGCGCTTTTCGATGGAAATGGTACGGGACCCATTCTTCTAGGCCCAGACCTTCGAGCAGGGACTGAGGCATAAGATCAGCGCATCGATGATCTCCTTCAGAATTCCGACACAGGAAGTAGTAATGGAGTGAGCCCTTCTAATAGAGAGCTTTCTTGCTGAGCCTACACCAGCAGCGAGACCTACTGCAGGGCGGCACGTAGCAGAGTCATCTGCAGCTGGCAGTCGATGTATGTCACAGGGGTCCAGGCGGACCAGACCTTCAGGCGGACAACCTCAGGACACTGGCTCAGAGGTGCGGGGCACATGGCGCAGAGCCAGCCTTCCGAGGAGCAGACAGTGCTACGCATGCGGCGAGAAGGGCCACATGGCTCGTGACTGCCCGACCCGCCGTGAAGAGGAGCAGCAGACGGTTGAGGGGCCACCCAAGCAGAGGCAGAGGGTCGACCGTGGTAGTCCACAGGGATCAGGTGGATGAGGTAGAGGAGCTGTCCGAGCAGCGGGTGGTGGGAAACGCTTTGAGGCTTTACCACCACCACCACCACCAGTAGGTCCACCCCGAGCACAGGGAGCTGGCGGGCAGAGACAGGCTTAGCTTCGGGAAGCAGAGGCCTACGACCCCGTCATGCCAAAGATGATTCGAGGTACTATCTATTTCTACTCCACCCTTTCTGCAGTTTTTATAGAAACAAGAGCGAGTCATTCTTTTATTGTCGCTGCCCTTGTTCAGAGCTCGGAGATTCCGACGGAGCTGTTGGCTCGATCCTTACAGCTAGAGACTCCTACGGGGTCAGACTCGACAATTACACACTGGTTCTGGCAGTGTGAGCTTACTCTAGGAGGTGAGATCTTCGGCTGGGATCTTCTTGTAGTAGCGTCGAGGCCTTACAACGTCATCTTGGGCATGGATTGGTTATCTACAGTCCATGCTCAGATCAACTGTATTAGGTGCAAGGTGCGATGTGTTCGCACCGATGGGAGCAGGTTCACCTTCACCGGTGAGAGGGGAGCCTTAGTAGCGCAGGATGGACTCACGCAGAGGAGAGGAAAACTGATCACTTATCAGTTGGTTATCCTCATCCTAGGAGCAGTTGACGTGTGGAGTTTGAGTTTTCCTGTAGTGGTGGATCAGTAAGCGGACGTCTTTCCTGACGACGTTCTAGGACTACCTCCTCGTAGAGAGGTAGAATTTTATATTGATCTGTACCCTGGGACAACCCTGATATCCACCCCAACATATTGGATGGCTCCCTATAAGCTTCGAGAGCTACGGGTACAGCTGGAGGACTTTTAGGGAAAGGGATTCATCCGACCCAGTGTTTCACCCTGGGCTTCCCTGATTTTGTTCGCCAAGAAGGCGGACGGGAGCTTGTGACTGTGTGTCAATTACCGTCTCCGGAACCAGGTGACCGTGAGTAATAAGTATCTACTACCGAGGATTGGCGACCTCTTCGATCAGCTCAAGGGAGCACGGTGGTTCTCAAAGATAGACCTCAGGTCAGGCTATCATTAGCTCATAGTTCGGGATGAGGACGTGCAGAAGACGGCCTTCAGATGTCGGTATGGCCACTATGAGTTCTTGGTTATGCCTTTCGTTGTAACCAACGCCCTAGCAGTGTTCATGGGTCTCATGAATAGGATATTTAAGCCATACCTCGATTGATTTGTCATGGTCTTCATCGACGACATTTTAATTTACTCGACCACTGAGGAGGAGCACGCCTACCACTTTCGGGTTGTACTTGACACACTTCGAGAGCACTAGATTTACGGTAATCTCTTGAAGTGTCAGTTCTGGATACGTGAGGTCCACTTCTTGGGACACATCATCTCTGAGGCGGGAGTTGTTGTGGATCCTGCGAAGATCGAGGCAGTGCTAGCTTGGGAGCCACCCAGGAGCGCGATGGAGGTGCAGAGTTTCTTGGGGCTAGCTGGGTACTACCGGAGGTTTGTGCCAGACTTCTCCAGAGTTGCGGAACCACTTTCAGCTTTGACGAAGAATAGGAAACCCTTCATGTGGTCAGATAGATGTCAGCAGAGCTTCCAGAAGCTGAGATAGAGATTGACCAGCACACCTATCTTGAGGCTACCAGAGGAGGGAGTGGGGTACGTAGTCTACTATGATGCATCAGGGACCAGACTCGTATGTGTCCTGATGCAGGAGAGGGCAGTGATCGCCTATGGATCACGATAGTTGAGGAAGCATGAGAAAAACTACGCTACCCATGACCTGGAGTTAGCAGTAGTGGTCTTTGCTCTGAAGATGTGGCGACACTATTTGATGGGCGAGCGCTTTACAGTCTACTCTGACCACCAGAGTCTCAGGTACATCTTCTCGCAGAAGGACCTGAATCTGAGACAGCGGTGATGGATCGAGTCCCTCCATGACTATTAATTTGAGATAGTATATACTCCTAGGAAGTGGAACATAGTAGCCGATGCTCTCGGCATGAGGATGGGTATTCAGCTACTCGGGGAGGCGATGGAGCAGCTAGCCGCTTTGAAGATATCCTTCATGGATAGAGATGGAGCAACCTTTCTTCAGTCACTCACAATCACTCCTCCACTTCTTCAGCGGGTCATAGAGGCACAGTGTGGGGATGTAGACTGTGAGACGTGGCATGCACAGATATCCTCAGGACAGGAACCTGATGGATTCTTTGTGGGAGGAGAGCACGTCGTCCTTTTCAGAGGACATACCATGGTATCAACTGCTTTACATGAGGAGGTGCTGAGGGATTTTAACACTTCCCCTTTAGCGGTACATCCAGGAGTAGCAAAGATGTACCAGGATCTCAGACGACAGCACTGGGGGCCAGGTATGAAGAAGGCTGTAGCTGAGTTCGTTTCTCGATGCCTCACCTGTCATAATGTGAAGGCGGAGCACCAGGTACCAGCAGGATTGGTGCAGCCCTTAGAGGTCCCGGAATGGAAGTGGGATGGGATATCTATGGACTTCGTGACTGGACTTCCACACACTTCCAGAGGTCATGACTCCATTTGGGTGATTGTCGACCGACTCTCCAAGTCGGCCCACTTCTTACCCATTAGAGAGTAGGGCTCATTGGCGAGTTTTGGACGCCTCTACATCCAGAAGATTATACGGCTTCATGGTGTGCCATCATCTATCATCTCTGATAGATATTCTTGCTTTACTTCCTAGCTTTGGAAGGGGTTGCAGGAGGCATTAGGGATACAGCTACGACTGAGCACCGCCTTTCACCCTCAGACAAATGGTCAGATGGAGAGGACCATTCAGACTCTTGAGGACATGCTCCGTGCATCTATCCTCGACTTTGGTCGCAGCTGGGAGGACCACCTACCCTTGGTGGAGTTCGCGTACAACAACAACTACCACTACACCATCAGAATGACATCATATGAGGCATTGTACGACCGACTTTGCAGATCACCTCTATGCTGGACAGACCCAGGGGAGTCAGCACTTGTGGGACCATAGATGGTCCAGGCCATGACAGAGAAGGTCCAGGTCATCCAGGAGCAGATGAGGACAACTCAGAGCCAACATAAGTCATATGCTGAAAGGAGGTGGAGACCACTAGAGTTCGAGTATGGAGACCACGTCTTCTTACGGGTCTCACCTCAACATGGATTACAGAGATTTGGCCGAGGCGGAAAGTTGTCTCCGCGTTTCATCGGACATTTTTAGGTCCTCAGCAGGATAGGAGAGGTGGATTATTGCCTGGATCTACCACCTCAGTTGCACCGGGTGCATGACGTCTTCCACGTATCTCAGCTGAGGAGATACGTGCATGACCCGACACAAATCATCGACCATGTGGAGTTGGACGTTGATGACGTGGAAACTTTTTCGGAGGTCCTGGTGGAGATAGAAGATCGACCGAAGTGGGTCCTACATGGGCAGTCGATTCCTCTAGTGCACATCAGATGGCAGCACGATAACCTCCAGGAGAGCACTTGGGAGCAGGTGGCTCAGATGCGTGCACATTACCCTCATTTGTTCCCCTAGTTTGTGATGTATCTTTACGGGGACGTAAAGCCCTGAGGTGGGAGTAATCTAAAGACCCGTAAAATTCAAGGGAAATTTTTTCTTTATTTTCTTTGGGATTTTACAAGAACACAGTTTCTGACGGCACCTTATTCCGAGGCCCGGTGTGCCCAGAATCAATTTCTGAAGTTTAGCTCGGGTATGTTCAGTGAACGAACGAGCGGGTTTTCCTAACTTTTGAACCAGTACTCGAAATCGAAATTCGAGGGTACCAATGAAACCGTAGCGCCGGTAATTTCTTAGGAACACCTTTTCTGGAGTTGCGTTTGCTCGGGTGTGGTTATTTAAAAAAAAGGGTTAACTAATGAATAAAATAAAAGTTGTGTAACAATTTTTATTTTATGTTCTAAGTAGTTTAAACCTACTTATGGAAGTTGAGGTGGGACCCAATATATCCTAACCCCTCTTGATAGGATATTAGTGAGTTGGGACCCACATGAGCCCCACCTTTTTAACTTCCTCAAACCCCCATTATTTTGTAACACACCCGCACCCCCTTATTAAATTCCAAGTCAACTCTCACATTAATTGGACTGTTACGACTCTTCAATTAATTCAATTAATTGAATGAATTATTTTGAATTTCAAATGGAATGGTGGCTTGTGTGTGTTAATAAAATAAGAAAAAGTCTTATTTCATTAGGGGTTGCTTCTTTGTGTTGAGAGGGAGAGTTCCACGAAGAACTTCATCTTCCTCCTTGAAGAATGCGAAGAACGCACCGACACCGATGAGGAATGCCGACCTACGACTAAGGATGACAAAGAACGCTAATTCCTCGGAGATCGATGATGCGACACCATGTACCGTGACGCCGATGTTCCTCTTCTCTGCAACGTTGTGTACCGCGACGTCGATGAATCTTACAGAGCCTCCTTCCTCGACAACGTCTTCCGCAACATCTTTTTTCTGCGACGAACCTCGTTTGAAAACTTCATCGAGGTAGGGGTTAATTTTTGTTCGGGTTTTCTTTTCCGTTCATCGACTTTTATATTGGGCCACCTGTTATCGTAATAACAGGAGGAGGTCGGGCCGCACGAACACGACCAAACCTCCTCCCCCTTTGATGTTGTACTTTTTGCGGCACGAGTGAAGGAAGTGCGGTGCAATGACACCGCGCAGAAGCAAGATGAACAGGCGAAGATGCGCGGCGCCGTCGTGACGTGCCGTTGAGGCCGAACAAAGCCGCGGCGCCGTCGCGCCTCTCTGGAGAACCACGAAGAAGCCACGACCGGAGCGGGGCCACGGTGCTGTCGCACCGCGCTGGTCGGAAAAGGCCGCGGCCTATGGCCGTGGTGGTGCGGGGAGCGGAGACCGGAACTACGGGCCGCTGGTGCAAGGAGGGCAGGACCCGAGGGGGGTCCCGCGGTGACACACAGGCCGACTTGGCCGGTCGGTTTCCGAGAAATCTAGGGGTCGTAACCACCAGCTCGCTAATGGCGGGCCCCCTCGTGGGCGGCCGTTTCTCAAACAGGGGGGCAGCGCACCCCCCCCTTCCGCGACGGCTCAGACAGTGCCGAGATGGCCATGCGGGCCGCGCCCGCGCCAGGCCAACCGACCGCACTGGGCTGGGCCGCGCCGGCTGGGCCGGGCAGTGCCGGCTAGGCCGGGCCGCACCGGCTAGGCTAGGCCGCGCCCTAATGGGCCGGACCCGGACCCGGTTCGGGCAGACCCAGGGGGTCTTGGGCCGGGTCGGTCCGGGCCCAAAACCCCCTATTTCCGGACAGTTCCGTTCAAACGCCTGTATCATGGGTTACAGACCTCCGATTGATGCACCTTCAGTTGAGATGCGATCCTTGGATTGATACGATCCTTTCAGTATATTAAACTCAAGGATTTGGAGAACTTTGGGTACGACCGGGTTGGTTCGAGTATGAAACCAACTGGGCCCTCGGAGCGGAAACGCTTATAACTTGAGCTCCGGACATCCGATTGACGTTTCGTCGACTTTGTTGGTTTGATCTTAGTGAGGTGGACCTTTTGGATTACTATGCTCGAGGTTCAGATGTAGTTGGAGTGTAGTCGTGTTGGTTTTTACTTAAAAGATAACAGGGTCCCTGGAACGAAAAAGCCAATAACTCTCAGACCAGGCGTCTGATTGACGCGCCGTATGTCACGTTAAGTTCCTTTTGTTGAGATGGAACTTTGGGATACATCAACTCCAGACTACGTGTCAGTTGATGTATCGACCCCCCTTGACTCGTGGAGCGGACCCTCCCGGAATCGAGCATGCTATGTGCAGGAACCCTAGAGCTGGCTGCGACCGCGACGGCGATGACGACTGCACTGAAATCCTCCGTGGGTTCGGCGGCGACGATGACTGCACTGAAATCATCAGTGGGTTCGACAATGATGAATACAACACTAAAATCCTCCATGGGTTTGGCAGTGACGAAGACCGTACTGAAATCCTCTGTGGGTTCGACGACGATGACTACTATTCTTGTATCCTACGTGGGTCTGGCAGTACTACTGTTCGTGTATCCTACATGGGTCCGGCAGTGTTTGACTCTGTTCTTGTATCCTACGTGGGTCTGGTAGAGTAGCTGGTTTTTGTATCTTATGTGGGTCCCAGCTTAGAAGAATCAGTGGCTACATCTGATCATCTCTATCACCTTACGAAGAAATATACCTGTGTGAGCTGAGTCTTGACTTTCAATCATTATCTTCAATATGAATGTTTTGCTTCCTATGTGGATTGTGTTGTGCTTTCCTGTGTGGATTGGGTTGAAATATCCTGTGTGGACGTGATCGAACTTGGGCTCGGATGTTGGAGCCGAACTGGAATTGATGACTTAGGTATATGTATGGGCATATACCTAAGTAGTTTTGGATGTTACTTCGTGATTGTATCTTTCCTTTGTGGATTATCCTTTGTGGATTCTGGGAGACCTTCTAGGGTATCGGGGTCCCAACTGAGTAGCGTATTCTCACCCCTGCACAGGCTATGCCCGCACTACGTTGTGTTGGATGCAGATGACGGACAACACTGATCATGGTTGAGGCTTGTGGGGCAAGTCGGTACCTGGAGGTGGACCACTGGGCGGGACGTACACGGAGCGGACGACTGTACTAGAGGAGCTATGGAGCCAATCTGTACCCACCCTTCAGGTGGGACTTCCAGTGGACGGCTCGACGTTGCTTCTTTACATTCATTTGTTGTACTTTTTTTCCAGTTGTACTTTACTTTAAGTTTGGGTTTTTATTCTGGGCCATTTAATTTCCGCACTTACTATTGTACCCAGTTTTACATAGTGTCTACTTCTACTTGCTTACTCTGTGGTGATTTTTTACTTTATAAAGGCAATGCCTTCCCCTTTTTGTCGGGATTTACGGCTTGGTTCTAGTCACCAGCCCCTGGCCTATGGGAGGCGGTCTTAGGGTAGTCACATAACGGGTCCCAAGGACAGGTTGTGACATTATCTCTCTCATCAAGCCCTCTTAGTTACACCTGATACCATGCGAACAAACCATGATGGATTCTACCTGAACTTCTTTTATTCCTTCAGGTTTCTCTATCTTTATTTTTACCAAAATGTTGTTGTCTTTTATTTTATGTATAACTTAAAAATTCTGTTTATATGCTCCAAACTCATGTTCCAAGATCCATCTCTCATTCTCTTTCGGGGATATACATGCTTTTAAGTGAATCTCTCCTCGATACTTCCCAATAAGCACACTCATTTTAATCGAACTTCCCGAAATTTTACCCAATTTTAAGTGCAATCTATCTTTTTTTTAAGACAACATTATATTTTTAAATTAAGTATTTTTATTATGAAAACCTTCATGGTTCAATTCTTGTTTTATATAAAATAATGTCTTCTTTAAAATTTTAAAAGCTCCATGGTATTTTCCATAAAACCGCACAAAAATGTTTTAATGCTAATGCTTCTAAAATACATTTCTCATATGTTGTCACTTATGCTTGACAACACTTACCAAGTTATATGCCTATTTTACCCTATGAACATCCATGTATTTTTTAATTCTTTCCTTACATGGACACTTTCATGGTACTCCCATTGGTTATGATTTATGTCATGATTGCGGTACCCAATTCTTTACATGGGTACCCTTATGTTTGTGTATGGTTGATTATGTATGATTGTATATGTGGTAAGAATATTTATGTGGTAATAATATTCAAAAAAATGTTGATATGGGTGCACCCAGATAGCGCTCCAATTAATTAGGTAAGGATAAGCATCATGAGATGCGACATGAAACGGGATTGGCAGTTAGCCTTGACCCGTACTGAAATGGGAAACGAGATTGGCGGTTAGCTTTGACCCATACTAAAGAAATGTTTTATGATTCTACCACATTTATATGATTCCAAGTTTATATGATCCCATTCTTATATTATATGATTTTATCAGTTTCATTCTTTGGATATCATTATGTCATGCCTTATAACTCTTGTGCTTGAGATGTATCCTTATGTTCATTCCCTTACTGGGCTTTTTAGCTCACCCCTTTGTTCATGTGTTCCCCAGGGTACCCTATACAGATTTAAGGCCTCAAAGAAAGTTAGAAGCTCATTATGGAGATTATATAAAGAAGTTTATTTAGCCCATGTTTTATGTTATATGTACCTAGTCTTCCAAGACACCAGACTTAACGATCCTTGTCTTGTACTCTGATGATTAATTATGCTTAAAATCATGAAATATTTTATGTAAAAGGATCAGGTAACTATATAAAATTTGGTTCAAAACTTTAAAATAATGAAAATAATATCATTATTCTTATATATGAATGATATTATTCCAAAATAATCACTTTCTTAACCACACTCATCCACATATTATACCATGTTCTTGTCTCGGTCGGTTTAACCACTTACTTGAACAATATTACAAATTTATATCACGAATGATTATGGTAACTTAAATAGTGGTATTATTATACATGAATTTTAAAATAATGTTTTGGTTATGGTTTATTAAAATTTATGTTATTATTATTGTACCACCCTTTTGTTCATTAAAAATTTAAAAATATGCTCTTCACCAATTTTGTCATCACAAATCACAACTAAAATACTTATGAAACGAAATTATAAAATTATAAGTAATTATAAAACATATATTATAGTACCTATAATAATCTATTAATGATGAAATTCGAATATATTAAAAAAATAAACAATTTCATTATGATACCAGGTTTAAACAAATAATCGAAGCTGATAACACCTGATGATGAAAATAAAATATAATTAACTAATATATTGGAAATGAATGTTTGTAAAACATGTTTATAAAAGATTATAAATGTGAATAAGGTTCTTATATAGATTATTAATTTAATTATTATTTTATACATAATGATATAGAATTTTCATCTAATAGGGATTTAAGGCAAGTGTGTTTTGTATCAATTTCCTTTGAGACATTTTTATGAACCCAATTTTAATTTAAATAGTGTGTATACTAGATATTATATATATATTATCAAGAATTTTCTTTTATTCATGGAATTTTATGTTCAATTTATATGTTTCTATTTGAATTAATTTTTATAAAAATGTTTCTTAATCCATAAAGTATATTGATATCTCAAAACCTCATTCTTTGAGTTATGATATTTATTATTTAACATATTGCTTCCATTCATGGGTTATTAAACCATAAAAATTTAATATATTTAATTTTTTTATTAATATATGATAATGAAATTAATTTTTAATTCAAATATCCTTCTATGATGAATTTTTTTTCTCATAAAATTATAATGTCGTTAAGAAAAATTATGATCCTTCCTATGTAAGTCTCCTATCTTCCATATTCATTTTTTTTATTCCCTCCAAAATTATCCTTTTTATTTGGAACCCAAATCGTTTTTACTCATGTAATATTAATATTTACCATTTAATATTTTCAAAATAATTTTTATTTCATCATTTATGAAGTGGGATTTAAAAAAATGTATTTTAATACATAAAAAAGGATTTCCTTCCTTGTTCGTTTGTTTAATATCCCCACAAATTTCCTTCATAATAGATTTATTCCTTTTACATGGATATATTAATATGATTATTTCTAAAATATATATTTTTGAAAATGGTTTTTCATGATACCTCCTTGAAAATGACTCATAAATTTCTCTTTTTATGGTGTTGGCATAAATGTTTTATAAAACCACTTTAACCATTCCACATTAATTTTATTATTTATGTTAAACAATTTTTTTACCTTTTTTAGAGTTTTGATTCATGGATTAACTTATAAATCAATTTTTATTTTTTTATTTTGGTGTAATGAACTCATGATATCAAATAATATAATTCCCGATCCCTTCTAATGTGATTCCTTTTGAGGTATTATACTTAAGAAGGTGTTGTAATTTATGTAAATATCCTTCAAAGTTTTTATATTAAACTTGGGATAAACATTAATAATATCATGAAAATTATTTATCTCTATTTCTTACGATCATATATTTTTGTTTATTTATTGGAGAAATTATTTTCTTCACTATATACTATTACTCTATATGATGTTAGTTTGAGGGATTCTTACATCGAGTGCAATTTCATTTATTGATTAGATAAATATTTAAAATCTATCTACTTTTCATTTAAACAAATATGTTTATTTATTATTAAGAAATTTTATTTATTTATTTTTTATTTTATTTATTCCTTCATATGATAAATACATTTGGCATAATTAGTGATGTCTGTGGCCCAAAATATTCCTTCGATACATTATTAGGTCCCATGAGACAAAATTGGTTAGTAATTTAGTGTATGCCTACCAATTTGTTTAGATGTATTATTTGTGGTCTTTTAAATAAGTATATACATTGGAACAAATACATTCCAAATATGACATTATGAATTATATCCCAATGAAAACAATTATTTATCCATGTGATTATGTATATTATTATGCCATTTATGAATTTATTTTAAACACTTATAATCTATTATATAAAATTATTTGATTATAATTTATTTCTTAACTTATTATTCATTCCTTTTTTATTCTATGATGGTTTCTATTATACACTATCCCTTTTTGAGTTCTTGAGATCACATTTCATGGTCTCTATTTCCCAATGTTTGGAAGAAATATATTACACATGATATGCCTAGAAGAATAACAAGTGTGGGGAATTTATTGGAGATATTAAAGATTTAATATAATTTAACTAGTTCCCAATGATGTAAAAAATATCAATTTTATGAAATATTCATGTTATATATTAGATAATTATGTGTTTTAATTATCTAAAACTATAATAAAAAAAATCATGAGAATGTATGTAATGAAATATTCACTCCAAATCATCTAAATATGGGAAACTTACATATAAAATACCACATTAAGTACCATGGATAAAAATAGAATTATAAATATTATGTTAAATAGGTATTATGTACATCATATAAGTTAGAAAAGGTGCATAATATGAAACATGTCTCAAATATGGAAAATTGAGATGAAATTACCCAATAACTTTGGAAACTTTTGAATCAAAATCCATTGAAATATAAAACTTTAAAAGTAACTTTAAATAGAATTTTAATTTATTTAATTATGAAAAAGTATGTATAATATGCATTATATAAACCATATAAATTAAAATTGATGCATAATATGAAACATGTCTCAAACAAGGTAAATTGAGATGAAAATATGATTTATGATAAAATAATTAAACATGGAATTAAATGAAAATAAAAATAAAATAAAAGGTTAATAACTTAAAAAAATACCTCAATTAAGGTAAATTTATGTGAAAAAACATACCATGGATTTTATCTTAATCAGACACACCCTAACCTCATTGAATACATGCATGTTCTCTTAGTGAGCCAATTGAAAATGAAGGATTTGAGACCTTTTCTTGCAATCATAGGTTACCGAATATGATATAGGTTTTTTATTAAGATTATATGATTAGGTATTAAAGGGTAAAATAAAGGAAATTGTTTTATTAGAGGTGGGTATTAAAGGGAACCTTTTATATGTGATCTTTTGTAAATTTTTTGTAAAAATCCATTCTGTAATAAGTAAGGAATGTAATTTCTCATGGAAAGTGGATATAAAGATGAGAAATAATAAATATAATATAATTATAGGTTTATAAATCCATAAAAACTTATTTTGGGATATTTTTAATGATATTATTGGACTTTATCCCATAGAGAAATACATATACCTAATTTTTTCACAATGGGAAGTTAACTTTTACTATAGTAAGTTTTTTTTATCCAGAAAATAAAATTGAAATTATTAACTAATTTGAAAATGGTTATTAAAAATATAAAATACATTTTATTATATTGAAATTTTAAATTATATCAAAATTACCTTTAATATAAGAATTCTGAATACAAAAAAAAACTTTCTGAAAAAAAAATTAAGCATAAAATGAATTTATTTTTATTAATTACTAAGTAATAATAATTAGATGAATGGTAGTCTATTTTCTAATATATATAAACACTAAGTTTCATTAAAAACATTCTTTAATTTGAATTTATTAAATTTATTATGATAAAAATAGACAACAAATAGAAAACAATTCTAAAAAATATCGCCTTTTACCATAAAAAGATTTTATATTAATCTATTATCAATTGATAATAAATATATAAATGAATATTAATTTTTTATATGTATAATTAATAAATTTCATTAAATTTAATAATACCAAAATGATAAATTTATATTTTAAATAAAAAAATTCTGTATACCATAAAAATGTTTTCATATTATTTTTAATTTAGATATGAATTATAAAATTAGTGTTCCTTGTAGTAATTTAATTATTTCTTGGATTTTATTAATTTATTTTATTAATAATTCATTTAATTTTATCAATAAATTTTATTGATATTATTCTTTAAATGTAATAAATTTATAGAAAATACATAAATTATAAAAATAGTTTATTTATAATCAATAACATTTTGAAAATTGAATTATTATATTTGAATCCTTATTACAAAATCATTTATTTTATTTTAAACAATAATTATAATGAAAATTTATATTTTAAAATCTATAAAATATTTGTATAAATTAATAATATACTAGTAATTCTAAATTGGTAACATGTTTTCTAGTATCATACCCAATAAATACATTCCCCTTTATAATGGCCATATAACAAATGTATTACCCTAATTACATCATGTAAATTAATTCCATTACAACTTCACAAAGCACAATTATCATTCTATTAGTCTCCATTTTGTATTTTACAAAGTGGCTTAACCTTTCATGATGTTATTTATAATTATAGGTTTAGTTTTACTATGATTTTTAAGGGTGTAGATTTTATACAGAATTTCTTAGTTCTAAAGGAATTATTATTTTAAATTGATTGTCAGTTTTTAATTTATAGACTTTTATGGGATGCAATCATCCATGGTAAGTAATAATACTTGGAGTGTACTTCTTGATTTCATATATTTGTTTTTTGTAATGTTTAATTATGGGTGAATAAATTATTGTTAGATTTATTCATATATTACCTGAATTATTTTCTACTTTAGTTCAATTATTTTGAAAGAATAAAAAAATATTTAAGAATTATAGATATATATTTTAATGAATGAAAATGATTCCTAAAATTGGGGGTGTTACATTCTCCCCTTAAATAAATTACATCCTTGTAAATTTAATTTCTATTATAGATGAGAATAAACGAGGGTATTATCAACTTAGTCATCACCAAATATATAATTTATAACAAGATATCAACTTTATTGTCTTGTATATGACTTATAAACTTACATTTTAACAAACTAACTCAAAAAAACCCCTCATGATTAGTTTTTAAGGACCATATAGTGATTATGATTTCCACAGGGAGTTAATAGTTAACCTTTCACTAATATATGCTTATAGGTTGATTTGGGAAATGAAATTTGATTTACCTATCCTGAAAATTAATATGGAGTCTTTGTAGAGAGATCCAATAAATACCCAAATTCATAAAAAAATTATTAATGGAAGAATATTAATATTTTAAAGAAGTATATTCAAAAAACGTTTTTTTAGATATGAGTTTTAAAATATCGATGAAAACATTGTACCATTATAATATCTCAATAATAATTCAATATGAAATCATATGTGTGGTGATATGATGCTTCTAAAAAATATTCTAGATATAAAGGAGTGGGTAAAAATATAATCAAAAAAGACATTTTTAGTTATTGAGTGGATGATTAGTATACATTTTAACCTTCAATTACATGAACAAAATAAGTAATTGTAATTTAATAGGCCTTACCTTTGTCTCTTGGGCTAGGAGGTTAGTAATGTATATTATCCTTGTTATCCCTTGGGTTATGGAACATATTTTCATAATTCTCAAATTCCATAAATTTGATGAATTGAAGTGCGTGTGGGGAATTAAGATGATATTTCATTCCATACATTTAATTAGTTGGCCTCTTCACATAACATAGATATTCAAATTATTAATGGAAAAACCATCCATACTTAAAAATACATTACCATTACTATTAATAAATTTCCTTGATACTTCCTCCCATATTTTTGGAATTTTGGAAGGTGAATTTTCTTTCCACCAGGTTATTTATAATTTGATATTGTATGAAACTCCATTTTACTTATCTTTTCTCTACTACCATGTGGATATTTGTTATCTCTAATTTAAACTTCCAACTTGAGGGAATATCAAATAATTTTTTAATAGTTTCTTATGTATCTCATGGTTAATTATTTTTAGGGGCTTAGTTTTAATTCATTAAATAATTGATCAATTTTTATTTTAGGTTTAATGATAAATAAATAGGTTTACCCTTCAATTATTGTTAATTTTTCTTCATAAGTACCAATATATTCACCATTTTTTACTTTTTCTCAAATAATTACCTCTCTATTTTTGTGATAAGAGTTTTTTGAAACTATTTATTGAAAAATACCTCCTAAAAATCCTCACATTTTAAATAAATTTTTTACTCTTCCCTCATGTTATTGATTATGGTCCACAATTGCTCAATTTCACCTTCCAAATAATAGACAATTAAAAAACATTCATACTCAGAGATCTAGAGTATTGAAAATAATTTTTCTATTATATAGATCCATTGATAAATAAATATTGGATTAGAGGACCTAAAAAAGGATGGTGGTCATTGACTCATGAAAGAATAAATAAAATTTTTCTCTTTATTTTGTTCATTTGTTATCTCAAAATGGTTTAGGATATTATTTATAAACATAGGTGTCATTTCCATGAAGTCATGCACTCCAACTCCAATCCCATTTGTTTTCCTATTGGTGAAATCAACCCATTGCCAATAAAACTCATTATTAACTTGGTTCCTCCTATATCTATCCAATTACTTAAAATAAAAATGGGTAATATGAGTAATAAACCATAATATCTTAAGAAAATTAGATTAAATAATCATATAAATATGAAAATAAATCCTAAGACGTATTAATTTGTGACAACATTATTCTACCCTATGATACATTCAATTTAACTATGACATAATTATATCAACCTATTACCCTTTAAATTTAATATAAAATAATTTATGTTAGGTTCTTATAATCCCCCAAAATAAATAAACTTTGATTTAATACAAAAAAATAACCCAAGCCCCACACTCCTAGATTAGGTGCTAAATTACAAACATTAAACACACGATTTATACCAATTAATTAAAACAAATAAAATCATGCATATATTTTACATAATTTCCAAAAATTACACATAAATAAATAAAAAATCCTTAGAACCTAGAAGATTTATGTCACTAGAGATTATCTACCTAAATTAATTATTTTTCATAATTTCTCCAACATTTTCTACAAATATCCTTCTCACATCCCATCCTTTTGGACACACTATACTTAATAATTCTCTTTATTAACATGGGAATATAAAAATAAGGAATATTTAAGTAAAATTATTTGTAATGAAAAAAATTATCAATGTTTCATAAAGGTTTGATTTATAATAATGAGAAAAAACATGAAAATGGGATGAATATATAATTAAAAATAACTACAAATCATTATATTTGTCAGTAATGTATGATAGAGGGGAATATAACCTCAATTGGATAATTATTAAAGCATAACATATACCATAGAATTATAATTCTTAAATAGGGGATAATAATCATGAATCATGGAACATAATATAGGAATGTGGAATGACATAGAAATATGGAAAACCATTGGAATAATAAGTCTAACACTGTAAACATATCTAAAAAACAAACATGTCCATGAATAAGTTTGTGAACATGGAAAAATAAAATCACATCTATTTATAGGTGGTTAACATAACTAAACACAATAATGTTAATGCACATAGTTTTATAAATAGCTATACCCATTCATGTCCATGGACAAAGTTATGAGAATTACTAAGAAATAATCATGTTCATATATTAAGATAAAAAATAATAATTTCCAAACACAAAGTCATGAACATATATATATAATAATCATGTCCACACATAAAGTTTCAAATATATATAGATAACAAACATGTTCATGAACAATGTTTCAAACATATCTAAATAATAATTATTTCTATGCTCAATACCTTTATCTAATGAGATATAAAGATTTACCAATTCCTTAGAAGGGTATTTCAAACCCACCCTTCATATAGTGTTAAAATATACATATGTTTTCTATATAAAATATATCATATATATTATTATGAAAAACTTATGGAAAAAATATGCGTCACATAAAATGATCAAATTATATCAAATAAGTTCAAATCAATATTAGTTTTGGTTGATACCAATAATTAAATCACCCAAATTGAGTATATCATAAGAGAATTAAGGGGTGATTTAGGAAAATTAACTCCAAAAAATATATATAATTTATATATATATAGGATAATGTTAGTGAAATCTTAAAAAGAGTTTTTATAAGACAATTTTAGAATTTTTATAAAAAGGTTGAAATTACAAGTCACTATAAAAAACAATTTTTGATAAGGTGACTATAATAATTTAGTAAAAAATTATTTTAAATGAATCCCCAATAATGTAACCTAAACAATTAATTAATTTTATGTAAATAATTATATAGTGCATGAAACAAAATATAAAGAAGTGAAAATAAATTCCTTCTTAATCTTTTTTTGGTTTTTTTAAAGAAAACCAACGTCAATGAAAATGTTATAAAACTTATGTTTTAAGAGATATAAAATAAAATGTGAGGATTTTAAAAGATAATAAATATTTAAATTTACATATAAGATTTTTTTTTCTAATAATGAATATGGACATAAAAAATAAAGAAATAATAGATAGGAGGTGAATTATTCTTAACGACATCATATTTTTATAATAAAATAAATTCATCAAAGAATAATATTATGGAATGAAAACATAATTTTAAAAGAGATAAAGAGAAAACAAAACATAAAGTAGAGGAAAATCAATGATGTAACGAACAAAAAAAACATAATAAAGGAGTAGAGTGTATGACTCGATAAAAAAATATTAAGTCAAAAAACCCTTATACTTTAATTTTTTTTTTTAATTTTGAAAGAAAATAATTTATTAAATAATGAGAATAGAAATTAATTTATAAAAAGACTAATACTTGGAGAGTAATATTTATAGAGAAAAATAGAGTGAATGGTTGGAAAAAAAATCATGCATAAAGCTTAAAAAATGATTACGACTCAATTAAAATAAATTGAATTGAGAAAACCCTTATGACTTTGGTATAAATTGTATTAAAATACCATGAAAGAGTGAACTTAAAATGAAACTTCAAATACATGAATAAAAATAAAATTTTTAAAGATATGTCAACAAGTTAGTATATAAACCTTATAAAATTGAATATATACATAATAAAAAACATGTCCCAATAGAAGTAAATTGAGATTAAAAGCCATCCTCTATTTAGTAAATTATAAATATAAATACTCCTCGATTTAATAATAAGCATATAAACTAAAAACATGCCCCAATGAAGGGAAATTAAGATAGAATCCCCTTCATTTGACCCCATTTGGTTTGACAAACTCTAACCTCATTTAATACTTGAATCTTCTCTTAGATATCCTCTTATAAATAAAAGATTTGGCATTATTTATTAAAGCTATATTTTACCAAATATTAAAGTGGATTTTTTAAGATATAATTTGGTCCGTGATTTAATATGAAAGATAAGAAAATGAGTTCTTTGAGGTGGGTAATAGAGGGTTATTTCTACAGGTGAGGTTGCATTGAATTTTTATAAGTTCTCATTCCTTAATGAGTATGGAATGGAATTTATCTTGGAAATTAATTCCAAATTAGAAAAAGAGTTAAGATAAAATAATGGTAGGTTTATGAAGTTATCATCCACTCATTAAGGGATAATATTTCATGATATTTTAGGCCTTTATCCCATAGTTAAATCCATATACCTTATTTTACCTTTATTTTGGTAACTAAATTTTTACGTTAATAACTAATTTTTATGCTGACTGAAAATTAAATTTTTATTATTCAAATAATTTTGAGGAAAAAGTGAGAAACCATACATGAATTCACAACACCATGACATCAAGAGTTAAATGGAAAAATTAAACCTCAACAGACCAAAAATCAAGATCAAGGAAAACCCTCACAATAAGAGAGAAGCTTCTCCCAGTAACTAAAACATTAAGTCCAGCTTCCATCATCTCATCACAGCACGACTAGTTGTACCATGCCAAAGAGCACTGGAATAATACCAAATTCCATAGCCATACCCTCTCAAAAATCTAATTCCAAGAATCCATGAAACAGTGAAACCTCTTTCCCTATACTATATATGGAGCATCTCCTTGCATGATAATGGTTGGAGAATCCCTTGAGCTGCGGACCACCAAGGCCAAAATCGAAATCAATTTCAGAAAACCATCACTATCATCCTTCCATCCAAATCATAGTCATGAAAAATAAAACATAGACCAAACAAAATTCTTGTTTCCATAAAAAATGTTTAAATATAAGTATGGAGATAAAACATCAAGGGAAATAACTAGTCTCGCAGAAGATGAAGAACCATAAAATCAACACCAAACCATAGATTCAGCAAACACCATCGCACAGACTGAACCAACACATCCAAAACCATAGAAAACATCAAAATAAAAATTACATACCAAAATCGCAAATAGACACAATAGAAAAAATATACAACCAAATTAAAAATAAAAGATCCAAGAAACATCACCATAAGATCAGCCTCCCAAATGCCGACCACCAGAAGGAGGCTAAGCCAAAAACCAAATCATGCCAACACCAGATTCTGTCGCCACCAAAAATCCCATCAGAGAAGACTACATCAAACCCTCAAAACACCCAATACACCACAGAGCATAGAGATGACCCTAAAATGCCAAAAAATTGACCACATGATGATGTTACACTAAAAATGATAGAACCCACAAATGCTCTGATCGGGTAAGATGATGAACAAAGCGACCTTCGTCACAAACCCGTCTTACGCTCATGGATGATGGGATGAAATTATGCATAAAAATAAAACTGAACTTATTACCTAGTATAAAAATTATTATCACAAATATTAAATATATTTTATTTTAATGAATTTCTAAAATTTATAACAAATAGTTTTAATATAAGAACACATAACATGGATTTTTTTTCCGAAAAAATATTTTTTAATAATAAAATCAACATTTTATTATTAATTTCCATGAAATAATCAACAAATTGATTTTAGTGTGTTTTATTATATACATAAACACTATATTTAATTAAAATAATTTATTAATAGTGATTGATTATATTTTTTTAGATAAAAATACAAAAAACATAGAAAAATAATTCTTTGAAAAATATCTATTCATACCTTTAAATGATTTTATCATTATTTATAAAAAAAAATTATAATCAATTTATGAATGATTATTCATTTTTATATGTATGGGAAATATATTTCATAATATTTAATACTCCCAATATGAGAAATTTATCTTTTAAATAAAATCATATAATAGGAAATAAAAATAATGGGTTGAAACAAAATATTTTGTTTATCCATTTATTATTTAGTCAATATTCTTTTTAGTTATTTAATTATTTATTGATGTTATTAATTTCCATTAATTATTTAATGAATTTTTTCAATAAATTTTATTGATATTATTTATTACACTTAATAAATCTTAAAAAATATGAAAATGATAAAAAAGGTTTCCTTATAATCATTGGTATTTTCACAAATTAATTAGTATATTTTTATCCTTATTAAAAAAATATTAATTTTTTGGAACAAAATATTTATAATTAAAATTTATATTTCAAAATATATGTAAAAATTATGTATATTAACTACATATGTGTAATTCCTAACCAGTAACATGTTTATTGGTATTACACAAATGGACTATATACCCTTTTTATTAGTCATATATGACTATATTACCCTAATTACTTCCAATAAAATAATTATTTTATAACTAAAAAACGAAAAATTCTCATTCCTATAGTTTTATTTAGGATTTTACAAAACAATTTCTTCTTTCAGGATGTTTTTTCTCATTATTGGTTTAGTTTATCTAAAAAATTATTCTAAAGAGTGAAGATGGTCTATATAACATTCTTGTTATAAAGATATTTTTATTTTCTATTTATTTTCCTATTTTAATTTATGTACTTTTATGGGATGTAATCGTCCATGGAATTTAATAATATATGGTGTGTAATACTTGGCTTCTTGTTTCTTTTTGGAAAATTTTCATTATTAGTGAATATAGTGTTGTTAGTTCAATACATATCTTGAATAAATTATTTTCTACTCAAATTTAATTATTTTAAAATAACCTAAAAAACCTATTTAAGAATCATAGAAACATAGTTTATGGAAATAATATGATTTATAAAACATGGGGTGTTACATTCACACTCACTTATTTCTTTTCTATCCAAATTCATTTGTGATAAAGTGGTGATAATCCATCAAGTCACGTACCTAGCGATGACCACTTGCTTTCTATGGAACTTTCTAACCCAAGTATTTTCACAAATAAGTGATATTAAATATCTAGAATTCACTTAAATAAGGTAACATAAAGGGGATCCACTTTACCCTTACGTTTAAGAACTCACATTTAGAGGAGGACCACAAAAATCATAAAGTATTTCCTTTGTGCGAGATTTTATAGAAATACCAAAATTGAAACCTAAAAAGAAACATGTGAATAATGGATAAAAATGTTTTTATCTGTGATTGTTCCTTCCTCAATAAAGACGTATATAGAAATCGATACATGAATCTCTTCTCGAATCACCCAAGTGGAAGCTGATTTATGGGTAATTTTCATGAATCTCTTTTGTAAAGAATATCCCTCAAACACCATTAATTGTGGACCATTCATTAAAGCCCTTCCTGAATCAAGAATCTTTAAATTCCATCCATTTTCAGAAGCTGTGTTGTTTTATTTCAAACAAAATCTTATGTGATAACCACTAGTAGAAAAAGAGGCTTCCATTTCAGACCATTAATTTTAGTTTTTCTAAAATAGATATTTAAAGTAATGAAACATCCTTTTAATGTCAGTTTTCTAGGAAACTATCCTTAAAAGCAATTATGAGTTAACTTTCACATCAGTTTTCTATAAAACTGATGTGAAAATTAATAAACAAAAATTGTAACTATAGTTTAATAGAAAAAATATGTTAAATGTATCACTAGTAAAAACATAGTTTTTTACGTCGGTATTTTAAAAGTAGGTTTTTAAAAATCGATGTTAAAAGATCTCGGTTATAGAAATTTTAATGGAAGTTTCTAAAAAATGGATGTTATAAGTATTATTTTAACATCTATTATTTATATAATGTATGATAAAATAAGTTATTGGATAATATTTAGTTTCTCAATATTCTTTTTTAGAGGTCACAGAGCCAAAACAGACTTATATATCAAAAGTTATAGCCAACACAAGTTTTAAGTGATTCTTTAGAGATATCAAACTTAGTAAAACAATAACATTTTTAAACATATGTCTGTTTTGTCTCCATGACTAGTAAAATTTATACTAGTGATACAAAATAGTCATCTATAAATAATTTTAATTTTATTTCATTAAAAAACCAATATTTAAAGTCATTTTAAATATTCATTTTAAAAAACTATCATTAAAAGAAACCATTAATATCGGGATTTAAAATATAGAATCTAAGAAAAAAATTTAAATATTTTTAATACATCTATTTAAAATTTACTTTTAATATTTTTTTTCAAAAAATCTATTTTTAATTGTTCTATTTAATTTTTTTTTGAAAATTGATGTTAAATATTGGATTTTTTTTAAATAGTCACATTACTGATTTTCAATTTTTCACATCGCATGCTCATGAATTTTATCATCCCACTTAGGAATAAAAAGTGAAAATGTGGTTTTTTATTTTTTTCATATAAATACATCTATGAATTAATTTTGGTTGATATTTTTTATTTCCATATCATTTAATATGTAATCAACTCATATTTCACCATTAGATCTCTTAAGAGTTGCAATCTATCCATATTATATTTTTATTGTCAATTTATTTCGATTATATAATTTTCGATGATTTTTTTGATGAATATAATTATTTCAAGGATGATAAAGGTTAGATATTAGAACTATAATATAATCCATATAATGCCTCATGAGTTTTTAATCATGAAGAAAACAAAATTCAAAAAAATAACTCTATTATCAGAGGAAACAAGAACACGTATGGATAAGAAGGAAAATAATAACTTTTATTTTTTTATTTTGATGTTTCAATTTTACATTATTTATCATATTATTCAAACAAAGATATATTATTTCACTACTAGAAAAACAGGTATTTGCGACGGGATCCCGTCGCAAATGGCTTTTTGCGACGGGGTCCCGTCGCAAATGACCCGTTGCTGAAAACGGTGTCGCAATAACATTTTTTTGCGACGGGCCCGTCGCTAAAGCCCTTTTCCGCGACGGGGAGAATCTCCGTCGCAACTAGTACTCCATATATTTGTAAAAAACTATTTGCGACGGGGCCCTTCACAAAAACTATTTAAAAAAAATAATAATAATACTATTTGCGACGGGAATAGTATCCCGTCGCAAATACTATAAAAAAAAATTGTTAATAAATTATTTTAATTTATATAATAATAATCCAATTATAATTCGAAAATAAAAAATAATAAAATATTAATAAATGATTTTAATTAATATAATAATAGAATTATAATTCACAAATAAAATTAATAAATTATTTTAATTAATATAATAATAATAGAATTATAATTCAAAAATAAAAAATAATAGAATATTAATAAATATTTTATAATGAGACAGAAAATACGAATAGAAAAAAAAATCATATTTTGATTTCACAAATTTTATAAAATAAATACACACTCTAATCTGAAGGAGGGGGGGGGGGAGGGGGGGATCTGCAGATGGTGGTGGAGGAAACTCCATCCCTAAAGCATGAGTGAGTCGGCGCATATACTCCATCTGCTCCTGATGCTGCTGCTACCACCGACTCGTCTGCTCCTCGTACAGCTGCTGCTGGCGTCGACGCTCCTCCTCATGCTGCTGACACATCTGCTCCTGCTCCTGTCGGAGACTCTCTATCAGTGCAGTCTGAGATCGCAACTGATCCTCATACTGTGTAGCAGAAGAAGATGCACGAGCTCCTCTCGAGCTGGACGCTGACATCGCAGCACTGCCATAATAATCTCCGGGAGTCAGTCGAGAGATGATACCAACTACCGGGCCCTTCTCGAAGGCATACTGGGTGACCTGCATCCATGCCGCCTCATCAAACTGACGGCTAGTGGTCTAATATGATGACTCGGCCTGACTCTCAGGCCGGGCCTATGACGCTGCGGCCTCATATGACTCCTGTAGTTGCAGTTTAATAATAAAATTGTGAATATATTATATACAGTTAATTTTTAAACTTGAAAACAAATAATACTAACCACGATGTGATGCTGACGATCACCTCTGAGCTCCTCAGTAGCAGGATCACTATACATCCTCTGATATACGTCGTACTCCGTAATATCGGGGTGCTCGACAGCCTATAAGAATAAAAAATAAACTGTTAATATTTATAGTTATATAAAATATTTATAAATAATGTACGTACTAGATGCTGTCTATGAGTACTGAAAGAATGACTCCCAGCTCGATGAGTCACCTCCTGTCTCCCCCGATTCTGCCTCCCCACCGATGATCTCCTCTGATAGGCACCACTCAACCAGTGCACACATAATCCATCCCATACATGGGATGAAATGTACTCTGGTTGGTGTGCTCTACATGACTCGTCAAAATCTGACACTCATGCTTTCTTCATCGCAACTTTTCTTAAATTGTGAAAAAACTGACGAAGGCGATCACGCATGGCCACCTCCCATGCCTCGTGGATGGCGTCACATATGGTATCCTCGATCGGATACCATAAACCCTAAAAATAAATCAAAATATCAAGTTAGAAATGAAATAATTTTCAAAATAAAAATTATTTATTTACGTACGTACCAACCAATGGCCAAACATGGCCTGCTGCACATCAATGGGAATCTGCTCCCATGTGGTCCACGGCTGAGAGAAATAGTTGCGCAAAATAACGTTGCCCTGTCCGACTGCTATATGCGGAAAACTGTAAAAATAATAAACATTTATTATGTGAATAGATTAATGAAATCTTAGTCAAATCAACAGGTTATCACACAGGTTATCACACCTCAGTGTGCGTGGATCAAACCCAAGACGTGGACGTCGCTCGGGGACGGGGTCAGGAATCATCAATCGTGCAAGACCGCGCCCCCTCTGCATACTCCCAGGAGCGCCTACAGGCTGAGGGTCATTTGGCAGCAACTCATCCGCATCGAAAGTCAGGTCAGCATCCGGCAACTCACGAAATGTGGTGTCGTCCATCTGAAACAGAAAATGTTAATGTTGTTAGCAAATAATTCATAATTACTATTATATATACATATATACATATTATGATTGTATATAAATACCATGGAATTCTATCAGTGTTCATCTTCATCATCATCTTCATATATGTCAATGTCATCTTCATATTCCTCCTCAACATCATCGATATCCATTCGAGTTACAGTTGCTTCATCTCTTACCATTTCAAATTCATATGTGACATCATTAACATCATCGTCATCACCGACTCTTAAATGTGGGGTGTCGTCATCGATACTCATGTCTCTTTGCAAAAAAGATTGATTTTGAGTACTCTCTTGAAAAACTTCAATTCTTTGCACATCAGTGAAAGCACATTCACTTTGACTAAACTGATTGTCTCGAATTTTGATTTTTATTACACTCCACCAATCAGTCAAGTCTCTTGATGTAGCACAGTACTTTGCGTAATAAACATTATGTGCCTGTTGAGCCAATAAGAATGGTTCATTTACTGCGAGAACACTTTTACAATTAATATCGATGATTCCATGAGTCGGATGAACATGCACGCCTCTCTCTGTATCCAACCACCGACATTTGAACATGGTTATGTAATGTTGTCCAAGATAACATAGTTCAATGATTTCATCAAGTATGCCATAAAAGTCAACTTCATTTTCCCGATGATGAGATCCTCTCAAACTAACTCCACTGTTCATTGTTTTTTTCGATTCCCCATATGCATGTGTGTGGAATCGAAATCCATTCACCACATATGCATTATAAGTTTTAACAAGTTTGGAAGGTGGGTTACTCAATACACACAGCCGTTTGTCAATTTTATCAGCATGTCGAGACACCTGAAAATTTGTGAAATAATTATCAATATAGTAAACTATACATTGAATGAGTTTCTAAAAGATAAAGAATTTATGTTACCAGTTTTTGAAACCACTGAGAGAAATTTTTCAGTCGACGTTCTTCGAGAGCAGCTGCTATAATTTGTGGAATTTGTTTCTTGATATGATTATCATACAACATATAAAAACAAAAGTTATTTACTGTAACATAAATGATAGAATAAGTGATATAAACACTTACAGTACAACTGATGTCATCTCTTCACAGTTGAGCAGAACATACATATGAGCTCTATGATGTTCATCATCTGAAAGCCAGCGTTCATAAACTCCACCAAAACCAAGATCTGACTGGTTAAAAACAGATAATTGATTGTCGATTTCATCAATATTCCTCTCGTTCTGTCCCATTCGGTTGTGTTTTGAAGGATACTCAGATTCAAAATAATGGGAGCAGAAAAAAGATATTTCCTCTTGCAAATAAGCTTCTGCAATAGATCCTTCAACAGATGCTTTGTTACGCACTTTTCTTTTCAATTTTTTCATGCATCTTTCAAATGGGTACATCCATCGAAACTGTACTGGACCTCCACATTTGGCTTCATATGGAAAATGTAACATCAAATGTTCCATTGAGTCGAAGAAAGATGGCGGAAATATTTTTTCCAGTTTACATATAATTACAACAACATCTTTTTCAAGTTTTCCTAGAGCATCATAATCTGCTGTAGCCGTACAAATTTCCCGAAAAAATTGAGACATGTCTGTTATGGAATCCCAAATCACAGAATTCAACAGACCTCTTAATCCAATGGGTAGCAGTCTTTCCATTATAACATGACAATCATGACTTTTTAATCCAGTAATATGACCATTCTTTACACATCTACCCAAATTGGAATCACAACCATCTGGAAGTCTCAAATCTGCAATCCACTGACAAAATAATAAACGGTTTTCTTTAGACAGTATATAAGCTGATTTTGGTTTCAGTAACCTTTCTGTTTTGACATTCTCAAACAGTTCCAATTCTGAACGCCTGCAAATTTGGGCAAGATCTAAACGTGCATTTACATTGTCTTTGCTCTTTCCTGGCGTATCCAAAACTGTATGAAACAAATTATCAAAACAGTTCTTCTCAATATGCATGACATCTAACATGTGTCGGACCAACAAATCAGACCAATATGGCAAATCCCAAAATATGCTACGTTTAATCCAACTGTGTTCTTTCCCAAAACCAGAAATTTTCTATTGGTTTATTGTGGGACCAAAAGTGATGGGAGGTAATGAAAGTACAACTGATTTTAACTCCGAACCTGATAGTATTTTTGGAGGTCCTTCTCTTTCAACTGTTCCTTTTCTGAAATGAGATCTGTTTCTGCAAAAAGGATGATCATCTGGAAGAAACCTGCGATGACAGTCAAAATAACAAGGTTTCTTTCCATGAATGAGCATAAATGCTTTGCTCTCTCCCATACAGTAATGACATGATTTCTGACCATGTGTACTCCAGCCAGATAACATCCCATAAGCCGGGAAGTCACTTATTGTCCACATCAATGCTGCTCTCAGTATGAAATTCTGTTCCGTTGCAACATCATATGTACTGACACCAGTACTCCACAATAAATTTAATTCATCAATCAATGGTTTCAAATAAACATCAATATTTTTCTTCGGATGTCCTGGAATTAGTAAAGTCAAAAAGATATATGGCTCCTTCATCAACATCCATGGAGGTAAATTGTACGGAGTTAAAAAAACAGGCCAACATGAATATTGACAACCATAAGATCCAAACAGACAGAAACCATCAGTGGAAAGCCCCAGTCGAACATTTCTAGCTTCTAAAGCAAAGGATGGATGCACTCTATCAAAATGTTTCCATGAATCACCATCGGCTGGATGATTCAAGCTTTTATCAGTTGAAATATTCTCTTTATTCCATGACATCATTGTCGCTGTATTCTTAGACATGAATAAACGCTGGAGTCTGGATGTAAGCGAAAAATATCTGAACTGTTTTACAGGAATCAAACCAGACTTCCCGTGTTGTCCTTCTTTATATCTCAGTTGCCCACATGTGGGACAACTATCCAACGACTCATTTTCCCCAGAATATAAAATGCAGTCATTTGAACATGCATGAATCTTCTGTCAAGTAAGTCCCAAATTTCGAACCAGCCTCTTACTCTCATAGTAATTTGCAGGTAAAACATTTCCTTCGGGTAACAGTGTTTTAAGCAAAGAAAATATCTGGTCAAAACAGGTGTTTGAAATTCCGTTATCTGATTTGATAGCCATAAATTTTGCAACTGATTCTAATTTTCTCATCTTGCAGCCAGGATATAATGCATCCTCAGCAGACTTCAACAACTCATAAAATTCAGACGGTGCCAACTCAGGATTTGAAGCTATATCAGCCGGAGTTTCTGTATGTTGAACAGATGAACCTGCAACATCATGTACTAAATCTTGAAACCGGGATGGATCCAGAATCAAGTTGGTATCACCTGCTCTAGAACCACGTTCACCGTGTTGATACCAAAATACATAATCTGGTTGAAAACCAAAATGCAAGAGATGTTCTCCCACTTTGTCAAACGTGTCAAACGTTCTCAATGCACATTTTCTGCAAGGGCATTTTATTTTTCCTTCTGAAACAAATTCTGGATTTGATGCCACAAATGATAAAAAAGTCTCCACACCCTCTACATATACTGGATTTAAACCAGAACCGTTTGGATTTCTACGTTGATTTATCCATATGCGGTCACCTAATAATGATTGTTGACGACCTTGTTGTTCCATATTTCTCTATAAAATATAAAAGCATTACTGGTTTTGAATAATTTGTCAGAAAAAACACTCAAGCTAGGATAATTATAGAGTTTAGATCATACACGACTGACGCAAACTTTTTATTGAGATAGACCTAAAAATTGACCCTTTAAGAATTAAATATGTTGAGAATAAAGCAAAACATGTTACAAATATTGATAATTTTAATATTATATAAATTTTTTATTATTTTCATAGTACTAATATTATTGGTAAGTATTACTAATTAT
The DNA here is from genome assembly GCA_963277665.1 of Viscum album. NCBI lineage: Eukaryota > Viridiplantae > Streptophyta > Magnoliopsida > Santalales > Viscaceae > Viscum > Viscum album. The sequence goes on from OY728143.1 coordinate 1,436,519,140, forward strand.
TACTAATTATTACTAATTATTGGTAATTATTACTAATTATTACCAATTATTGGTAATTATTACTAATTATTGGTAATTATTACTAGTCATTGATAATTATTACTAATTATTGGTAATTATTACTAATTATTGGTAATTATTACTAATTATTACTAATTATTGGTAATTATTGGTAATTATTGGTAATTATTACTAATTATTACTAATTATTGGTAATTATTGGTAATTATTACTAATTATTACTAATTATTACTAATTATTGGTAATTATTTGTAATTATTACTAATTATTGGTAATTAATACTAATTATTGGTAATTATTGTAATTATTACTAATTAATGGTAATTATTGGTAATTATTACTAATTATTGGTAAATATTACTAATAATTGGTAAATATTACTAATTATTGTTAAGTATTACTAATTATTGGTAATTATTACTAATTATTGGTAATTATTACTAATTATTACTAATTATTACTAATTATTGGTAATTATTACTAATTATTACTAATTATTGGTAATTATTACTAATTATTGGTAATTATTACTAATTATTACTAATTATTGGTAATTATTACTAATTATTACTAATTATTGGTAATTAATACTAATTATTACTAATTATTACTAATTATTGATAATTATTGGTAATTATTACTAATTATTGGTAATTATTGATAATTATTGGTAATTATTACTAATTATTGGTAATTATTACTAATTATTGGTAATTATTACTAATTATTGGTAATTATTACTAATTATTACTAATTGTTACTAATTATTGGTAATTATTACTAATTATTACTAATTATTGGTAATTATTGGAATTTATTGGTAATTATTACTAATTATTACTAATTATTACTAATTATTGGTAATTATTCGTAATTATTACTAATTATTGGTAATTAATACTAATTATTGGTAATTATTGGCAATTATTACTAATTAATGGAAATTATTGGTAATTATTACTAATTATTGGTAATTATTACTAATTATTACTAATTGTTACTAATTATTGGTAATTATTAGTAATTAATACTAATTATTGGTAATTATTGGAATTTATTGGTAATTATTACTAATTATTGGTAATTAATACTAATTATTGGTAATTATTTCTAATTATTACTAATTATTGATAATTATTACTAATTATTACTAATTATTACTAATTATTACTAATTTACCGGTAATTATTGGTAGTTATTACTAATTATTGCTAATTATTGCTAATTATTCCTAATTATTCCTAATTATTCCTAATTATTCTTAATTATTACTAATTATTATTAATTATTACTAATTATTCCTAATTATTACTAATTATTCCTAATTATTACTAATTATTACTAATTATTGGTAATTATTGGTAATTATTACTAATTATTGGTAATTATTACTAATTATTGGTAATTATTACTAATTATTGGTAGTTATTACTAATTATTGGTAATTATTACTAATTATTACTAATTATTACTATTTAGCGGTAATTATTTCTAATTATTACTAATTATTACTATTTACCGGTAATTATTACTATTTACCGGTAATAATTACTAATTATTGGTAATTATTACTAATTATTGGTAATTATTGATAATTATTGGTAATTATTACTAATTATTGGTAATTATTACTAATTATTACTAATTGTTACTAATTATTGGTAATTATTACTAATTATTACTAATTATTGGTAATTATTGGAATTTATTGGTAATTATTACTAATTATTACTAATTATTACTAATTATTGGTAATTATTCGTAATTATTATTAATTATTGGTAATTAATACTAATTATTGGTAATTATTGGTAATTATTACTAATTAATGGTAATTATTGGTAATTATTACTAATTATTGGTAATTATTACTAATTATTGGTAATTATTACTAATTATTACTAATTGTTACTAATTTTTGGTAATTATTACTAATTATTACTAATTATTGGTAATTATTGGAATTTATTGGTAATTATTACTAATTATTGGTAATTATTACTAATTATTGGTAATTATTTCTAATTATTACTAATTATTGATAATTATTACTAATTATTACTAATTATTACTAATTATTACTAATTTACCGGTAATTATTGGTAGTTATTACTAATTATTGCTAATTATTGCTAATTATTCCTAATTATTCCTAATTATTCCTAATTATTACTAATTATTACTAATTATTACTAATTATTCCTAATTATTACTAATTATTCCTAATTATTCCTAATTATTACTAATTATTGGTAATTATTGGTAATTATTACGAATTATTGGTAATTATTACTAATTATTGGTAATTATTACTAATTATTGGAAGTTATTACTAATTATTGGTAATTATTACTAATTATTACTAATTATTACTATTTAGCGGTAATTATTTCTAATTATTACTAATTATTACTATTTACCGTTAATTATTACTATTTACCGGTAATAATTACTAATTATTGGTAATTATTACTAATTATTGGTAATTATTACTAATTATTGGTAATTATTACTAATTATTGGTAATTATTACTAATTATTGGTAATTATTACTAATTATTGGTAATTATTACTAATTATTACTAATTGTTACTAATTATTGGAAATTATTACTAATTATTACTAATTATTGGTAATTATTGGAATTTATTGGTAATTATTACTAATTATTACTAATTATTACTAATTATTGGTAATTATTCGTAATTATTACTAATTATTGGTAATTAATACTAATTATTGGTAATTATTGGTAATTATTACTAATTAATGGTAATTATTGGTAATTATTACTAATTATTGGTAATTATTACTAATTATTGGTAATTATTACTAATTATTACTAATTGTTACTAATTATTGGTAATTATTACTAATTATTACTAATTATTGGTAATTATTGGAATTTATTGGTAATTATTACTAATTATTGGTAATTATTACTAATTATTGGTAATTATTACTAATTATTGGTAATTATTTCTAATTATTACTAATTATTGATAATTATTACTAATTATTACTAATTATTACTAATTATTACTAATTTACCGGTAATTATTGGTAGTTATTACTAATTATTGCTAATTATTGCTAATTATTGCTAATTATTCCTAATTATTCCTAATTATTCCTAATTATTCCTAATTATTCCTAATTATTACTAATTATTATTAATTATTACTAATTATTCCTAATTATTCCTAATTATTCCTAATTATTACTAATTTTTACTAATTATTGGTAATTATTGGTAATTATTACTAATTATTGGTAATTATTACTAATTATTGGTAATTATTACTAATTATTGGTAGTTATTACTAATTATTGGTAATTATTACTAATTATTACTAATTATTACTATTTAGCGGTAATTATTTCTAATTATTACTAATTATTACTATTTACCGGTAATTATTACTATTTACCGGTAATTATTACTAATTATGTCTAATTATTACTAATTATTGGTAATTATTACTAATTATTGGTAATTATTACTAATTATTACTAATTATTACTAATTATTACTATTTACCGGTAATTATTTCTAATTATTACTAATTATTACTATTTACTGATAATTATTACTAATTATTACTAATTATTGGTAATTATTACTAATTATTGCTAATTATTGCTAATTATTGCTAATTATTCCTAATTATTCCTAATTATTCCTAATTATTCCTAATTATTACTAATTATTATTAATTATTACTAGTTATTCCTAATTATTACTAATTATTCCTAATTATTACTAATTATTACTAATTATTGGTAATTATTGGTAATTATTACTAATTATTGGTAATTATTACTAATTATTGGTAATTATTACTAATTATTGGTAGTTATTACTAATTATTGGTAATTATTACTAATTATTACTAATTATTACTATTTAGCGGTAATTATTACCAATTATTACCAATTATTACCAATTATTACTAATTATTACTAATTATTACTAATTATTACTAATTATTACTAACTATTACTAATTATTACTAATTATTACTAATTATTTCTAATTATTACTAATTATTACTAATTATTGGTAATTATTCCTAATTATTCTTAATTATTACTAATTATTCTTAATTATTACTAATTAGTGGTAATTATTAGTAATTATTAATAATTATTACTAATTATTGATAATTAGTAATAATTATTACTAATTATTACTAATTATTGATAATTATTGGTAATTATTACTAATTATTGGTAAGTATTACTAATTATTGGTAAGTATTACTAATTATTGATAATTATTACTAATTATTGGTAATTATTACGAATTATTGGTAATTATTACTAATTATTACTAATTATTACTAATTATTACTAATTATTACTAATTATTGGTAATTATTGGTAATTGTTCTTAATTATGAGTAATTAAATGAATAATTACCAATAATTAGGAATAATTACCAATAATTAGGAATAATAACATTATTAGTATATTTTATTATTAATATTAAAATAATATAATTTTCTAATTTATATACAATTCTTCTTTCATCTGTGTGTTTTCTATCTCCATATACAAATAATACATGTGAAGACAGCAAACACACAGATGAAAAAAGAATTGTATATATATAAAAAATTATATTATTTTAATATTAATAATAAAATATATTAATAATTAAATAATGTTATTATTCCTAATTATTAGTATTTATTACTAATTATTAAGTTATAAAACAATGTAAACATAATTAAATTACAACTAATTAAGAATAATTAAAACTAATAAAACATTAAAACTAAATATTAAATTAAAATAAATATAAATAACTTGAAAATTGATCTGAGGTTGATCTCTGATCGTTCTTCAAAACTTCAATATCAACTCCGGAGAAAAAAATTAAACTTGAGAAAAACTGAACTGTAGAAATAAAATTTTGAGAGAAGAAGAAGATGAAATTTGAGAATGATTTGAAAAAAACGGATGAGGGTATTTATAGGTTTGATTAGTTGCGACAGGCCCATTTGCGACGGGATACCCGTCGCAAATACCTTAGCCAGCATTTATTACGGTCAACGGTTAAATAGTTATTTGCGACGGGTCCCGTCGCAAATAACCACCTGCCGACATACTATTTGCGACGAGGGAATATTCCCGTCGCAAATACCTTTTACCGCCGCCGGTTATTTGCGACGGGAATACTCCCCCGTCGCAAATACCTTTTACCGCCGCCGGTTATTTGCGACGAGAATATTCCCCCGTCGCAAATATGTTTCCCGCGATTTGGCGCGCAAAGGGCGCCAGTCCTTTTGCGACGGGGAAAGCGATCCCGTCGCAAAAAGGCTACTTATTTGCGACGGGCAAATACCCCCGTCGCAAATAACCCGTCGCAAATACCCATTTTTCCCGTAGTGTTTTATTTTTGAAAAAAATGATCCTTTAAAGAAGTAAAACTTCTAACAACTATAAAATTTGATCTTTATGCCATTTTTCTCTCTATGAACCACCAAATCGAAGCCAATGAAGAATTAAACTCTCCTAAAAATTGTGTTTTTATATAGCTTTAGTTACAAGAAAATTTAAGTTAAATATATTTTTAATAATATTTTTAACTTTAGTTTTTCTTATAACTAACATTAAATGTTGTTTTTTCATGTTAGTTCTAGATATAACAGATGTGAAAAGTGATTTTCTATGTTGATACTATTTTTCAATAAACGTTTTACATAATTCCACTTAAAGTTAATATAAATGACATCAAAAGTGTATGTTCAATGTTGTAAATAATAAAATCAGTTAAAAAAAAAATTTAAAACAAAAAATTTGATGTTAAAAGCCTCTTTGTACTAGTGAACCAATATTTCTAATGCAATGGTGAGTTTTTTCTTAATGGTTCAGGCGCATAAAGGATTTGACATGCACCTGGTACCTTTTTGAAGAATCCCAATTATGTGTAATTGGGCTTCCCTTGTTTCATCTATTTCACTTAGGTAATCCACTTGGGTTGAATCTATCTAAATGAAATTACTTTATTCCTTCTTTTTTGGACAAAGCCTTGAAAATCCCATTTTAACAAGGCCTCTAATATGGCCTCTTGAGATGCATGACCAGGCTATACACATCAATGTGAACACTATAAATCATTTATTTCCTAAATAATGGACCTCTTTAGGGGTTTCCTCCTAGTATAATAGAATAATAAGGCTAATAATGATAATGTATTCTTTTAGTAATGATTTCCTCTGTCATGAAGACACTAGTGAAACCTCCTATAGATCATACTGATCATCGTACCTCACCATATCTAATGTTCAATTATCCTTGGAACCCAGTAGACATATTTAATCCAATCAATGAGCTATAAATACATTATGTCCTCCTAATATATGTAAGAACCAACTCTTCCGGTCTTTTACTGAGTCATTATCCAGGACAAGATCACCTAGGTTCCATATTCATAAGCTCCACACATATCCTTCATATTCCTAAGTAAGTATTGGTCCTCCTCCTTAGGTTTATGGATTAATCAATCCCTCATTAATTATCTCACCCCTATGAACCATTTGTGCACTATATACACATGTAAGGAAAACCCATGTGTATTCCCTAACACATTTTCCTAGTTTGATATCCCCTATAAAACCTTCCTAAAAGGGATATATTCTTATTGAGTCATCATTACCTCAATGTTACAAATAACCTTTGAGTTAAACCATACTCTCTCTAGTTTAGTTACCAAAAAATACATTAAATTAGAAAGGGAAACCCATTCATGTTACCCACACCATCATTTTCTAGTAATTATTCACCCATTAGTCATTTCTACACAACTTTAAACTTCATAACATAATGTACTTATTGCATGATTTCAAACTGCGTGGACTGATCTAATCACATTACCTTAAAATATGAAAACAAAACTATGTGGTCTTTGATTCCTATTAACCAGAATACATAGGATTTGTCTTTGACATTCAATCTCAATGACCCATAGGTCCTAAATGCATGAACATAAAATAAACTTCACTTTCTCTTGGTTGAATGACATTAAAAGGCATCACACTAATCCTTGTTACTTGACTTTAATAGGTACAGTGTGACTTGTTAAGTGATAGTAAATTTAAAGGGATTTGATTCTCTTTATAAGGATATGTTGGAGTTCCTTTCTTATGGTATTGATCCCAATTTCATAATGCCTTTGATTTCCTATATGGTTATAAATTACAGTGCACCCAGATATACAAATTTAAACTATAGTATAACTACCAAGTAAAGGGAAAGTGGAGAACTTATTAAACATAGATATTCATATATCAATGAATGGATTCGATCAATTTATATCAAGATGGTAACCTGTAGTAGTACTAATACCAAGAAGGATTTTTGAATACATCCTAAATATTTAATAAACCTAGAGTAGGTAATAACTCCCCCTTAAAATGGTGAGGTGATACTAACCTCTCACCCTATCAACCAATTCATAAACCAAATAATCAATGGTAATGTTGTAACAAATTTATAACTATGGATATTGGGTCAATATAGAGTCTAAATTCATGGGAATACTAGATTATTATAAATAGTAGGAAATAGAAATAGGGTAACCATGTAATGAATAGATGGTCTCAACACCTCCCAAAAATGTTGTGTTTTGTCCTCTTCTTCTAAAGAAATATCTAGTGTAAAGTGAAAGAGTCCCTTGAATTGAATCATAAGCTCAGACAAGATTATGATTCCCTATTAGAGTGAAAGGAACTCTTGACACTTCACCACCTTCATCATCAATGAGAGGAAATCTACCTGGAACTAATTCTAGAAATATACCCATGAAATCTTGGATGCCTCATTCTATTTAAGAATTAGTAACCGACATTAGTGAACAACTCATTTCATATGAATATAAGCTAACAAAACCCAATGCTCTTTACTTTCATAGATCAAACTGAAAGTAAGCATTAAATCATCCAACTAGAAATCCATATTTAAATCAGATACACTCCCATCATACATTGCTAAACCATGATGTTACAACTCATAAATTTTCATCCAAGACTCATCATCCTTATCTAGGTCAATCCACCTATGGCTGATCATATAATCTCACTAAACCTCCCCAATATGAACCACATATAGACAATGACCAACAACCCTCGCTGTATGCATGTATAGAAACTCCTATTCCTGGTAGAATGAAATTTGTTAAGTCTATTCAATTAGATTCATTTTAACTCTCATAAAATCACCCCGATTCAACCAAAAGTGTAAAAAAACTTGATTCATGTACCTATCCTTGGTATCTACCCTGAAAGCAGTATTACCTCACTATGTGTGTTCAATAAGAACAATGTCCTTGAATTAGATCACAACTGTCTATAATCTCATGTGTTGTATCTGGTGTCCCTTGATACATCACACACTATGTTAGAATAATACTATTCTCCTACTAATACCATGAAATCCTCATAGGATCTTGACTATAAAATCTATTTTAAATCTTTTCAATAACTTTGATACCACTTTTTGAAAAAACCACCCCCATTGAGAACCCCTCATGGTCTTAGGTGAAGATGAGTGTGAACCGTGTAGCCCACATCCAATAGGTCATGTGTAACAACCTGAACCATTGGGGCCTGCCTAGCCAGTGGAAGCCTGAGCTTCTATAACCCCAAGACCTCATACAGAGGCTAGTGACTAGCAACAAGCACCAATAAGGCATAAATTAAATGAAGGAATTTTTCAAAAGTAACTATATGCATGAACCCGACTATCTTCATACAGAAGTGTTGAGGAATAATATTAAAATATTTTAACATCTAGATTAATAACCATGCTTCAAATAAGCTCTATGAAATACAAAAGAGTGTTACTATGTAATAAAAAATGTAAAAGTAAAAATAGATTACCATTCATAAAGGATGTCCCAATCTGAAGAAAACTACAATAGAAAATAGATTAGAGCCCGGGTTATGATCTCCAAGCCCCAACCACCACACACAGTCAATGCACTTTTCTCCACTAAAATCACTACTAATCTATCTATCATCTCCCCAATACATTACATGTGTGGGAAAATCCCTTGTGGGGGTGAGTATATACATACCCAGTATGGAACCCCAAAAACTGAAGAGGTAGAAATAGAAAAATGATAGAAATAGTAGATTCAACCCAAATTAAGAGAGAAATAGAACCCAACAACACACACACATGATCATATAAGAAACTTAGAAAAGAGAGAAAGGGGATCTCAATATCACATCCCATTGCAGGTCAATGAGTAATCATGATGCTAGGAAGGTCCATCATCGATATCAATCATCTCCCATGTCTAACTGAAGAAGTCATTAGGTGGGACCTTATCTCGCCACTATTCCATAGAATTTGTTAGAAAAATCTCCAAAAGATAGAGGACCATGAACCATTACCATAGGGGTATTCCACTCAGTAGATATAGGACCCATGCCCTTGTAAGGGAGTAACATCTCTATTTATGAACAAAATATGGGGGACCCTCACCGTAGTGTGATAGGAGAGTACCATCCCCATAGATAGAGGACTCATTCCCATTTAGGGGAGTACCATATATACATGGAGTAATGATCATGGGGGACCCATGCCATGGTGTGACAGAGGAGTACCATCCCCATTGATAGAAAACTCATTCCTTGAATATGGTAGTACCATCTCTAGATGAAATAATGAGTATGGGGGACCTAAATCCTGGTGCGATAGGAGAGTACCATCCCCATAGATAGAGGAACTCCACCTTGATTATGAGTGTACCATATCTACCTAGAATACTTATTATGGGGGAATTAAACCCTTATGTGATAAGGGATTACCATTCCCATAGATAGAGGACACACACCCTTAATTAGAGAGTATTATCTCAACTTGGAGTTTCCCCGATGATCATGCTCGGTCCCTTCCATCATCTAAATTCACCTAAAGAAACATCATGATTAGAAAATATCGAATCATATATGAAAATCTACTGTAAAGTACACCATCATTTTCTATAAAGAAAAACACTCAGGATATGCTACTCATAGGCCAAAATATGATTCAAAATGAAGAAGATAAGAGATGTAGTAGTCCCCAAACAAAGGGGATATCAGAAATGTATGGGGTCCACATGAAATGTGGCCCTACTATGCTACATAGATGTGTTATCCATTGGACACAAACCAGTGGCCATGCTACCATAAATGGTGTGTATAAGACCCACATGGAATGTGTTGACCACCTAGGGTCTACCTATGTCTTCTGGATGTGCCAGTGTCTATTAGGGAATTCCATATACCAATTCATGTACATGGATGTACTCAGGTACTAGCACATGCTCACACAGTCCTAAAGTACATGACATGTCCTCCCACATGGGGTCCTAGTCATGTGCAGCTGGTACATGGCCAAGAAAAACGGGAAGGGTCATATGGTGTGTATTCCCTATCCAAATGGCATGCGATCCGAATCTTTTTCTGAAACCATAGATTCCACATTTGGGTGACAACAAAAAATGTGTTCATCCCATTACATTTTGTGTAGTTGTGATTTTAAAATAAATTCAATTTATTCAGGTGAATTCTAGATTTGTAGCCACCATTGTGAATCATTCCATTTGACCAACCTAAACGGGGGGGGGGGGGGTTACCTTTGACCATTGATTCTGGCCACCTGATGCTTTTAAATCGTATCATGATCACCCATGGTGGTCCGTCGTGCATCCTACATGCCTCTTGTAACCCATAATCCATCCTAGATCCTAGATCTACAGAAATCATCACCCACATCCTGCAATGAATATTGATCCATCCAAAAATCTCCATCCCAATCCTCATTCACACAACCGACATGAATTATGAGGTTCAATCATACTTGAACCTGCCTTAGAATAGTTGAATCGTGATCCCATAGGCCAACAATGATGAATAAAGATAATGATTAGGGAAAATAACCATAACATGGGAGATAAAAACTATTGTCCATGTGTTCTTGGATAGTGATTGAAAAGTGAATAATCTCGGGTGATATCATTATATAAGACATAGTAAATTGGGTAAATTGTTTAATTTGACAATTAGATGATGTGAAGGGTGGGAATACATAGAATCAAAATAATATAATCAAATATTCATTCTCAATTGTTTATTCATGAAGAAAAACTAAAATTTATGATACCTACCTTTATTATGGATTTATTGTTGGTAATGAATGTATTTTACAATGATGTGAATGATTCACTGTGTCTACTGTCTATCGATCCACCTCGATCTGATCACCAATATTTGTTCAATGTCGATTCTCCAACATAGATAATAAGAGATACTCTCAATTATCCAAGGGTTTATGAAAATAACCCTATTAATTTTTATAATAGAGTATTTATAGAGGATTTAATATGGACTTTTAAATAAATAAATTTATTTATTTTAATTAAGCACACATTCTAATGGAAGCCTTAGCTGGATGTCTATCACCAAAAAACATTAAGTCACACCTTGGGTAAAATTAACACTCCATATTTAATCATGGCCCCAAATTATCTTTTTGAGATTCCATTATGGATATATTACATTATTTTATAAAACATTGTGCACATGATATTAATATATTTTATATTTCAATAAAATTAATTCTTGGATCATCAGCCTATGTAATCTCAAATAATCTTAGTACCTAGATCAGAAACTATTTATTAATATATATCAAAGTCTTATAAGGAAAAAATAAAGTCTATATCGTATTCCATGCATAAAAAACACTAACTAAAAAAGGCAATGATACTAAGCCCAAAACCGTATCTCTTGATCCCAAGAGATCTCTTTCATGCTCCCATGCTGCCACAACACACAATCCAAGGTTATGGTTTATTTACATAGGATTCTATCATGATGATCCTTGATTTACACTAGGTATTTTGGGAATGTGTCTCCATCATCCATGTCTATCACATCCCAATCAATAACTTTCATAGGATCATACACATATCTCTTTAGTTGTGACACATGGAAGGAATCCTAAACTTTATCCAACTATAGGGATAAGGCTAGGCTGTAAGAAACCTCACGAAACCCCTATGAGATCCCAAATTTCCCAACAAAAATATTGGATAGCTTGACTTTAATGAATAATCTCTATAATATTCATTGTGAAGAGACTCTTAGGTAAACATGGTCTCCCTAATTGAACTCCTATCTTCCCTACACCGGGATGTACAACCAAAGGATATGTGTGTTACTCCAACGTCACATCCTCTCACAACATCACTAGAGCCACCTTCCATCCATGGGAAAGGATGACATGATTCCCTCTTTTAGAGAATCCATTTGGTGAATAGACTATGAATACCTAGTAAAATAGGACGAAAAATTTTATGTCTCATAAATAATCCTACCTCATATGTTAGAGAAGTAGAGAATTCAACACCATTGACTGATGATAAACTGAAACCCTCTCCCCCACTAGGATCAATTGTAAAGAACCCAAATTCTCAGAGACCTCCTTCACCTAAAGAGAATATGACTTCATGATAAGGTAATATTTTACCATGTTTCCCTTCATAAGAGTATAGACAATCTTCAAGTCATAGTCCTATAGGAACTCCAAAAAAAACCTCTATATCAACTTTAGATATCTCTAGGTGAATACATAGCTATGACTTTTATGGTTCTAGTAAACAACAAATCACCATCCTAGAAGATAGAGCATCCACATCCCTAAAGTGAAGACTACTACCGCCAACTTTAGGTCATGTGTTTGGTAGTTCTTCTAACGGGGTTTCAAACACCTCAAACCATATATGATTACTTCATTCCTCTATATCAACACACATCTGAACCTGTATATAGAGGTATCAAAATTCACTACGTACTTCATAAACTCCTTTGGTAGTCTCAAAATAGGAGCAGTAGTCAACTTGAACCTCAACTCATCAAAGGCTCTATGACACTGCTCAGTATAGGTAAATAACTTCCCTTTTTTGTGTTTGGGTGGTCATAGAGGAAACAATATTAGATAATTTCACTACAAACCTTTTGTATTACCCAGGCAAGACAATAAAAATATGCATCAATAACACACTCATGGGAGGATCCCAAGAAATCACTACATCAATCTTAAATGGTTCTACAACTAATCCATTCTCAGAAATGATATGCCCTAAAAATTATACCTCACAGATCTAGAACTATAACTTTGAGAGATTACAATAAATCTGGTGTTCCCAACGCTTGTCTCGGACTGTCATCAAGTTCTCTACATGCTCATTCACCGAGATAGATTAGATGGGTTTTTTAATCAATGAAGACAACCAGAAATCAGTCCAATTATGGATAGAAGATCCATTTTATCAAATCCATAAGAATTGATAGAGAATTCATCACATGAAAATGCATCAATAGGAAATTTTATGGTCTATAGTGACATCCGACTTCCCTATTAAGAATATCAACCTCACAAACCCTCAACTGATGGTGGAAATTCTTGAGATCGATCTTTGAGAACCATATTGCACCTCAAAATTGATCAAAGAAGTCATAAAGCCTTGAAATTTTTTACATTTCTTTATCATGTCTTGGTTCAAGTGATGATAATCAATAAAAATACGCATGATCCGATCCATATTTTTCATGAAAAAAACTAGAGCTACCCATGGTGACATAATGGGTCCAATAAAACCCTTCTCTTAAAGGTCCTCAAACTGTACCCTTAGTTATCTAAGCTTAGTAGAATACATCTGATATCCCACAAAAGATACAGGATTAGTCCCATGGTGTAAGTCGATGTAAAAATAAACAATATCTCCCATATTATAGGTAGTCTAGAAATGTATTTGGGAAATATATCCATATAATTTCCCACGACTGAAGGAACATCGATTCTTGAAGAGCCTCTTGCACCAATCGATAAACTTAGAAACTAATGTGTGATGATTTATATTTTCTGGCTCACATGACCCATTCTCTCTTACATGAGATCTCTCTCACCCAAAAAATAGAATCTCAACCCATTAATATGAAGTAATCTGAATCATCTATGGTGATAATTAATCTGGTCTCAGACTACACACAACTATTCTATACCTAAGATGATTTCATAATGTATCACTATGATGAACAAAAGGTACCATTAGAAAATCCCTCTACCAGGTGATAGATCACACTACAAGTAGATAAGTGATATCTAAGTAACGTTCGTTATAGGAACCAAAAGTCAAACCTACTGGGATAAAGTCTCAACTAGGATCTCTATCTCTTTCACTAAGAGTAAGAAGATGAAGGAATGAATTTCACCTGTGTTTACTAATACTGAATTAACAGTAGAATAAACACATATTATACCTATGATTATCTCATGTTCTTCAAGGTTAGTAGAATCCATGGCCTATAATTTACCATGGCCCCAAAGTCACGATTTATTTTCCTTGATTGGGATATATAGTGGTGGTAGAAGTGGTGGTAGAAGTAGGTCATAACATTTCCCTCCACCAATATCTCATCCTCCTATAGCCCCACCTGGTCCTATTCTAGGTTTTCCTCCCTTGGGGTCACTCGGAAAAGGCTTTGGAGAACCCTAATCCCGACACTTCCTTTGCCATGGTGGTCTATATTTTGTATGCTTTCCCTCCTCTACATGGTAGGTCGAGCATCCACATGCCATGTTACCATTCCCATTAGATGAATAATGTCAACCCTCTTTAGGTTTCCTTGGTCCTCTTTTCATTCTCTATGATATATGGAAATGTACCTAAGTCTGATCTTGGGTACACCTCCTATTCCACTACATGTGTACTCTAGAAGATACTATAGATGACCCATCCATAGGATTATACTAACAGCACCAGCTGCATGGAATCCATCAGATAGGAATATCCTATTCTATTGAACTTATCTGTAACTCCAACATATGTGGAAATGGAAAAGGGTACCACACTAATACAAATTACTCTATAGGGACCCTAATCGGACTTCCACAAATGGAGGTAACCATCCCAAATCATGACGAGGGAGCACCGCATAAGTTCATCCAACCTTGTAACATACTCAACAACTGTCATCTATCAATGTTACAACTCTAAAAGCCCATGAATCTGAAATAAGCACAGACATGAGGGGTAGTTATCCTCATGAAACATATATTAGAAGTTGGACCGTGAGAGTGATCAATCATCATGTGTCTATGTTACTAGACTCCACAAGTTCCCAAATACTCCTTTGAAAATATTGGATTCTAGTGCAAACTTCTGAACAATTATGGTCTACCCAATTATAAAAACATAGAACATCATCTCAAGATAATCCTCCACTGCATGGAGTAATGGATCACTTTGGAACCTCGGTGGCCAATGGAACTAAAACTTGTAGAGAGTGCTAAGACTATATGCATCATCAACCTACGATGCTAGTACTATCTGACTATCTATAGGAAAGGGTTCTTATTACTAATATCCTGGGAGAAAGACCTCAAGAGATGTCCCCTAAATTGAGGCCTCATCACTAATATGATTATTTCCATGACCCTAAATTAGAAAAATAGTTGTCTGTCTTAATGGGGTTATCTTAAAAGTAATAAAGATGTACCATGGTTAGATGAGAAAATATATATGGGGAGAAAACTCAAGAAGGATAGTCAATGGACTCAATCCTATATGATTCATTTTCCAATGTTACTTGTGACATATGTGTTAGTATTACAAGTAAAAAAGCAGGCAGTAAAAGTCCTGGTGTATGGATACGTCGGTTGTCACACCATTATTGGGTTCCTTGACCTAAAATCCATGCTTGAGACACTTTGAAACTATTTACCTAAATTCTCAACCAATCCTCCTAAGGTGAAAACACTCTAAATACCATCCTAAGTTCTAGAAACCTATGATACCACCCTTTAATGACCTGACCCATAGGTCCCTTCTAACTGGTAGAAAATTGGTCCGCCACAAACCCAAGCCTGAATCCAAAGGCCAGGGGTTGACAACAAGTTCTAAGAAGGTATAACTAAATTGATAGGACATTTATTAATGTACCTATATGTATGCACCCAACCATATCCATGCATATGTGAATAGAAATAATAGTAAAATATAGTAACACCTAGAGTAAAAATCATGTATGTAATGAACTCTAGAGAGTAAAGAAGAGTGAAATAGTGTAATAAAAAGGTTAAAGGAAAAAATTCATGCCCAAACAGAAAGAATACCCCAACCTAACAGCAACTATAATTAAAAATAACTGAGAGATCCCGACTCATTATCTCAAATCCTCAACCACCATACGTATTCAATACACTCGAGTATCCCCATGATCATCTAAAATCCTCAATAATCTAACCATAATTTTTATAAGACATGAATTGTGTAAGAAAATGCTTTGCAAGGGCTAGTATATACTAACCCAGTAGGATCACCTGAAAACTAAAGAGGGAGAAATAGAATACATGATATAAGTAATCATATCATTCTAATGTAATCGGGAAATAGAAACAAAAAACATAGATATGTGCTCATATAAGAAACCCAAATGAGAGATAAAGTGAATCTTTATCTCACAAACTTGACTAAGTTGACGAGTAAGCATGAAATTCTAGAGGTCCATTATCAATGTCTAGAATATCACATGTATGACTGAAGAATTCATGAGAAGGGACCATAGCTCACCACTTCTCCATAACATGAGGGAGAAATATCTCTTAAATATAGAGGACCCATTCCATGGTACAACTATGGTATTCCATTAAGTAGATATAGGATCTGCACCCGTGTAAGGGAGTATTGTATCTATCTATGTAAACAATATACAGTAGTTTAACCCTGGTGTGATATAAAAGCATCATCCCCATATTTAGAAGACCTGTGCCCATTTGGGGGAGTACAATATCTACCTAGAGTAAATATAATGGGGGACCCACACCCTAGTGTGAAAGGGGAGTACCATCCCCATATATAGAGAACAGATGGGGGAGTACCACCTCTTCATAGAAAATAAGTGTGGGGGACCTATTCTATGCTGAGATAGGGGAGTACCATCCCTATATATAGAGGGAATATTTCATGAATAGGGGATAACCATCTCTACCTAGAATAACTATTTTGGGGTATCATTTCTCTAGTGAAATAGGGGAGTACTATCCCCATATATAGAAGACCCACACCATTAATAGGGGAGTGTCGTCCCTAACTAGAATCTCTCAATGACCCTCCATGATCACTGCCATCATGGGGAATCACATAAAGAAGCGTAACATGCAGAAAACATCACATCATATCTGAAAATCCTCTATGAACTCCTACATCATGTTTTATGTGGAAAAAAACTCAGTATATGACACCTATAGAAGAAAATTCAAGTCAAAATGAAAGAGATACAAGAGGTAGAAGTTCCTCAATGGGGGGGGGGGGTACACATCATGTATGGGGTCCACCCAATGTGCACTCATTCCATGCTTTCTAGTCGTGTTCCCTTATAAACATGGATCGGCAGCCATTCCACTATAAACCATGTTAACATTACTCACAAAGTGTGTATGAGACCCACATGGTGTGTCTTGACCACCGGGGGCCTGATCATGTGCTTTTTTCCATTCCCATGTCTCTCATGCCGATCTATATACTTTTCCATTCCTAGATATTGGATCATTACCATGTAATCTTAGGGTGTACAATGTTTCCTCCTGCATGGGGTTCTAAACATGTGAATCTGGAACCCAGCCTGTCTATCTAAGAAAGGTCACATGGAATGTGGTCCCTAGACACATGGTGTGTGATACTCATCATTTTACTAAACCCTAGTAGCCAAAATTATGTGACTACATTGCATGTATTCATCACATTACACGACATGTAGTCAAGGTTTTGGAAGAAAGTCATGTTCTTCACATAGATTCCAAATTCGAAAAAACAACAAAAATACCCCCTATTTGACCACCTAAAACTAATAGGGTTTACCTCAGGCCATAGACTCTAACCCTTTGGTGGATGACAATCAATACGCAATTTCCCATGATGGTTTTTCATGCATCCTTCACACATTCTGTATCCCATTATCCATCTGAGGTACCAAATCTATGGAAATATTCACCTTCATCATCGAATGAACCTTGATCCATCTATAAATTTCTTGTCCATTCATCATTCATACAACTTACATGAATCTAGGGGTTCGATCACACTTGAACATTCCCCAAAAAAGTCGAACCGCAACCCCACAGGCCAACGATGAAGAACACGAAGAGAGATGAGGGAAGACTCTAAAAAGGGTGATACAAATCTTCAGGAAAGTATTCAAAGTCAATAATTTCAATGAATGGAATTTAGGGTGTTATAATGGAATAAGAACTAAGAAATTGATTAAACAATTTAATTTGATAATTGGATCATGTGAAGGGTGAGAATACATAAATTCAAAAGAAGATAATAAAATATTTATTATCGAATGATTAATCAAGGGAATAAACTACAATTGATGATCCATACCACTATTATGGATCTATCACTGATGAAGAACACATTTTCCAGTGACGAGGATGATATATTATGTTTGCTATCTATCAATCCATCTCAACCCAATCACCGATCATTTTTCCACATTGATTTGCCAACGTAGGTCGTTAGAGATCCTTTGAATTATCCCAAAGTTTATGTGTATAACATTAGATAATTTTTATAATGGATTATTTATATAGTATTTAATTTGGTAGTTTAATAAAAAATAACTAACTGACTAATTGATTTTAGTTAAATTCACCCCTAATGGTTTCCTTAACTGGATGTCCAACGCCGACCAACCATTGGTCTCACCTAGAGTAAACCCCGTGCTCTAGATTCAACTGTGGTCACATATTTTAAATACAAGAATATATTCCAAATATATTTCATTAATTTTTAAATAACTATGCACACATGATATTAATATATTGAATATTTTATAAAATTAATTTCAGGCTCACCGATAATCAGAATTTCACAACGTCTCAACACATGGCTCCAAAAATGTTTTTTAATATATTTCAATGTCTTATAAGGGAAAAAGTGTGTCTACAACATGGATGGGAAACTAGAATTGAGGGTGTAAAATAAACAAATGTAACGTATTTCACTCATAATAGTAGGAACATATAAAAAAACCATTGATCAATTTTATAATATGTGATGAAAAATAATATCCTATAATGCATGTACTGTTATACAAAATGAAATCTCTAAAAATAAAATACCAAAAAAACTCTAATGTTAGTAATTTTGACAAAAACTCTAAGAATCAAGTTAGTAATATAAATATCAGTTAATAAATCCATATTATAAACATAAACAATATAATTTTAAATAGATATAGGTGAGATACATGTATACTTTGAAGGATCCTCCATAAGACCTCATGTGAAATATGAAATAAGTATACTAATTCCTTAGTAAATTAATATAAAACACACACACACATAATATAGGTCAACAAACACCTAAAATCATTAGAGGATACTCACGTAATATTTAATCTAAGTATAATAACATAGCATCTAAGGATATATAAATAAGGTACCCCACAACTTCTTACCCATGGGTTTTTCTCTCTTACACCACAATGAAAAACATCTTGGGGCTCCCATCTACAATGTAGCTGTGCCATCACATGTCATATATTTTATTATAACCATATACCATGAAACATATCCATAATCACATATCAGTATACATTTACCATATCACCACATCATAGCCACATACCAAATTCTTATCATAGAGACATACCAGATTATCATCACAACAGGGTATCACGAACATGAAGGATACTATAACAACTCAATATTTCATTGTATTTTCTCTATAAATAAAAAATACACAAAATATCATATTTCACACACTATAAAATAATAAAATAAAAAATTGATATATTTTACATATTGAATATGACCGTTAAAACATAGATGCTAATTTTTTTTGGTTGAAATTAATTTTACCATATCAAAAAATCAACACTAAAAGTAAGAAGAAATAGAATGAAGAAGTAGAAGCCTTCTTTATAAACCCCATTTTTATGAGCTTAGAAGCGAGATAGATATTATAGAATTTTCCCTCGATCATCCCAAGTATAACATGAGAAATTATGGTATGAGGAAAATAATATATGGGAGGAGTTCAAGCTCATTGTGATTTCCACAAGATCCATGCTAGCTAAACAACCACCTAAAACTGAAACCAAAGTTTATCTGATGCTCAAGTATTATACAAAGGGAATAAGGGTTTATGTAAGTATAATTTAATATTATATAAAAATAAAAGAAAATATTTATATGAACACATATATATTTATAATTAATGTTTAAAAATCTTATTTTTACAATACAATTTATGCTTAAAAAATGAATTTTTTAAAAATTCAAATTTTATTTCATGGAAAAAAATTTATATTGATTGAATATTAAAAAGTTATTTCAACACTCTATTGATCTATAATTTTTAGGAAAAATAATTTTTAATATACCAAAATTTTTTTTCCTATAAAAATAGTTTTTCACAATATTTTATGTTTGAAATTAAATATAAATTTCAAAAATTTTTAGATGATAATTTTAATAAATAATTTAATTTTTAGATTTATCATCAAAATATTAGTGTAAGATGATATATTTGTGCTTTTATAAAAATATATATATTTTAGTGAATAGTGAAAAATAAAATATTTACAAATAACATGACTTGTATGACATTATTATTATATAATTATAAATTAGAAATTTAAGAAACATTTTTATAAGAAAAAATATGTATTTTATAATGGAATTTTTTTAATGATGTTAGTTTTAATTTATAAATCCATATTTTTCATTTTAGAACTTAATTTATATTAGAAAAAACGTATTTAATACAATATACTTTAAATATTTTAAAATTAATTTTTACAAATTTTAAAAATAGAATAAAAAATGGATTTAAAATTTGGAATCACCTTATCCAAATTTTATAAAAGGTATATTTTTTTAAATAAAGGATAAATAACTTATGTAAAAACTAGATAATGTGTTGAAAACCAAAATGGTAAAAAAATGAGTAACCTAAGTGGTAAAGGGTAAAAAATGTAAAAACATGTTTTAATTGAGTTTAGAGGTTTATATATACCATATATCTTATATTGTATATTATTTTTCCAATTTCGGAGCCACATGACTTGAGGGAGACTTCCCATTATGGAAACATTTTGAGTATTTCCAAAAATACCATCCCTTTTCACTTATAAAAGGGGTTATCATCTTCTAACTTTTCCTCACACAAAAAATCCATAAATCCACCCAAAACACTACCCAAACCTATTTTACACACACCTACCTATCTTAAAGTGAGTATGGTATTCTCAAAAGACTATCCCTCAAAAGGATAAACCACATCATAAATAAGACAATCGAAGTATGTAGATATAAGTTACTAACATCGCTTTCTCTTATCTACTTATTTATGTGAATTTATTCTTCATAAAATATCATTTAAATATATTAAAATGATAAATTTAGTATCATTATTGTACTGGTATGTTATTATAATTATATAATAATCATTAACCAACCTTATTCCATTATGAAAAAATGTGATTTATGTGATGTGAAGACTGGCATCTCCATGAATAAAAAATTATTTTTCTTCACTTAAACAAATGAATTTTTGAGTTTATATTGTATAATCATATGTGATATTTATAATAAATATATATAAATAATATGGTTCTTTTTGGTTAACATAAGAATTAATGATCATTATAAGGTAACACATCGATATTGGTAAATAACCCAAAATAGTTAATCTCTATTTTATTCTTCACAAAACTCGAATAAAAGTCCCATGTAATGGAATATTTATAGTATAATTATTTATTTTATTTGAATTATAGTACCTTTAATTTTTTGGAAATTATTATTTTTTGGAGGAAAAGGAAAATCGACACCACTTTTATGAACACAGTTCAAATTGGTTAAGATTATTAAACCCTGATGTTGAAGAGAGATTCCACTAATATAATACATTATTAAATATATAATTAAGATATTTATATTTATTTTACCAGAGGTTGAAATTTTTTTGTGTAAATCAAGGGTAAAGTCAAGGGTTTCTTTATCTTATTTTAAACTATATGGGACATGTTTAATATTGCGCTACAACTTATTTTACTATGTATTAACTGCCCAATTTATTTCACATATAAAAATATATTTCATTTAATGAGATTTTTATTTCCATTTATTGATAATTCTATCAACTAACTTTTATTATTATATTAACAACTTCACAATAGTTTCAATAAATCAATTTCTTATTCATTGGGTTATATAATTTCTTAATTTTATATAATCATTATGTTTTCTTTGATCCTATGATTCCACTAGTTTATATGGTATTATATTTTTTCCCTAGGAAAATTTTTTCTCATCATCAATAACCAATTATTTGATAATTTTTTTTTCAAAAAATAATGTGTAATGTTTGTGATAATAAATTCCATTATTACCAATGAATATTGTATTACATGTCCATATTATCCTTATCACCAATGTTATCCTCTCTTTTTGGTAATCTTAATATGGATTATTTTCTATGATTATTTTTACCCCATTTCAAATTTAACCTTTAACACTGTTTTTATGATTTGGTTTTCAAACAAAGGTATTTCAAAATATTAAATAAAAGAGGTTTGTATCCATTAAAAATTAAATGTTTTGTCTTCCAGTCCACATTTTTTGATAACATTTATTAATTTTCATGGTTATTTTATTTTAACTATTTATTAAATGGTTTATAAAAGAATTCTATTTCCATTATCAATTTTTTGGAAAGAAATTTTCATTAAATTATTTATAAAAATGATTAAAAGGGTTTTTGGAAACCTTTATTTGAGTTATATTTTTCCTCCATGGTTTAACTCTCATGTAGAAATGTTTTTTATCATTCAATATATTTTAAAATGATATAATTAATTTAGGAGAATGATTTTTTTTGATTTTTTATGATATTATAATCTAATTATATGTGTTGTTTTTATAAGGATTAATAAATTATTTCTTTTTCTATGTGTTCATTAATATATTTTTATGACCATTTTTAAGTATCACACATATTTATAGATGATGATGGGTGATGTACTATATCTACCTCTAATAAATTGGTTTATTTTTATATATCATAATATAGTCATGAATGGAAATCATGATTTTTTTTTCACATAGGTGTGGGTGTTATGGATTATTCCATATTTTCAGGCATCAAAACAATGAGTTTGTTCATATAGGCATACACATAAGGAGTTTTATCACTAAGGGTTTACTGTGATTATAGTCGTGACACATTTCCATGTTGTCTATAATGTTATAAATATTTTTAGGATGCATTTAATTTCCATTAAATTCCACGTTTTCATGATCATTCCTTATTTATCAAGTATTATACACTTTTATGTATTTCTCACATGTTATATGATTATTGAAATGTGTTTGGATCCAGGTCATATATTTGATTCTTTCTTAATGATATTTTTATGATATTATGTTACTCTAAAATTTTTCATGATTATCATATAAGGTTTAATCTTTTATTATGATATTAATGCCTTCATCCTTTATACTTATTATCATGATATATTTTCCCTTACTGAGATTATGAGGTCACCCCTTTATTATGATTCAATTTCCTAGGTTATTAAGATGATAATATCATATGATATGTCCAAAAATGGGTTTATCGGATTATGAATTTCAAAAAGTTATTTCAAGTGTTATAAAAAATTTATTTATGTAGTTAATCTTAAAGACATTTACCGTTTAGGATATTGGGGTTTTCAAATGTCTATGAGATGTATTATCTAAATAATGAAATTGTTATAATATTTAAGTTATGTTCATATTTTTCCACTTTAGTTGGAACCAATTTAGTGTTTAGGTTTATTGGAGATTAGTTTAGTTTTTTTTGTTAAGGGTAGAGAACCCGGGTGAAATCCCAAGAGTTGACTCTTTGTATAGGATGATATCCTAAAATATTGTTAAAGTCTTGAATAGATGGTTTTCAATTGTAATACATACATGTATGGACCCCAAAAGTGGATAAAGTATCTAGTATAGTTGTACCTAGAGGAAATAAACCTAAAAATGGCATGTTGGGTATTACCTCAATTGTCACATATTGCTTGAAAAGGGAGTCCTAACTTCAAAACTAGTTTGACTCTCCCATGATATTTTCTATGATTGATAGTTTTCTCTTTATAAACCACTATAAAGGATTTATTTATTATTAAATTTGAGATACCAGGTTGGGAATCTAAATATAATTCAAGTTAATATAACCTAGGTCACACTAAGATTAATATTGGTTGAACTGAATGAAATATGGGACAATATAAAAACGAAAAAGAAAAGGAATTTTGAGGTTGAATAAATTTTAAAATTTTGATAATTTATAAATATATTTAATACTTCATCAATCATATAAATTATTTTGGTTTTAAAGAAAGATGAAACTAGAAGGAACCATGGGTGAGAGGGACAAAACAAAGATTACCTCAATGATCAACCAATCAGAATTGGAGGTGGAGTGAGAAAACTTGTGATTATTCCAAACCCGCTGTCATAAAATATTATTTATAATTTGATCATAGTCAAAGACCAATACACACAAAATAAGAGAAGAATAAAGTCTCATGAAATATCAAATGACAAATAAAATTAAGGAATGAATGTTAAATTTCTTATATATAAAAAAATGTGGAACACAATAACCAAGGTAATTTCCTAAAAGGTATTATAAGATGGTTTTACACATGGATGAGAGGGTCACCGAACATCAAAATATCAAGTAAAAATGAATATTTTGGTCAAAATGAATGAAATATATAATGTTAATCTTAAGATATCATTAATAATTCAATGTCTTATGTGTGGGGAACTTGGGTATTATCCAAGTAAATTCCATAATCTAGGGAATAAAAAATATGATGTCCATAACCAACATCCAAGAACAAGATGAAAATGGAATACCTATTAAAGCATCACTATCAAAGTGATTCTTAATATTTAAGGTAGGTGTACCCTAAAATTTGAATTTGTAGATTTATTTTTGGAATTTTATTCTAGGAACTCTAGTATATATAAAGATATTTCTAATATGAAGAAATAAACAAAAAATTTATTTTTTTGTGGAAGAAATGTTCTTATGGAATTATTTTTGTAATCCGAGTTAAATTTTAACTGAATGTGCCTTGTGGGAATCCTATCGTCATTCCTTGAGAAATATTTAATGAGATTTTAGTATGGTATTTTCCCCTCAAATTAAAGGAAGAACGATCTAGTGTAAGTAAAAATAATTTCATATTAACTTATTATATTCTATCAAATAAATTATAATAATAAAAATCCTCTTGATACAAATTATATAATGTGGGTCTTGATACAAAATAATGGTAGACTCATGGCCCAAATAGTTTCATAAAAAAATTATTAAGGATAAGCCTATTCTTTGGAAAAAGGTTTATTTACATAAGTTTATAAGGTTGATATCTCTCTAGAAAATTTATCTAGTTTTATCTCTATAGTTTATATTACCTTATATATTTCCATTGTTATGTGATAATTATAATTACAAGGAAACAATTTATTGCAGGGGGGTATGTTACAACCCAATATTTCACTATATTTTATCTATAAATAAATAATACATTAAAGAGTATGTTTTAAACATTATAATAAACTAAAATAAAAAACCATGATATTTTTTAAATATTAAATATAACTATTAGAGCACAACCATTAAATTATTTTGTATAAATTGATGTAACCATATAGCAAAAAAGGAAATGAAATATATAAGTGTAAATCTTCTTTATAAAGTCCAGTTGTATGAACTTGTAAGGGAGTTAGATTCACTATGATTCCCTTTAATAAATACCTTTTTATCTCAAGCAATGATTGTTTGATAAAATCCATATATAGGATAAGTTCAAGATTTTGGATACTTCCACAGGATGTATGCTACCTGCATTGACATCCAAAACTACATCCATAGATTATATTATGCTTAGGTGTTAAACGATGGTTATAAATATTCATGTAACCACAAATTAATATTATAAAAAAATATTATAATTTTTTTGTATATATATATATCAAAAATTTTTATACATTTCAAAAGTATTTTTTTATGAATTTACTTCATGCTTCAAAATTGTATTTTTAAAAAGTTGGAATTTTATTTTAAGAAATTAAGTTTATTTTTATCAAATAATAATGATATATATTAAAACTATATTAATTTGTTATTTATAGGAAAAATAATAGTTAATATACTAAACGTTATTTTCTTATGAAAACATTTTTTTCGCTATATTTTATAAATTTTATTAAAAATAAAATTTATAATCTTTAGGATGATAATTGTAAAAAAATAAATTCATTTATTTTATTTATCATGAAATATTATACTAATATGAATTCTTTAAATTTTTCTAAAGAGATTTATATTTATGTGATTAGTGAAAAATACTATTATTATAAACAAAATGACTTTTATAACATTATTAGTATATAAGTATGAATTGGAAATTCATGAAACCATTTTATTAGACCAAATATTTTATTTAATAATGTCATTTATATTTTTTTAAATGTTTTCTTAAATTTATTAACCCATATCTGACATTTTATAAATTAAGTTATATTTTTCAATTTTTTCTAATACATTAAATATTTATTATTTTAAAATTAATTTTTAATACCTTTTAAAAATTGAATCAAACAAAATTGTTTTTAAATTTTTAATCACTAGATACAAACTATATAATAATGTCCATATTATTTTTGTGAGAAAAATTATAATTTACTTAGGTCAAAACTAGTTACCATGGTGGAAACCAAAATTGTAACAAATGAGTAACCAAAAGGTAAAGGTAAAACAGTTAAAAACATGTTTTTATTGAGTGTTTGAGGTATTTTCTGAACTTATATATTATACTATATTTTATTTATAAATTTTGGATCCACTTTACTTGAGAGTGACTTCTCATTATTGAAACGTTTTAGCTATTTGAAAAGTTTTCACCCATTTCACTTATAAAAGGGGAACTTCAATCCTCACTTCAATAACAAAAAACCCCTTAATTTTACTCCAAAATATATGAACCATTAACCTCCACAATAATATACACCTTCATTAGGTTTTTTGATTTTATGAAGACTATCCCAAAAAGGAATAATCCCCTTCTCAAAGAAGATAATCCAAGAAGAGCGGTACAAGTGTCCAATCTTTCTTTCTATTTTCAATTTCTTTATGTGATTTTTCTCTCCATAAAAAATTATTTAAACACCCTAAAATGATAAAACTTGTATCATTATTTTATTTAAAATTTTATTAAGATAATGGTTTAAGAATTAACCACCCTCCCCTTTTCCATTATGAAAAATGAAATCGTTTATCAGGCATTATGTAGACTACCACCTCCATGAATAAACATATTTTGTTTTACGTAACATTCAAACATGAATGGTTTATTTTATATTTAATGATCAAATGTGATATATATAATTAATATATATCCTTAATATGGTTATTTTTAGATAACACAAAAAAAATAATGACCATTATAAGGAAATCCACTAATATCTATAAACAAACCAAACTAGTTCACCTCTATTTTCATCTTCACAAAACGTTACTAAAATTAACATGTATTAGAATTATAAAATTATAGTTCTTTATAAATTTAATGACCCAAAATATAATAATTAAAATTACCCTTGTGATTTAATTAAATGTCTTATTATGTAATATGGTTATAGAAAACAGATGCACTTATTTGGTTTTATTATGTCCTATAACATTTATTTGACAGTTAAACATAATTACCATTGATAATATAGTCGTTGAAAACTGAACACATGATCAGTATAAATTTTGGGTTTTAACAAATACAATTGACATATGAAAAGGTAGTGGTGACATCAACAAATAGGATAGTACCCAATGAATCCCATTTATCAATGCTTCTGAGAGAGATAACATCAATGTTATTTTCCATTAACAATGTCCAGGATGAAATTCAACAATTTAATCATGAGAAAACTATTTATGGGAGAAGTTCAATATCATAGAGATTAGAGACCAAACCATGTATACTAAACCAGCCCATGAAAGTCTCACCATTGTACACCTTACCCTTATGGAGTTTTATGATGTATTAATATGATATGTATTAAGGAAATAATAATATGAATTTTTATATTATATTTTTATTAAAATAATGTTCATATTTTATTCTTATCACTACTTTATAAATGTTTTTTTATTTTTATACAATAAAACATAAATTGAATTTTTTATTATTATTCAATTAAAATTAATATTAATTAATGTATTTTTGAAATAAATTTTATTTTAACATTTTTTTATTAAATATAAATGATCGCTTAATTTTTATGAAGTCAAATGTACTTTTTATAAGTGTTTAAAAACTATTATTGTCAATAAAAACCCATAATTTCTTAATAAATGCTGTTTTTATATATAAAGTCAAAATTCTTATATTTATAAAATTATTTGGTTAAAATAAATATTATTTTTGGAATCATAACATCAAAATTACCCAATGGTAAATTTTTCATAATTTTTTGAGACAGTTGAATATTCGGGTAAAAATTAAATACCGTATAAACATATGGTGTATATTATGACATCATAATGACACAAAAGTGATTTAATAAATACATTAAATGGTATAAAAGACCAAATATATTATTTCCATTTAAAATTATATGATTTTATGTTTATTTGATTAATTTGATAAATCCATTATGAATCCTCCAAAATCTATAATATATTTTATGGTTTTAAAATCATTTCTTTAAGAGTATGACTCAATTCCACATTAAAAGGGTATTATTTTATTATTTTCATACCTTGGAATTATAAAATAATAAAATAAACTTCCATTTTTAAGAAACCATGGGATAAAATCAAGGGAATTATTTTGTTTTTGGTTACATTATTATATAGAATCCAAAACCTATGTTTGAGAAATGATAAAGAATTCCCCACTAATTTAAAATATTGAACCACCAAAGAATCATTTATCTTTATTCAAAATCATTGGAGGAAATATTTACTCTACCCAACCCTATATAGAGTCCTCCCAAGGTTCCCCCAATCTCTTAGAAATCCCCTGTTAAGCATTTTGAGTCACACTCTCAAGGTAAGGGATCCTCCCATTCTCCTCTTTATTGAAGTTTATTTATTATCATATGATTTTCCATTTCCAACTCATAATGCTGGGATATGCCTTGACATGTCCCAATTAACGCCCATTTCATTTTAAAATGGTGATATGCCCCATTCTCTCTCATTATACCATTTTATAAATTTTCACGTGATGTTGTTATACTAAATAAATTTCACCACGATTTTCCATGCCAAAACAATTGTGTAGTGAATACCATACCCTTTTACAATCAAGGTTTTTCACCTTTATACAATTATAATTATTTTAATTTGTACTTACATGAATTTATTACACAATTATTGATCGTGGTATAAAATATGATGATGAATTAATCCATTTATTATGATCTATGTGTAACACTAAATAATGAGAATGAAATGTATGCAATGGGTGCGTCTATAATTATTTAGAGATCCAACGCATTGGGTAATGTTTAGTATCATGATACATCTTATTGGGTAAGAGAGTAAAAATGAATCCTTTACGAAATTTTTTTCATCACGATGTCTTCACAGTTATCCTGACCTATTCTTATGATGTAGTGTTTTAAGTTGTTGACACATTTCCCATATTTCCTTTATTATTATCATGCTATATCACACCTCATTATTCTTGTCTATGATTATAATTTATTTATGCCGCATTGAAAATCATATTTTCTAAAATTTATTACTTTCTTTATTTTATTCCATTTTTATTCCCTTATTGGGGTTTACAGCTCAAAATTATCTTATGTATGTCCCAAGGTTATCCCATGTAGTTTTAAGCATGATAATATTAAGGAAGTTTTCAATAAAGACGATGTTTTTACTATTTTAAGTTTTTATGAAATGTACCTAATTCCAAAACATATTATACTTCTCTATCTTACAAGTTTTATTTTGTGTAATCTTATATATTAAATCTTGAATTCATGTGTAATAAAGAGCAGGGTTGTCGTAGTTGGTATGCACAGAAAAGTTCAGTAAATTTTGGGATTAGGATTAAAAACCCTAGAAAAATACTTAGGGATAAAACTAAGTATAAGAAAATATCCATAAAATTTTAAGTATGTATTAAGTGTTTTATCAAGAAAATACATCCCTTTCTAGATACTACATATGGATGTGGATTTGGAACACATGTAAATAAGGGCAAAACCAAAAAGCATCGCGTTGAGAAAGACCTCAATTGGGAGCTGGTTCACGACAACAGGCCTTGCTGTACACTTGAATTTACACTCTCAGGGGATATTATTTGCTAAATTCATAATCTGATTATGAATCCCTATTAATGGAATAAAAAATTCGTAAAAGAATATATGTTAGGAAATAGATAATGGATAATAAATATTTAAGCCTAGAAATTCATAATTTATGGAAATACATGTAATTTATTTGTTATCTTTTTAATGTAAATGGATTTCCTTATATGAGTTTAATATTTTAAAAATAATCATCCATAATTTCCCCTATATTCTAGAAAATGTCCTAAAATAGGATGAGTGAGGTAAAAAATCAATACGATTGAAAATGTGATGAATTCCCTAACGAGACACCCAACTTGATGGGAGTTGGAATCACAAACATTGTGATGATACACTCTCAGCTAACTCAAGATCTAAAAAGAATCATAGATCTATATGAGTTCCCAAATTCTTGTAAGAAATAATAATATTCAATTAAGAGCTTTATGTGAAAAAAGAATCATTCTTTAAATAAATCATATGATCCCTTAATTGGGGAATAATGGATTAAATCCATTATGAAGATATTCTCCATCCTTTAATTTTATGTGAAATAGAATGTTCTACTCGATGTTTAACTTATCAAGGGGGAACCTGATCAGTGGTGGTAATTGATCAAAAATATGAAGCCTGAGGAAGAGATCGAAGCGATGAGATGGAAGGAATTTTGGAAAATGTTTTTGGATGAATAATTTCCTCTCACTCTCCAACTTAAAATGGAAAGATATTTTATTTCCATTAAGAAAAAAGAAAATGAATATATTAAAGAGTATGATGAAAACATTACAATACTTTCATGATAAACCTATGGCTTTTTCGTTACCCCTGAATACAAATTTTCTCACTTATTTGGTGGGATAAAACCTAATCTGGAAAATCATAGTGGATTCAAGACTTTGATAGTAATGAGGAAATTGTACGATGAGCACTCAAGGTAAAAACTAGAGAGCACCAAAAGTGATTGCTAAATGTATTTAGAGACTGGATAGTGACCAACATTGGTAGTCACATCTACTTCATCGGTAAAACCCTTTTCCGACCACCACTAGTGCCCTTAAATTACCTACCTAAAACCATGTAAAAAATAAACATTTTGGATTCTCAACATCGTGAAAATTCTAGGGCTGTTGCCAGACCTTGGGTTCATTGGCCTTGGTGGATACACGGTGGGCGGAAAACGTTTTGAGTGGTGATAAGGGGTTGGGATAATAGGACTTCTTTTTGGATAGTTTATAGAGGGTTAGGGTCATTGGCAGAAAGGCGATGGGGCATTAGGTGACAGTGTATGGGTGATCACCTATGACGTAGGGAGAATCAATGTAGGATTATAGAAGGTGTAGAGAGAAGTTGAGGTAGATCAGCGGGAAGAAGAAAGTATGAGCAGGAAAAATCTCGTGTGAAAATAAAAAGGTATTAATGGTCTCTACTGGTGGTTTCTATTACTGCCAATGGAGAGTAAAAAAGGTGACCTGCTTCTACAACCACAAAAACCATAAATTCTAGTAGTGAAAATGATATAATGAGGATAAGATTTGGAATGTGGTGTTTAATTATTACAGTCTGATGAAAATATATAATGGTCCCATGAAATTTCAGTATCCCCATTATCAAAGGTGTGGAAAGAAGAACCTTAAAAATTTCCTAATGGGGACGAGGAAATGATTTAGGTGTGTGAAGGAAGGAAACCTAGCTAGCTATTTACAATAGGAGAAACCCACCAATGTGATAGAGGAAAGAAATTCCCTGGTCAACCATCAACATGTTGTTCATTACTTCAATTATATGTAACTATTCCACTTTGAAAATTGATGGACTTATCCAAGGGTTTTCAGAGACAACAAAAAATGTACAAGGTAGAAAACAATATTTTTTCCATCACAAATACTAAGGTGGATCTAGAAAAATAAGTGATGACAAGTGTACTAGTTATTAATTAAATAATTATGAACATACATTTTTATTATGGTTCTATGCATTATTTTATATCACAAAAGTTAATTAGAACTATTCAAACACCACAAAAAATTATGGTAGTAGAGCTATATGTGATAACCAAAAATGAGGAAATTATTGAATCCCAATTATATAACACCAACCTTATAAACATTTTCAAAATAAAATTATTAGTGAAACTTTTCATACTCACTTAAGTGGAGTTTGATGAAATTATAGGTATGGATTAGGTTTACATATATAGGGACAACATAAATTTCCATGAAAAGAAAATTACTATTCCTATTGTGAGTCATCCTTCAATTCTATGAAAGTGAATAGAGTATGATGAATATTATTTAGCACCAACATATAAAGAATGAATATTATTACCCTATGAACAAGTGTATCTATCTCAAATGATTGATTATAAGGAAAATACCATCCTTTAAGACATGTCTATTGTAAGGGAATACACCGATGTGTTTCCCAAATAATTTCATGGACTTCCTCCAAGTCAAGAGGTTTAATTTTGAATCGATCTTATACCTGGAGTGTTACCATTATCCAATACCTTGTATATAATGGCTATTGTGAAACATTAAGAGGTCAAGAAACAAATATAGGAGAATATTGGTAAAGGGTTTATACATACAAGTGCTTTACCAGTGGGTGCACCTATCCTATTGGTCAAGAAGAAGAATGGGTCAATGTTCCTCTGAACTGATTATTGTGAGTTCAAAAAGATCATGATAAAGAAAGAGCATCCTCTTCCATATACTGATGACATTTTTGATCATCTATGTGGATTAAAATACTTCTATAAGGTGGATCTATGGTCAAGATATTACCAAGTAACGGTGAAGGAGGATATCCACAAGGCTACTTTTCATTAGGTACATGTGTTATGAGTTCATATTAATTCCATTCAGAGTCTTTAATTCTCTCTAAATTTTCATGTACTTGATGAATAAAATATTTAGATATTACCTGACAAATTTTTTGTATTCATTATAGTTGATATCTTATTATTCTCTAAAAGTAAGGAGGAGAACGTGGATCATATGAGCACTATGATAAAGATCTTATGAAAGGATACGATTTATGATAAGTAACCTAATTGTGAGTTCTAGTTTAATAATGTATCATTCTTGGGGAATATAATCATAAGAAATGGGATATCTATAGACCCTTAAAATATACAATCAATTTAAGGATGGATGCGGCCAACATCTGTGATGGATATCCATAGTTTCCTTAGATTAGATGAGTATTATCATCGATTTATGAGAAATTTATCATGATTCTCAGACCCTCTAACCAAGATAACTCGAAAGGGACTCATGATTTATTGGGATTATGAATGTTAAGAGAAATTCAAGGGGGTAAAAACAAGTATTATCACTGCACTTGTACTCACTCTACCCTTAAGTGGATAATTTTTGATAGTATTCAATGATGATTTGAAGAAGGGATTGGGATGTGTGTTAATAAATAATGACAAATTCATAGCCTATAATTCAAGGTAGGGAAATTTCAAGAATGGAACTACCCAACACATGATATTGAGTTTGATGCAGTGATATTCACTTTGAAAATATGGTGACATTATCTCTTTGGGAAGAAGTTTGAAATATATATATGGATCCCCAAATCCTCAAATATAAATTCACATAAAAAGGGTTGAATATGTATCAAAGATGATGGTTAGAGATGATAAAGGACTATGACTACTCAATTCACTACCATAATGATTAATAAAATAAACGGGAAGATTTTTTATTGAGAAATTATCCATAAATTTTATCATTAATGAGAATTTAGAGGGATCCAATCTTCTTAGATTTGAAAAGGATGGACATGGGAATTATAATGGAAGGAACATCATTAATCCTTTCAAAAATGATGGACCAACAGTCCCTTATGGATAGGTTAAAGGATTCTCAAATAGATGATGTTGGAATTCAGAAGATAGAGGAAACTATAAGAAAATGGAAATCCTTGGAGTAAAAGTTTAATGAAGGAGTTGTGAGATTTAGTTGAAGTCTATATCTACTATTAAATCCTGAGTAAATAAGATACTATTGGATAATGCACAGAGATCATCATTTTCCATCCACTGAGGAAGCACAAAGATGTATCAAAAGCTCTGAAATAACTATTAGTGGGATATCATGTATAATGACATCTCAAAATATACATCGACATTTCAAGTAAGTCCGCATTTTAAGGAAGAAAGGAAAAAATATAAGTCGATAATAAAACCATTACACATACCTACATGGAAATGGGAAAAATCACCATGGACTTTGTCACTTGTCTTCTAAATACATAAAGATGAAATAATTCTACATGGGTTGCGATGGATAGTCTTATAAAGACTTCACACTTCATTATAATTCAAGAGTATTAATAACTCGATCAACTTGCAAGGATATACATTATATAATTGGTGATGTTGTATTGAACACCACTATCGATTATATCTAATAAATATCCAAGAGTTTCCTATATGTTTTGGAATAGTCTCCAATATGTTCTGAATACAGAGTTGAACTTCATCACAAATTATCAACCTCAAACTGATGTCTAATCTAATAAGACTATCCAAAACCTTGAGTGAATACTGAGATAATTCTCAATTTACTTTAAAGAAGGTTGGGATCAACATATTACTCTAGTATAGTTCTTATACAATAAGAGTTCACACTAAATAATTTAAATGGATCCCTATGAATCCATTTTATGGGAATAGGTGGAGAACACCTACATGTTGGGATGAAGTTGGGAAATGAAAACTACTACATCCTGAAATGGTTGAGAAAATGGTGGAAAATGTCTGGACTATTGAGCAACACATAAAGGAAGACCAGATTCAAAAAAAGAGCTATGATAACTATCATCAATGATACCTTGAGTTTGATGTTGAAAACATGGTATTCCTTCTCAAATCTCCGTGGAAAAAATTAAAAAGATATTTAGAAAGAGTGTAAATCTTAGTCCAAGATAATTGACCCATTTGAGATCTTTGATCACATAAGAGAAATGTAATATCAACTAGAACTCCCAAATAACCTATTTCAAGTAAATGATGTATTACATGTATCCCTCTTGAGGAGGTACATACTAGATCCCTCACATGTACTCAATCCAGAGGTGGTACTGTTGGAGAATGATCTCTCATATGAAGATCAACGAGTGAAAATATTAGACCATAGAGATAAATTTGTACAAAATAAGAAAATGAACCTGATCAAAATGCTTTGAAGAAACCAAAAGTTTTAAGAATCAATATGGAAACCATAATAAGTGATGAAATAAATCTATATTCATCTTTTTTAGTCTGGGAAATTAAAAGTTTGTGGGGAAATTTATAAAGGGGGGAAGATTGTAACGACCTGAACTTTAATAAATAAAATTCCACTTGTGATTTAATTAAATTTATTATTGTGTAATATGGTTATAGAAAACATATCCAATTATTTGGTTTCATTATATCCTATCTAATTTAATTGATCGTTAAGCATCATTACTGTTGATAATATAACCGGCGATTAGTGATCACATGATTAGTATAAATATATGTTTTTAACAAATCCAATTGACCCAAACAAAGAAAGTGATAACCTTATCCAGTAGTATCATAACCTATGAATCCCATTTATTAGATCTTCTGATGGAGATAACATCACTAGGGTTTTACCTTGACAAATCCCAAGATAATATCCAACAATTCAAGCATGAGAAAAATGGATTATGGGATAAGTTCAAGCTCATCGAGATCATGGCCCAAACCATGTATGCCGAACCACCCCATGAATGTCTCACCATCGCACACCTTAACCTTAGTGGTTTTCTGGTGTATTAAAGGGATATGTATAAAGACCATAATAAGATTAATATTTATATTTTATTTTTAGTAGAATAATTTTCATATTATATTCTTATCACTACTTTATAAATGATTTCTAATTTTATACAATAAAACACAAATTGTATTTTTTAATTAGTATTATATTTCAATTAATAATAATTAATGTATTTTTTAAACAAAAAATATTTTAATAAAATATGATTATTCATTAATTTTTATTAAATATAAATGGTCATATATTTTTATTAAGTCATATTTAATTTTTATAAGGGTTCAAAAACTACTATTGTTCAAAAAACCCATCATTTCTCAATAAATGTTGATTTTATTTTAAAATTATAAATTATAATATTTAGAAATTTATTTGGTAAAAATAAATATTATTTTTGGAATCATAACATTTAAATTTTCTAATGGTGATTTTTTCATAATTTTCTGAGATAGTCACATTTTTGGGTAAAAATTAAATACCGTATAAATATAAAGTGTGTACTATGACCTAATAATGAACCAAAAGTGATGTAGTAAATACTATACGTATCCATGAAAAAATATATTCTTTCCATTTAACATAATATGAATTTATTTATTTTTTATTAATTTTATAAATCCATTATGAATCCTCCCAAACTTATAGTATACTTTAATTTTTTAAAATCATTTCTTTAAGAGTATGAAAAACTTCCAAATCATAAAGGGTATTATTTTATTATTTTAGGCCCTTTTACAAATAAAAAAAATAAGAAAAATACTATTTCTAATAAACCATGGGTAAAACCCGTGGGAAGGTTTTTGGTTTTGGTTATTTTATTATATGTAGTCCAAAACATATGTTTGAGAAACAATAAATAATTCCTCATTCATTTCCTATATAAACCCACCAAACCTTCCATTTATCTTAACTAATAATACTTGAATAATATAATCACTCTTCACTACCCACTCTATAGTCCTCCCAAGGTTTCACCAAGCTCTCAAGAATCCCATCCCAAGCATTTAGAATCACACTCTCAGGGTAAGGGATCCTCACATTATCTTCTTTATTGATGTTACTTTATTATCTTGTTCCTTAGAATTAAAATTCCTAATGGTGGGATATGTATTTACATGTCCCTGTTACTACCCATTTCATGTCCAAATGATGATAGATCCATTTCTCTCTCATCATCCCATTTTATGGATTTTTACGTGATGCCGTTATGCAGCTGAAATTTCACCATGATTTTCCATGTCAGAACAATTTTGTAGTGAATACTATACCCATTTCCTATCAAGGGTGCTCAAATTTGAACAATTATAATAATTTGACTTGGTACTTACATCTATATATTCTACAAACCTTGATGGTGGAAAAAAATATTATGATGAATGTATCCATGTTGTATGATCTATGTGACACAATTAATCATTTGAATGAAATTAAAGTGATAGGTGCGTCTAAAATTATATATTTGTCCAATGAGTTGGGTAGTGTATAGTCTCATGAGATTTCATGTTGGGATAGGGAAAAAACTTTATACCTTTATGTTACTTTTTCTATCATGATGTCTTGGTAGTTAGACTTTACCCATGTTTATGATGGAGTATTTTAAGTTGTTTCCACATTTACCAAATTTATTTTATGATTATCATTATATATAATGCCTTATTGTTCATGTTTATGATTATCACTCTTTTTATTCCCCATTTATGTTCCTTTTTTATAACCTGAATTATTTTCTTCATGTTATTCCATGTTTATTCTATTACCAAGATTTATAGCTCACCCTTTTATTATGTATTTCCCGAGGTTATCTAAGGAAATTTTAAGTACTATCATTTTAAATAAGTTTTCAATAAAGATAATGTTTTCCTATTTTATGTTTTTATTTAATGTACATAATTCCAAAAGACACCAAACTTCTCGATCTTTTGGGTTGTATTATGTGTAATATTTTGTATTAAATCTTGAATTAATGTATAATAAATAACTTATTTTTCATAATAAAACATCAATTA
Source organism: Viscum album (assembly GCA_963277665.1). NCBI lineage: Eukaryota > Viridiplantae > Streptophyta > Magnoliopsida > Santalales > Viscaceae > Viscum > Viscum album. The sequence continues at coordinate 1,436,557,401 of OY728143.1, forward strand.
CAATATTTTTTGTAGGTTTCAAATGATTATTTTTTAGAGGAAACAGATCATATAAAACTCTTTTAAAAACATAGTTTATAACTATCATGATTATCAATAATAAAAATTTAATAGTGATTACAAAAATAGAACACATGAAGAGAATTATTATCAATAAAAAATTATAAATGAAAATGTATATGAATAAGGTTCCAAAATAGTTAATTAATATGTTCATATTTATGATACAAGAGGTAAGATAAATTTTGTGGGAATCAATGATAAAGTTAATGATTTCTGTGTCTCATTTTCAAATATATGGGAAATGTTTGATATTGCACCATAAATTATTTTATAAGGTGTATCAACTACCTGATTTCTTTCACATTTGAATATATCTTCCATTTTATGAGATTTTGTTTCTATTTCATGATATATTTTTCAAAATCCTTTGATTATTATATTACCTAGTCCATAAGAATTCCAACAAATCAATTTATGATTAATTGGGTTGTATACTTACTTACTTGAATATAATATCCATGTTTTCTTTAATCCTACCATTCTAATGTTTTATATGATATTTAATTTTTTTATATGTTGAAATTATTTCCAATAATCAATAACCAATTCTTTGATAAATTTTTTTAGAATAAAAGTGTAACATTGGTAAGAATAACACCCATTCATACCAATGATTCATTTATTACATGTCTATATTTTTTTATCACCAATATTAATCTCTATTTTTAGGAAATATAATATGTATTAGTTTATATGATTCTCTTTAAAAATATTAAAAAATAAAATCTAATATTCTTTTTATGATGTGGGTTTTCAAACAAATTCTTTTTAAAATATTAAAGAAAAGGGTTTTCATCCTTTAAAAATCACATGTTTTATCTTCCATTCCAAATTAGTTTGATAAAGTGTATGTATTCTCATGTATATTTTAATTTCAACTCTTTATAATATTGTTTTAAAAATACTTCTCTCCCCCTTCTCAATTTGGTTTCCAATGTAATTTTCAATTATTCTTTTATAATATTCTTTTAAAGGTTTTATGAATGCTTTTATAGTTTCACTTCTATTTTTTTTCCAATTTTTAACTCGAAAGAGGAGATATTTTAATCATCTATTATTTTTTATGTTATTATTCATTTAGGAAATTAGATTTTTTGTATCCTATTATCTTTTAGGTTTTTATTATGTCACACTTTTTAAATGTTTAAGGAACTCATTATTTTTCATTGGGTTCATTAAGATATTTTTATGATTGATTGTAAGTGGAACACATATTTAATGATGATGAATGGTTGGGTCCTATATTATCTTCAAATTCATTGGTTTATGTCTATATCTCATGGGATATTCAGAAACATACATAATGAATTTGTTCGCAGAGGTGTGGGAATGATGTGTTTTCTCACATCTCTAGTTGTGTACATAATGAACTTATTCACACATGAGTGGGAATAATGGGTTTCCTCACAAATTATTTCCTATAATTATGGTTATTCCACATTTCAATGTTTTTTAATGTTATTTCAAATTTTATTAATTTTTTTTATTTCCATGAAATATATTGTTTTTATGATTATACTTTTTTCAATTATTCCAAATATTTATGTCTTTATCATATGTTATATGATTATTGAGATGTTTTTATAGACATTTCATATCTTTTACACTTTCTTAATGATATTTTTAGGATATTATGTTACTCTAACATGTTTCATAATTATCATATATAGTCTTTTGATCATTTATCTTGATATTCATGTCTTCCTCATAGTCTTCTTTATGTTATGATATATTTTTCCATAATGATCTAATGAGAAGACAAATATCTTATAATTCTATTACCCATGTTATGATGATGATTATATCATGTGATATTTATATAATGTTTTCTAGAAGAAAATTATTATGAATTAATGGTTTAAAATTTTTTAAAAAAGTTTTTTATTCCATCAATCCTCAAGAGGATAAACCTTTTGGTCCTTAGGTTGTGTTTACTTGGGAGATGTATTATCTAAATTAGGAAATTATTGTATTATTTAGGTAATGTTTTTATTGGTTCTATTTTTACTTCAACCTAATAACCTCCTCCTACCAGGTATGAACCTCACCATGTATCCAATCCTCTATCATGTCACATGACTGGAACTCTAATAGCTGGCCGTCACAGCCCATGCAACATATCCTCAATCGATTATATCTAATACTATGAACAGATGAGATAACACAAAATAGAGAGTATGTAGCCTTATATTCCATCACCAAACTATATATTGGGGAAAATAATCAAAACCCAAAGAATTAAGATGTTAGTAAGGTTATCCAACTTGGGTGGGGTGTGTTAGAAATCACAAGAAAATAAAACATGTATATCCTTAAAAAAAAAATCCTAACTCGTGGTTTTATACCAGTCTGACATAGGTAAGGACCATAACCATCCTCATATAATCACCAATATTCAATATCATCCACCTCCATATCTAGAATACATTCTATCCATACATTCTATAAAAAACTTCTATAAAGACATCATTGATTACCAGTTTTAAACTTATAAAATTAACATTTTTCCTACAATGTTAGATTTATTTTTCCATGTTCAATGTGAAACCATTAATTTGTTATCCGACATATTTATCTCATATAAAAAAAATTCTTTTCAAACATTAAATGTTCATTAATATATCATTGTTCATTAAATTCCACCACACTTCCCATTATCAATTTCATTATTACCAACCATATTCTATACCTTTGAAAATATATACCAAAATACCACAATAAATCCCCAAAATCCAAATCACACAACCAAAAAACAATCCCAAACTGAGAACCACATTACCTATTAACCTATTACCATATCAGTCACATAAATCCATCCACAATAATAATGCAACAACACCCCTCCAATTTCCACCACCATATCCTCACCAAATAAACACATCAATTATAGCCACACCAATATATAACCAAGAAACAAATAGTCCCAAAAATATAAATAATCAAACCAACAAAAAAACACATAATTTAATTAATGAAACATGTTAATAATTTCCCACTTTAATAAAATTTATCCATTTTAATTTTACATATCCCACAAGAGGCACATCACCACAAATCCACATGTCAAACAACTGATTCATTATTACTGATAAGTGATTTACCACCTATTAAAGGAGATCCATTGAATCTAAGAAATAAAATAGTTATATAGAAACAATACTTGACAAGAATAATCAAACCATACCACTAACATTAATTAACATAAATCTAAAATAACCAACATCTTCACCCCTTTAAATTTAATTATCCTTGATATTATGTTTCTTAGGTTAATCCTTAACATCCACATGATTAAAAAGAGAAGCATAATAATTAAATAATTTAATTTAATTAAAAGAAAAGTATTGAATACCTTGCCTCAAAAGAAGATTCAATAACCATTGTGCCAGAACAATGTGGCGGGGATGGTCACAAATGAAAGGATAACCCTAAAATAGTTAACCAAAACAACTGCCATCAAAACAATGATCCATTGATAATAAAAAAATGAACTATAATTACAAACTCTCTATGATTAAAGGATGGGATATAACCTAAAAAATGGGTAGAGGTACTCACCTTGGATCATAAACTGGTTGATCTATTGAATGTGGTGATTAAATGAAATAAAGAATCACTTAAGATCTTTAAAGACACACATATGGTCCTCTGAGGTTTGGGGAAAAATATAGAATCTATAATAATCTAACTGTTCTTTTTAATTAATACTGAAACTGGAAAATTTAGGAATCATAGTTTAATAGTGAATAGTCAGTCCATGAAGGGAATAAGTTGAGCACACCTCTAGAAATCGCACCACAATCTCCATTATATTTCCCCAGGATCTCATGATTAAAAACTTCATTACTACATGTATCTAATTAAAGACACAATGTGATAAAGGTGGTCACACTGCATTATAAAATCCTTTTAAGAATACAATGCTTCTTGAAACCAAGCCATGAGGAAAGAAGGCACCATAATGAAATTATAACTAAAAGGGTAGAACAAAAAAATAACTAATTGAGTAATTATTACATGAATATTTTCACCACTTCACAACATGCACTGAAAAAAATTAAATAAACTACCTAGGTCCTTTCATGCCATGAATGGAGCAGTTCTTACTGTGAGAGGATCATACATAAGGTTTACCCAAAACCTTAAATACTTGTGTATCATCTCTTGAACCTCATGTAAGATCCTAGTAACTACCACACCATGTTCAACACTCTATACCCCACAATGAGGATTACAAAATGAGATAAAATAGATTTTAAATCTCATGTCCTACACCCCATTCTGAAATATAAGAAAAACATTTTGATTTAATCTTTTACAATGCGGTACACCAGGCTTCCAAATTCCCCTATCTTCTATCCAATACCTAATGGGTAAACACTAGTAACCACAACTTAACCTACCCCTTCGAGTTTAAATTTCATCTTTATATAAACCTCTCTTCCTCTAACCTTCTCTTAATTCATATAACATACAAAATACACAATGTAATTGTTTGATAATGACATGTCATTACAACCAAAGATCTCCACCGATTGTGAAGATATAATTTTTAAAAGAATAAGTTTAATCATATATGATGTTTTTATTTTTAAAGGAATTATTTTTGGAATATTTTGACTATGAATTTATAAACTATTGTTTCTGGAATAAATAAGATTAATAATTATGAATATTTAAAATTATAAGGATATATTTATAGAATCTATTAACCATGATTTTTTCATGTTTTTTTAAAATGAGTTCTATAATGAATTTATTGATTCCCACATTCTAGGATAATATCAAATATTTTTTGAGTAAATTATAGTTTTATGTATTATATATAACTAAAATAAATATAATGATGAAAAAATAATACATTATACAATACAATAAACTCTTTACAAAAAATTACTCACTCAAGTGGATGTTTTATTTCATTATCCTTATTAAACTATTTATCTCTATTATAAATTGATATAATTATAAAAAATATGATATTAGAGAGTTTTATTTATATTTATTGAATTAAATCAATAAATTCATTATTTAGTTTTTATTTCTTAGGTTCTTACAACCACTAAAGTGGAGGGATTATGATTCTTGTATCAACCCTTAACTAGGAAGTGTAATTTTTTAGGTTAGGTATATATTAGTAATGTTTTATGATTAAAGGAAACATAAAAGCATCGAGGAGAAGAGATATGGGAAATTAGGGAATCTTGTTTTTCCTGAAATTATACACCAAATTAGTCTTTCCTTTTTTCATTTATGTTGTACACTTTTATTTTTTAGATTAAATTTTGTTTATGTGTAAATTTTCTAAAACAATTCAACCCCAACTATTTCCATCTTACTTGAACTAAAAATAACTCAGTATCATGATATGTGATGTTGCTTGTGACTGATGGATTTCGATGGAGACCAGATATTATAATGTTTTTACATATCACTCACCAAGTTTTTAGTGTTAGACTAAGATGTAAGTGACAATATGTTTTATCACCCACAAATCCGTTTAGAGACCAATGATGAAATGAGTATGTATCTGAACATTCACACACTTCTCTGGGATGATAAAGCATATATATTTATTGGATATAGTTAGAGATGAGTAATTATTACAAAATCATCAGTATACGATAGATTGAGATGATTGTTTACTCCACTATGATTGATATAACAATACAATGGATGGGGATGGTGGATATGGGCACTTCCTCCAACAACTCGGACATGAGAATGAGATTGATAGTGATTTTATAGAGTGTGGGTGCTCTTCTTCACCCATAACCTCTAGGTTGAAGTTAAATATAATGCACCTAATACTATATGTATTCTTTAGGTACCATTGTGGGGTTGATAGTATCTGATATATTGGTTCATCCCCAGAGATGTGAATTCCCTACAATACACTAGTATAAATCTTTATCCCAAGAGATGTGAATTTTTATAGAGCTCACTCATGTATACTATACTATATTTGGAGTTTTGTATTTAATCTAGTTAGAGATGTGTATATCCTTCAACAAATTATATATTGATAGAGATGATTCTTTTCTACAATACATTAGAGATATGTGGGGGCATCTATTTTAGCAGTATCTCATTATTAGTGAATATTGGTAGAATTAATTGGTTAAGAACCCATGATGGGATGTGTGATTGATTAATATTATGTTATATATTATATAAGTAATTTTCTATTTGGAAATTTCTTTGGGAGTTAGATATGTGTTGGTTAATAAAGATTATTATGTTTTTATCCATGATGCTGATGATGTTGTTGGTGTAAGATGCATATACCTTGTTTATATTTTGTTAATATTGACACTAGTTATTTCTTTTCAGTCAATCTACTACTTGGGATGATTATAATGAGAATTGTTATACTCACCACTATATAAACACTTTCATGATTTTATTTTTATATCCATGCAGAACTATCGATTTGGAGGACAGATGACCATAGATCCTAGACATAGAATTATATATGTTTATATAGTAGAGTTGATATCCATATGATTACAACCCTTAAAACATTGAAATTATGGATGTCACATGCCGGTTTTCATCAATGGGATTCAGTGTTTTTAGTTGTACATGGTGATTACATTGTATTTTTTCTCCTTATGCTCTACTTGTTTATATTGTATCAATTACATTATTTCACAGTTTTGTTATGTGTATACTTTTTGTTTATTATTTAGTTTACATTTCATATATGTCATAGTTTTTGGGGGATATATGGAATTATGTGACATGCATATTTAGTGTTAATTATTCCCATGATTGTGAAAATACCTTAGAACTAGTCAGTAGCCCTTAGATTAATAAATGAGGGACCGATGAGTTCATTTAGTATTGATCTAAGACATTATTATTTTTATCATAGTGATAAGATAGAGTACAGAATTAGGAACATATGGGAATTAGTTTGGATAGTTATAATGAGTATTTCTAAGGATCTCTATAATATTTAGTCCTAATAGAGTACTCTTTAATTGATATTTGGGTTGATGTATTCCTGGGAATGTTTTTATTGATAAAATATTAATATGAACTTAATATGTGAACTAGGTGTAAAAAATGGGTGATCATGCATCATATAGATTTAGGCCATGATTTTGTGATGTTTTACAGAATTTGTTTCTTCCATGGATAGTTTGTGTAGACCTGTCTGTTAAAGGAGTTATCAAAATCATCATCATTCACTATGATATTGAGGTCGAGATACTTTCTGGGAGATAGTGGGAAGGTATTATTGAGATCATGATGTTTTTATAATAATTTGTGGCTATGATGACCACCTTAGATAGATACAACATATGATAAATGGTGGAATTATTCCAGATAAAGAATTTTAGTAGTCATAATTAGAATTAGATGGATGTCTTTATACATGGTAGTATAGATTCCCTACTAAATATCAAATAAATTAATTTATGTTTTTCAAATTTCTTCATTTTATGTTATATGATTATGGGGATTTTAAATTCCTTATTATGTCATATTTGAGACTCTATATTTTTCTATGTGAAATAAAGAGCTACACCAATTATTTTTAATTGATTAGGGTAATACCAATGGGTGTTTTGATATTGATAGATATTTCTAATTAGAGTAGTGAAATGAAATACTAGTGGGAACTAGGATATTTATTGGTGATGAATGCTATTTCATGGAATTATTTCTATAATAGGATTTATCATAGAAAACAGTCATGTTGAATTATCTTAAGGGATGAAAAAATGAATATATTCTTTGTTTCCAGATGAGGGGACTCCATATGGGGATGCGCTGAGGTAATTCTCATTTAGGAAAATATTTTCCATTGTTTTCGGATTTTCATATATATATATTGGAAATACTCTAAATATATTAGTGTACGAATTATATAATATTATTTCCAAGTAATTTTATATAATCTTCAAAGATGTTATACTTAAATCTAGGTGATATGATAAAGTCTAGAATAAACCATTATCTAATTATCGATGAATTATAACTAGAAAAATTAAGTAGTAGATAGATTTTATGAGATCAGAATTAATGATTTGGTGGAATGGTGGTGGTCATCAAGTGGATGTAATATGAAAATAAAGAATATGGGTGGTAAGTATTTTCTCCTTGATGGGAATTTTAATATATGGTATGATCAACATGCTTGGGTGACCTATGTCCATGAGTAGATCAATAAATATTTTCCAATACTATTTAATACTATATTTATTCCCTAAATCCATATATATATACATATATTATGTATATACAAATATCAAGGTATACGATATCAATATGTTATCTTGTATGATATATATAAACTAAGGCATGTGATATTTATTTGGTTGGGAAAATAATTTAATATGATATAAAGATATCATATTAATTCCTTAGCATAGTAGTATAACATTAAATAGATTATTGTTTATATCTATTCAACCAAAGGATACCATTAATAGAATTCATTATATATAATGAAACACTTAGGAGGAGTGATGATTTAATATAATGATTTCACAAATGGATTAATCCATTTATTCATTCATTGTAACACACGACTAAATGAATGGTGATAGAGGAGTGTTCTAGAGACTTATATAAGGGAGGAACTACCATGAGATGGAGAGGGTGTAAGTTCATGGATGATTATCTCCCTTCCAAAAATCTCTCTTTATTCTTCCTACTTTACTGAGCGAGACACTAGTATGTTGTGGTGAGAAGAATATTCCCACCCATTCGATGGATAATTCAGTATAAAACTATAGATATACTTCACAAGGAGGTTTTTTGATTATTCCTTAGTGATCATCATCATGTACATTGAACATAATATGGAGAAGTTATAAAATTAGTGTAATGTATAAAAGTAGTTATTAATTTTATTCTTTTACTATTTCAGGTTTCATCCAAAGTATATATTTGGTTTTATGTTTCTAACCACTTCCACTTTGATAAATAATTGTTATTTTATCCATCAAAACCATTTAGTGGAATCAAAGATTTACCAAGATCTTTTATTCTTGAAATAAAGTTTAAAATAAATAAAATATGATATTAAATAAATATTGTAATGGATTTCATTAAAAAATAACAATACTTTGTTTTTTTGGCTTGGTATACGATATTTGATATCATAAATAATGATTGGGTCACACCATATGATATGTTATATTACATGAAGTGACTCAGTTCAATCCTTCATTTTTTTAATATATTATATTATACATTATAGGATATCGTAGAGTATGTTGACACAAATGAATTACCAAAAAATAGAGCATCAAATCATTAATATGATATATAATATAGTGTAATTCATGAATTCTAGGTACTATTTATTCCTATAAAGATATGTTATAATATGTGATAGCACTATTCATTGAGTTATTATTAAAGAAACGATCATCTTGTTGTGTTGATATTATGTGATATTTTATCTTCACCAGTGTTCATTCCTACCCAAGTCAGTTATCATAACCTATGATTACCTAGCATCGCTAATCCCCCTTACGTAATGTCTTTGTGTGCTCGATTAATTTTACATGATCTATATAATAAGCCACACTACGAGTTAAGATTATGTAGATTGTTGGGAACCAAGGTTTCTTACACGATTCACCAAATATCGATCATAATGTATGATATATAATGCACTAGTTTCCATTTTTTATGCAACAAGACACACCATAAGACCTACGTATATAGTGAAATACAATATATTTGAAAAATTTGATTATTAATATTTTCAATTATGAATTGAATTCTATAAATTGTAAATTTTTTATATATTATAGAAAAGGGTATTTTTAGATTTTTTATTTAAATTATAAAGGTTTTCATCAATTAATTAGTTATAAATTGTTTATATTTAATTAATTAATCTTTATGAAACATTTATTAAATAAATATTACTCAATATTAAATGTTAATATTAAATTATATTTTCAAATTATATGTTATGACTTATAATTTAGATACATAATGTTTATATTAAAAATATGAAGGTAATTTATAAAATGTTAATAAATTAAAAAATGGTATAAATATAAAAGATATTATATTTATTATTATGAATTATTCATAATAAGTAATTTCAATTATTCAAATTAAAAACCTTATTTGAGAAATTTTTTAAACCACATAAATAGTAGACTTGATAATTGATATTATATGGGTTTAAATAATATTAAATATGTGATATTTAGATAGGGTAAATTATTTACATAACAAAATCAGAATATTAAATGTTTATATTTCATATAATAGCATCTATTTAAAGTTAATTCCATATAATGAATAATATAAAAAAATTCATTTTGGGAAGATAAATATAAAGATTTTATATTTATTTTCATTATAGAATATCAATAAATATTTTCAAATTATAAAATGTTTAAAATTATTTAATTGTGTATTGTTCATCGAGATTTTATATCATGTTTAAAAATTTTATTTTTCCATTTATTTAATTATTACTTTTTTATTATTTAGGATCATAATTATAATATTTTGAATGGTTGTATGAATTATTTTAAAATTATAAACTATATCTTTAAATTTTCATACATGCATAAAAAGGATTATATTGGAGGTATGATAATGGGTTTAGTTTTTTTAACCTTGAACATGGATTTTTCATGTTTTAAAACTTTAATTAAGTAGTTAATTATGATTTATACATGTTAGGTGTTAAAATTATGATTGAAATAAGGTTTCTGTTGGATAAAGTATCTTATGGTTTAGGGACTTTGGGTCAAATATCTCACCATCCTAAAGACTTATACATTGTATAGAAATGTGGCGGTTGACTATTTATTATTTCAAGCATAATATTATGGGGATTTTTAGTCTTATATGATTATTATAATTTACAAGAATTTATTCCATGAACTTTAAAAATGGTATGCATTTGGATATGTGTGATTTCCCTATCCCATTTCACTTTGAAAAATAACCAAATTTGATCACCATGAGACATTAGGCATGTATCCCCGTACACTAATGGTTGTCAACATGTAGCAAGGGTCTATTGAGAGATAGTGGGGAGACTACACCCTCTCATGATAAAAGTACTAATAGTTACACTACAAAAGTAATAAATAGAACATAATGAAATAAATCACAAAAAAGGAAATAATAATCCAAAATACACACGCTAATAACTAGATAATATCAATATTTCATAATATTCTTATAAAGTAAACAAACCAGTCATGAGATTATCATATATATATATGAACAAAATAATAAAAAATACCACCAGCCTGATACTGAGTAACCACATAGACCATCTACTAAAAATCATTCCATTAAGCACATGAACCCTCTGCTTTCCTCTATCTATTAAGAACTTAAATTTGAGCCTTTTTCTTTAATTTCACTCAAAACTATAAAGTTTTCATGCATCTAGAAGGGCCCATGTAGGGTATGGGTATAAAATTATTTGGACACCATCAATGATGTCACTAGATTACATCCATAAATATAATATTATATTAAAAAAATTAATATAAAAAGATCTCAATAGATATCATAGGAACTGTATAACTTGTGTTTAGCCTTTCCTGACAGATCCTTTAACTATCTCAACCAATGTTGAAGTGGAATGATGCATTCATGATCTATCATACAAGAACATATATCAATCTAACAACCATTTTCATATCACAGGGAATCATATATAAACCATACCCACATACTACATGATACTACATTCCATCATCTCCATGTAATCAACTCATGTCAGCATGATGTTCCAAATGAACATTCACAAGGTACAACAAAAGTCTCAAGGACTTCCACCTCATTTGACAAACTTCCTTCCCTATAGATTGATAAACCCATGTCATGAAGATACCCATAATTTCATCATAATGTCCTAAAAATCCCAATATAAATAATGATCCTCATGTTCCCAATTGGTGTCTCAAATACCACTAACCAAGTGGTATCAACTACCATATACCATGGACTTCTCCTGTGAGAACCTCTTCTTTATCGATTGTCAACACCATCCCCTATCCCAATTTCTCTATAGAGTCCTCCACCCACAATGTGTGGTCAACACAAAATCATGGGTCCGATTATATATGAAAATGAACCCTATAAATATATCATCCAACCACAGTGAGTGGAATCACCAACCATCCTGGACACATCCCTAATAAACCTCTACCACCACCTATAAACCACATCACCCAACTATGAAAATGGACAATACATTTTTCCTTATACTAATGAAACATATATCCTCACATTCGGTGATTTACATTACCCATATTCGCTAAGGACATTCCCAATGACTTGCCATATAATAAACTGATATATAACATCTTTAAAATAATTTATATAACCATCATCCTCATTCTCAACCAATATTGAAACCCCATATCACATCTTCTATTACATGCTATGCTCAACCATACCATTTCAAACATAATAATACCCTATATTATCTCCCAAGAACCATTAATACTCAATGAATCACATACCCTTTGTCACTTAGAAAACCCCACTTATGCCAACCATCCACATATCACACTACACATGTATAAATTAAAACGAAAACATTGGACCAACTATCATATATGCATAGTCATCTAATGATCGAGTAATAACCAATGATTTGAGATCAAATAGTGAAAATAATTAAAGAATATAAAAAATACTAAAATAGTACATAAAGGCTATAAACGTGGATGTCACTCTTACAAATTGATAACCTTACCCTAGGCTACCTCATGCTTCTATTGTCACCAATATCAGATAGGAAATGTGTGAGATCCCTTAGTAAGAATCCAACAATGAGAGGAAGGTAAGCATATGCTTCTCAACCAAATAACCTTCCCCAAACCTTGTTTCCATTTTAAAAGTAGTTAATTAACCATTTTTTTCTTTTTTCCCTTTTGGACATGATTCACGTTGAGAACATGTAGTTCACATCATGAAAAAGTGAAGGAAAGATTCCTTCACTTAAAACCAACATTTCCACACTATGATAGATAGTATAAAGATGTGAATGAATGTGTTCTACATATTTTTTGCTACATACCTATATATTATAACTAAAACATTTTTTAGGTCACTCTTGATCCCCTAAAACCTTCAAAACATGGTATAATACATGAGGTTTTAGGAAAATATTTCCTAGGATTACACCCTAGATTAACCATGGAGTTTTACGATATCCCCACCATATAATAACTTATCCTCAATCTATTTCATACATACACTAACCCAAATATCATCCATCTCGAGCATCCCACTCTACACTTCCCCAAATTCTAAGATGATGTCGAACACATCCATCTCATTACCAACATCCCAAACTTCCCCAACTATAAAAAATAATGAACCAATTCTTTATGTGAGAAACCCCCACTATATGAATTACCTAATCGATCAATTAACACCCCAAAATAAAAATATCCAAATCATACCACATTGATCATTATCTCAAGACTCACAAATTCCAAAAATCATATATCATCATTCCCATATACAATCAGATGCTCATTTCATATGTAACACCTCGATATTTTAAAGAAGAACATCACATTTGATAGAATATATGAAAAATAACACCAATCTTATAAGAGAATGTTACACCACTATAATTTAAAATATATTTTTTTCTAAATAAATTCAATATTTTTGATAGATTTCAGTGCAAAAAACATCAGGTTTGAAAGAAACATGATACTTAATTAAAGAATAGTTATATAAACATGAAAATTATTATCTAGACATTAAGACGGTGGGTATGAATTATAATAACTAAATTATGAAAAGTATTTGGTTTACACAGGTATAAAATAAATTAAATGGTATCTATTGAATATAAATAAAATAAAAACCATTTGAAAGAGCAAGAAATATTTTTTAAAAATTTGTATTTTCCTAAAATGTGGTTTATTCCCACATTGTGAACATAATTTAAAATTAAAATTAAATACTTTTATAAAATTTATTTGATAAAATAAAATTCATTTTTATATCTAAATTTCATAATTATATTTTGGTTAATTTTTGGGATTTTTATGAAAATATTAATTTTCTGATGAACAATGAAAAATACTAATTTTTATTGAAAAATATTTTTTTTTGTTTAGAGGAGGAGATAGTGTAACAAGAGGAAAACAAGGATAATAGGGAAAAAATGAGTCCAATGAATGAGATTTACATGATAAGAAGATCCTTGTTAAATTTAAAAAGAAATCGGGAATTTTGGATGATATTGGGAATACAAATATGTTTTTCCTTGCATCAAAGAAACCGACTATGGAAGATCACACTATTGACCACATAAATGGTGTAAAGAAACGTTTTGAGGATGTAGTAAAATCCTCTACAAACCCCTCATTCTCAGAGATTTATCTACCCCCTATAAGGATTATCTAAAAAGGAATGACTGTGCACATTTTAAAAAATCAGGAGGTTGTGGTGGAACATGTGAATTTATGTTGAAACTCCATTATTGTACTATTTATTGTGTATAAAGGTGAGTGGTTGTGGAAATTTAGTGATATTACAAGAAGTATTGATGATATTTTGTGATTTAATGATTAGAAGATGATAAAAATGGGACATGGATATTATCATGTGGTTTTTCCTTCAGACGACCTCAAGCATAGAGCCTAGAGTTTTAGGTTTCTCCCTCTAAGGATTGTAATCCTTAGAATTTAGTAATGGGACATGAAATTCTATCCCGATACAATAATAAACACTCACACACAAATCTGGATCTGAATTTCTAGATTGAACTGGCTTTACTGGAATCCACAGATCATTTGGAACAAAATCTCTAATGTGGTAAATCTGATAAAGATAGAAAGAAAAGATGAAAAATTAATTTATGGACACTAATCTAGGATCTTTTTGGAAGTGGACATGTCTAACATCCTTGTATAGTAAGTTGTGTTGACTACAAGGTATGGCAGTATGAACCTAAATATCCAATATGAAAGGAATCTAAAGTTCTCTTCCAATTGCATGTTCATTAGAAATATCTTTTCTGAATGTAATAGAGATATGGATTGTGGATTTTTACACGTGAATGGGAATGATGATGCCTCTTATGGAAATAATAAAGCAAAATAGAAGTTCCCACATCCTACTTCATAGGAAAGTATCATTCTTGGTCCTTCTAGTGTGGAAAGACTGGGAAATGGGGCTCTGGATACCAATGTGGATGGTTCTTATAATAACCCATATTTTAGTATCAATTGTAGAACTCTTATGGATGTGAAAAATGTGTTAAACCACTCTATGGTTATTATATATTAA
Organism: Viscum album; assembly: GCA_963277665.1. Lineage (NCBI taxonomy): Eukaryota > Viridiplantae > Streptophyta > Magnoliopsida > Santalales > Viscaceae > Viscum > Viscum album. The sequence goes on from OY728143.1 coordinate 1,436,572,734, forward strand.
ATACCTATTAATGGTAGAAATGGTCACTCTGGGAATTCCCCTTCCAACCTTGATGGAAGTCCACTAAACCCTAATGACAGTTTGCTGACTGAGAACCCATTGATACCTCAACATGTTGGGGGGAAGATGAACTTTCTGAGAGACACACCCACAAATTTCATGATAAAACATTATCCTAGCTTCTTAATGCTAATGTATAGGCTTCACAAGCTATTTTCATTGGGACATGTCATTGTACTCTTGGGATATTGGCTGAAGAAGAAACTAAATACTAGAATATGGACTGTTCTAATACTTAAAATCATAAATAGATCATTCAAGGTCCCCTCTCACCTATATCTGGCTAGGAGATGCACACATGGTGTGTGAACACATACAATTATGGGTCTATAGAGAATAAGCCTATAGGTTAGGCAGAAGATACAAGTTATTTTCCTCATTCAGTAAGGACACAAACCTGCACTGGGAATATTATCTCTCCATCCCCTCACACTGATGGCGCACTTGAACTAAATGACTCTTTCTTATAGGTTCCCTCTTATTGGATTTCAAGAAGGATAACATCATCAAGTATGGTCTATGATCCCATGTTTTTGAAAAACTCATTCACTCCATTAAGTGAACGCTTCTGGAGTGATGATGCTGAGGATTCAAAACACATTGTGCACTGTGATGATAATGTGAGGAAACATTATGAACAAAACCCTTCAGAGGATGTTGTTTCTATGGAGGGCTCAAGAATGGAAAGGACCCAAGAAAAAGAAATAATAAAGGTAGCAATAGTAAAGTTAAAGGTTATCATGATATGAAAAATGAGGAATGACATCGGAAAAGGTCATGGTCCTCAAAAAATTAACATCTTCAACTAGAATTTCCAAGGGTTAGGGAACCCCATTATAGCCAAAACCCTTAGGTATTTTATTCTGGCCAATAAACCAATACAAATAGGAATTTCTGAACCAAAAATGTTGTTTGGAAATTAGAAGGATTTAAAATGGTAATCTATGGGATACAAATTTGTTTCCTAGTACCTCGAAAACTACAATATGGATCATATTTGGATCTTCAAGCATGAAAGCCTTCAAATTAATATTTTCAATAGGAAATAGAAGTTCATAATTTTATATTTAATCAATTATGGTCATAATATTCATGTATCCTAGGTTTGTTAATCTAAATAATATATTAATAGAAGAGACCTCTAGAAGGAACTTGAGGAAATTTATTGGAATTCAGTTCATAAATAAATTTTCATGGGTGAATTTATTTTCCCTCCCAAACATGTAGAGAAAATTGGATCAAGATTCAACAGGGTCATAGCTCTTTAATTATCATCCAGTATTGATCACTGCAACTTTGTTGATGTTCCAATTGCGGGAGAGAATATTTCTTAGAGCAAACACACTCTGAATGGGAGGCACGTAAGAAAACCCGATAAGTGTTTTGTTATTTTGAATGACAATAGGTATTTTTTTGGTCTATTAGGATATGTTCTCCCTATATATCACTCTAATAATAACCCTATAATTATGGATTTCTTCCAAATAAAAAGGCTTTCCCCTATTCCCATTTCACTTCGATAATGGGTGGGTCCTTTCTCTAGGATGCAATGAAACAATCTTGGAAGCCTAGAAGTTTTTGACTTTGGGAATCCCTCTTCACAGGATTACTGAGAAATTAAAACATGAAAAGTGTCTATTGACGGAATGGAGTAAAAACTATTTTTCAAAACTTGATGATGAAATTAAGGATTCTGAACAGCATCTTCCAAGAACTTAATATAGGAACTAGAATTAGAATACACTCTCTAGGGAGGAGGTTTAAGCTAATTCAAAGTTGGATAACCTCCTCCTAATCAATGATAGGTTGGAAGAAATTATCTAAAATAAAAATGGATGAAAGAAAGGGATGAGAATTCAAGATTTTTCCATAGATTACACAAGGATAAGATATCTAAAATGGGAAACAATATCATGAACATTAATGGATAGTTTTAAACATCTAAAAATGAAATATCAAAAGTTGTGGTTGATTATTTTAGTGGGATATATGTTAATAATGTGATTGATAATACATCTATGATGATTGATAACATCTTTCCATTCATTGATGATCAATATAACCGGGGTATTGTCTCTACAATGGATAAAGAGGAAGTCAATAGAACTCTATTTTATCTTAACATGGAAAATTATGCAGGTCTAAATGTATTTTAAAATAGATTCTTCATGGTATAATTTGAAATTTTATAGGATGATATGGTTGATGCAGTAAAAGATTTTTTCTCTCATGCCTCTTTACCACAGAGGGTTAAATCAAAATTTATTTCCTTTATTCCTAAAAATAATTGTGTTAGGGATATCAAAGACTTCAGGCTGGTATAAATTTGAAAAACTATTCCCAAAGTTATTAGCAAAATCATAATGATAAGGATGGGGAAATTTCTCAAAAATCACATTAAACCCAACCAGTATGGGTTTTTCCCTAGAAGGTGCATCCAAAATTTCTTGTTTACATCCTCAAAAAGTGTCAACAGTGTGAAGAGGAAAGAAAATGAAGAGAATTTCTTCCTGAATATTGATATATCCAAGGCTTTTGAAACACTCAAATGGAATTTCCTGCTCAATATTCTTAAAAGAGATGGTTTTTACAACAATGTTATCAGAATGGTTAGTACAATTATTTCATCTATCAGGATGTTCATTTTAATCAATGGATCTCCTAGGGTTTTATTTCAATGTACAAGGGGTGTTTGATAGGGAGATCCACTCTCACATATCATTTTTTACCATTACTGAATATTATCTCAGTAGATTCATCAATGACCTTGAACAGTTTGTCCTGTATAAACAAATAAAAGATGGAAGGGGTGAACCTATCACATCACACCTATTATATGAAGATGACATACTCCATTTTGTCTGGGCTTCTTAGAGGACTATATCTTCAATCCACTCCATGTTTACCTACTATGAGGAAGTGTCTAGGTGTGCTATCTCTTGGGGTAAGTCTTTCAATTTTTTGGTGATGGGTTTATTGTGGGTATACTGAACAAGATTGCACAAAGACTTGGAGTGAGAAAATGATCTATTCCCTTCACTTGTCTTACTATTTCAATATTTTGGGGAAATTCAAGAATCATTTCCTTAGAGGAATAAGATTTTCCATTGTTAATCATCTTGAAAAATATATGGGGAAATCAATGTCCCAAGATGAAAGGGTTTTCCTTATGAATTCAGTCATCACCTCTAAATTTTTCTTCTCCTCTCCTTATAGAGGTGGACAATAAGACTCATCAAGGAGTTGTAAGGCATGATGAATAACTTCTTTGGGACCAGATCTATTAATGATTTTTTTTTTAATTTCTCATGGAAATAATGCATTAATTCTATTGAAATGGTAGGACTTGATATCAATGATCTCAAAATATTCAATGATGGCCCCATTGACAATTTTACATGTAATATTATAACCACTAATGGCTCTTCTACTAATTTATTAGTAAGTATATTAAAGAGTAGGCTACTAGATGATTATCAATATTATTTTGGGTTATCAGTTTGGACTTTATTTAAGCATCATTATAATTATATCATGAAGAGCAATAAATGGATCATGTACAGGCACTCTGATTTGAAATATTTGACAACTTATTGGCTTGATAGACCATACAATGACCACATGATTATTCATACTAACAGAATAAAAATGATAATTAGTAATTTTATGAAGTCTTATATCAATTTTGTTTTTGTACCCTCACAATTCATGGGGAGGGTGCATCACTATGCTTCTATAGACATGGATACCCTTGTTTAGAAGCCAAATACTAATGGTAAATTCAATGCAAAGGAGTACTAAATGGTGGAGAGCCATAGCTCAAACATAATACCTTTATGGGTTTCAAAATTAAATGTGAACTTAATTCAACCATATAGATAAATACTCCTCTGGTGAATATGGAAAAATAGATTTCCAACACATGACTAATTGAAGAATGTTGGACATGTTATTATCTCGGCATGCTACCTCTATTTACGGACAGAGGAATTTGTACAAAACATATTTACTAATTGTTATTTTTATTGATCTCTTAGTAATTATGAAGGATGGGTCATCGTACTTGGAATTGGTGAAGGCTGGATGCTATAAGATCACTTGGACTTCATCAGTAAATCTAGACATAGTGAGCAGCTCCATAACCTTCTTTTATAGCAGCTGCATCTATACTTGCCTATATCTGTAAGGCTAGGAATTGATTCCTTTTTGAGAGTATGGTTCTATTCATTAATGCTACAACTATTTCCTTGCATAGAGAGGTATATACTATAGAAAAAATAAAAATATTATCGATGCACAATACCATTAAGGATATGAAAATCCCACAGATTTTGGGTGTGGTGGGAATATAACAGAAACCCTTGGTTTCTAATCTATAAGATGGATTCCTCTTATTTTACCTTGGATTAATGTCAATGTGGATGGTGTGGCCTCTAGCATACCAGGACTATCAGGTTTTGGAGGTATTTTACAAATACCTTATGGATTTTTTAAAGGTTGTTTCCATCACTATATTGGAATTGGAACTACCTATGAAGATGAGTTATGGGTGATGATGTACGCCATCAAGCATGTTGTTCAACATAACTAGACTACCCTATGAATTGAATATGACTCTGAAACTATAGTCATGGCTTTGAATCCATGAACTTGGAATGTTATATGGAATATTCTTCCATTCTAGATTGATTGTATTAATCTAACCACTCATCTCAACCAGAATGTTTCACATGCATATAGAGAATCCAACCAAGTGGTAGATGCTCTGTCAAAAAAGTGAAATCATGGAAACAAGCACGTTGAATTCATTTAGAGATCATAATTTATTTTAGATTTTGTGGATGATGACATGAATGGAGTTTTTCACTCCTGACTTTGTAATCTCCCTAGTAATGCCTGACTTTGTACGCATTGTTTTATATTAATAATTTTTGGGACCGATTCTTCAAGGATCTTAGATCTTCTTGGTATTTTATCTTTTATATAATTTAAAATGTTAAATTGTATTTTAAATTTATTTTAGAGTAAAATTATTTCAATTATATTAAAATATAATTTAATTAGGTATTTTTAATCAATTTTATAATGAATTTTGGTATTATAACATTCTATAATTATGAGACTTTTCTCTATGGTTTACTTTAACATTGGTTTCTTCCACTTTTGTGAATTGAATTATAAAAAATGGATTCCATATTTCGAATAATAATAATTTATAATATCAAATAAGTCTAACATAAATTTTGACCATAATGAATAGTTAAAACAATAAAAATTACTTATCACGATTAAGGTAAATATGGGTTTTATGAGGGTTAAACTAAGTAAATAATGGTTAAAAGGGACCTAAAATTGTAAAAAAATTATATCTATATTTTGAACCTATCATATCTATGTTTCAATAATTACACATTTGAGAGGTTTTTTTCATGAGAAAAATGTGGGTGTCACTTTATTTTTTCAAAATTTTAATGTGTCTCCTCTCCCCCAATTATAAAAGGCCACCCATATCCTCCCTTATTCACACACACAAAACCATTTTTTCTTCCAAAAACATACCCAAATCCCTTAATAAACTCTATTATAAATCCTAGAGGCTTTCTTTTCCTTAAGAATACCTATTAATAGGGATTTAGGTATAAACCTGAAGAGGGTCTCCAATGAAGAGGTAGAATTCTTAATGGTGTGTACTTGTTTTATTTATTTTTCCACTTCTTGAAAAAATTATTCAAATATGATTATATAAAAAAATAGTATCTTATATCTACTGAGATTTTATTATTTTAATGTCATAACCCATATCCATAAACACTTTCATCAAATGGAAAAAAACCATTGATCGTGTGTATGGAAGACTACCGCCTCGTGAAAGGATATAATTCAGTTTCCATAAACACCTATAAATGATGGATATAATTATTTATTTAACATATCTATCTAATATTTATAAAATTATTATACATCGAGAATTTTGATATCACATATACCTTCTTACTTTCCATTCCATTGGGGATTCGATAATGTTGATCCTATGTATGAAAAACCACCACCTCATGAAGCAATGTGATTAATTTTTCTATTAGGATTTACATGAAAGGTATTAGGTATAATTTTGATGAATATATATTATATTTATGATCTTAACATACTTATTTAAATATAATATCACTTCTAACTTATTTATTTCTGATCCATTGGAAAACAATTACTTCGCTCATGCGTATGTGTAGAGTATGACCTCCATGTAGAGCTGTGAAATGTTTTTCATTTGATTTTTTACACAGATGTTAATAATGTTGTATTTTATTAATATAAATTATATTTATAATTCATAATTATTATTAAATTAATATGAATTAATATTTATTTTATTTATGTTCCATTCACTGAGAAAAATGAAAACAACATTTATATGTATGTATGACCTACCATCTCTATAAATAGTGTAATCCATTTTACCTCTCTATATTTAATATATTAATATAAATAAATATATAATTAATATATATTTTATTTATATCATGGTTAAAATTTTGGATATTATTTAACCATGATCAAATTAAAAGGAAAAAAATTATCATTTTGAATAAATACAAGAAAAAGCAATTATCACATGAAATAGTGATTTTAATAAAGAATTATTAATAAATAGCTGATAAAAAATAAAATTTAATTATATATGGTATGATACTTATTATTAAGGTTATATAATATATTAATAATAAACCTATATTAATTATACATCAGTTTCATACATAAACCAAGGTAGTCGATCCTAATGTAAGGGTATTCTCATCTCACTTTACTTTCGTGAGACATACACCATATTACAACTTATTACATTGTGTGCTATATATAATGCCCATTTTGAAATGTTATATAATTAATATATTTCAATTAATGTTATTTAAAGTTTCATTTGAATGTATTTCTTTCATGGGTTTTATGATTCAAAAGTTATGAAAGTGGTAAGGGTTAATTTCACAATCTCATCATTATTCAGGATTGTTTTTTAAGTCATCCTTGGGGGAACCATTTAATATTTATATCTTAAAATAAATATATTTATTCTACTCTAGTTTGTCATGGAATATTTCATGTAATAGTAATATATTTACTCTCTTTGGTACATAAATTGATTGAAAAAATGTTTTTTTTTCTAAAAAACCTAACTTTAATCACTCTTTAGTCGAAAATGATTTTTCATAAAAATACATGTTTTCTAAAAGTTTTTTTAATAATGTTTTTAATATTTTCAAAAATAGTTTTTAAAGAAAATTTTACCAATTTTTAATTTTTAATTTTATTAAAGGAATCCTCACGTCGTCGTCAAAATAAATCCTATTTGGCTTTGATATAAAATATCAAAGGAATCTTTATTTTAACATGTATGACATGAAAAAATTTCCCCCATGCATACCGCTCAATATTTTGATGCATATTTTATAATTTCTCAAATATTATGTTAAAATAAATGTATTTTCAGTATATTTTATGAACATTTTTCTATAAAAATATTTTTTAAGTGAAAATATAATTTTCCTCAAAAATGTTTTAATGAAAGTTTTATGCTATTTTAATTCATCAATGACATAAAACCTTTATTTTACATATAATCTACTAGGGATATATTGTATTGATATCATAATTATTAATTATTTTGATTGTTTATGATTAGTTTGACTGAGGATATACAATATTATTACTATTCACCATATTACTCTATATTGTTTATGATTATGTTTATTTGATTTTGGTAAGTTTTAAAATTTCATTTGTTAGTTTTTAAATATAAATTTATATATTGATTATATTTCACCAATTTAATATGAAGATCAAATTAGAATTAGTAAGTGATGGCTAGTCCCTAATTATAGATTGAACTTCGATGCATAGACACGTCTCATGAGATAAATCAGTTGGCCAAGTTAGACGAGTTTCTAACCATATATTTAAACTATATTGTGAAAGTTATTTCTAGTTTCAAATTTCCCACATTATGCATTCCATCATTATGATATCATATATTCCTAGGTTATTATTCAATTAGTTAGAATATACATGGATAAGTTTCAAGTTTTTTTAATTATTTATATGTATTTATTTGATTATCATTTTTTCCGTATTATATTCTTTTTTAAGTTATTTAACTTTCCATATTTATTATTATTATTCATTCACGATATATTTCATTTTATTCATATCCTAACTCAATATCTTAGATCACCCCTTCTTTATGATTTATTTTCCCCAAGATAGCATAATTTTTTTGATTGATATATAGGGATATTCTAAAGGGAATAACGGATTTCACAAATAAACACATTGTGTAATTTATTTTTTAAATTACAATGTGAATTTCAAGTATGTATATATTTTACAGAGACTAATAAACTATTAATTACTTCAGGATGTGATTCCTTATATCTAATTCTAATGTAATAAAGTAATAAATGACTCTAGGATTCTAGGTTCCAGGTATTTATTATTGGTATAAGAGGAGGTTTATTATAATTCTTAGGAACTAGATTTAGGGAAACATAGATTTAGAAACATAACCCTATGATATAAATTAAGGATAAGAATATAAAAACATCCTAATGTCTTGATAAGAAAAATATTATGTGGTTTTTATAGAAATAAAACCCTATCTGGATACTATAAGTAGACATGGTTCTAGAACAAATGCACATAGTAGTAATGACTATGAATGATGCATGCTAGGCTTGACTCATGTATTACTTGGTACATGAAAACATGCCTTACTATACACCTGGTTGGATGCTCCTGGGGGATATTCTTCAGACAATTCATATTTTCTTTACAAACCATTATGAATGATTTAAAAACATTTTAATAATTTATAAACTTTCCCAAAATAAACCATGTTAATGATTATGAGATGATCCATGCATAAATTTTTCAACTTATGTTAAGTGTTTAACCAGTTATGGGATTATAGATTGTGATACATAATCATATGATCAAATCTAGTATATTACATTATTTTGAAAAAGGGAACAATAGAAGGTATATGAACCATATCAATACATGTAATCCAATGAGTGAGAATGATAATTTATTTGATGGGATTAAAGAAATATTTCCAAGTGAACTAGTTTCCAAAATATTATAATTATATGAGGAAATAATGTCATGTACTATAAAAATAGATAAATAATTATCTATTTATTATGGATTTCAAGGGAGTTAAGATAAGAAGAGGTGGAAGAGTAAAAAATGAATATGGGGATGAAGGAAAAAGGGTTTCCCCACATGTGATAATTGTGGAAAAAACAACCAAATTCTTTCTTGAATAGAATAAGAGTTTTCTAAAAGTGTGTTGAGAAATTCCACCATGATCGTAATTTTAAGGGTAAGAAAGAAATTACAAATGTTCAATTATTCAACTATAAATAGATAGGTAAATACAAAAATGAATTACCCAATTATTAATTAAATATTCCTAAAAATAAGCTAAGGGATCAAGGTTAATCTTATTCTATCAATATCGAAGAAGTGGAATGATTAATGTGTTTGTGTTTGAATTAAAAAAATTATATTATAGGAGTATTTTATCAATGATATTATGGGTATAAGAATTATGAAATATATAAGGGTTATATTGTAATAGTTTTTCTATAAGGATTTGTGATCATATATTGAATGGTACTAATGACTGTGAAAATTGATTCAATGGAAAGTTGATCATTTTTGAAAAAAAAACATTGAGGGATGATATCCCTTAACATGTTCACTATGTTGGATAATATTGGTGACAATGAAATTTGTTTGTGATTTTATGGTTTATGTCATCTTTTCTAGAGTTTACTCAATGTTTGGAATTATAGAATATATTCTACAAATTGAGATTGTTTTTTATTGAAGAATTCATGTTTTCATTAATGTTTTATAGAGATCAAGGTATTCACATATTTGTAATGTGACTTTAAGAGCCACTTCATATTGTTTGTGGAATATAATTTTTATTTTGTGACCATTATTATAAATTTGGTCCGACATATTTTGGAAGATACATATGGTTAATTATTTATGAGATTGAAAAAGATGAACTCTACATGTTTTTGGATAACTCATTCTATCCATTTTGGTATTGTTAAATATAGGATGAATAACTTGTTACAATTTTATGGATCTTATGATCCATTAAAAGTTACTTTTATTCCTGCAATATTAAAAATTTATTTTTGGATATTCATTTCTTAGAATAAGTGATTAAGTGTAAATTGATCTATATAGAACCAAAGGATTAAATTGTGATTATGAAATTGATATATATTAAGTAAGTATATTTTATTCTCCTCTTATACAATAAAAATTTCCTCCACTCCAGGAAAAGGATCATGAAATAATTTTTTTCCTTATACCTTTATTTTTGATCAACCGATAGCCTTTTCAACCTTTATATATTTATTGTTTTTTTTGTCGTTTAACTTCTATGGATCACCCAATTTCTTATGACCAATGATATATATCACTCTATATAATTATTTAAAATTTTCTTCCATGCCCATATCTTCATTTTCCACATTTGATATTCTATATGGAAAATTAGTTATGTGATTATTCTAGATGAACTTCATATTTCCATTTCTATTTAATCAAAAGGATGCTTTATTAACCCTTTTCACCATGTGAGATTCCAAGAGGTGTATTTTCAAATGTCAAAACCTTGATTATTTTTATGGAGATTAAATTTCATGGATATAATTTATTTAGGGGTTGTACAATGTAACCCCAAGATATTTTAAAATAGGAACATCATATTTGATAGACTATATGAAACACAACACAAAATTTATAAAAAAAATTTCAATCCTAGAATTTTTAATATATTTATTTCTAAATAAATTCGATCTCTTTGATAGCTCACAATGCACATAACCCCAGGTTTGAAATAAATTTATATTCAACTAAAATATTATTATTTAAACATGGCCATTATAACCTAGTTGTTAATGATGATCATAATTTTATGGTTTATGAATTAATGATGTCTTTTTTTGTTAGTATATCATAAAATCAATAGATGTCGAAGAATTGTATGGGGATCTTTGGATGCATGCAAGGGTGATTCCTCGAGAATTTTTGGGGATAAAGTGGTGATTCTTGGATAATTTCTATGGATGAATCTAATATAATTATATGTCACACTTTGAAATGTCCTATTTATATGGCATTGGATGTCACTCTTGTTAATTTCTTCTGGGTAATTTGTATTATGATGATTTTTGTGTGGATATTCAATGTAAAATACATGTTTCATTGAGGACACATTGTTTTCAACAAGTGTATAAGTTGTGAAGGAAGTTCAATTGTGGAATTGAGATTTTGAGATGGGATCTTGGATTCTGGATGATGAGTTCTTATGAATTTTAACTAAATTAAAAGTTTACTTAGTATTTACTAAGTTTATTTTTTTAATAATCCTTACATTAAATACTAAAGTCCAACCCACTGGCAGCCCATGCCAAGCCTCAAACAAGGAATTTGTGGGACCTATAGGTCAACAATGCCTTTGGAAGGATAGATCAAGCCAGCATGTAGAAGGATAAATTCATGTATAGGACCCAAGGGAGAAGTCCCATGTATAGGGCCCACAGGGGGGTGCACATAGACTTGGAACCACCGTGCAGGGAAACATGGTGGAAGGGGGTTAAGATTTTTGACCAACCCTTGGCATGAATTTTATTATAAAGTGGAAAAAATCCATGCTACAATTTCCATTTGGGATGACAATAGGCTAGTACTATTCACCCACAACTTAAAAACTCATATTTAACAATGACCATTTTATTTAATCACCATATATGAATGTGATCCATTTGATATCAGGGGATATCTTATCCTTCTTCCAATAAACTATCCCTTCGCGGACTAGCCCCTCCAAATTAGGGTTCAAGAATGAACTCCCACAAACTCTAATCTCATGAGGGATGCTTCAAAAATCTTTGAGAGGATGAGAAATAAACTACGTAATATTTATGAAAAGAAAAAAATGATTTGTGATGGAGAGTGATTTGTGAGAAGGCCATTAATGTAGAATAACACGGAAAAGTTGATGGAGAAAATTCTATCATGGAATGATTCTAAGTGAATAAAAATACTATGAGCATTCAAAAACAAAATCCTTTAAGGATTATGTGCTTCATAGTGAAGCTCAGTCGCAGAAATTGGTTCACAATGAAGTTACTTATTAGGTGTCCATGATTCAAGGATGAAGTCGCAAGCCATGCATTTTGTAGATGAAGTGGATTTTGTAAGAGTTAATATGTAAAGATGAATTAATTAATATTCAAAATTTACAAATGATGAATCACTGTATAGAGATAATTCCTTGAAGACAATGATTCTTAGATAAAATGGTTTTCTGATTAAATCCTTTGTAGACTCCAATGTAGTATACAGTAATGCTTCATGGATGAAGTAGTTTTTAAATGATGTTATTTGTGGATGAGGTGTATCTAGGAAGCTCTGTGGAATATGATGAACCACTGTAAAATTCTATACATGATGGTAGTGTTATCATGTGACAAACACATAATATAATGGATGGTTCATTGCTTATAAATATTAGGTTTCCTCAAAGTTGAAATGTGGTTACTGATAAGTATGAAATATTATGAGAAACAAAAAGATTGGTAAGAAGCAAAACTAGTGCTTAACATAGAATAATTTTCTGAGAAATGCATTTATCGCATACAATGTCTATATCATTTTTATGAAGAAATTAAAGTCTTATTCATATAAATATGAAACAACAGGTTTATGAGTAGTCATCAGTTCATGAATTAAAATTTTATTGTGCAGAAAATACATGGAAGTATAAATATGTTATCCCATAATTATTTAATTCATATAAAAATAACTTGGAATACTATATGTGTAACACATATTATTGAGACTAAATCCAGATAGAATATCAGAAGATTAAATATTTGAATTGACATGACTAAGGATTCCAAAAGATTAATTATATTGATATTGTGAAATATCATACTAAAATATAAATTTGTGAAGTATTTTTGTGCAATAATTTAACATAAAGAGTGAGCTTGGTTCTTCCTTAGCTGAAAAAAGAATCAACCCAAGTATTTTTTTCACCAAAGAAACTAATCAAATATAAGTGATAAAATGTTTGTGAGGAAGACTAGCAAGATTTGAAAAGGATCTTATAGAGTACATGGGTAAGTGAAATTCAGTAAGTTCATGGAAGAAGATCAACATATTATCCTACATTTGATCAATACTTGAAGAAAAAAGAGGTATATCATGTGGATTCGGGATAAATAAGTCTCTTGTATTATTTAGGAGAATATTTCATTATTGTGGATTATGGAGAAATCCAAAGTGGATTATGGTAACAATGTGGGATGTATTATAAAGAACATCTTATGTGGATTCATGAGAGATACAGTATAACTCTTTATCTACCATTGTAATTGATTATAATATTATTATTGAGAATCCATGATGGTTAGAATAACCAACATAGTAAGGAGAAGGTCTTTGAACCAAAGCTTCTAAATCCTTGTGTTTTGTGCCTTTGTATTTACAAAATTATTCTAGGAAAGTATGAGAGAAATAGGGAGTGTAGATCAAGGATTTAGCGATCCATAAAGGTATAATTGAAAATAAAAAATTTGTAAAAAGAAAAAGGGATCACCGATTCACCCCCACCCCCTCTCAACGACCTCACACTAATATGGGAAATTCAATTAGTATCAGAGCGAAGGTCACATATAAAATATTCAATGGAATTATAAGGATGGAGAATATAAATCTTGTAAATATAAGGGTTTTTCACATCTCTAATGTTGGGAATTATCATGGATGAAAAATAAGGCGATACCACATCCCCATTCACTTGGGGTAGAAGTGAGAGATGCAATTACAAGGGGATATCCATTCTACATTGAGAATTATCCTAAGAATTTTGAAGATAATAAGAACATGGAGATAGTTAGAAATAATCAAAATGAAATCTTGAAGGATTTATCATAAAAGTTATACACTAAAGTTATGGGTCTCCAAACCACCATGGAAATATGGGATAAACTGAGAAGCTATTATGAAGGAAATATTAAAGTAAAATAATCTATGATGAAAATATGGAGAATAATATTTGGATATATTTAAATGAGATAATATTAAAGTGTTGATTTCTAATTTACAAGAGTGAATGAGATTTGTAGTAACATCATAGGGTTTTTTGAGAAGTTGGATTACTCATCCATTTTGAAGAAGTTGATGAGAAACATTCTATATATATTTGATTAAAAAGTCTCTACAAGAGAATACCATAAATATGTATATTTGGATGAAGTACATTAAATTTTCATAGCATATGATATGATAAAAATACTAAATTTTAAGAAGAATGAAAAATATGAGATTAATTTTAATTTAATGACAAAAGGTAAAGCTAGATTTCAAGAGAAAAAAATCAAGTGGTTCTAAGGATGAGGAAACTAAAGAGGACTACAATGAAATGAGGGCCTTTTTTACAAGGATTTATAAAACATATAGAATAGAAAAAGAAAATAATCCCATAAACTGTTTCAACTATCATAGGTTTAGACATTTTGCATATGATTGTCCAAAAAAGAAGACCAATGCCATTTAATCTTATAAATAAGGAGAATACTTCAAGAAAAAATCAATGAAATAATAAAGGGTGAATATGAAAGGAAAAATAAAAATTATTCAATGAAAATAAATCCACTGAGTTGGAAAATTAATGAATCATCATAAGATAGTGGGAAAAAATTTGAATTACCTTCAAGAAATTAGATGTGTCTTAAGGAAAAATCAAACAAAAAAAGACACATCTGGTGGTGTATAAGGTGAAGAGATAAATGACATTGAATAGTACTTTAAGGATAATATAAAAGATATTATTGATAATAATATGAATATTAAGAAATATAGAATAAAACTGATAAGGGAAAATGAAGAACCTGTTGAGAAAGAAGAAACACATCATAATGAGGAAACATAATATGCGATGAAGGTAGTAGATCTTGAAATGAAATTAAAATATTTTGAAGAAAATTCATTTAGAAGAGAATAATTCAATAAATATGACATTTCTTTCATAATAGGGAGAAAATAATAGGTATAAGATAGATAGACTTGAAAAAATGGTGAATTATTTTGAGGAATTTTTTTTGTGTGAAAGAGGAAGAACTATTTTAGACACAATACTTTTGTATTTTAGATCAAATTAAATTAATAAAGATAAAATAATACTTCACCAAATATGTTCAGATTAAGAGTGCATATTCTAAAGCTATTGAGAAAAAGGGTCCATATAAAAGGGTTGATTTTTTACCCATTGAATCTCAATGTATATATATTATTTCTAAAAATACACGCATGGGAGAAAAGACTAAATCTGGATAGACTAAAATAAAAAATGCGCAAAAATATTTAATGAATTAATAATAGAATAATTTATCCTAATGGTTTCCTCATAATCCAAAAAAACCACAGTCTATGAAGATACAACAACCTTAATTTTTAGAGAGAAATTATTATCAGTCTAGAAGATCAAAGTTCAGAGGATACTGCTGGTGTTCTATAGTATTTAGTGAAAAATATTATTCAAGAAGGTACAATATGTGACTACCAAGAATAATAAGTGAATTAATGGGAAAAATCATGAAAAAATGAGAGTAAATTAATAAAAAGAGAGGACCGTGACCAAGAAACCATCAAATATGACAACAAAGAATAAATTCTCATGGTTGAAGGATATGTGTGGGAAATTTGGTCAATAAGGTCAAAATGTTGAGAAATTTATATCTAACTCACAATGTAGAGTTCAACACAAGGTATGTATTAAGAGAAGATATTTTGTGAAGGAAGAAATAGTCACCATTGTATTTTGTGAGAAACTCAAGAAATCATTGGACATCAAGAAAGAATGTTTAGTTATTTGACCTGACCAAATTTACAATGATAAAAAAATGGATATTGAATAAAAACATGTTGAAACAAAATTAAATAACATGGTAATAATTTAATAAGTATAACCTTAAAATATTTCATCTATATATGATGAAATGAAAATAATTGGATGTGAACAAATTGGGCATGATGAAAAACATTTTTATGGAAATTTTACCAGCCCAAGAGGAATGCATGAAAAATAAGTGGAAAGTAAAAAACTACACCTGATACTAAAAAGGAAAATGAGTCTAAATTATAAGTTTCAACTGATGTGTAAATATCAATCACACCTTAAAGAAATACAAAAGGAATAAAAAGTATATATTGAGAGGAAGGTATCAGTCTGGATGTTATTTTTGAAAAATCAATAGGTCCCTCTTTATTCGCTTATATATTTATGTGTTGTTGGAACTAAAAATGCATTAAATTGAATGAGATGTTTTTGGATATCAATTATAGACCGCATGAGTCATGGATTGTTCTGAATTTCATGTAATAGAAGTGAAGTGTGTATCACTTGAGGGGGAGCCTTGGTGAAAGGAAGTTGTTAAATATCCACTAAAAAATGAATGTGTAACTTCTAAACATATTTATAACATTGGATGATGATGTATTCCAATCACAATTTAATACATTGTTCTTAATTTTATAAATCATATAAATTAAGGGGGAGTTCTTGATTGGTGTCAAGATAAAACAAAGGTGGGATATATCATTTGAACTTGAAATTAATGATATATTTTTATTTATTTATGTGAATGATATAGTACTTCATTGATGAATTTGATTATTTCCAATACCTTTGTTGAGTGTTTAGAACTTTTGAGCACGACTTTACATGAATAGTATTTATAAAAATATTAGATAATCTTGGCTGTATCTCCCTTGTTTTATACACCGAATTATCCCACACACACTTAGAGTTTATTAACTAAGTTCTCTTTTCTAATAGAATCATGTTAGATCATTCCTCTCTTGTAAGTGGTAAAGAAATTTTTATATAAGTGAAAATATCATGTTTTTAATAAAAATATGTAATGAGATTATCCACCACTTATTCTTTGAATTTATTGTAAATAAGAGAGAGAAATATCTACTTTATAAAATGAATAAGTATCGAAAAAAATACAAAGGGGGAGATTGAAGAACCAAAGTTCATGGTTGATGAATGATTGTTTTCTTTATTTTTAGTATATCAAATGTCAATATATGTAGAATAATTATATAAGGAGCTACATATGATTATAGTGGTGATTTATGGAGAATTATTATGGATGATTTGGTCATGCTTAGATATTTGTTATGGATTCATATAATATAGTTGGATTCCAAAATTGAAAAATTATTATTTATGTGGAATTGGATGTAAAAAATGGACAATTCATCTTGGAAATTTATATTATTGACTGTTCTGTTGATATATAATGTTAAATACATCTGCCACTTAGGAAATTTGTTTTTGAATAAGCTTAGATGTGGAGAAGGAAGTTGAATTATGGAATTGAGATGTTGATATGGGAACGTAGATTTTGGATTATGATTTCATATGAATTTTAATGGAATTTAATTTGTTCTTAGTATTTTTTATTTTTTTATAGAATACTCATATTAAAAATTAAAGTCCAACCACATGATACCCTTGGAAAGACTCAACCACGGAATTTGTGGGACCTAGAGGTCACCCACACCCATGGGATCCTAGTTCAAGCTAGCATGAACATAGCTGGTTATGTGTGTAGGCCCCAAAGAATAAAAACCATTTATAATCCCCATAGGGGGTACACTAGTTGGTACACATAAGTTGGGCCAGGTACCCCATGGAAGAGAGGAGGCGACACCACCACGCAAGAAAGCAAGACCGCATGGGGATCAATATTTCTATCCCACCTTATAAACAGATTGTTTTATAATAAAGACAAAAGATGGAATACAGTTTCAATGTTGGATTTTGAAAGTAAGTGGGTACATGGATTGAATGTTGACTATCTAATCTAATATCCCTATTTTAATGAGAACCATCTGATATCATTTTTGATCTTCTCCTTCCTCCCAAGAACCATCTCTTCACTAATGATCCCCTCACAATCCTAGGTTTTAGACTGAACACCCAAAAAAATTACTTCTATACATGATTATTCAATTATCTTTAGAATTATGGGAAATTATAAGTAAAATTTTCACAAAGCAATAAACATGCTTTGCGATGGTGAGTGCTTCGTGAGAAGTCTGTTCACAGAGAGGAATGCCTCATGCTTGATGGAGCGATTGCTAGGAGGTAATGCATTAAAGTGAATAAAAATATCATGATAATCAGAAAACATCATCCTTTCTGGATGATGTGATTCATGGTGACACACCATCATGGATAGTGGTCTACAATGATTTTCTTTATCGAGTTTCCATGCTTCGAAGATAAATCCTCAAGACATGTGGTTCGAAGATGAATTGGTTTTCAGATGAGTTAATATTCAGAGATGAATTAATTAATATTAATTATTTGCAGATGATGAATAACTATACATAAATTATGCCTTGAAATTAATTATTTGTGGATGAAATGGTTCACAGATGAAATCCTTTAAGAACTAAAATGTAGTACATAATAATTCTTCATGGATGAAGTAGTTCACAAATGAAGTGGTTGATGGATGAGGTGTATCTCAGACTCTTTTCAGAATTTAATGAACCGCTTTAAACTATTACACAAGATGGAATTGTTATAATGTGATAAATGCATTAATATATAGTGGTTAATTGATTATAAATATTAGGTTTCCACTCAGTTTAAATTTGGTTTCACATATTCAAGAAATATTTTGAGAAACATATAGAGTAGTGAGAAATAGAACTGAAGTTCATCATAGAATAATTTTTTTGTGAAAACCATTTATTTTTCATAGTTTTGAGATCAAGTTCGCAAAGAAATCAAAATATTATGCTGATAAATATGCAACAACATATTTAAGTGGAGTCATCAGTTTTGATAATTAATATTTTACAATTCAGATAGCACACATAAGTATGATATGTTGTGTCATAATTATTTAAATCAATTACAATTTTTTTTTCATACTATATTAGAATCACATATTTTTTAGACTAAAGTAGAGAGAAATATTAAAATATTATATATTTTTGTTGACATTGAGTGAGGATTCTAGAACATTGATTAAGTTGATATTGTGAAGGATTCCTATTGCATATAAATTATTGAAGAATTTGTGTTCACTAATTTTATATAAAAAGTGAGGTTTGGTCTTCATCAATTGAAGAAAGAATCAACTTCGGAATTTGTTGCACTGAAGAAAATAATATAATATAGGTGATCTGATATTTTTGAGCATGATTATAAGGCTTTGAAATAGTTCTTGGAGAGTGAATGGGAAATTTTAATCCAACATGATTATAGAAAAAGTTCAATAGATAAACATATTATAGATCAAGTCGTTAATAAGGGAAGAAGTCTCTAGTGTGGATTCATGAGAAAGAAGTATCTTCTATGACTCAAGAGAAAAATCATTCAGTATGGATTTTGGAGCTAGCTGGTGTGGATTATAGTAAGATTATGGGATAAAATATAAAGAAACTTTTGTGTGGATTCTAGAGAGATACAATGTGACTCTGTATCAACCATTGTAATTTACTATATTATTATAGTAAAGACTTTGTGTTGGGGAGAACAACCAACATGACAAGGAGTAGTTATTTATATAAAAACTTATAAATCCTTGTGTTCTGTGCTATTTTATTTATAAAATTATTGGAGGTAAGGATGAGATTCACAAGAAGAGTGGTACTATCATTTAATTTTTCAAAAAGTTTTAATTGAAAAGAAAATATTTCTAAAATGAAAAAAGTGATCACTGATTCACCCATCCCCCTCTCAGTGATCTCACACTGATATGGGAACTTTAGTTAAGATGAAGGGTGTGGATAGTAATAAATAAATAATAAAAATTATATTCCTTGAACGTGTATAAAATAAATTCATTTTATATCTATTTCTTATAAATAAAATAAGATCCTTTAAAAATAGAAAGAATTTATTCAAAAAAAATGTATTTTTCTAAAAGGTGGATTATTCGCATTTTGCGTACATAATTTAAAATTATTTTTTACTAGTTATAAAAATATAATTTGTAAAAAAAACATCATTTTTAAATATAAATGTAAAAATAATATTTGGGATAATTTTTGGGATGTCTTTGAAAGTAATAATTTTTTGAGGAATTGTGAAAAATATTAAATTTTATTAAAAACTGCTTTTTGTTTATATTATTTTCAAAGTTAAATAATATCTATAAAGAGTTTAAAAGTAAAATGAGTTAAATTTTATTAAAATCAAACTGAATTAATTCATTTCATTCAATTTCATCTGGAATTTGGATATTCAAAGATTCAATACTTTTGAGAATTTTCTCTTTGGAAAACCGCTCTTTCATCGCTTCTGCGGTTTAATTTTAAATCGATTTCTTCCACTTATGCAATTTGAATTTAAAAAAATGTATTACATATTTTAAATCAGAATAATTTATATTATATAATAAGTTCTACTTAATTTTTTACCATAATGAATAGTGAAAACAATAAAATACCATAGTTAAGGTAAATATGGGTTTACCCAGGGGTTAAACTAAGAATATAAGGGTTAAAAAATAACCTAAAACATATAAAAAACCTATTTTATGGACTTAATTATATCCTATAATATCTAACGTCAGATAATTTCCCATTTATGTGTCTTTTAGAACGAATAAATGTGGGTATTTCTTTATCTTTTTAAAAATTCTAGGTGTGTCTTCTCCCCCACTTATTAAAGGCCCCTCCTCTCCTCCCCGCTTCACACTATGAAAACTATTTATTTCAGAAAAACCATTACCAAATACCATATTAAATTTACTAACCCCATAATAGAGGAATTATTTTTATTTTTAATACCTCTTCTGAAGGATTTAGGTATAAAATTAATGAGGATCTCTGAAGAAGAGGTAAAATTCTTAAATCTATGTATTAGTTTTATTTCTTCTTCCACCACCTTAAAAATGTATTCAAATATTATAATATATAAAAACAATAGTATCATATATATTGAGATGTTATTATATTAACGATATAACTGAAATCCATCTCCACTTTCATCAAATGGGAAGTTAAACTGTCAGTCATGTATATAGAAGTCTAGCACCTTAGGAACCAATTTAATTTGTTTTCTATAACCATAATTAGAGGCTGGATATAATGACGGATTTAACATATTAATATTATATTTATGATATTTTTATACTTATATAATTATTATATCACATATAACTTTTTTTACTTTCTATTTTGTGGGGATTCTTTAACACCACTTTTGTGTTCAGCAGACTACCGCCTCAAGAAGTGATATGATTCTTTTTTCACTTAAAATTGGCATGAAAGGTATTAAGGTTAAATTTAATGAATATATGTGATATTTATGATATAACCATACTTATAAAAATATTATACCACATTTAACATCTTACCTTCCATTTTTTGGAAAACAATAATTGCGCTCGTGCGTATATGTGGACTACTACCTCCACATAATGTTGTGAAATGTTTTTCATTTTATTTTTACATATTTGGTAATAAGGATGTCTTTGATTAATATAAATTTTATATATGGAATAATAAAATTTATGTAAAGTTGAATTAATATATATTTTTCATTCCTTTCATCCCTTGAGAAAAATGAAGACAAAGTCTATGAATATGTACGACTTACTGTCTCCATGAACGATGCAATATTTTTCCTATCACTAAATTTAATAGTTTACTATAAATACATATATAATGAATATATAAGATATTAAAATCATGGATAAAATTTTATAGATTATTTAACCATTATCATATTAAAATGAACAAAATTACCAAACTAAAACAAACAAGAAAAATGAAGCAATTATCTCCCAAAACAGTGATTTTAACAAAGACTTATTAATAAATAGGTGATAAAATGATATAAGTAAATAATATATGTTATAAAATATATTATTATTGTTATATAATATATTCATAATAATCCTATATTTATTATATTTTAGGTTCAAAAACATATAAAGGAAGTTGAACATGGGGTAAGGGTTTTCTCATCTCACTTTTACTTTCGTGAGATATACAATATATTCACCACTTATTCCTTTACATTGTGTATATACTACCCATTTTGATATGTTACATCCTAAATATTTTTATATTAATGTTATTTAATGTTTCATTTTATGTTATTTTTTATGGGTATTATGAATCAAAAGTTACCAAATTTGTAAGGGTATATTTCACAATCTCATTATCATTTGGGATTGTTTATGTTTATATATCCCTTGGGGAAATTATTTGATATTTATATTGAAAAAACAAAAATATTTCCTTATGCTATGGTTTTTTAGGAAAATTTTCAAGTAATAGTCCCATTTTCACTCTCTTTGGTACTTAAAATTATTGTTTAAACATTTTAATGAAAATCCGATATTATTTCTCTCATCACAAAAAATACCTTTTCATCAAAATCTTTGTTTTCTAAAAATGTTTCCAATTTTTTTAACCATTTAAAAATGATATATTAAATAAAATTAACCATTTTTTATTTTTAATTTTTTTATAGGAATATTCACATAGTTTTCAAAATGAGGCCTATTTTTATTTTTCCAAAATTGGTTAAAGAATATTTTTTTAACATTTACGACATGAAAAAAATCTTCCACCTTAATGGAAAGTCAATTTTTTAATGACTATTTTAAATTTTTTCAATGTTTATTTTCAAATAAAAATACTTTCAAAATACATTTTTAACTTATTTGTTTTATTGTGTTTTTCCAAATTGAAAATTTTATTTCCTAAAAAATGTTTTAATGAAATTTTTATGGAATTTATATTTATCAGGGATGTAAAACCATTATTATAATTATGATACAATGGTGATATTTTGAATATATATCATCTTTATTCTTTATTTGGATGGTTTAGGATCAGTTTTTATGAGGATATAGAATTTTATTACGATTCACCATATTACTCTAGAGAGTTTATTATTATATTTATTTGATAAAGGTATGTTTTAACATTTAATATGTTTTTTTTCAATATGAATTATTATATTGAATTTGTTTCACCCATTTCACATGAGGAATGAATTAGAATTAGTATGTTATAGTTGAGACCTGATTATAGATATCCCCTTGATGCATAAACATGTCTCATGAGACAAATTAGTTGTCCAAATTATATCGGATTCTACCCATATATTTAAATTGTCTTGTGAAATGTATTGAGATTTTTAGATGTCCTACATTATGAATTCATTCATTATGATTGATTTTTAGGGAAATTATAAAGTTAATAATGGATTTCAAAAAATAAACACTTTGTGTATTTTTTATTTTCAATTGTAATGAGAATATCATGTGTGTATATAGACTAAAAATACAACTTAAATATTTGTTCCTTTGGGATTTGATTCCTCATATATTATTCCAATTTAATAAAGTAACCAACAAATATAGTATACTAGGGTTGGGATGTTTACAGTTAGTATCCAATGATGTTTAATAGAAACCTTGGGAAATAGATTTTGGAAAACATAGATTAGGGAACATAACCCTATGATAGAAATTGTGGATAAGTATAGAATAACATCTTAAATTTTTGTTTAGATAGAGATTATGTGTGTTTTACTAGAAATAAATCCTTGTATATATAAAAAATGTGGACATGTTTCTCACATAAATGCTCAAAGGGGTAATAACTCTGAAAAATGAATGTTAGGATTGACTAGAATATTACTTCGTATATGAAAATAGGCATTATTGTGCACCTGGATTGACACTCCTATGAGATATTATTATGATAATTTATATTTTATACAAATAATAATTATGAAGGATTTGAAAATATTTTTATGATTTAAAAACATTCCAAAATAAACCATGTTTATGATTATTCGATTATTCATGCATAAAATTTTTAATTTATGTTACGCGCTTCAATATTTTTGGGATTATACATTATGATACACTATATTATGATATAATATAGAATATGTTATTGTTTAGAAATTTAACCTAGAAGAAGGATTGAGATCATATTAATGCAATAATCCATAGTGTAAGAATGATCATTTCTTTAATGGGAGTAATCCAATATTTTGAAAGGAACAAATCTCCATAACATTCTTATCATATGAGGACATAATATCATGTTCTATAAAAATAGAGAAATAATTATTTATGTATTATGTACCTTAAGGGAAGAACGAGAAGAAACAGATTGAAGAGAAAAAATGGATAATGGAAAAAAGGGAAAAGGGTTTTCCCTTATGTGATAATTTTGGAAAGAAAAATGCCAGTACTTTCTTGAATAGTAGGTGACTTTTCTACAATTATGGATGGAAATTACACCATGACTGTAAGGACCCATAAATTTCAAGGAATTTTTTTTCTTAAATTGTTTGGAATTTTAGGAGTCTGTAGTTTCTGACGATGCCTGATTCTGAGGCCCGATGTGCCTGGAAAAATTTTATGAAATTTTTTTGGGTATGTTCAGTAGATGTACGAGCGAGAATTTCTATCTTTTGAACAGGTTCTCAGAATTGAAATCCAAGGATACCGATGAATTCGCAACGCTGGTATTCTCTTAAGGAGACCTTTACTGAAGTTGCATTTGGTCGAGAGTAGAAGTTATATTTTGGGGATTCATAATAAATTAAATAAAATTGTTGTGTTACAAAATTTTATTTTGTTGGTGGTTATTATCTTCAAAGGGTGGATGGTGGTGGGTCCCACACCCACATAACCTCCCATGGGAGGATAATATATGGTGGGGCCCACACATGCATCTAACCCTTAAACTTCCCTTAAACTCCTTGAACCACCCCTTTAACTCATAAACTCTCCACCTGTCCTCTTTTATTTTATACTCTCCACATTCCACCCTCCTCTCATGAATGTCCTAACACACTTTCAATTAATGAACAACTAATTTTGGCTCTTCTAATTTTTGAATTAATTTGAAAATCATGTGAGGATAAAATAATAGCCTAATATATTATTTTGGGTTTGCATTTTTTGTGTTGGGAGAGATTTGGGAGAATTGGAATGGGAGAGTTCTTCCCACGAAGAACGACATACTCTCTCAACAAAGAATGTGGAGAATGCTCCACGAATCGAATAATGTGAAGCAACTTCTCCTACCTCCTTCAAACGGGGAAAGAACATGAGGCAACACTCACGAGGAATGCAATCTTTCTTCCTATTCCTTCTCGAACGCACCCCGACGTCAACGAATTGACGTCGTCTTTGGATTCTCTTTCTGTGACACTAACAAGAGAACATCGGAATAAAGGTATGGAATTTTATTTTATTTTAAATGGATAAAATTTACATCCTCGATTATTCGATGTTTAATTTGTGCATTAGTGCCCTTTTGTTATCATATAAGGCAGAGGGCGTGGGCCGAACAAACACGGCCCAACGACCCTCTGTTGGTTTGAGTTGTTTGATGATGGAGGCAGCGTTGAGAGGGCGCGGTGTCATCGCACCGTGCTGGAGGAAGAGGCCACGACCAAGAGGCTGCGGCGATTGAAGGAGGCAACAACCAAAGGCCGCAGCCAGGTAGGGCTGCGATGGTGGAGGACCGACGCCATCGCACCGGCCGCGTGGAGGAAACCGCGGCCCGTTGTGCGGGCCGCTTGGACGAAGCGAATCGGCTGGCCGTATCCGGCCGAGCTAGAGGGCCGCGACGCCTTGTAGGCGCCACACTGGGGGAATAACACGACCCACTGTGCATGCCGGTTACTCGATGAACCAGCCGGCTAAAGCTGGTTGGGCTAGAAAACTGCGGCGCCTCTTAGCGCCACGCTGCGGATGAACCGCGGCCGGCTTCCGCGGGCCGCTTCGGCAGGCGAACTGGACGGCCGCCTGCCTGCCGGGTTGAAGGCTGCAGCGCTGTGTGGAAGAGACAGCGGCCCACTGTGTGGGCCGCTCATGCCGGACAAACTGTCGGGCTTCAGCCGGCCGGGCAGCATGAAGGGGCGGTGCTGCTCGGCGTTGCCGGGCGAGCCGAACTGGCCCGCAATGGCGGGCCGGGTCCGTGGCTGGGCCGCGCCTCACCAGGCCGGGCTGACGCCCTATCAAGGTCAGACCTGCCGAGATGGGTTCTTGGGTGGGCCATGCTCCACCGGGCCGGGTCGGACCCACCGAACCGGGTCGGGCCAACCCGCCAGCCCACTGGGCTTGACGGGCCAGGCCCGTTTCACTTAAACGTGAATAAATTCTATACCGCGTGACCGATTGACGCGCCATCTACGGAACTGGGATCCCTACGATGAGGCGGTCCTTTTTCTATAATCTATGTTTGTTATAGGAAACTTTGGAAAACAGCCTGGTTTGGAACGAGCATAATTCCAACCGAGCCCCTAGAACAGAAAAGCCAATAACTCTCAGACTGGGCGTCTGATTGACATGTCGTTAGTCGCGTTGGGTTTCTTTTGATGAGTTGAAAATTCAGGATACATCAACTCTAGACATCGTGATAGTTGATGTATCGATTCTTGGATCGAGGAGCGGACCCTCCCGGAATCGAGCGTACTATGTGCGGGAACCCGTGAGTTGGCTGTGACTGTGATGACTACTGTACTGGGATCCTCCGTGGGTTCGGAAGCGAAGGCTACTGTGTTGGGATCCTCTATGGTTTCAACAGTGATGACTTATGTACTAGGATCTTACGTGGGTTTGGCATAGGAGATGATTTAGAGGCCACATCTAATCATCTCTACCCCTTTTCTTGTGTTGTATACCTGTGTGAGCTGAGTCTTCACTTTCAATCATTATCAATGACATGATTGACTTTACTTACTGTGTGGGATGGGTTGTGCTTGGGCTCGAGAGTTGGAGCCGAACTGAGATTAATAACTTAGGTATATGTATGGGAATATACCTAAGTAGGTTTGGTTGATACTTCGTGATTGTATCTTTCCTTTTGTGGTTTATCCTTCATGGATTCTGGGAGACCTTCAGGGGTCTCGGGGTCCCTTCTGAGTATCGTTATACTCACCCCTACACAGGCTATTCCCACACCTTGTTGTTTTGGATGTAGACTACGGACATCGTTGACGGAGTTCGAGAGGGAGCCAGGACTGGATGGTACCCAGAGGTGGACCACTTGGTGAGACGTACACGGAGTGGACAGACAGACCTGGGGTGCTGAGGAGGCCATATGTACCCACCCTTCTGGTGGGATTCCCGGAGGATGACTCAGTAGTTTCTATTTTACTTTACTATAGTGGTATTATCTTTCCTGTTGTAATTTACTTTACAGTTGGGATTGTATTTCCGACCCCTTTCCTTTCAGCATTTTCTTTTGTATACAGTATTTACTTAGTGTTTACTTCCACCTGTATACTCTGTTGTTTTTTTATTCATTAAAGGCAATGCCTTCCATTTTTATCTGGATTTATTCCTTCGGTGCTAGTCGCCAGCCCCTGGCCTATGGAAGACAGGCTTGGGGTATTCACGACACTGGTCCCGAGGACGGGTTGTGACAACTTTGTATCAGAGGAGTCAGTTCAACCGCAGAACTCAGGACTCAGATCATTCTTTTCTGTGAAGTAATATTGTTAAGAGTATTGATTGTGGTTTTGAGTCTAGGGAGTCCAGTGTTGGTGTGGCTGCCGATGTATCCATACACTAGGACCCTGACCTCTGAAAAGTTTTCTTCATGATTACCTTGTGTCAGCTCATCAGGTATACTATATTGACTGTGGAGCACCTGTTTCATTTCAGTATATCCCCACGAAAGAAGCCAGCTAGGGTTCCGAGTTACGTATGAGATGGTAGCCCATTGAGCGACGAGGCCTCTGTGTAGGGCCCCATCACAGCGGAGGTACCAGCGACACCACTACCCGTTGGGCCACCGATACCACCAGCCCCAGCAGCAGAGAGTGCATGCTGCCTGAGTGCGTTGCACGAGTTCTAGCGCCAGAGGCCGCCCGGGTTTCAGGGAGAGACAGACCCACAGGCAGCTGAGGATTGGATGGAAGCTATCGTTAGAGTTTTCATATTGATAGGGACACCAGCGAACCTTATGGTGATCCTTGCTGCAAGTCTCCTGCACGTAGCGGCAGGTAGATGGTGGAGCTTGATGCTCTAGGTGTATGATGAGGCATCTTTACTCTGGACAGACTTCAAGAGTCTCTTTCACTCGGAGTTTGTTCCAGCCACCCTTAGTACGGTGCAAATTTAGGAGTTACATCATCTACATCAGGGAATTAGGACAGTAGATCAGTACTGAATGAGGTTCACCGACCTCTCACACTACTCCAAGGATATGGTACGTGACACGTTCTTCAGGGCCCGGACCTTTGAGCAGGGACTCAGGCATGAAATTAGGGCTTTGGTGATTCCCCTCAAGATCCCGACGCAGGAAGGGGTGCTGGAGTGAGCCCTTATAGTGGAGATTATTCTTGCTGAGTAGTCACCAGTGGTGAGACCCACCGCAGGATGACACAAGGCGAAGTCTTCTGCAGCCAGCAGTAGACAGTTGACGCAGATTTCTAAGAGGACCAGGCCATCAGGTGGGCGACCTTAGGATACAGGTTTAGTTTTGTAGGGCACACAAAACAGAGCCTGTCATTCGAGCTACAGGCAGTGCTATGCATGCGGTGGGTAGGGTCACATGGATCGAGACTTCCTGACCCACCATGCAGATGAGAATTAGACAGTAGAGGGACCACCCAGGTAGAGGCATAGGTTCGACCATGGTGGTCCGCCAGGAGCAGGCGGACATGGCAGAGGAGCTGGCCGAGCAGCGGGTGGT
Source organism: Viscum album (assembly GCA_963277665.1). Taxonomy (NCBI): domain Eukaryota; kingdom Viridiplantae; phylum Streptophyta; class Magnoliopsida; order Santalales; family Viscaceae; genus Viscum; species Viscum album. The sequence goes on from OY728143.1 coordinate 1,436,601,606, forward strand.
GGACGACGTTTGAAGGCTCTACCACCAACACCACCAGGAGGTCCACCATGACCATAGGGAGCTGGCGGATAGAGGCAGGCTCAGCTCCAGGCAGTCAAGGCCTACGACCACGCACACCTGAGATGATTCGAGGTACGATCTGTGTCTACTCCACCCTTGATGCAGTATTTGTAGACACAGGTGCGAGTCATTATTTTATTGTCACTGCCCTTGTTTGGAGCTCAGATATTCCGATGAAGATTTTGGATCTATTCTTATGGATAGAGACTTCTACGAGAGAAGACTCGATGATTACGCACTTTTTCCGGTAGTGTGAGCTTTCTCTAAAAGGTGAGAGCTTTGGCTGAGATCTTCTTGTAGAAGCGTCAAGGCCTTACGACGTCATCTTGGGTATGGGCTGGTTATCCACAGTTCATGCTCAGATTGACTGTATTAGGCGCAAGGTGCGGTGTATCCACATGGATGGGACCGGGTTCACCTTCACCAGTGATAAGGGAGCCTATACAGCATAGGACGAACTTACACAGAGGAGGGGGAATCCGATCACACATTAGTTGGCTAGTCTCATACTCGGAGCATTTGATGTGCAGAGTCTGAGTTTTCCTATTGTGGTGGATCAGTACGCAGATTTTTTTCCTGATGATGTTCTAGAACTAACTCCTCACAGAGAGTTTGACTTCTACATTGACCTATACCCTGGGACAACACCGATATCTACTCCAGCATATCGGATGGCTCCCGCCGAGCTTCGTGAGCTGTGGCTACAGTTGGAGGACTTGCAGGGAAAGGGATTTATCCAACCTAGTGTTTCACCCTGGGAATCCTCAATTTTTTTCGCCAAGAAGGAGGATGGGAGCTTGCGACAGTGTGTCGACTACCGTCTCTTGAATCAGGTGATCGGAAAAAACAAGTACCCACTCCCGAGGATTGACTACCTCTTTGATCAGCTCAAGGGAGCATGATGGTTCTCAAAGATTGACCTCAGGTCAGGATATCACTAGCTCAGAGTTTGAGACAAGGATGTGCAGAAGACGGCCTTCAGGTGTTGGTATGGAAACTAGGAGTTCTTGGTTATGACCTTTGGCATAACCAACTCTCCAGTAGTTTTCATGAGTATCATGAACATGATCTTCCAACATTACCTCGATCATTTTGTCATAGTATTCATTGACGACATACTGATTTACTCGACTACTGAGGAAAAACACAACTACAATTTGTAGGGGGTACTGGATACACTTCTAGAGCACCATATTTATGGTAATCTCTCGAAGTTCCAGTTCTAGATTCGAGAGGTTCATTTCTTGGGACGCGTCATCTCGGAGGCTGGAGTTGCAGTGGATCTAGCCAAGATTGATGTAGTTATTTCTTGGGAGCCACCCAGGAGTGTGACGAAGGTACGATGTTTCCTAGGTTTGGCTGGATACTATCAAAGATTTTTTCCAGACTTCTCCAGAGTTGCAGCACCGCTTTCTTCTTTGACGAAGAAGGGGAAACCCTTCGTGTGGTCATAGAGATGTCAGCAGAGATTTCAGGATCTGAGGCAGAGTTTGACCAGTGCGCCCATCATGAGGCTACCAGAGGAGGGCGTTGGGTACATAGTTTACTGCGATGCATCAGGCACCGGACTCGGGTGTTTCCTGATGGAGGAGAAAGCAGTGATTGCCTATGGTTCACGATAGTTGAGACAGCACGAGCAGAACTATGCTACCCATGACTTGGAGTTAGTAGCATTGGTATTTTCCTTGAAGATGTGGCAGCACTATCTTATTTAGGAGCGCTTTACAGTCTACTCTAACCACTAGAGTCTCAGGTACATCTTCTCGCAAAAGGACCTGAACATGAGACATCGGTGATGGCTCAAGTTCCTCCAGGACTATGACTTCGAGTTAGTCAATACTCCTGGGAAGGGGAACGTTGTAGCAGATGCTCTCAGCAAAAGATCAGGCATTCAGCTGCTAGGAGAGGTGATGGAGCAGCTATCCGTGTCACAGATATCCTTTGTGGATAGATATGGAGCAGGATTTCATCAGTCTCTTATAGCCACTCCTCCACTTCTTCAGCGAGTCAGGGTGGCACACCGAGGAGATGTTGACTGTGAGACGCGACATGATCAGATATTCTTTGGATAGGTACCTGATGGGTTTTATAAAGGAGGGGATCATGTCATCCTCTTCAGGGGACGTACCATGGTACCATTTGCACTATAGGAGGAAGTGATGAGGGGGAGGACCTCAGACGACAACACTGGTGGCCTGGTATGAAGAAGGCGGTATCAGAGTTTGTATCATGGTGTCTCACTTGTCGGTAGGTGAAGGCAGAGCACCAGGTACCAAAAGTCTTGGTACAACCCTTAGAGGTCCCAGAGTGGAAGTGGGACATGATATCCATGGATTTCGTGATGGGACTTCCACGTACATCCAGAGGACGCGACTCTATTTGGGTGATTGTCGACCGACTCACCAAGTCTGCCCACTTCTTACTGATCAGAGAGCATGGATCAGTATAGAGCTTGGGATGCCTCTACGTTTAGGAGATCTTATGACTTCATGGTGTGCCATCGACTATCGACTCCAATCTAGATGCTCATTTCACTTCCCGGCTTTGAAAGGGTTAAATTAGGATTTTGGGACGCAGCTTCGCTGTAGTACCGCCTTCCATCCTCAGACAGATGGTCAGACTGAGAGGACCATTCAGACTCTCGAGGACTTGCTCTGTGCATGTATCCTCGACTTTGGTCACATATGGGAGGATCAATTGCTTTTGGTGGAGTTTGCGTACAACAACAGCTACCACTCCACCATTGGGATGACCCCTTATGAGGCACTATATGGCCAACCTTGAAGATCACCTCTATGCTGGGCTGACCCAGGGGAGTCATCACTTGTAGGACCAGAGATGGTTCAGGAAATGACGGAGAAGGTGTAGATAATCTAGGAGCGGATGAAGACTGCACAGAGCAGACATATTTCCTATGCTGATAGGAGATGGAGACCACTGGAGTTCGAGGATGGCGACCATGTCTTCCTATGGGTCTCACCTCGAAGAGGTCTACGGAGATTTGGCTGGGCGGCAAGTTATCAGTGCATTTCATCATGCTGTTCTAGGTCCTCAGCAGAGTAGGCGAGGTGGATTACTACCTGGACCTTCAACCTCAGTTGCACCGGGTGAACGACTTCTTCCACATATCTTAGCTGAGGGGATATATACACGACCCATCCCACATCATCGGCCACGATGAGCTGGACATTGATGATGGGGCGACTTTCACGGAGGTCCCAGTAGAGATCGAGGATCAACAAGAGCGGGTCCTATGTGGATGGTCAATTCCTCTAGTGCACATTCACTGGTAGCACGAGATCCTCCAGGAGAGCACATGGTAGTTGGAGGCTCAGATGCATGCTCAGTTTCCCCTTTTGTTTCCCAAGTGTGTGTTGTAGCTTTAAGGGGACGTAGATCCCTGAGTTGGGGGTAATTTAAAGACCCAGAAATTTCAAGGATTTTTTTTCTTAAATTTTTTGGAATTTTACGAGTCATTAGTTTCTGACGGCGCCCAATTATGAGGCCCGGTTTGCCCAAAATAATTTTCTGATGTTTTGTTCGGGTACGTTCAGTAGACGTATGAGTGGGAATTTATATCTTTTGATCTGGTGCTCGTAATTGAAATTTGAGGACACCGATGAACTCGCAGCAGCGGTATTCTCATAAGGAGACCTTTACCATAGTTGAGTTTGGTCGAGAGTAGAAGTTATATTTTGGGGATTCATAATAAATTAAATAAAATTGTTGTGTTACACAATTTTATTTTGTTCGTGGTTATTATCTCCAAACTATGGTTGGTGGTGGGGCCCACACACACATAACCTCCCTTGTAAGGATAATATGTTGTGGAGCCCACACCCATATAACCTTCCATGGGAGGATAATATGGGGGGGGGGGGATACGTGCATCTAACCCTTCAACTTCCCTTAAACTCCTTGAACCCCCTAACTCCTAAACTCTCAACCTCTCCTCTTTTATTTCAAACTCTCCACATTCCACCCTCCTCTCATGAATGTTCCAACAAAATTTCAATTAATGAACAATTAATTTTGGATCCTTTAATTTTTTAATTAATTTGAAAATCATGTGAGGATAAAATAATATCCTAAGATATTATTTTGGGCCGGCATTTGTTATGTTGGGAGAGCTTTGGGAGAATTGGAAAGGGGGAGTTTTCCCACAAAGAGTGTCATACTCTCTCGATGAAGAACGTGGAGAACGCTCCAAGACTCAAAGAACATGAAGCAACTTCTCCTACCTCCTTCAAATGGCACAAGAACGTCCGACAACGCTCATAAGGAATGCCGTCTTTCTTCCTTATCCTTCTCGGATGCACCCCGACATCAACGAATCGACGTCGTCTTCAGATTCTCTTTCTGCAACACCAACAAGAGAACATCAGAATCAAGGTAGGGAATTTTCATTTATTTTAAATGGATAAAATTTACATCCTCGATTCTTTGATGTTTACTTTGTGCGTCGGTGGCCTTTTGTTATCATATAACGCAGAGGGCACGGGCTGAAAAAAAAATAGCCCGAAGACCCTCCGTTGGTTTGAGTTGTTTAATGATGGAGGCGGAGCCGAGAGGCGCGGTGCCATCATAGCGTACTGGAGGAAGAGGCCACGACCATGAGGTGGCGGCGATTGAAGGAGGTAGAAACCGAAGGCCGAGGCCAGGCCGGGCCGCGGTGGTGGAGGACCGGCGCCGTCACACCGTCTGAGCGGAGTAAACCGCGGCCCTCTTTGTGGGATGATCGGAAGAAGTGAACCGGCCGGCCGTAGCCGGCCGAGTTGGAGGGCCACGACGCCTCCTAGGCACCGTGCTGTGGGAAGAAAATGACCCACTTTGCAACCCACTTGCTGGAAGAACCAGCCGGCTAAAGCCGGTTGGGCTAGAAAAACGCGGTGCCTCTTGGCGCCGTGCTGCGGAGGAACCGCGGCCCGCTTCCGTGGGCCGCTTCAGCGAGAAAAATGGCCGGACTCCTACCGGCCGTGTTGAAGGATGCGGCACCGCTTGGCACAACATGGGAGAGATAGTGGCCCACTTTGCAGGCCCCTCGCGCTGAAAAAAAAAGGCTGGATTTGGCCGGCTGTGTAGCAGGAAGGGGCAGCGCTGATCGGAGCCGCCAGGCGAGCCGAACCTGCCCACAACCATGGGCCGGGTCCGTGGGTGGGCCACGCCCCACTAGGCCTGGAAGAACCCCTAACCGGGTCGGACCTGCCGGGCTGGGTTCTTGGGTGGGCACGCCCTATTGGGCTGGGCCAACCCGCTGAGCTGGGTCGGACCCGCCGAACTGGGTCGGGCCGACCCGCCAGCCCACTGGGCTTGACGGGCTGGGCCCGTTTCTCTTAAACATGAATAACTTCTAGACTGCGTGACTGATTGAAGTTCCTTCTACGGAACTGGGATCCTCTTGACTAGGACATCCTTTTACGATACTCTAAGTGAGTTTTGGAAAACTTTGGAAAATGGTCAGGTTTGGAACGAGCATAATTCCAACCGGTCCCCTGGAACAGAAAATCCAATAAGTCTCAGACCGAGCGTCCGATTGAGGCACCATCAGTCGCATTGGCTTTCTTTTGATGAGACAGAACATCGAGATACATGATATATAGACTTAATGATATTCTATGTATCGATTCTTGGCCGAAGGAGAAAACCCTCCCAGAATCGAGCGTGATGTGTGCGGGAACCCTAGAGCTGGCTGCGATTGTGATGACTACTGTACTGGGATCCTCCGTGGGTTCGGCAGCGATGACTACTGTACTGAGATCCTCCGTGGTTTCAGCAGCGATGACTTCTGTACTAGGATCCTACGTGGGTTCGACATATGAGATGATTTAGAGGCTACATCTAATCATCTCTACCCCACTTCGTGTGTTGTATACCTATGTGAGATGAGTCTTGAATTTCAATCATTGTCATTGACATGATTGACTTTACTACCTATGTGGACTGGGTTGTGCTTGGGTTCGAGAGTAGGATCCTAACTGAGATTAATAACTTAGGTATATGTATGGGCATATACCTATGTAGGGTTGGTTGATACTTCATGATTGTATCTTTCCTTTTGTGGTTTATCCTTCGTGGATTCTGGGAGACCTTCGGGGGTCTCGGGGTCCCTACAGAGTATCGTTATACTGACCCCTACACAGGATATTCCCACACCTCTTTGTGTTGGATGCAGACGACGGACATCGTTGATGGTGATCGAGAGCGACCCAAGACCGGATGGTACCCAGAGGTGGACCACTTGGTGAGATGTACATGGAGCAGACAGATGGACCTGGGGTGCTAAGTAGGCCATATGTACCCACCCTTCAGGTGGGATTCCCAGAGGATGACTCAGTAGTTTCTATTTTACTTTACTACAGCTGTATTAGCTTTCTAGTTGAATTTTACTTTACTATTGGGCTTGTATTTCCGGCCCCTTTCCTTTCAGCATTTTCTTTTGTATACAGTATTTACTTAGTGTTTACCTCCACCATTGTACTCTTTTGTTTTTGATTATTTATTAAAGGCTATGCCTTCCATTTTTATCCGGATTTACATTTTTGGTGCTAGTCGCCAGCCCCTGGCCTATGGAAGGCGGGCATGGGGTAGTCACGGCACGGGTCCCAAGGACGGGTCGTGATAATGACGATATCTTTAAGGGAAAGGAATAAATTTTCATTGTCAAATTATTCAACTATAAGTAGATGTGGAAATTAAAAAATTAATTCCATATTTTTCAAGGGAATATATTGAATAATAAACAAAGGGACCAAGGTTAAGCTAATGATATTAATATAGAAAAAGCAGAATGATTGATGTGTTTGTGTTTGTATTTAATAATTATGTTATTGGAGTTTTTTATCAATGATATTATAGTTATAAGAATTATTTAATTTATAATTATTGTACAATAATACTTTTACTTTAAGGATTTTATATAATATGTTTAATGGTACTGATGACCTAGAAGAGAGATTCAATGACAATTTGATCTTTTTTTTAAAATAATATAGGGAAGATAACCCTTAACATGTGATCTATTTTGAGATAATAATAACAATAATAAAGAGAGATTTATGGGTTAGTATTGGTGAAAATGAAATTGGAAAATTATTTTATGGTTTAGGTTATATTTCCTAGAGTACACTACAAGTATGGATTTATAGAATATATTCATAAACATGACATTTTATTTTTTGGAATAATTCATTATTTCATTAAGGGTTTATGTTTATCAAGGTATTCACATATTTGTAAGATGACATTAAGAGCCACATTATATTTTCTGGGGAATAAAATATCACTTTACTGACCTCTATTCTAAATTTGGATAGTCAAATTTTAGGTGAGACTTCGGGTAAAAAATTTATAGTATGGATTAAGTTGACCTCTGGGTTTTATTGGACAAATCGGTCAAACCATATTGGTTTTATTAAAGATAACAGGAATAACTTATTACTCTATTATTGATCTTACAATACATTAATAAATAATTTTATTACTTTAAGAATAAAAATTAATTTTTTGGATATTAATTTCTTGGAGTAAGAGATTATGTGGAAATTGATTGAAGAACAACCAAAGGACGAAATTGTTCTTCTGAAATATAAATATATCATGTAAGTATATTTTATTATATTTTTAAAAATTAAATAAAAATTACTCAATTATAGGAAAAAGGATCATGGAATATATTTTTCTTAATACCTTCGTTTATGATGAACCGATGGTCTTTTCACCCTTTATATATTTATATTTGTGTGGTATTTAACCTTATCTAGATCACCAAATTTATTTTGATCAATTATCACTATCACTCACTATAATTATTTACACATTTCTTCCATTTCCATATCTTCACTTCCTATCTATGTTCTCTTAATTCCATTTCTCTCTTATCAACCAGATGTCTTATTAACCCATATTATGACATGGTATTTTAATAAGGGTATTTTAAAATGTTAAAATCTTTATTATTGAGATCAATATTAAATTTTTGAGGATAAAATTTATTTAATGATGAGTAAAATGTAACACCTAGATATTTCAAAATAGGACCATCATATTCAATAACAAATGAGAAATGAAACACTAATATTATAAGAAAATGTAACACCACTAGAATTTAAAAGTTTTTTATTTCTAAATAGATTCAATCTCTTTGATAGCATTCAATGCACGCAACACCAGTTTTGGAGGATTCATGATACTCTATTAATATATTATTATTTAAAAATGGCCATTATAACATAAAAATTAATATGGAAGGTAAGAATAATAATAAATAAACTATGAATATTATATTCTTTATACATGTATAAAATAAATTCCATTGTTATGTATTGATTATAAATAAAATAAAAATTATTTTAACGAGAAATAAATGTTTTAAAAAAAGTAATATTTTTCTAAAAGGTAGATTGTTTTCACTTTGGGAACATAATTTAAAATTATTTTTTGACAGTTTTAGAAAAATTATTTGAAAAAAGAATTTAATTTTTTAAATATACAGGTAAAAAATTTATTTGGGTGTGTTTTTCATATTTTTATAAAATATTTATTTTCTAATGAATAATGAAAAATATTTATTTTTATTGAATAACTCGTTTTCATATAATTTTTTTTAAAATATTTAATATATTTTTTATTATATTAATAATATAATTAGTTTAATTTTATTACATGATAACTAATTTATCTCAGTAGAATCAATTTCATGTTGAATTTTTATATTAAAACATTTTACACTTATGATAATTTTATCTTTTAGAAAACCACACTTTGATCACACCTGTTGTTTAATTTTAAAATGAATTATAACACTTCTATTAATTTAATTTTTAAAATGGATTAAAGATTTCAAATATCAAAAATTTATATTATCTAATATTTTCAACTAATTTTTTTACCACAATTAATAGTGAAAATAGTAAAAATTAATTACCATGATTAAGGTAAAAATGTGTTTACTGGGGTTTAAACTAAAATGATAATGATTAATAATGAATTAAAACATTTAAAAAATCCATCTTATAGACATATGTAGAACATATAATCTATAATGTTCAATAATAACCCATTTTATAGGCTTAGGGAATAATAAAAACATGGGTACCACTTGATATTTTCAAAAGGTTCATGTGTATCCTCTCCCCTAGTTAAAAAATCCCACCACCTATCCTCCCTTATTAACACTTCCAAAAACCTCTAATTCAAAATATATCTACCAAATTACATTACTTAATTATAATAATACATTCTAGAGTCATTATTTTTATTATGAACCCCTCATAATTAGGATGTATGTATAAACCTAAAGAGGCTATCTGAAGAAGAGGTTAAATTCTTAAACATGTGTATTTGTTTTATTTATTATTAAATCCACTTAAAAACTTATTAATATATGAATATATAATTAAAATATTATATTATATATAATGATATTTTATTATGTTAATTTCATAACCCATATATATATCCACATACATCTATTGGGAAATGAAACCATCGATCGTGTGTACGGAAGAAAATCGTCTCGTGAACCGATGTGATTCATTTTCCATATCCTCCTTTAAAAGGTGAATATAACTATTAATTTGATATAATTTTATTATATTGAAGGAATTATTATACTTATGTAATTTTTTTATCACATATAACATATTACTTTAGATTCTGTGGGAAATACTACAACATCGTTCCTGTGTACAGTGGACCACCACCACACGACATGATGTGATGTGTTTTTCTATTATACTTTAAATGAATAGTAGTAAAGTTAAATTTAATAATTATATGTTATATTTATTATATAAAAATACTTATTTAAATATAAAATAACATATAAGTTTTTACCTTCTAATCCATTGGAAAACAATAACATCACTCGTATGTATGTGTTGACTACAGCCTCCACATAGTGATTTGAAACATTTATAATTTTGTTTTTACATTGGTGGTAATAAAAACGCATTAGATTAATATACTAAATATATATATGAAATAAGAATTATTTTTTAAATATTAAATAATATTTATCAACCTTTCATTCCACATGTATTGAAAATGGAAACAACATTCCTGCGTACGTATAACCTACCACCTCCATGAATGGTGTAATCTATTTTCTATATCTAAATTTAACAAATTAGTCAAAATTTATATATAATTAATGTATATGAAATTTATTTGATGGTTAAAATTATGTATAATATATAACCATGATAAAATTAAAAGGAAAAAATTAACGAAATAAAACATACATGAAAAAAGCTATTATCAATTAAAACAACGATATTATCACATAATTTTTAATAAACAGGTGATAAAATACTCTAATTAAGTCATATATGGTATGTCATATATGATTATAGTTATATAATTTATTAATAATAATACTTTATTAATTATACCGGAGTCTCAAACACATACAAATTAATTCAAACATAAGGTAAGGGTTCTTCTGTCTCACTTGTACTTTCATGAGGCACATGCCATATTCACCAATTAATAATTTTTTTCATATAATACCATTTTTATATGTTATATCATTAATATATTTATATTAATGGTATTTAAGGTTTTATTTTTTTATTTATTCAATTGGTATTTTTACTCAAATATTACCAAAGTGGTATGGTTTTATTTTATAATCTCTACGATATTTGGAAATTTTTAAGTCTCCATTGGGGTAATTATTTGATATTAATATCATAAAATATATATATTTTCTTCTTATATGGTTATTCATGGTATTTTTAAGTAATATCATCATTTTTTTCTTTTATACTTAAAACAATTGATAAATTGTTTTAAAAAAATCTAAGTTTATTTCTCTCTTTGGTCGAAAATCCCTTATCATCAAAATCCAAGATTTCTAAAAATGTTTTCAAAAATGTTTTTAAAAGTTTCTAATGGATCTATTAAAAAAATTAGGCATTTTTAATTTTTAATTTTTTTGAAAGGAATTTTTTTTTCAAAACACAAACCATTTGGATTTTACCAAAAATTTGGTAGGAATCATTGTTTTAACATATATGACATGAATGAGATTTTACACCTTCATGACCACTCAATGTTTTAAAGAATATTTTATAAGTTTTCAAATTTTATTTTCAAATAAAATAATTTTCAAAATACTTTGTGAACATTTTGGTTTAAAAATATTTTCAAAGTGAAAAGGTTATTTTCCTAAAAAATGATTTAAGACATTTTTATGGTGTTTATATTCATTAAAGACATTATCCATTTACTGAACCTGTGATAAAATGGGGATATTTTGTATCTATATCTTCCTTGTTATTTTTTTGGATGGTTTATAATAATTTTTTCAAAATATTTACAATGTTTTTTTCCATTCAACATATAACTCAATATTGTATGAGATTATATTTATTTTATTGGGGGTAAGTATTAACATTTTTTATGTTAGATTTTCAATATAAATTTAGATGTTGATTATGTTTCACCCCTTTATATAAGGAAGGAACTTGACTAAGTAAGTGATGGGTGGGGCCTGATTATCAATATCCTTTCTATGTGGTGACCTATCTTATGAGAGAAATCAATTGGCCAAATTGGTCATGTTTCTACCCACATATTTAAATTGTATTTTTAAAGGTATTGATAGATTCATATGTCTGACATTATGAATTCTATCACCATGAGAACAAATATTTCAATGTGATTATTCAATAAGTTAGAAAATCACTGGATAAGTTTCAATATTTTGTGATTATTTATATGGATTTATTTGATCAGAATTTATTTATTCCATATTATTATTATCTTATTGATTAAATATCATGTTTTCTAGTTATTTTCCATGCGATATTGACTATTCTTATTTATTTATGCTATATTCCAATATACTCACACCCTTACTTAGCATCTCATAGCACACATTTATTATGTTTTATTTTATCTAGGATAGCATTAAGTGTTTTATGATTGATATACAAGGATATTATATGGGGGTTAATGGAATTCACAGATAAACACTTATTTTATTTTATGTTTTCAATTGTAATGTGAATTTCAATTATGTATCAAGAATACCAAGACTATTACACTATCTAGTATTTTGGATACAATTAATTATATCTTTTGAAAATGTAATAATTTAATAACCATCTCTAGAATAATTGGTTTAGGGTATTTAGATCATAATAACATCATTCATGAACCCATAAAATCACACATTTCCAATGACTCTCAAACAAATCCACCATCACACCTAATTCCCAAATAAATCCATTTTATCTGCCAATTCACCAAAAATACTAAATCACTCCTAATATCTGGATAACCCATATATGAAATATAATTCCACATAAATATTTTATCTTACCTGATTCCCTCATATTGACCAGTTTTAGGTTAATTCAATTATAAAACACACCTCTTACATTAGTATCCGTTATGAAAAACGAAGAAATATATTTACCCTCATGACATACCAATAACTATTATCTAATATATGGCCTACTTCATGTATTTCTTATCTACTTCATATAGTTGAAATAACCCTGATTAACTAATTAATATCCTTTATATTGATCTATAATCACTGTTATCCACTTCCACCAATATAGTATATCTCTATCTTTAAAATTTCCTTCATGTAAATATAAAAGATATCTAGTAGATCCTAGTCTCAGTCCCAATACTACCTTAGATCTATGAATTTGAACATTCACATGACTTATATTTGTCCATGATGTCTTCTAGAAAAACCTCTCTAGAGGTACCATCTTTCCACACACCCAACACTCCTTTGGTGTCCATTCACACTAAGCCTAAAAATATCCTATCTACCACACTTGAAACATTCAATTAATGACCCACTCTATGGAATAATCCATGAGTATCTATTATAAATACTAATAAAATGTAAAAATTAAAAATCTTAACTAAGAAATTAATTGAAAATATCCCCTAACTCTATTAAAACTTAAGAAAATTACAATATTTTAATAATTAGTATTTTTTATAGTGAATAGATAAATGTGGGTACATTTTTTAATTTAGTGATAAATATATAGTTGAATTTAATATGTAATTACATTCATTGTTTAATTAGTTTAATATGAATTTTATTCATGTTTGATGGTTCATCTTGCCTTAATTATTATTCCATTTTATAAAAAGGAATAACCTTGTAAAATGCCAGATATCATGATGAACGCCTTAGACCGAACCTTCTGAAAAGGTACTCATGCTACCATATAGTGCTATTTAACCTACCATGTTTCACCTACCAAATGAATACACTTTCAGACTAACCATGCATCTCTAGGTTAGTGTACTATCCATGAGACTTCAAAGAAGGTGACTGTGTAAAGGTTTAATCTTCCAAAAAGACTCAAACTTACTTTACACCAACATTGGATCTATCAGAACTCATCAATTGACCATTCCCTTGAATGAGCCACCATAATACTACACACCCAAGATAAGTTAAAGTGTCTCCCCTATAAACTTTCTGGAAGCCACCATCCCATGGTTTGAATATAGTGCTCCCCACTACTTACCACCTGAATAATTTGTGGTTTCCCATAAGCACTTTCCACACCAACTCACAGACACACAAGCTACCACATGAATCTCTTAGAGAATAGACTATAGTCATGCATGTACTTCTATCATTAGATGATCCTTGTAAGTAGATTCAATTATTTTTCAAATTATGTTAAAGGTATTTAGGGGGCGGGGGTATTGTATATTAAGATGTTATAGAGGTGAGTAAGGAAAGAATCTTCTTTTTATAGGATGAATTCCCTAACATCTATTTTTTTCATTCTCAATTTAGTGAAATTATAATCTCTTACACAATTATAGTTGTGTTTTTTGAAATATACTATCAACTAATGATTTTGATCACTCAATTACATGATTATTGAAGAACAATTCAATGCTTGTTCCCCATGGGAAATCACATGGGTGTTTAAAACTACTATTTTTAATTATTTAATTTTAGACTAATATTTGATGTGGTAGTGAATAGGGGGAAAGTGGATTGATGATCATTATCCAAAATTTTCATTTTAGGATGTATTCTCAAATATTTTAAATTTTCTCCCCTTACCCCTCTTATTATATACTTCATAACACTGACGATGTGTTGACAATGGGATGATAAACATATGATTATTGCTAAGTGTATTGATAGTTGACGTATTGATGGACTATATTCATTTCCCCTCAAATATGGATGAGGTGAGGATAGATATATAGACGTATGTTTCTTCATATTTTTGGTACTAAAATTTAGATAGAGAGTAGAAATTTATGATCAATTGTGATTTTTTATATGAGAACACATATGGATAATAAATATCACTTACAATCATACCGAGATCCAACCCCTTTAACCATAATCATGTGTGTATTCTATTTTCATTATGTTTCCATTTTATAAAAATGAAAACCCAAAAATAAACTCTCATTTATATCAAATTTAAAAATAATGGAAAAAATAAAGTAAATTTACTAATTGAGATTAGTGAAGAGACGTCCGATGAATCATTGCGATTGACCTTGGCCAGTCCCACTAGAATTAATTATTGGTTTTTCAAATTTTTTGTGAGAATTGTGATAGCCTCGCACTTAAACTACCCAGCTGATTCTCCTTTTAAAAGTTCTTTTGGTCACATAGAGCTCCAATACCAATATCATTTGACACCACTATCCAACTTAGTATAGTCCCATCTATCATGTTCCACTCAACTATCAACATATGATTCATTACCCCAGAGAATGAGGTTAACCTGAAGATATTTACTAGTACCCTTATAGCATTACATAAAACATCCTCAAAATGACACACCATGAAAATGTTACATCCTTCTATAGTTGGTGATAAATGTAATTGTTTAATAAAATACCTAGGATAATCCATGTCTAGGGTCTCTTCCCACTATAAATTCATATAATCCTAGGATTGATAAACCCTTAGTGGATCAACAAAATAATTCATAAAAAATATTGGACTTAAAGTCCATTGATATAAACCCCTCAAGAATACCTTCTTGTACTAGTAAATCCCACTAGTGGTACACTAGTCCCCAGATCATATATATGGCCAACATCACCCTATACCCTACATGTGTTTTAATATGATGAAACATAGTCTAAAAAGACTCTATCTAATACCGTGCCACCTACAATAAACCCTATACTTAAAAGAATGGAGGATTCTATGACTGAAACTTCCAAATTGAATATCCCATGGATGAATTTGATCCATGAGATCCCTAGTCCATCCGCTGAATAACCTACCCAAATATTTTCTTGAGTTTCTCATCTATCCATGACCCAAACTCCACTTCTAGATGTAGTAAAAAATCCTCCACATACCATGGGTTTCCTGGAAACTTTTTCAACTCTAACCATGACTCATACTCACCACTACCCTCAGGGGACTAATATTTTTCATTCTATAGTAGAACCATATTCCAGACCTCCTAGTTATACAACTAATTCTATCTATGTATCATTATACTCAGAACCAAATAGCATGATCAATTAAAATATAACAGTCCCGATTTCACAAATAGAATAAGCTATAATAGGAAGTGCATCTCACCACCCTTACACTCCATTATTGTATCAATATCACATTTAATCCATCCTCATGGACCCATTTCTACCCATATTATGTTCAAGTACCACATATACCGTATACCCATTGGATCAAAAACTCATCACATTAGGAATCATATACATGGTCCTGCTGAGTATAATTACACTAAGAGACTATGAATAAAACACGATTTAATATGTTGTTGAAACTTTAAGCAATCGATGCCCTGTTCATTTATAGAACCACTATCCTACCTATGGCAGATGAGTATAACATCACAAATTGATTATTTTTTAAATCACATTTTTGTATGTTGTTGAAACTTTATTCAGAAAACCCCTTTCTTATAGTCTTCATTCTAATAAAAAATCGCAAGAACACACATTTTTCAAGTGAGAACTACATACCTAATATAATGTGTGATTATTCCCACATACATTTAGAGTAAAGGATTATGAAATAGAAATAAATAACAAAAAATATAATTTAATCCAAATACAAAAATTCAAATGTAACATTGAAAGGAAAAAACAATAGTCCCATTTCCCAAGTAACTTAGAATTCAGTTCATGTAGGTGTCGTCCAGAAACCCAACACGACATTAATCCCAGGCTTTAGAACTTTACAAGAACTCCTATGTATCATATTCTAAGTAAAAATTTACTCTTAATAACCCAAAATTAATACCACTTGAAAAAAATTGAATGTTGTAAACACTTTGTAATTAACCCCCTTAGATACAAATTTGTAACACCAATGAATCTGATACCACTTTGTGATTCCCTTATTCTAGTTAACTTTAAATATTAATTTTACTAAGTAACCATAAGACCTTTGGTTCCCCTCCCCATATTCCAAAGGATTCCAAATAGTAGTGAGGATCTATTGGGTGATACTAGGGATACTATAACCTCAGGTGATAATAGTAATAATATTAACACTATGGTAGTGATTAATAATACACAACAAAAAATATCAAATAATGAAAATAAAGAGAAAAATACATATACTATGAAATATATAATATCCATATGTAATTCCATTTGTAAAAATTAATAAAATCACCCATGAAAAAATCACATATTTACATGAACAAAATAATAAAAATGATCACCTTCTTGGCACTAAAGAACCATTTAACATGAAAAACAACCATCATGTGAACCCTCTTCACATCCCTGTCAGTTGATATATTTATATAATTATACATACACTTACTATACTGAAAATAATAAAGTCTACACACATTCTAAAGGGACTATGAAATGTTTGAGTAAAGACTCAATAGGCCACCACCAATAGTGTCCCTAGATCACACCCATATATATACCAGTTTTTGAAAAACATAAATAAATGAAACGAAAAAAATATCACATGAGTTTCTCCTATCATTGGTCTACTAGACTTGAGTGAGCCTTTACTAACCTAGATTTATGTCATAGTGAAATTATATATCCATAGTCTATCATATAGGAACATCCTTTAACCTTATAACCATTTTTATATCATACATAATCACATGCCAACCATAAAAATATACTACACGGAACCACATGCTATCATTTTTATATAATCAACTTTAGATAAACTAATGTTTTACAGGATCGTTCATAAGATATAACAGAATTTCCAAATACTTACACTTCTAATGAACAACCATTAATGTAACAACCCAGTGATCCTAGGGCATGAAGGTAACCATCCATCCATAATATTATCCCAATAACCCCAATAAAAATGAAGATCCTCACATCCCCTACTAGAAATCTCAACTACTGCCAAATCGGTGGTCTCAACTACCACCAACTGTGGAATTTTATGAATGAACACCTCATCTTTACCTATTGTCAACACTGTCCCATATCCTATTTGATATGAAAATTTCTCCTCCCATAATGAAGGGTCAACATTGCCTCATGGGTCTTATCCTATGTACACATGACACCAAGAGATCCTTTGGACTACCAAAGTGATTATAATCATAAATAATCCCATTATACGACATCACAAATACCTTTCTACCCCCTACAATTTTAATTTCCCAACCGAGGCAATGCTCAATACTATTTTCTTTATCCTGATGAACCATGTCACTTCACTTCTTTTGATCAACATAACCTCTTTTTAGTCAGGCCATTCCCAATGCATTCCCATGGAACCATCTTAGCCATACCATCATTAATTGAATTTCCATATCTGAAATATCCTGGACAACGTTACCATAAAAACCCATATCACACCTTTTATGCCATACAAGGCTTAATTATACTATTTCACCCATGAGACCACACTTTGGTATCTCCCAAGAACTACAAATACTAAAATAGTACATAACCAGTCTCATCCAGACTATCCTAGTCACTCTTATTTACCATACATCATATACCACATGTATAAATTTTGGATAAGGTTAGGAACCACCAACCTTACAAACATAGAAACCTACTTGTTAGATACCAACCTATGATATGAGATTAAATGTTGTAAATCAGAATGGTAGATAAAAATTAGTAATACAAGTCATAAAAACCATAAATGGTGAGAACTCACAAGGCAGTTAAATAAATAAATAATAAAAAATTACACACTAATATTATTTCCTTAAGCTACCTCTTTCTTTAAGTGGAACCAAGATCCAACTATAATTGAGTGAGATGCCTCAATTAGAACCCAAGAACGAGAAGAAGGGGGAATCCACTTCTTAGGTAAATAAATTTTTTCCAAATCCCCTTCTAATTATAAATCAATTGAGTTAACTTTTTTTTTTCCAACCATACATGATTCATTGTGTGAAAATTTCATCCACGTAGTGAAAATGTTGAGGCAGGTTTCCCCCCATTGCAATATGATTTCATGATGTGATAGTTAATTCCATGGTGTGAATGAATATAGTCTGTATATTTTTTTATTGTAGACCTTCTTGTTCCTCTCAATGATATTATCTGGTCACTCACCACCCACAAAGTCTTCAAAATAAGGAGAAATAAAAGTTTTCCTGAAAATTTTTACCAGTTTTATACCTTCTATAAAGTCTATGGTTTTAAAATATGTATTAATATTATTTTTTATTAATTTGGGTAAATACACAAGTTATGAGTTGTGTATAATCTTACACATCAATATGGTTTGAACATATTAATTTGGTGGAAGGAATAATATTACAATATTGAATAATTAGAATCATGCATGCATAAAAAAGTAATAACATGAGATAAAATAGTGAGATTTAATACCCATTAAAAATATTATATTCCAAATTCCTTAAAATGTAAAAAGTATTCAATTACTTTATCATTCAACCAAGTATGTTCTTCCAATTTATGATACCCTATAACTATCTTTTGTATGGTCAAAATTCATTGAGAAACCCTAATAGGATTAAGTTACCATTATTAGTGTTTTATTCTGGTTACTCTTAGCCGATAGACCCTAATAGGATTGGGTTACTAGAGGAATAGATTTGGGTTTATCTATATGATGAATTAGATAATGTGTTATCCAATAAACTATCCAAGATTTATATATTATATTAGGATGATTCCAAATATAAATAAATAAGTGACGAGTGAAACAAAAAATTGACCCAAAACATAGTGAAATATATATCTTAGCCCAATAATATGATATGATGAGTTTAAAAATGCTTTATCATTATAGTGGGAGAATATTTAATAAAATTATTTTTAAATTCTTTTAAAACATGATACTCATTTTATAAAATCATCTATTGTAAAAAATGATATCATCACTATCCAACTAGTCTCTGATATCAATATTTTTAAAGATAAGTTTAGTGTAAGAAACTTATTATAATGTTTTACAATTATAAGGAATGTTATTAAGTAAATTAAAATTAAATTTGTTGGATTAACATATTTCTATGCAACTTAATGTTGAATTAGTTCAACTGGTTGATCAAACATATGTTTATGAGAAAAAATGATTTTTTCAAGGTCTCATTAAGGCTTGTTTTGGATAAAGAAGTCATTTTATCATTATAAATAGATTTTGTTTTTGAAAATGTTAATAATTTAAGATACTTTACTCAATATTCTCAAAGTTCTGATGATAGATATACTAGGAATGTGTTTTCAAGGTTCTAGTGATATATAAATAGTACATGTGGGAAAAATTATAAATTAAAAGAAGAAATGTTAATTGGAAAGTTCAATAATGTTTCTTGAAATATCTAGTAAAGTCCAAACCTAAATATTATCAGGAAGGTAAGTAAAATTTATCAAATAATATAATTATACATGATACCTGAAAGGGTTTTTGGAAACATCATTGATAGTTAATATTAGGTATTAGTGGTATAGGAAAAATACTATGATTTTGATGAAAATATGATACCAAATGTTTTCATAACAATGTCGTAAATATAGGTAAGATCCCATATTATACAAAAACAACCCTCTTGAGTTATGGTTAAATGTATTTTATTTGTGTTTTCATTTCTTCTTCAAACCTTGGTGGTCAAGCCTTTTCTTTTGGGATGGAGAGATTTGGCTAGGGAAAATAACCAAAAGTTCAAAGATGTAAATATTTTTTGAATTTATGCAGTCCAAGAATAAATATTTCAAAGGAAATCCAGGGTATTCCAAGGGTTTGTAATGATTCCGAGGTGGTTGTGTTTTTTTATAGAATTTGGGCCGTGATCTATCTACTATACACCTTAACATCATGAATGGATTACATGATATAAACCTCTTTCTGGGAAGATGTTGTGAAATGGTTTAGAGTGTGAAATGTTTACATGTTTTGAAATTGGATCACATCATGAAAAGGTGAATGAAGGAAATTTTAACCAAATTCGACATAGTTTTCAGAACATACGTCATCCGGGACATTCAAGTTGTGAATCAAGTATTCACGTCATGAATTACTTTAGTATAGTGTGTTTTTGTATGGTAGATACTAGATAAAATTTCATTCATCGTGAAACCTGTTATCTCAATATCTCAAGTGAGTCTAGGAAAATTTTCAATTATTCCTTCCCTCAAAGTATAGAATTTGATCACTGATGTGTTCATTCACTTTTTTTTCACTTTCTTCCACTATCCCTATTTATAGCAGTGTGATCTATTAACCACCATTGAATATGGCTTTGGGCTTGATATTTTTGTGATCTAGGTTTGATTTACGATATACTTCTCCTTAATTCTTCATTGGAGTTACCTTTTGATAGAGTTTATTTGATTTACAGATAAAGGTAGGTGGTATAGAACAAATCCATAAGGTCTATTTATAATTTTTTTAGTGTGTGAAATACTATGTGATCATGATGACACGACATGCATGTTAACTAATAGATTAATGGGCGATGATAATCAGGTTCATGGAACACTACTCAGATAACTTTGGATCCAAAAACTTTGTGACATGTCTTGTAGCCACCTGTAGGGAGAACCGACCCTTGAACAATAATTAACTAGCTATTATCTTAATAGATGAATTATCATGACATGAGAACTTAGGTGATTTCCTGTGATAGGATAACTTTGGATAATGAATTAATTTTTTCATTAAAATGATTGGTGATACTTTGATATGATATGGTTGTGTATATTAGCACATTAGTGGTTTAAGACCTAACTTGATGAATGAATGGTAATGAAAAGATAAATAGTAATTTGATTAATTGTGCTTTATGATTTATGGTGTAAGGTTATGTACTTCTTTCCATTATGACTTGTGTTGTATCTTATGTTGTAAAGATTATAGTGATTTTATTGGTTATGTTGTAATGATTATATGGATTGGACAGATTATGTTGTAACTATTATAGGGATTTTCCTAGTTACATTGTACTATGTATAGGTAATGGACATGTTATACACTAATACATATACAGATTGGCCTAGTTATGTTATAATGCTTATATATATTAGACCGGTTATGCTGTCATGCTTATAGGGCTTGTCCTGGTTATTTTATAATGATTATAGGTATTGGTTCGATTATGCGATAATTTTTATAGGGATTTTCCCATTTATGTTGAAATACTTATATAGAGGTCTTGAATTGGTCATATTGAAATTCATATATAGAGGTATTTTCTCGATTATATGATTATTCCATGGACTTGTGGTTATAGTTGTTATGATAATGAAATATTCTCATATAAATCACTCTATAGTGACAAATTAGGATGATTATTATACTGTATTAATTAATTAATCAATACTCATTTTTTCCATTTATTGTATTCACTTATTATTAAAATAATTTTTAGGCACGGTGTTGTCAAACTACTGATTTGTACTCACACCCTATTCAGCCCACCATTTGGCACCCAATAATATTACATGTATAAATGTTTGGATATGTAAAAAGGATTTTTTTGTTGATTGTTCCGTACTAGATGGCTTTGAGAATAGATATGGGGATGAAATGGGGATTTGGACTGGGTTCTTTGGTGTCTACATTGATTAGTTTTTGTAATTCATCTATATTACTTTTATATTTACTTTTAGATACATTCCATACTATCATAATATTATTTATCATAATATTAGATTGATCTGTTTCCATCACTATTTGGTTTATCTATAGTTATTATACTATTTCCACTATTTTTAATAACAATGATATTTATTCCACTATTATTGAAACTATATTCAAGGGTGTATAGACTCTCCAATATGTTCTTTACACCCACAATACTAGTCGGAAACCTACAGTGTTTGGAGAGATGTTTTGAGGTCTAGGAGCTAAGATGGTTTGGCCATATGAGACAATGATGGATCAAGGGATGTTACAAAGTGGTATAAAATCCCTCAGGTTTGTATTTTTTACTATACTATTTTCGAAATGTAAAAAGGAGATGATGAAAATGTTAGGACTTGGTAATTCTTTTGTCTATGGGAGTAACTAACCCATGTATGGGGGAAAGGATGTGTACTAGGGGATGGGATTACTGTTCATGTTATCCACTTATTACCGTTGATATTATTTCACCTTGGTTGATTCCCATGGTTTGTGATGTTATTTTTTCTTGTTATTTAATCTCATGTATTTGTATTGTCCAAGGAGCGTATTCATGCGTCATTATGGGAATTTAGGGAAAATTATTAACAAGAATTGATCATGATAGAGATATATTTATTTCATGTGATATATTTACCTATTTGAATTGTGAAATGAGATCCTTGTTATATTTGATAAATTAAATGAATGAACTCTTATAACATGGTAATTCACATTTTATACCATGTTTATAGAGACTATAAGCTATTTTTTTATGTTGTTATCAATTTTTATGGTTGAAATTGGTGTTATCCTTTGTTCAAAGGAGTGAATTTATCTTGTAGAGAAAATTCCTCCTCATTGTCTTTGAATTAAGTGACAGGATAATGAAAATTAGTATGCTTCTAACATATCTCGAATATAGATTATTGTATCTCCTGAAGATCAAATGGATGTTTAGTTCACAATAGATTCCTACGGGTCATGGGATCCATAGAAAGGGATAATATTCACATTATAAATTCAACATATGTGATGATGATAAGGTTTTAGCTCTAACATCATTCTACGTTCACTAGGGAGGGAGGACCCTGGGCAGGAGATTTTTAGATTGAGTCTATCCAGATGATATTTAACCACCTTGATACACCCGTTTGGAGGAGGGTAAATCTTGATGCATACTTGATTTATAGACAATCTAATAATTGATGATATATTCTGGAGAAATATAATCTGTAAGAGAAGATAACCTAGAAGGACCTTGAGAAAATGTTCCTAATATGAATTTATCTAGAGACTTTGATGTATGATAAGGATCATATGTTCACAAACCTGACATGGGAGGGAATGTCATTGATGGAATATGCTAGATGTTTCATCAGTTTACATTACTTTGTTCTATGTTTAATAGATGATGAGATTTATATGGAGAAGTTTTTCTAGGATGGGATTCACTATGAGATCAGGTCAAGGAGGATTTTTTTCTTCACTTGAGTAGCATTTAAGACATGAATAATTCAGCTCTAATCTTGAAAGACAATCAATGAGAGGCCCCGAGCAGTGACCATTCTATTTCAGGAGAGAGAACTAGGAGGTCTTCTTATAGAATCAAGAAGCAATGCTATGATATTTATCATAATGGAAACAATGAATAGAACTGTCTGGGTAGTCAAGAGCCATATCAGGAAGGTTTTCCATTATAGTTCTATAAGTGTGGGATTTTTGGTCACAAGTGGCTTTATTGTCTTTACCCTAATTTGTAGTGCTATTTTTGTGGTAGGTTGGGCCACCTGTATTGTTTTTAGGGGATTGAAGAAATATAGAAGTGGCAGGGGATCATGATTGGAAATAGTGTATGGGAAGGACTCAGCTACCCCTCAGTAGAATGGTAGATAGGATTCCACTAGACATTCAAGTCAGGGAATGGGAAATGGTTCTCTATGCCTAGATCTGAAGTACCATATAGAGAGAACAACACATGTGAGTCAGACTAAAATCTAGGGTAGAGGGGCATGTCAGCTGCATACTATATATAATACTCTAGTTATTTTAGATGAGGGACCTTCTTCTATCAAATGTACAATTCTTATACTATATACCCTTTCCTGTATTTTTTTATATAATAGAATCACATTCCTTTATATCTTCAATTTTTTAAATTTTTTGATCTTGGTTGTGGAAGGATAAGATGGTTTCTTGACCATTGACACACCATTCAGAGTGTGGTAACAGAATATAAAGTGTTCAAAGGCATTCCATCTAGAAATTAGATGTTATTTTTTCTTTTAGGATTTGTTTGTGATGAAAATGGAAGAAAATTTTTTTATTTTTTTTATAGATTGGTTTGTTATGTACCAGAATCACATCGACAATTATCAGAGGAGAGTTACCTTTCATTCTACAGAAGGATGCATCTATGTTCAGCAGTGTGTGTGGGATCTTTGGGCTGGTTGCGCAAGATCGAATCAGTGAAAATTGAATTGTATCATGGCCTAGATAACATTTCATTCTATTTATAATAGTGTAATATAATAGGATACATTTCATATAGGGGTATATTTTTATTAGGATGTTTTTTCTAAAGAGTTATATAGTTTACCACCCGATTGGGAGATCGAGTTCACAATCTAGTTGATGTTGATAGAAGTGATAGTTTCTAACCCACCATACAGGATGAAACAAGAAGGGAATCAAGAATTGAAGATTTATTTGGAAGATAAGAATGTCAAGGGTTTCATATGGCCTAGTGTTTCACCTTGGGGTTCTCCCATTGTTCTCTCAAAGAATTCTAATGGGAATTTGTGGTTGTGTGGAGTATTAGAGATTGAACCATCTAAAATTCAAGAAATAGTATCCCCATCCATTCATTGTTGACCTTTTCAATTATCTAAGAGTTCCCAACACATTTTATAATATTTAATTGAGATCAGGGTTCAATAATTTTTGGGTGAGACCATCTAATATAACATAGACTAATTTTAGAAGTATATATGTGTTGTACGAGTTTGTGGTGATGTTTTTTGATATGAAAAATGCACCAAAGGTATTTATGGATTTGATGAATTACATATTTCATTGCTTTCTTGATTAATTATTTTTATTTTTCATCAATGAAATATTAATGCTCTCCCACTCTATAGATAATCATTCCTATTGTATTGACATCACCTTGAGTACATAGGGAGAATCATATTTATTCCATTATAACCAAATGTAGCTTATGGATTGATAATGTGAACTTTTTAGTTCATGTCATCTCCGAGGATGGAGTGTTAGTGGACCCATTTATGTATGAAACAATGGTATCTTGGGAGCAGTCCATGAATGTCTTCAAAATTACAAACTTTTTGGGTTTAATAAATTATTATTGGATTTTAATCTAGGAATTATCCTATTTGGTAGAAAAAATGTCTAGGATAACCAAGAAAGGAGTGAAGTTTGTTTGGTGAAATTACTGTGATAGATATTTTTAGGAGCTGAAGGGAAGGCTGACCTTAGCACTAATCCCCACCTTACCTGTTCTGGGTAAGTCATATACAATGTACTATTATACATCCAGAGTTGGAATCAGATCATTTCTTATGTATGAGGATTGAGTAGTTTCTTATGTCTCGAGATAGGTGATACTTCATGAGAGGAATTTTTCTAATCATGATATTGAGTTAGTATTTTTGGTACATGACCTTAGATGATAGAGGCACTATATATTTTCTGAAATGTTTTTTTTGTATATAGAGCACAAGATCCTTAGTTACATTTTTCATAGAAGGACCTAAAACTTTATTAATAGAGGTGGTTCGAGTATTTACAGTATTTTTACTCTGAGCATCTTATACACTGTGAGAGGTAAATGATGTTATCGATGAATTAATATGAAATAAATAGATAGAGGAAGTGTGGGAGTCTTGCAATAAGTTGTATATGATGGAAATATTAAAAATAAAAAACTAGATGTTATAGAGTCTTAGGTATGAGTATCTCTGACTTCAACATCTGTTATACCCATGATTCTGGACTACATCAAGACCGATCATATATCAAACCCTGATGGATTAGGTTTTAGGGAAAATGTATATGGTGTGGAGCCACTATCAGGATGGTCTCTTAGAAGAATTTTTTTTGTTATTTACCATGTTCAATAATGGGTTTTTTTGTCCCTAAATGCAGAGTTGATGAGAGAGTTTCATTCTTCTGGATGGGAAGTATATCCAGGGTTAACAAAGATGTATCATTATCCCTATAAATAGTACTGGTGGATATGAATAAAAAATACGTAGTGGGATTCATAGATAGATGGTTTACACATTAGGAGGTGAAATATAATCACCAGAGACTAGATGGGTTGTTACATCCTCTACCAATTCCAAAATGTAAGTGGGGTAATGTTGTGATGGAATTTGTAATGGGATTAACTAAGAAACCATGTAAGAATGATGTAGTATGGTTGATAATAGTTTAATTTATGGAGGTATCCCACTTTGTTTCCTTACGAACACTTCACCATTAATGGTATTGGTAGTATTTATGTGCGGAAGATAGTTTGACTACATAGTGATATGACATATATCATTTTTTATAGAGAAACTCATTTAATGTCTTAGTTTTGGTAGGGTCCTCATAAGGATATGGGATCACATGTTATTATGAGTACATCCTATCATCCAAAAATTGTTTTCAATATGAACATATGATATATATTTTCAAAGATATGTTATGATCCTATGTGATATATTTTGTTTGTTTGTGGGTGCAACATATAAATTAAACATGGTTTGTATATAATAACCATTTATAGGCATTGATCCAGCTAGAAAATTTTGAGGTTTTTTATGGAAGGCCATTCCTTTTGTCTTCATATTGGTTGGAGGTAGGAGATTCATTGCTCGTTGGACCTAGTCTCTTTCAGGAGACATATAAGTAGGTTTAATTGATTAGGAAGCAGTTGGTGACTGTGGTGAGCTTGAGAAATTACTATACTGACCAAAAGAGATGACATCTGGTGTTTGATGTGAGTCATAATTTTTTCCATTAGGTGTTTCCTAGGTTGGGGAAAATCATATCAGGACATAGGGAAAGATAGAACTTTGGTTTTTCAGGCCTTTTGAGAAATTGGGGAGGGTTAGTCTAGCGGTGTACCGACTGGCCCATCCACATTTCTATAGTTCCATGCTTTCTATGATTCCCATATTGTAGCTCTGGTTATATCATTATAAACCATATCATGTGGTATACATTGATGAAATAATTCATTATCTAGATTCATCCTTTGAGGATAATTCAATATAGATTGTGGACCGTAGTGAGAAGTATCTCTAGGGAAACAAAATACCACTAGTTTGAGTGCAGTGGCATCATGGCGGTCTATAAGAGGAGACCTAGGTGAGAGAATTTTATATGTGATAATAGTGGCTAGAATGTTTCACTGAGACCACAAAATTATACATGGAGCTACTTAGGGATAACTTATTATATGTTGTGTAGGTCGCAATATCCCATAATTTCTTGGTATACCCCTTTTGTCTTTTGGTTTAACATCTTTTAGTTGGGGTTTCTTTTCTTTGATAAAATTTGGTGATCAAGACTTCTCTTTGGGTATGGAGAGATATTTACAGGAAAATTAATTAATTTTTAGGGGTGTATATTTTATTGAATTAATAGATTCTGAGTATAAATGTGTCGAAGGACTTTTAGGGTTCTCCGTGGGTTTGTAAATATTCAATGGTGGTTAATGTTTTTCTAAAGACTCTGGGCTGGGATATGACTATTAAACACTTTCACATCACGAACGAGTTTTACAATGTAAACCCATTTCAAGGTAGATGTCCCAAACTAGTTGAGAGCATGAAATGTTTATATTCTTGGAAATTGGTTCACATATTTAAATGGTCAATCAGGGATTTTTTACTTAAGGAAACACATTTTTTGTATATACACTACAGAGTACATTCACATTGTGAATAAATGATTCATGTCATGAATATATAAGGTGCAATGAGTTTTTATATGGCGACTCCTAAATACATTTAATTCTCCAAGATGTGTCCTATCAAACCCTCTTGTGACTCCATGTGATTTTTGGGAAATTATTTGCCTCCCAAATTTCTGGGTGTTGAGTTTGATCTATGAAGGGTTCTTCCACTTTGTGGCTCTCTTTTCATATTTTATCATCCATTATAACATTTTAAACTCTTGAACACCATTGAATTGGATTTTGATCTCAATGTTTGTGTTACCTAGGTTTTCCTTGTGATATAATTCACCTTCATTCTTCATTTGAGTTCCCTATTGAGAGAGTTGATTTGATTACCAGATAATGGTAGGTGGTCTATAATAATATCCTATAGTCTACTTTTAAATGTTGATGTGTGTGAAAAAATATGTTATCATGGCATCACAACATGTGTGTTAACTAAAAGATTAATGGGTATTGATAATCACGTGATTGGATCAATTTATAGACCCATTTGGACCACAGAATGTTGAGACCTATCTTACAACCTCCTATAGGGCGAGACTACCATTGAATAATAATGAAATGGATATTGGATTAAAATATCAATTAGAATGATATGAGACATTAGGTGGTTGATTTTTATACTATCACTTTGCAAAAATGGATTTCATTTTTTAACTAAATGACTAGTAATACTTTGATAAGATATGGTTGTGTACATTGGAATATTATTGGTTTAAGAAATGACATGATGAATTAAAGGGAATTGAAATATAAAAGTTAATTGGATGAATTGAACTATGTGGTTTATGATGTAATGTCGCATTATTCTTTCCATTATTACATGTTTTGTATCTTATGTTGTAATGATTATAGATATTGGATGGGTTATACTGTAATTTTTATAGGTCTTGGCTGGGTTATACTATAATTCTTAAAGGTATTTTCCTATTTATATTGTAATTCTTATATGGATTGACCTGATTATTATGTAATGCTTATACAGCTTGGCTTGGTTATGAAGAAATTTATATAGGTCCATTCCCAATTATATTTTAATTATTATAGGTATTAGCTTGGTCATGCTGTAATGATGATAATAATTATCCTAATTATGCTACAATGCTTATAGATCTTTGGTTGGTTATTCTCTAATGCTTATAGGGATTGACTATTTTTGAAATTATTATACAGAGGGCTTGTCCTAGTTATACTTAAATGATTATATAGAGGAATTTTCTCAGTTATGTAATAAATACATGGAATTTTGGATATGGTCATCCTTGTAATGCTACATTCTTAGAGATATTCTGACATGGCATCAAAGTAGGTTGATTATTATACTTTATTAATTGACTAATTAATAATAATGTCATTACTTTATTGCTTGAACTTACTATCAAACTAGTTTTGTAGACAAATTTGTATCGACCTATTGAGTTATAATCACACCCAATTTGGGCCTCCATTTGGTACATGAGAAGATAGTATGAATTCTTGTTTGGAAAATGGAAAAGGACCTATTATTTATTGGTACATTCTAGTTTGGTTGGAGTTTAGCGATGCGACTGACATGGGGATCGGGACTGGGGACTTTGGTGTCTTCCTTGAGTTTTTTTCATCCATTTTCAACACTTTCACCTTGAATTGTAGATAAATTAAAATACGTCATTACATTATTTTTCAAATTATTGGGTTTTCTAGTTTCCTTCACTATTTGGTTTATCTTCTATTAAGATATTGTTTCATTTATTTTCTTTTCTATGATATTTATTCCACTATTATTGTAAATATATTCAATGGGGTTCAATATATTCAATATGTTCCATACACCCTACTTCTATTCAGAATCCTTTTTTATATGAGGATACCCACTTGAGGTTTAGTAAAAAAAACTTGTTTGACTATGTGAGAGATTCTTATATTGGGGTGATGTTTCAATATGAAATATTTCAAATCCAAGTAAATAATTTATAAAGTTTTTAGTTTTTAATCAAATGATTTAGTAAAGGGTTACTAAATCATGGTTGTAAAGGAATAATTCAAGCTCAGATGGATCTAAGTAAAGATTGCGTATAATAGTCACATTTGTATTATATAGTAAGGGATGTTTTTATTAATATTTATTTTTGAAAAATATGAAATGTTATAAATGGTTTATGACTCATCAGATTCTATAACATGTTTTGAGAAAAATATATGGATAAAAATGTTTTATCTAAGATTATAATTTTTTTTTTTAAATTTAGGTATATTATTACACCATCCAATATTTCCATATTTTAAAGGAAAAAAATTATTATTTTCAAAAATTCTACAAAAACATATAATAAATTTTTCAGATGGATATAATAGTTTTTTTCTAAATATTCCCACTAATAAAATAGGTGTTATTTTCTGACCCAAAAAAGTTTATGTTTATTAAAACTATATTCTAAATAGAATATTGTATCAAAGAGGCTAGTGAATGTATGTTTAGGATTTTAGAATTCCAAAATTAAAAAATAAAATATTATTCCATTAAAAGAGAATGTCATTATATATCTTAAAAGGTATATGGTATATTGGTAAAATATTTATTTAAAGAGTCACATTAGCTACCATACTACTTCAGGGATAAAATTTGATAGAAAGGGTTCTTATAATGATAATGATATAATTAGAAAGAGTTAAAAGTAGAAAAATAAAGTCATTAACATTATAACATTGGATGTTGTGAAGTAAAGGAGTTTTAATAATTTTTTAAAGGAGTTGAAAAGTATGAATCTGATTCCTAAGTCTCACCATTATTTAACCTTCCATACTTCATTTATTTTAATGGATAATGAGTTTGGTTGGAGGGTTTTATCAAATAGTCACATAAATATGTGGTAGGAATTACATAGAGATGTAATAAAGATAAAAAACCCCCTAAAAGTATAGAAAATTTAAAGTAAATACACCACTCTATCATATGTGATATAACAATACATTCCCTTATTTATATTTTTGTTAATATTATTAAAATATCTTAATAATATAAAATATATCATGTTATACAAAAGGAAATATATATTTTATCATTAGTTCATTTTATTAATAAAGATAGCTATATATATGTGGTGAATTGAAATGAAAATTAATCTCCCAATGTAAGGATTTGAGTTATCCCAAACCAATGTTCTTCATGGAGTTTTATAGGTTCTGAAAAAAATTTCAAGGCTATCATGAATATGATTCTTATAGTAGGATTCAAAACATTATCACGAGGAACAAAATAATGTTTTTTTACTAGATCATCCACTAAGAGTATACAATATTCTGTTATAAACTATTCCTTTGGTATACCAAGGGGTATGATCATATTTATATTTATGTATACACGATGTAAGTGAGATACCTAGTATGAGAACCTCCATACTTTGATACATTTCTCATGATATCCTTGATGCTTAGCTAATTATGGGGTGTGTATGTATGTTGATAATTATTTCATCTATCAGAGATTTACTTAGATGAGATTTATCTTCTCATATAATGGGTTAGACATTTGGTCCCTCGACTAGGATTGATATTGGAAGTGTATATATGTACAAATATCATGAATATAATGTTCTTATCCATCGAGTAAGTGGTATGTGATGTGGTCATCCATAAACGTGAATGACATGTAAGGTATTTATCAATATGG
The DNA here is from genome assembly GCA_963277665.1 of Viscum album. Lineage (NCBI taxonomy): Eukaryota > Viridiplantae > Streptophyta > Magnoliopsida > Santalales > Viscaceae > Viscum > Viscum album. The sequence continues at coordinate 1,436,633,319 of OY728143.1, forward strand.
TGAGTATATATTTGGAGAGTCGAGGATAAATGGGTTCAATATATGGGATTAATATACTCCATGTCCCATTTTTTACTCTATTCCTTTTAGATAAGGATCATATAAAAATTCATACATTCATATGATATAGTCAACTGACAGATGTATTGAGATACATGTGTTTGATGTAGATTATGCTAGAAACCATTCTATCTTGAGTATAAATGGTGATTTTCTAGAGGTAACTCTATTATTACATATAATAATTCCTATTTTTTATTAATGATACAAATACTTTGGTTAAAAATTTGTGGTTAACTGAATAAGGATTGAGTTGGACTCAAAGAGGTACTCTAAAAGTTTTTTAGAGTTTATCCAAAAAGAGTTTTTTTATTGTTATTAAATTTGTGATTCAAATTATTGGACATAAGGTTAAGTTGATGATATATTTATAAAAGTGTTTTGGGAATATGTAAAATAATTTTTGGATATTATTTGAAAATATTTTGTATTTTATACAATATACGGTGAAATAATAATAAGTCTACTAGGATTTAGTAAAAGTTGGAGATTATTGGAGTTACGAACTAAAGTTATATATATATAAATATATGATATATATATATTCCAATATTATAGTGCATGATATTGATATTTCATTTGGCATGTCTTACAAAAAATGAGGTATTTGATATTTTTTTGGGGCATAACATTCAATATGATACATAGATACCATATTAATGCCTTATCATAGTAGTATAGTATTATAATTATTAATGATTAGATCACTTCTACCAAATTATATCATTAATTGTGATATTTTCATATAATTAAATGATTGGTAGGAATGATATAATCCTATGATGATTTCAAAAATAACTGTAACCATTTATTTTTTTTAACACATAAATAAACTTAGGGTTTTTGAGGAGCATCCTTGAGGATTATACAATGTATCAACTTACATGAAATAATGTGTATGTGTGTGTTCCTGACACATTCACTCCCTTAATCAAATCTCTATTTCCCCACCATTACCATGTGAGTAACTAGAATGTCATAGTGATAAGGAGTGTCTTTCCCAGGAAAAGGATGATTCTGTTTCAACCCATGGATTCACTATGAATGAATTATTATTTTGAATTATCCTTTGGGATATTAATTAAGTAAAATAATTTAATATGTATTAAAAATAATATTGGTTTAAGGTATTTAGAATTTTATTCATTTTATTCTTGAACGGTTTCAATTTTCATCAATAATTGTTATCCATTATGACTTAGTGTTTTTATTAGTAGATGTTAGTGATATCAAGGGAGATGAAAGTAATATAGTGTGATGATACTATCTAGTATATCCAATATATTACTCATGGACATGAGAAAATTTTGAATTGATATTTTAATTAGCTTAAGCGAGGATCCTTGGTATAAGGATTTCTTCAGATGATGTAAAGATGCAATATAAAAATAGATGAAGTTGTTGTATGTGATTATATTATCAACTTTCTTCATCTTGAATTGCATTATTCTATCCATTTATTAGAACCTTAGTAAATGGTTTTATTTTGATATTTAAAATATCATTATTTACTTATGGATTGACCATTGAAGGAACCATTTGATACCCTTAGAGTAAGTTTTTAATGGAAGTTAAAAGTTGTAAGTGACTCTTTAAAGGTATAATAAGATAGTATTTACCTCTTTTTGAGATATTATCAAATTTTATTTTGATGTTATCCTTGGATATAAGAATATTAAATGATGTTGGCCTATGATCCTTAGTTCAGTTGAGATTATGTATATGCATTGACCCAATCACCAATAAATCTTTACTTTCGTGTTGAATTAAAAACTGATAATAATGAAAATATTATTTTTGATTATATGTAATTTCATAAGAAACCTTTAGGTTTTTTATAAATTTATATATCTTGATTCAAATTATTTTATTTTATGATATAAATTGGTTATATATGATTGAATATATTGGCAATGTCTTACACTTTCTAATGAAAATAATTTGTATATCTAAGTTGGCGTTTTAGTAGTTGTAAAAGTGTCCCCCATTATTCAGTCATGTGGGGGTATCAACATAGTTGGTATTTGTGTAAGGGATTTAATTTTTTGTAAAAGGTTATCATAATATTGATATAATTTCATGTTTAAATTTATAAATGATTTTTTCTTTAAAGTAAATCCTTGAGTTAGGTTGTTATATTTTTAGCTGAATACTTAGAGGCTTCTTATTTTTCCTTTATTGGGTAGAAATTATTGGAGGATTTTTTTTGGTATAAAATATTGATGAATATCTTGACTAGGATGCCTATGGTTAAAGATACCTAAAATATATTACATCTTGAGAAACCCTCATTAAATTTAATTGATAAAGGAGAAGATGATCAATATTGAGTTGATCTCGAATAATACATGGTCAAATTGGAATTAATCTCAAAATTAGTGAAAAATTTCTATGATAATGAATATTTTATCTAAAATATTATGCGTTTAGATGAGATTTTTATTGAAGTCAGGTAATGAATTTTTTCTTTAGAATAATCTATTCATTAATTTGGGATTCTTTCATATTTTATTCATTGGAAAGATGATCATAGATGAGTTAGAATAATATTAGAGTTTATGTAACGCCCCGACCCCAGCTACCCAGAGTCGGTGCATTATTACATAACATTGGCATGATCATAAGAAAGATCAAATCTCGAAAGACCGATTGGTTTAGTAGCCTTGGAAAATGCCAGATATATTCATAAGTTTTACATTACATTATAAAATGAAAAACTACTACAACAACATAATGTCTCAATAGACCACACTATTATCCCCTCATAAAATCCCTGCAGGTCATTCATAATTTACTTCTTCACTTCCTGGGAAAAATAAAACATAGAAAAGGGGTGAGCTCAAATGCCCAGTAAGGATAACAATATAGCGGAAACTTTCATAAATAAGAATAAACATTTAAGGCAATGTATAACTAAAACAAAAGCCTTTTAAATATGAACTTTCAACATGGTATGGCATAAATAAAATGAAATAATGCCATTTACTTATTCACATGGATATTCTACTAATCGAATAATCACATGCAAAAATCAATAACCACTTTCATAATGTTGGAATGCATAATGTCAAACGTTAATTTCATTGTCTAGGCCTCATCCCAAGACCTAGGGGTTACTTCTAACCGGAACCGAACCCGGAGTGCCTCTAATAATCGGACACCAACCCGGAGTGCCTCTAATAACCGGACACCAACCCGGAGTGCCTCTAATAACCGGACACCAACCCGGAGTACCTCTAATAACCGGAGACCAAACCGGAGGGCTTACTTTTACCAGTCCCTAACCTGGAGGGCTTACTTTAACCAGTCCCCAACCTGGAGGGCTTACTTTTACCGGTCCCCAACCCGGAACATACTTGTTTAGCACATTCATCTGAAGAAAAGTTTGAAATATAACATAAACATTCGGATTAAAACTAGCATACGAAATGTCAATACTTTCACCATAAACTATGAATGGTATAAAAATAGCACATCCATAGTCAAACATATTACAAAACCTTCAATACAATATAGAAGTTTTGTATCACAATAAATCAACCATAAATAATCTTAAAATACATCAAAGGATGTTGACATAGATGAAATCAAAATTCTTTTTAAAGAAATATATCCTTTTATTTTGAAATCATTTAAGATCCATATAAAATAAAACATTTTCTTTGAAAATATTCTTATAATCTTGTAAGGAAAGCTTCGACGATTTTATAACGGCGGAAAATAACCGCACCCGCCGTATAAGTAAAAAAAACATTCTTACCTCAATTCTGTCGAAAAGGTTAAAAAGGACATTGTTTTGAAAACGACGGAAAGATTCCTTTATAAACCTCTTATAAAAAGTCAAACAAGGGTATAAATGACTTTAACCCATATTCTTGTAAATAGTAAAAATGTTTTGAAATACATTTTTAAGAAAACATGGATGTGGATGATAAAGAGATCCCAGTAGATTATTACGTATATACAACCTCGGATAATGAAGAGATTGTGAAATAACCCTTACCTTGTACTTTTCCTTGGTTGGAGTAGGTTAACCTCCTGTATAATGGTGAAATAGTTGTTATTAAATTATACAAGAATCATATATAATAATATGATATCATATATGATCTTTTAACATTGATTTGTTAATAATATCTTAGTATTATCATTATATCGGGTGTTAACTTACTTGTTTTCTTTTATATGTTTTGTTACGTAAGACATGTTTGTAAAGGATAGGTTGTATATTATTCATATCCAGAATGATATCAAGTCCTTAAACATCATTTTTAAATCATCAAATGATAATTATACTTGAATGGATACGATGGAGAATGAATCTCATCGCGTTCGTGGAGACGGTAGTCCGTACGTACGCACGAGCGACAATATCATTCTTTTGATATTAAAATAATATATAAATGGATGGTATATCATATATACAGAATCATTAATATGTTATATTTATTATTTACATGAGTTACACATCATTATTATACCCATCCAAATAATAATATATTGAATAACAATTACACCACGACGTGGAGACGGTAAGCCGTACGTACGCACGTATGGTGACATGTTATTCAAAGGGTGGATAGAATACTGAATATGGTTGTTACATATTTATAATAACATCACAGTATATAAATGATACTGGAGTCATTATTTTAGAATGGTAACAACAAAGGAAGAAGAAGTGGAAGAAGAAATGAACTTGGAAAAGGGGTGGTGAAAACATTACCTCTTCTTCGGGTTCTTCCTTTTGATTTGATCAAAAGGGCTCCTTAGGTTGGCTTTCTGATCGAACTAAGGCCCCTAGGTTGTAGTGAGGGATGTTGGGAGAGTATTTGGGCAGAGTTTGGCCGAACCAAAAGGCTTTAGAGGTGTGAAGAAATGAGAAGGAGGAGTGCCCTTTTATAAGAGGGGTGAGGGGCACCTTTGGAAAAGCTAGAAATATTAATTTATAATAAATTCATATTCGGTTTCTAATGGCTCCAAAGTTGACTATTCAAAGGTTAATGTGTGGATAGGTCGAAAACCACTCAACCAATAGAATTTAGACAGGTTTGGGTACTTATATTAACCTTATCTTTAAGTATTAACTCTAAGTTAATTAGTTTCACTTTTACAATGTCTCTTTGTATTTTTATATAATATGGTTAATAAACTTACTATATACATCCAAGCGACCCCCAAGTGGTCCATTAATGAGTAACCTATCATAATATAACTCTCTTGGCCGAACCTTAGATTTTTAGGAATTTAATATCAATTAATAATATAATATTTGTTTTAAGAACTCTTTTATGTCAATTTTGACACTATTCAATAGTTGATTTTTTTGAAACTTCTAACAGATTGATTACTTCTAACGAAGTCAATTAAATCAATCATAATATATCATATTATCATATAAAATTAGTTTAATTCATTAAAAGTTTCATATTATAATTATTTGGGTATTTATAATATCAATTATTTTAATTTTTCACTATTATAGTAATTACTGCATCATCATTGTGTCATAAATAAAATAAATTATTCAATGTCTAAAAATTATAAATAAAATATCATTATGTAGGAAATCTTTTTAGCTTTCTAATGAATATTTATAATCTAAAATCCAACATATATAACCCTATGTAAAAATTGTTGTTCTAAAAGATATATGCTTGTGTCATTTTTGTATTCATTTTAACTAAATTAAAATAAAGTGTCATTATCACTTACAAGTGGATCCATGGGGTCCCAAAATAGACCCAAAGATTCCCATGGTCGACCATGTATCAACCAATAGGGTTAAGACACGTTTTAGGGTAATTTAGTATTATTATAATATTATTTTTTAACCCTTATTTACCGGATTTACCCTTAACCATGGTAAATAAAATATTTACCGCAGTAATTATTCAAAATGTCTAAAAATAAAAGTTACCCATTTACACAATTTGAACATCCTGATTACAAATATGGAATCCATTTTCCTAAATTCAAAACACAGAAGTGGCAGAAATTAATTTAAAATTAATTCCCGCTGTCAAAACAAAAAGCGTGTTTTTAAGAGATAATAACTATCAAAAGATTGACACTTGTTTATGTTCGGTTTAATTGTAAAATTATGTCCAATGACCAACATTATATTAAATAGTAAAAATATATTCTAAATATACTTTAAAACCACTCAAATTCATAATTTATCACTATTAAGTATTTTGATTAAAAAAGTTGTTTTTAATTAAAATTTAGTAATTTTCACTATTCATCAAAATATGAAAGTTATCCGAAAAGTACCAAAATTTCACCTTAGGCTAAATTTGATATTCCGAATCCAAAAATGAAGTCCATTTTAAAATATAAAATATATATAACTTCAAAAAGTAGGTATTACTATTCATAACAACTAGTTTGATTGGTTACGGTGTGTTAGAACTCGAAGTTGCGTACAACACACGCTACTGTTTTATCCAAAGGAAAGCGTACCGTGGACGCTTGGGATGTTTCATTTTAAATTTTTTGATGTCTCCATTTAGTCAAAAAGTTTAAAATATTGTATTTAAAAAGGTTTCACTATTAGAAGTTGATAAAAGTGAAATACTGAAAATGAATTTGTTCTTGCATTATGACTAAGAAACTCATAATAGGGATTCTAAAATTATAAGGATTATATAAAGTTCAAAATGTAGTTAATACTATTCATGACCTCTTTTAATGGTGTGATTGAACTCGGTGTTGCGTGTAGTGCAAGTTATTGAATTATTTTTAAGAAATAACACACTTTGAAATCCTGGGGTGTTACATTCTCCCCTCCTTCAATAAATTGCGTCCTCGCAATTTGAAATTGTTCTTCGAAGATAAAAGGTTGAAAGTAGAAAATATATTTGTGGGAAAACCCACATTGGAAATTGGGTTACTAAAATTTAGTCTTAATATGAGGAAAAGAGAAATTAAAGGGTCACCACCAAATTATGATCTCGATTAGGAGAACATTGGTGGCAATTAGAGACATATAATCGGAGGAAAAACGTAAATATTTATAGGTAGTGATTGAGGTCATCAATCACAAACAAGTGTATAATTGAGGTCCTTAAACTCATCAATCTATGATGATTTGAAGTACCATCGGTTCAACAAAATATAGGGTATTGGGATAACACATTTTTGACGTTTCAAAATATCTTAGTTGAAATCCCACATCGAAAAATGAATTAACGAGGCCTCTATTTAAAATAAAGAGTCGAAAGTATGAAGATTACCGAAAATAACACATACTAGGGTTCCATGTAAGAAAATATGGATATGGAAGAAAAATCTAGCCATCAATTATCTGATGGAGAGTGGTAGAGAACATGGCTATGAAAAGGCCAACAATCCCAAAGCCATAAATTTGTGATGATTTAAGGTACCATCTAGGACAACATTTTTGTTCTAAGTTTCTATTATTAATGTTGAGGAATTTATTTATGAGATTTGATAAGATAATAAGGAGATATACTTAGTTTATAATTAGAGTTTTATCCATTAATAAATTTCTACCAAAACTCATCATTCACTCGTAAAAAAAAATTCTATTTATACTATTCATAGAGGGTTCCAAAATAAACGAATTTATAATTCATCTACCAGATCTTTTAAAAAAAATACTTTATTTAATCCAGGACATCTCGTGGGATAGTGGTAGGTGATACACCCTTGTCGCCCTTTGGTTGCGGGTTCAAGTCTCGCAGCCTTGCCGGACGCGACGGGTTGCCGCCCGACCTCCGGGTTGTCCTTTTATGGCAATCCAAAATAATCCAAACTAGAACTATCCAAAATACTTCTGTCCAAACTCACAGTCCAACATTCATAAGGAAGGTAAATATAATATAGATCCTTTTTACCCCATAATAGCAAAAGAATACCTTCATCATGTATTACCATATTCCTTATTGATTACATTCATGCTCCCTTATTCCATATAGAATGCTGGATATACTTCATTAATCCAAAAATGTTTTAAACCCCAACAATGATGGAATATACAAATCATTAATCAGTTCCAAGGTAGTCAAGAATATCCAATATAATTTATCCAAAACAATCACATATTATTCCAAAATCACTACCTCAGTATCAGAACTATATTATGGTTTATCATTCTCTCAACCAAATATTTTCCAAAAATCTATCCTTCTAATGAGTCACTTTTCTTTGTTCCACACAATCTCAAGTCCTTAATGAAATAGTACTGCAGTACAATCCTTATATACTCCATAATTATTATAACAAGTACATTGTTGATACAAAGCTCAATTGACATAATCAACATAAGAACTCTAATCATTCCTCTTCATCTGTGGTAGTATCATAACTTGATTATTATCCAATAACATCATTTGCGGCATAGTCTGATGACTGGGCCATAGGTTCGCGTAGTGTCCAAACTCCTTGCAAATGAAGCATTGTACATTTAAAACCATTTTCTTACCCTTGCAGTCACGTACTTTGTGCCCTTTTTCTCCACACTTATAACAAACTCCCATTCCTTTTAGGCAAGTTCCAGGGTGTTTCTTTCCACAGTTACCACATATGGGAAAATTCTTCTTTTCCCTCTTCCCTTTATCCATCTTTCTCTCTTCCATCCTTTTCTTCTCTTGCTTCCCTTCAAAGCCATAGGACTCAGTAAACTCTTTACATATCTTATCAACACATGATATTATTTCTTCATATGATGATAATACATGGGAGACTATTTCTCTTATAAATTCTATCTTGAGACCATGAAAGATATGATCCTTCATTCTCTTTGAATCATGTGTATTTCTGGAGTTCTCATTCCTTCTACTGGGCGCCATTTCTATACCATGGCATAAACTAGATCAGTTTATGAATCAAGATACATAATCCCATACTTATAAAACACCTAACATAAATTGAACTATTTATGGATATAATCCATAATCATAAGAATGTTTTCTTTGAGGATGTATATACTCATAATCCCTTCAAAATGATTTGTAAAGAAAATGAGAGTTATCCTAAGCATATCCCCCGGGAGTGTCGTAACCAAGAGTGCAGCAAGGCCCGTTGTCGTGCACCAGTTCCCGTTCGAGTCTAGCTCAAAGCGGTGTTTTCGGGTTTTACCCCTAGGTACATCTGTGCCAGAGCCGCCTCTACCTGCTCGTATCCAGACAGGGATGTATTTCTTGGAAAACTCACAAAATCTCTACAATACCAAAATTCTAGGAAGTTCTTCTATACTAATCCTCAAAGTTCATCTTAGGTCTACGTGCTCTAATCAGAGTTTATCTAAATCTAGCTTCCAAGGTTTGTACTAAACTTCCTCTGATACCAACTGTAACGCCCCGACCCCAGCTACCCAGAGTCGGTGCATTATTACATAACATTGGCATGATCATAAGAAAGATCAAATCTCGAAAGACCGATTGGTTTAGTAGCCTTGGAAAATGCCAGATATATTCATAAGTTTTACATTACATTATAAAATGAAAAACTACTACAACAACATAATGTCTCAATAGACCACACTATTATCCCCTCATAAAATCCCTGCAGGTCATTCATAATTTACTTCTTCACTTCCTGGGAAAAATAAAACATAGAAAAGGGGTGAGCTCAAATGCCCAGTAAGGATAAAAATATAGCGGAAACTTTCATAAATAAGAATAAACATTTAAGGCAATGTATAACTAAAACAAAAGCCTTTTAAATATGAACTTTCAACATGGTATGGCATAAATAAAATGAAATAATGCCATTTACTTATTCACATGGATATTCTACTAATCGAATAATCACATGCAAAAATCAATAACCACTTTCATAATGTTGGAATGCATAATGTCAAACGTTAATTTCATTGTCTAGGCCTCATCCCAAGACCTAGGGGTTACTTCTAACCGGAACCCAACCCGGAGTGCCTCTAATAACCGGACACCAACCCGGAGTGCCTCTAATAACCGGACACCAACCCGGAGTGCCTCTAATAACCGGACACCAACCCGGAGTACCTCTAATAACCGGAGACCAAACCGGAGGGCTTACTTTTACCAGTCCCTAACCTGGAGGGCTTACTTTAACCAGTCCCCAACCTGGAGGTCTTACTTTTACCGGTCCCCAACCCGGAACATACTTGTTTAGCACATTCATCTGAAGAAAAGTTTGAAATATAACATAAACATTCGGATTAAAACTAGCATACGAAATGTCAATACTTTCACCATAAACTATGAATGGTATAAAAATAGCACATCCATAGTCAAACATATTACAAAACCTTCAATACAATATAGAAGTTTTGTATCACAATAAATCAACCATAAATAATCTTAAAATACATCAAAGGATGTTGACATAGATGAAATCAAAATTCTTTTTAAAGAAATATATCCTTTTATTTTGAAATCATTTAAGATCCATATAAAATAAAACATTTTCTTTGAAAATATTCTTATAATCTTGTAAGGAAAGCTTCGATGATTTTATAACGGCGGAAAATAACCGCACCCGCCGTATAAGTAAAAAAAACATTCTTACCTCAATTCTGTCGAAAAGGTTAAAAAGGACATTGTTTTGAAAACGACGGAAAGATTCCTTTATAAACCTCTTATAAAAAGTCAAACAAGGGTATAAATGACTTTAACCCATATTCTTGTAAATAGTAAAAAATGTTTTGAAATACATTTTTAAGAAAACATGGATGTGGATGATAAAGAGATCCCAGTAGATTATTACGTATATACAACCTCGGATAATGAAGAGATTGTGAAATAACCCTTACCTTGTACTTTTCCTTGGTTGGAGTAGGTTAACCTCCTGTATAATGGTGAAATAGTTGTTATTAAATTATACAAGAATCATATATAATAATATGATATCATATATGATCTTTTAACATTGATTTGTTAATAATATCTTAGTATTATCATTATATCGGGTGTTAACTTACTTGTTTTCTTTTATATGTTTTGTTACGTAAGACATGTTTGTAAAGGATAGGTTGTATATTATTCATATCCAGAATGATATCAAGTCCTTAAACATCATTTTTAAATCATCAAATGATAATTATACTTGAATGGATACGATGGAGAATGAATCTCATCGCGTTCGTGGAGACGGTAGTCCGTACGTACGCACGAGCGACAATATCATTCTTTTGATATTAAAATAATATATAAATGGATGGTATATCATATATACAGAATCATTAATATGTTATATTTATTATTTACATGAGTTACACATCATTATTATACCCATCCAAATAATAATATATTGAATAACAATTACACCACGACGTGGAGACGGTAAGCCGTACGTACGCACGTATGGTGACATGTTATTCAAAGGGTGGATAGAATACTGAATATGGTTGTTACATATTTATAATAACATCACAGTATATAAATGATACTGGAGTCATTATTTTAGAATGGTAACAACAAAGGAAGAAGAAGTGGAAGAAGAAATGAACTTGGAAAAGGGGTGGTGAAAACATTACCTCTTCTTCGGGTTCTTCCTTTTGATTTGATCAAAAGGGATCCTTAGGTTGGCTTTCTGATCGAACTAAGGCCCCTAGGTTGTAGTGAGGGATGTTCGGAGAGTATTTGGGCAGAGTTTGGCCGAACCAAAAGGCTTTAGAGGTGTGAAGAAATGAGAAGGAGGAGTGCCCTTTTATAAGAGGGGTGAGGGGCACCTTTGGAAAAGCTAGAAATATTAATTTATAATAAATTCATATTCGGTTTCTAATGGCTCCAAAGTTGACTATTCAAAGGTTAAGGTGTGGATAGGTCGAAAACCACTCAACCAATAGAATTTAGACAGGTTTGGGTACTTATATTAACCTTATCTTTAAGTATTAACTCTAAGTTAATTAGTTTCACTTTTACAATGTCTCTTTGTATTTTTATATAATATGGTTAATAAACTTACTATATACATCCAAGCGACCCCCAAGTGGTCCATTAATGAGTAACCTATCATAATATAACTCTATTGGCCGAACCTTAGATTTTTAGGAATTTAATATCAATTAATAATATAATATTTGTTTTAAGAACTCTTTTATGTCAATTTTGACACTATTCAATAGTTGATTTTTTTGAAACTTCTAACAGATTGATTACTTCTAACAAAGTCAATTAAATCAATCATAATATATCATATTATCATATAAAATTAGTTTAATTCATTAAAAGTTTCATATTATAATTATTTGGGTATTTATAATATCAATTATTTTAATTTTTCACTATTATAGTAATTACTGCATCATCATTGTGTCATAAATAAAATAAATTATTCAATGTCTAAAAATTATAAATAAAATATCATTATGTAGGAAATCTTTTTAGCTTTCTAATGAATATTTATAATCTAAAATCCAACATATATAACCTTATGTAAAAATTGTTGTTCTAAAAGATATATGCTTGTGTCATTTTTGTATTCATTTTAACTAAATTAAAATAAAGTGTCATTATCACTTACAAGTGGATCCATGGGGTCCCAAAATAGACCCAAAGATTCCCATAGTCGACCATGTATCAACCAATAGGGTTAAGACACGTTTTAGGGTAATTTAGTATTATTATAATATTATTTTTTAACCCTTATTTACCGGATTTACCCTTAACCATGGTAAATAAAATATTTACCGCAGTAATTATTCAAAATGTCTAAAAATAAAAGTTACCCATTTACACAATTTTAACATCCTGATTACAAATATGGAATCCATTTTCCTAAATTCAAAACACAGAAGTGGCAGAAATTAATTTAAAATTAATTCCCGCTGTCAAAACAAAAAGCGTGTTTTTAAGAGATAATAACTATCAAAAGATTGACACTTGTTTATGTTCGGTTTAATTGTAAAATTATGTCCAATGACCAACATTATATTAAATAGTAAAAATATATTCTAAATATACTTTAAAACCACTCAAATTCATAATTTATCACTATTAAGTATTTTGATTAAAAAAGTTGTTTTTAATTAAAATTTAGTAATTTTCACTATTCATCAAAATATGAAAGTTATCCGAAAAGTACCAAAATTTCACCTTAGGCTAAATTTGATATTCCGAATCCAAAAATGAAGTCCATTTTAAAATATAAAATATATATAACTTCAAAAAGTAGGTATTACTATTCATAACAACTAGTTTGATTGGTTACGGTGTGTTAGAACTCGAAGTTGCGTACAACACACGCTACTGTTTTATCCAAAGGAAAGCGTACCGTGGACGCTTGGGATGTTTCATTTTAAATTTTTTGATGTCTCCATTTAGTCAAAAAGTTTAAAATATTGTATTTAAAAAGGTTTCACTATTAGAAGTTGATAAAAGTGAAATACTGAAAATGAATTTGTTCTTGCATTATGACTAAGAAACTCATAATAGGGATTCTAAAATTATAAGGATTATATAAAGTTCAAAATGTAGTTAATACTATTCATGACCTCTTTTAATGGTGTGATTGAACTCGGTGTTGCGTGTAGTGCAAGTTATTGAATTATTTTTAAGAAATAACACACTCTGAAATCCTGGGGTGTTACAGTTTAGTGGGGGTGAATAAGAATAAAATAAGAAAGTTTATAAAATATATGTAAAATTACAACATGAACGATCTGATCATTCCACATCTAGAATGAGTAAATTTTATATAATAAAAAGCGTACATGAAATGAGAGGGAATCAATCCTATGTTATTACTAAATTTTAATGGATTAATCTCATTTGAGTTAGATTACATAACATTTAATTTGGGTGTTCCATGGTAGTGATTATTAGATGAATGAGTTAATACATCATGAGGGTTCTATTGAGGAGTTAATCTGAAATGAGGTTAGAGTTCCCCTATTACAAGATAAATCAAGCTGGAATATAGATGATAGTACTTAAAATATAAATTTGAGTCGACAAGTAGAAAAAAAATTTACTATGAAGTTCACCCCAGGAGAATTATAATCCACATTATTCTAGGGGTCAAGTGGACATTGTACCATGAAATAACTATTCACACCGTAATATGTGGGGAAGTGATGAAGAAAAAAAAACTATAAAGGGACCATACCTTAATGAGATTGTCTAGAGAATATTTTTGGAACTATAATTCAAGAGAAATTAAATGTTCCATCCATAATCAATTGGATACTATATGAATTTATATAATCATATATTGAGATACACTAATGTCATTGGGATTCAATCTTCTATATAATTCAAATTACTCAATAACTAGGGTATCCTCATTGAAACATATGAAATTCCTATAAATAAATAATTTAAACACCTAAAAAATTTATGTATGACACAAAATTATAGATCTAACAATTCCATAAGAATTACAATAAGTGTTCAATAGGTTTTGAAGATAAGAGTAGGGTTATCACCGAGTAAAAATTCTTGAGGAAATTGTGGTATTATAAGTACTGGTTATTTGAATTTTTGGGGAACATTTTTCACCTTTTAATTAAAAATAAATATAATACTATTAATCCTTTCCATGTTTCTTCAATAATAAATTAAAACTATGGGTAGTAGGATCACAATAGCTAAACACCAAGATTTATCAAACTGAAAATAAGGGTGAGAAAGCCTTGTAAAAAACATTATTTCTGTGTGGGTTTTATATCAATAATTATCTAATTATCACATCTTCATAATCATTATAATTTCACACTAAAAAACGTAAGGAATATTATTTTATAATAGTGGGAGGTTTTTTTTGGTGACTACTCATTAAGCCCCTCTCTATGGTGGTATATTCTCCCATAATCCTAACAAGTGGTATTAGAGTGACATTATTTAAAGATATTTTTTATCAGTTTGAACATCTCATTCCTTTCAATTTATTTTAGTGTAATACTTTTGTAGTTGTTCCTGCTATTATTCCTATATATCTGAGTTTGTTTTTAATTTTTTATATCTTTAATTAATGAGACCCACACAACCATTGAATACAATTAATAAACAATTTCATATTCCATACAGAAATAGATTCCATCTGAAGAGGATGGTTTTGTAATTCTATTAATTATCCTAGATATTCTTAACATTACAAATAATTGAATCAATATTCCTAAAAATGGGATATTATACACCTTACTTGATAATAAAAATATCAATATGATTAGAGTGATCACAATTCATTACTCTCATCACGCTCAATGAAATATCTTAAGGGAATGAATACAATAAAAATATATATAGAAAAATACATGATATCCACAAAAAGTATATAAGATAAAATATAATTTATTACAAATATATATCAAATTTCAAATATATCCAAATAGAAGAAGACAAATTGGTGGATAAATTATTTATTTGGGTGAAAAATATTGTGAGATCAATTAAAACCTACAATGAAAAGCATGAATATTATTCCATCATGAATAAACTAATGATAGTCCTCACAGATAAATTTTATGTGAATATTTTACCACATGAGAATAAATACATGGATGAGTAAACCATCAAAAAATCCATAATATTCCAATATCTTATGAGATGATAAGAATGAAAAACTTTGGAAGAAAATAAAAATAAAAATGGAGATAATTTAAAAATTAATAAAAGACTCAAATCATATTGAGTAAAATAAGTCTCATTTGGAAGAAACTTACATTGAAGATGATTCCATAGACTTTGAAAAATTAATCTCTTTATTCTCAAAAGGAATGCATCTAGGTAAAGGTAAATATAGATGAAATATTCCATTTAATTGAATTAATTATGTTAATATTATCCATTTTGAGAAGTGTTCCTTAAAATTAAAGAATAATAGGTGATGTATGATCAATCCAATATATCATCATGGAAGATAATGATGGATAGTAGAATAGAAGGATGATTTTTTTCAAAGGTAAAGGAAATCCAAAACAAAAAAGAAGAAAAACATTTTATCACAAAATGAGGCAATATCTTGTGATGTGGAAAGTGAAGGAGAATAATAGTACTCGAATAGTAAAGGGAAAACAACCTTCATGGATAAATTAATTCATCCCAAAGATCCCTTTACTGATGAAGATGAGTGGAGTAGTGAAGAAGAAAGTAGTGACGATGATACAACAAAAGAGTTTCTACTTAGAGTGGATATCATGGTGTACCTGATACAAAAAAATGAGACTAGAAAGAGATAAGAAGTAATTAAAGATAAATAATGATCCATTAATAAAATGAATTAATGATTAAAAAACTAATTATATTGTGGTGATAAAAATTTATTTCAAATTAAGGATCGAGGATATCAATAAAATTAAATAATAATGATAAAAAAGGAATACTATTACCACTAAAATACAGTATTGAATAATGGGGAAGTGAATGATATTGAGGAAAATATAATTAAATATTATAATTCATTAATAGAACCCAAAGTTGTGTTGTTCAAAAATTTATTGAATGAAGTCATAGAAGGATCCAAAATAGTGTATAAACACAATGATAAATCTTCAAATCTAGATGATTATATTATGTTTCCATGAATGATTCTTTTTAAATTAGGATTCCAATTGTTGTAGTTGAATATATGATAAATAAAGAGTAGCATGCTTTCATAACCTAATGAAGATAAACTAAGGTTCCCTAAACTTCTACTCAGAGGTATCGTGCTGAAAATAATTTTTTTAAACATTTGTTTTTATACAATGTTTGATGACCTGAGATGAATATAAAAGTATTTCGCATCATTTTCCTATCTTAAAAATTATAAATCACAATTATATCAAAATATTTATAAATAATGTTGTTAATTTTAATACTCTATACATAAGCATCTTATTTTATAACACATATGAATATTTCTCCATAATTGAGACACAATAGAATCCCTTATAGAATTATCTTAAGTGGCACTCATATTTAAAAAACTGTAAATGTAAACATAATAGAGGGGTGATTCAAAATTCTCAGTATGGGAAAAATTATCAACATGTTATGGAGGATTAGATCATAATTTTATGAGATAACTTGGCCAAGGGAGAAATATTTTTTTAATAATGAACATGGAACAATAAGATATTTCAATAAGTCATGAAATAAGGTCATGTAATCAAAAAATGAACAAACTTATACTATGATATAATAAACAAGATTCAGGGAGAATAATAAAATAAATATTAAAAATAAATGTAATAAACTATTTAAAACTAGAATAATAAATAAATTTGGTACAAACATAGGCATGTGAATTTGTTATATTGTAAGAATATCCATAAAGAAACACTTTTTAGTTTGTGAGGATATCCAAGAAGTCTCACACTTTAATTTGTGAGAATATCTAAGAATGATTATGAAACCTCATCTTAGGAGATATAAAACTTTTAAAAAATATATTATAGGGATATATAAGACCCCAACCATAAACATCTATATACATGTGTTCCATTTGAAATCAATCATTCAAAATATCATAAATATCCCATAGAAATAAAATTAGTTTCATAAAATTTTTAAATCGCATCGCATAAACTAAAATAATGGATTAGGTTGACTAACACCGACATCCAGTTACCCAAAATGAGTATTTCATAGAGAAATTTAGAGGGAGATTCATGAAACATAACTATATAGGAGTTGAATATTTTAATTAGTAATATTAAAAAAAACCATGAAAATATATTTTAGAAAACACATCTTAAGATTATCATAAAGAGAAAAAAATTAAGAATCGATTTAAAAATTATTTTTTAAGAAAGTAACATGAATTTTTTTTGAAACAATAAATTAAATTAAGTACAAATAATGGGTGTCTTAAAAATACTTAATGTATTTCCAAATGAAATTTATATTTGATGATGAAAGTTCAAACATGAAGGGGAAATGGTTTTCTATATTTTTCATAATAATTTTATTGAAACTCATATCATAAAGGGAGTGATAAAACATTAATTTGAAGATTGGAAAAGAAATATTTGAGTATTAACAAAAATAAAACATATTTGGATTTCAATATAAGAATGGAGAACATTATCGAGAATAATGAATATGGACATTGAAGTGAAATAAATCATTTGGAGATAATGAGAATTGTTCTTAACATAAACATGTTTTATGAAAAAATAGTTCTATAATTATAAGTCATGAAAAAATAAGAAGGAATGGAAACATTATATCATAAAAAAATATTAGAAACCAATACTTCAAAAACATATCAAAATAAGAATAAATATGACCCAGTAAAAGAAGTTGAGTTAATAAAACCCCTTACAAACATCATAATTGATGAATTATATAGCATTTGAAAAAGGGTTTATGTGATAGAAATGTAAATACTAAGAAAATAAATAGTAAGTTAAGAATATTCAAATAAAATGGTTTAACACACCCAACTTATAAGAATAAACTAAAATATGAAAAATCATAAATCAATGCATAAAAATCATTTTATCAATGACCCTTAATTTTAATCTTGCTAAGATGAATATGCTCTCACCTTCTGTATAAAAAACTAACTTTCTTAATTCTATTTTAGAACCATATTAATACCAATAAATGTTTTATAAACTTCATTTATAATAATTTTTTACAAATATATTATTTTGTTTTATTTAGTTTTCATCACCTGATGTTATTATCAACAATTCTTTGTTTAAAGTTAGTTTCATAATGGGGGTGTAAATTATTTTGTATAGATTCAAAGTTCATAATAGTGAGATCATTATAGTTATTTTAATATATGTTTTATAATTTTTTATATTGTTATAATTTAATTTCAAAATTATTTTATTTATGATTCAGGACGATGAAGTTGGAGATGATCTTATTTTGGTAAATTTTAATGAGTAAATGGGTGGTATATTAATAATAAGCTAAATATTTATTTAACCCTTAAAAAACATAAACCAAAGAATATTTTCTCATTAATTTCTAATAATATCATTATGAATCTTTCCATATTAATTTTTGATATAAATTTAAATCATTGTTCAAGTAGGTGCTTAAATCAACCAGGATAATAAAAACTATAATATGTGGGGAAGTATGGTTAATAATGTGAATATTTTTGAATAATGTAATTCTTAATGAAGAATAATGATATTATTTAGATTGTTTTATAATTTTGAATCATATATTTTTATGTTTCTATAAATAATAAAATACTAGAGTGAAAAATGAAATATGTTACTTTTTTGGAGGAGGTAGTTCACATATACGTATGGGTGACACATTAGTTTATATCTACTGGGAAAAATAATGAGAATTATTTATAATTTAATAATTTAAATAATTTAATAAATATCATATTAACATTTTAAATATACATTTATACCTATCCATGTGTGGTAATGATAAAAATCATGTATGCCATTCATAGAGGCATTAATCATCAAATATGAAAGACAATGTCTTGCTTTTTCAAATGGTTTTAGTGTAATGTAGAATATAGATATTCCATTAGTGTAATAACATTTTATAATCTTAATAATACTGATTATATCATACATTAATGTATAGAATATGTTTTATTGGGTAAAAGAAGAAATTGATTAAGGGAACCCGGTTGAGAGCATTACCACTCCCTTAGGATGTTATCCATTAGGTAACACATTATGGATATTTATCATTGATTTCAAGAAATGAAAAGGATTATAGGTCATGGACAGAGAGTTTATGAGAGACTAGGGTAGATATTTGGAAAATATAATGATTTATATTGAGTAGATAAATAGGGCGAATGTGATATCCTTTTATAGGTGAAGGGAATAATTTTTTTAATGAAAATAACTTTTTAATATAAAGAGACAACATGTTTAACATAGAAAATGGAATCCAAAGTGTAAAATAATGGATATTATAACATTTTAGGTCTATAAACACCTCATACAATCATTGTAAAACATTTTCTATCTATTTTATACTTGGTTAAACTTTTTTACCATAATTTACCTTTAACATGGTAATTACCTTTTTAAAATTGAAATAAAATTTTATGACTAAAAGTGAAAATAAACTTAACAAATTTATTTGAAATTATTATTTAAAATATTTATGAAATAATATTTCAATGGTTGATAGAAATTAATTTTAATATTAGCACTCTCAATTTGTAAAATCCCAATTTTAAAAATGTATTTCCAAGCATAAAATTTATTTTAAAGATAAATTTACCAATGTTAATGATTTACATGAAATTAACAGTTATAGTATTTGAAATAATAGAGTTAAATGTCTCAAAAAGTAATCCAAAATAGTGTTATATGAAGTAAAATTAGAATTAAAAATAGATGAAAATGGTTTTTTATTTGAATAAAATATCACTTATGTTTAAAAATATTAAGCTTGGTGATTCTAAATTTAACATTGTATTTTTAAAGGAGTACTTTTACCCCTAAAAAAATTTCATGGTCTTGAAAAATGTTTTATAATAGTTTTAATTCATTACGTGATATTGATAATGTCATAAACATTATGGTATTAAAAAAAACTATATTTTTCACCATTCACCAAAAACACAATATTTTTGAAAAATAACAAAAACTTATCATATGTTAATTTGACATTATGAATTAAAAAATTAATTTTATTTATATTTCAAAATTTAAAAATTTATATTTTAAATTAAAACAAAAAATATATTGAAAAACTATTATTATTGAAAAATGAATTTCATTATTGTTCTTAATAGTATTTGATATCAATATTTAACTTAAATAATGTTTATATATTAGATAATATATAATAAAATTTAAAAATTTGTTAATTTAATTTATTAAGTTGAAATATACTACCCTTAAAACAAAGTAATTAGAGAATGACAAATGAATTTTTAATATTAAATCATATTAATTATATATCCTCTAAATTTATGTAATTTTATATGAGTAATATCTTATTATTCAATAGTGTTTTAATTATTCTTATAACTTTCATAATATTTTTATTCTAATATTAGATGACTCATTTTAGTTTTATGTTGTGTGTGAAAAAATCTATTGAACATAATATTAATATATTCCAAAATCTCATGGTTTTATATAAACCTAATTCAAAATGAGTGGTGGTACTAAAAATTTAAAAATAATGGGTTAAGATTTTTATAATTAGAAGATTTAAAAATAGTATCATAAATAAAATCGAAAATGTGCATGTTTTTAAGATTAAATTATCTCTCTGAGGTGATTTTACTTTGTGGGAAGATATTTATGATGTAGAGTATATGGTCATGAAAGCTAATTCATAATAGAATAATCTATCAATCACTTAATTTAATAGAGGTGTTCATATATGTCTAGGAAAACATGAAATTACTAAAGTAAATTCAAAACAACATTATAATGAAATTTCATAATTGTAAAAATATTTATATTCTCTTTAGGAAACTTTTTATAGGTTTGATTAAATTAGACAAAGAAGCAAAAAAAAAATTATATGCTTCTGGAGAATTAAAAGTAAAAATGTTCCAAATATTTTATGAAAAAGAACAATCAAGAATATGAAATAATGGATAAATTACCCCTTAAATAAATAAAAGGATATAATACATTGATACTTGATATTGATTTTTCATTACACATGAATGAAAATACCAATTTAATGAAATAAATTCAATATAATGAATGACACACTATAACCTTTAGGAAACATGGATACCTTAATACATATTCCATCTGATATATCGTAATTATTAAGGGAAAATAAAATGATTTTTCGTTGTTAATAGGCCTAGGAATATTATTATTATAGTTTCTTAACTTTTTGATAATGGGAATGAGTTGATCTTATATAATAATGAGTGTTTCATAAAAATATTGAAGTATATCAAGATTACATTGAAGGGGAGTGAAAAAATAAAAATATGATTCATATTTTAGAAGAAAAAATTAATATTTTATGACTATAAAAGAGGAAAAAGTTCTATGAAGTAGAAAACATAGAAATTTGGGGAAAAATAAAATTGAAAAATATGTCAAACAAAAAGACAAGATAAATATATCAAATATTCAAAGTGAAATATTCAACACATGTACCACATGTAATAAGGGAGAAATGGTGAGAAAGATTCATAAATTGATGGAAATTAAAACCATGAAACCTATTTAGTTAGTACACTCAGATATGGATAGCCCAATGAGGTTTAAGTCAACTAATGGATTTATGTATTTCAGGAATTTTTCTGATTATTTTACCCATATGAATTATGAGTATTTTATTCCATGTAAATCATAAGTTGTTGAGAATGTGAATCATTTTATAATAATTATAAAGAATCAAATAGGGTATGCCATCAAAATATTTTGACCCAAATACAATAATGATGAACATAGGAAATAAAAAGAGAAGAATGTGATAATGCATGAATATAATACTCCATAAACACCCTAAAAAATTGAGTAGTTGAGAGGAAAAATAAAATATCATTGGATAAGGTAAGAACAATGCTATTGAATCATGTCACATTAAATTCTTTTAGAGACATTTCATAATCAGGGATATCTATAGTTTGGATCTATACCAACATTGACCTAGTGAGTTTAATAAACTATAAGTGTTACAAGTTTGGAAGAATCTATTATTGAGGTGCTTAAATGTTTCTAAAAACCCATTATATTTCAAGATTAGAATAAAGATTTTGGGAATGTTTTACGAGAATATAGATGAGAAGATATGTCTTAGGTATACACTCAGTGGAATAATTAATCATTTTTATAACAAGAATATGATGAATATTATAGAAATTTTCTATGTAATTTATTCAGAGAATAAAATGTCCTCTAAAACATCATTTCTCACTAATGATAATTTTGATGCAGCTATTTAAGATCAAATTATACAATATAATGATATCCTGGATATAAAAGAATATTTTCATACTTCTCAAGATGCATTTGATAATTCTAGTAGTGAGGGAGGCTCAGAGTGGGGATTTTTAAAGATCAAAAGACTTCGAAAACATTTTAATCCTAAATTTTTTTTATTGACAACAGTAAGGGAGTATATATCTAATAAATTTTGAGAATTTTTGATCACACTAACTTAATTTTGTAGGTTAAATCAGATAGTGTTGATGCAGCCTTACAATATGATTATTAAATATCGATAATGGAAGAATAGATGAATGAAATTGATAAGAATAACATTTTTTTATCAGAGTCATTCCCCAAAGATAAAAATTTTAGCAGGGAAATTGGGGATTGTAGAATAATCTCAATGAGAAAGGTGAATTAGTAAAGAGAAATTGTCATCCGATTTCCAATGGAAACTTTCAAATTGATAATATTTTTTTTGATAATAATTCTTCAATTGCTGCAATGATTGAAACAATTAAAATATATGTTATGATTTTGATTAGAAAAACTATGTTGTTTTAGAAATGGATGTAAATACTACATTCCTCAATGACAAACTTGAGGAAGAGGTCCAAATCAAACAAACAAAAGGGTTTATCCTTGATAGTTATGTTTCTTAAGTGATTAGGCTAAAGAAAAAATATTATGGGATGAAATAAGTTCTATAAGAATAATATTAGAAATTCTATAATAGATAAAAAAAGTTTTAAATTCAAGAAAGGAGAGGTGGATTCAAATTTTAATTCCTAATATGATGCAACTAACACAATCATTATGATATTGTATATTGATGGAATTATTATTTTTGATAAACAAGGAATGAATATTGTGAGGAGTTTACTACCTAAATGAGAATAATTTTGAACATTTCAACGATTAGTGAGATGAAATTATTTTTGGGACTTCAAATTGTAAATAAAATATATTTTATCTATATCTCACAAGAGAATTATGCTCATGAGTTATACAAAAAATTTATATTAGACTGGCCAAGAGAGGTTTCCACTATTATTTCAGAACGAACTAAACTATGCTTGGATGAATAAGGAGTGATAATCCAATAGAGTTATGAAGGCTCATTGGTATACCAATCTAATTGATAGTGTCAAGAAAATATATTTCCTTCATTGTTATACATGGTGAAGGATTCTAAATCAGCATAAAAAATTCACATCTTATAGAAAAAATTGGATCTTACAATAAATCACACAAACTCACGATTATGTATTGAAAAATGATAAAACTAATTCATTATAGCTATATAAATATACTGTTATAGATTTTGAAAGAGATATTATATAATTAATATGTACTTATGGAGGTGCTTTTTGTATTGGTAGTATAACAACCCCAAATTTTAATACATAGATATTACATATTTTTAGATGAATATTAGTATATTATAGAAACACGTGCTGAAGGACCTTAATATATTAATGTATTTTGATACTCGGTACACAATCTTATATACTTTTTAATGACCTTTATAGTTCCCCTCAATGATCTCATAGTTTACTAATACTCATAAAAATACCCTACATAAAACCATTATTCATAATAAGGGGAAAGAAAACATATGTAAGTGTGAGATCAAATGATCATTAAGGACAAAAAAGGTGATACATAAGAATAATTTGAATATAATGGTACGAGAACATGATCATAACATTTGAAAACCAAAACAAACATATCAAAAATTGTAATCATGATTCATGGAATAAATATTTCTAGTTTAAAATACATGAATCAAAATAAAATAAAATAATATGAGTCATGAGACTATAACATTAAAATAAGACATAGATTTTTGGAAAACACATAATCATAGAAACAATTATTTGAAGGATACCGACCAAGACTTTCATAACATTCTATGTTTGGGCCAACCACTTGTGTATGTGATTTTAGCATGGGATAACCACCGGTGTACCTCTTTTTAATCTTGGGTTAACCACTCATGTACCCTCTATTTCTGGATTTTATTTTCTACCCATGTACCCTTCTTTTTGGTCTTGGGATAACCACCAGTGTACCCCCATTTTGAGAATGGTCTAACCACCCATATACACTCTAAGATTATATAACATTTATCATTACCAAATACAATAGATGGAGATATAGGTTACACCCATCACATAATGAAAATCATACATATTTGTGCCATAATGGGCATAAAAAATTCATCATATCATAACCCATGAAATTAAACAGGTTTCATAAACATTTCATTAATTTATATCATGTCAAAAAGGGATAGTTTTCATAATCATTTTATAATTTCATCATAGAATGAACCATTAAAAAGAATTTGGTTTCATAAGAATCCTATAATTGTATAACTTTTTGAAGAGAAATGGGCATCATAAACATCTTTTTATAGTAATCCATTTAGATAATGAACAGGAATGATATCCTTTATTCATATACCCAAGCATAGGTAACATCAATAGATATCATATTAGATAATTTTTTTTTAAAAACCCCATTTAAAATATTTATTGGTGAAAATAATTTTTCATTTAAATTCATTTTTTTAAACATTATCTTTTTAAAAATATATTTCTTTGAAAATAATCTTAAAAACATATAAAAAAATGTATAAAAATCAATTAAAACTATTCTTGAGGAAAATATACTTTCTTATTTTATTTTTTTTAAATGTAAAAAATGTTTAATACTCTTCTATTTGAAAATAACCTTGAAAACATATAAATTAAGCTTGAAATAAAATATTGGTCATGATTATGATAAGTTTCATTCATTCTATATAATTTAAAGAAATATCTCTTTCAAATTTATTTAAAAATCCAAATGGGAATTGTTTGAAAAAAACACAAATATTACATTAATTTTGTTTAAAAAAGGAACACAATGGTAAAATATTTTAATAAAACTTTCTAAAAATTTATAAAAACTTTTTGAATGATTTTTTAGAAATCATGGTTTTGGACGAAATTAGGTTTTAGATAAAAGAGAGTAAGAATGTTGGATTTTCATAATTTTTTTTCAATTATTTGTAGTAACAAAGAGTGAAAAAATGGTACTATTAATATCATGAATAAAGAATTGATAATAAGATTCATTACTTTTTTGAGATATGGATTATAATATTTTATCATAAAAAACATAATCACAATCCATATCAATAAATAATGATATTTTAACATAAAATATTTAACACTTTTGTTACTTTGAATCATAATCCCCATGAAGGAATAACGTTAAATGAAACTTAAATTATTATGAGGATAAATAAATTCATGATATTACATGTCAAAGGGGTTATATACCCAAATGGTCCGAAGGCCTTTATTTTTATTGATTTTTGATAACCCCCCTTTCAAGGAATGAGGGGGAACCCTTACAAGGCCTATAGGATCAGAGATTACATGGACCGTAGGACTATGAGATTACATGACCCCAAGGTCTTAGAGAATTTAACCAAACTATATACAAGGAACTGCCCCTCCCCAACATCTGCATCATGATAGTAGCTCTCCATCTTCGCATGGTGGTCTGGCTAGGCTTCCCGTGCTAGCACAGGCTGGTTCCGATGGCATAGTCATACCCTCTCATTCTTAAAAATCCATTTGGCTCTGCTTTGGTGAGTTCACCTACTCTAAATCCTCTTCCGGGGCTGCTCCTTTTTTGGTAGTGTGTTTGGGGAAACTACATGTGGCCCGAAGGCCTTGAGGTGGCCTAAAGGCCTTAAAGGTGGCCCAAAATCCCTAATAACCCAAAGGCCTAGGTGGCCTGAAATCCTTAAGGACTCCATGCCCAAACCAGTGGCCCAAGGTGAATAGTTCCAGCTACTGTAGTACCAAACAATACCTATTACAATAGCTGCTACAGTGCCTGATACAATACCCGCACAGTGTACAATTCTGCTACAGTACCTATACACTGTACAGTTCTGCTACAGTACCCATGAAAGAGAGATAA
Source organism: Viscum album (assembly GCA_963277665.1). Classification (NCBI taxonomy): domain Eukaryota; kingdom Viridiplantae; phylum Streptophyta; class Magnoliopsida; order Santalales; family Viscaceae; genus Viscum; species Viscum album. Next base: position 1,436,660,098 of record OY728143.1, read on the forward strand.
TCAAATGGATATGTAATTCTATATAAATACCAGGAGAATAATAATAAAATAACTTCCTAGGATGTATATACACCAGATAAAATAAATAGATGGTGAATATGAAATGTGTGTCCTAGAAGTAAAAAGTGAGATGGAAATCCCTTAACACTTTAGTAATATTTTGAAATATAAGACCCGATAAAGAATAACATAAAATGAAACTATAAATATAATTCAATTGATTATATTCAAGATATAAAATGTTAAAGGGATAGTATATACACTACAAAAAATGGTCAAGTGGTGAATACGGAATATGCCTTTCAAAAATAAAAGAGAGACTAGAAATAACTTACCTTTTGTTGCGACTTCTTTCATACAATTTTGAAACTCCTATATAATAAATATAATATTATTATAAATATATTATTGAACAATAATTGTATATATCATACAATATATGATATAATTATGTCCTTTTGTTTCCCATTTATTAACAATTCCATGCTAACGTCATGTTTCAGGAAATAACTGCTTTGTTTTTCATGTATATTTTGATTGGTTACTTAAAGTACTATTACATTGATAATTATTTCATAAAATAATTTTTTTTTACCATTATATAAATATCATATATATTTATTATATATTTTTTTATAGTAATCCATAAAATCTAGTTATAGAAAATGAAATACACCATTTATGGAGATGTTAAGCCGTAAATAAACATGAACACTCTATCCATTTTCTTATATGATTGAAATAAATAAATATAAATGAAATATATTCATTCCATAATAATTTCATGTTATATATATCACATATTTTAATTGAAAACATCCCTATTACCTTCAATTTCATGCATTAATTAATCACATTACTTTGCAAGGCGGTAGTCCACCGTACACATGAGTGACATCATCATGTTCCCAAAAAATGAAAAGAAAAAATTTATTTGTGATATAATAGTTCAAAAATAACAAAATAATCATAAAAATCATATATTTATAAAATAAATACATTATTATGTATAACCCTGATATGTGATCATGGAAAAATGAATGACATCAGTTTGTGAGGCAGTAGTTCACCGTACACACGAATGATGATTTAGTAACCCATTTGATATAAATGGGGATGGTTATAGGTCATCAAATTAACATAAAAACATCTTATTATATGATATATAATTATTTTATTATATCAACCTTCGTTAATGGTAATTGGAGGGGGTGTAAGAATAAATAAAACTAAAATGCTCGTTGATGGACATTACCTATTCTTCAGGTATCTTTATAATTATTACATCAAAGAACTTCCTTGGTTAGGTTTATATACAAATTAAGTATTATTGGGTAATATTAGATAATTTTAGATTTGATTTGGTTTAGTATTGATCGTGAAAAAAGAGTTTGAAGGTGTGTGGAAGAGAGAAGAATTACTGGCGTTTTATACGTGAGGTTAGTGGGACACTTGTAAGTTTTTGAAAACAAATAATTCCACCCTCAATTTTATTAATGTAACTAGGACTAAAAATAAATTATTATTGATAATATAAGGTATAAGGTCTTAAAATTTCCATCAAACAGGTGTTGGAAATGTTTTGAGTCATTTTTTACCCTTATATTTTTAATTTAATCCCTAGTAAATCTATTTTAAACATAACTATTTTAATTAACTTTAAATTTTTTTACTATTCATTTTTGGAAAAAAAATTGGTTGTACATATTATATAATAAAAATTATTCTGATTCCAAATATAGATTAAATAATTCTTTATTCCATTATCCTAAGTGGGAATATTGAATTTAAAATTAATCCTATATATTCTATGAGAAATAGGGTTCGTAAAGACAAAATATTCAAAAGTTTACAAAGTTTTTATATCGAAATTCAATATGAAATTGATTCTAATGAAATAAATTGTACTAATTTATTTATAATTGAACTTATTTTACTTTAAAAACTATTTATAATAAAGTTTCACTTTATAAATAATTTAAAAAAGGTAGTTTTCAATAAAAATTCATTATTTTTCAGTATTCATAAAAAAATGAAAAGTTTTACAATAATGCCAAAAATTCACCCTAGGATAATTTTAAAATTATGATTTAAAAATGAATTTTATAAAATTTTCAAAAACTAATTTTATTATTGTTCACAAAAAATTATTACTTTTTTTTGAGAAAATAGTATTTTTGTAACAAATAAATACTTTACTAAAAATTATGTATTTTATTATAAATATTTTTTATTTAAATAAAAAATTATAATTAATTTTTCAAAGTGGTTATTACTATTCATATCACTAGTTTAAATGGATAGGTTATAATGGTATCTTTTAAATAATTATATTCATAATAAATCATGTTTTTGTTAAATATTATTGTCTTGTGTAACACAAGCTCACCCAATATTACGTGTAGCACAAGATAAAATTAATGATTTAGTTAACAGAAACTATCAATGAAATTTAATTTATTCAAAAAAATTATAAAAAACATACGGTGTTAAATTATACCCTCCTCAAAATGAATTTCTACCTCAAATTTCTTCACTTTGTACCAATAATTGAGGATAATTCTCTGGAATTTTTTCTTCAAGATCCCACATAGCTTCATCAGGAAAGAGGTTTCTTGAAAAAAATCACTATATGAGTGGTGTTGTTTTGTAAAATATTCTCCATTTAATAAAAAATATCTAACTATTATTCCTCATAATAAATATCATTCTCTAGTGGTATGACCTTAGAGTTCATAACAAGTGATGAATTAGTTATATAATTCCTTAAGAGGGATACATGGAACTCATTGTGAAGATAAGAGAGGTTTAGTGGAAGAACCAAATGATAATATATTTTCTCGATATAATCAAGTACTTTAATGGGACTGATATATCTAGGGCTTAGTTTTCCCTTCTTTATTCCAAGGAAAAATTCATAAAAATACCTTATTTTCAACATCATATTCTTGATCATTTCAACGATTATCTATATAACACTTCTTTCACATTTTTCTAGTCCTTACATGTTCCTGAATAAGTCTAATATTCTCTTCTATCTCATAATCTATCTTATGTCTTAATATCTTTCTTTTTTAAACTTCATTCCAGTACTTATAAATGAATTTATAAGGATCCATCTAAATTCTCAAGTTAAAGATACTATTTTAAGGAAACTCAACTAGTGGAATGTGTGATACCAAACATATTTTAAATCCATTGAACAAGATCTTATCATATCCTCTAGGGGTTGAATTTTTATCATAGTGTTGAAATTCAAATTTATATCAAGATATTTCCATAGATTTCCCCAAAAAATTTTGGTTTACTTTGAATCCGGATAAAATACAATTCAATTTGGTAGTCCTTGAAATTTTACCACTTAATTTATATCTTAGAAAGTAGATCTAAAGATAAAACTTCTCTGATAGAAATGAATTGTGAGGGTATTGTAAGGTGATCCACTATAACACATAATTATCTCAACATCAATGATATGATAAAAAATATAGGTTATGAGTACATTTAATCATATTTCCGCAAGGTGTAAAGGAATTCATCCCCAAATAACTTTGTCATTATATACAAAACCAAAGGATTTCATTTCCATAAATTTCTCTTAAATTATCTTTAATCTTGATAAACTCCCATCACATAAATCCTAAACAGGGGTGTTAATGAATTTAACTTATGGTCAATCTTAAACTCATAAACCCATGATGGTATCTATAACTCTTAATTTAATCATACATGGAGACATAAATGTTTCCAAAAGATAATTTAACCTTTATTCCCCAAATAAGTTGTTATCTTATATAAAAAACTATCTATTAGAATCTAGGGTTAAACCATGTATTAATAAAATATAAAATGTCATTTTTATTCCAAATCTAATATAGAGGGAGATAATCAAAAGAAAATTCATTAAAGGATGAGCAATAAGATTTTAATTGGGATCATTCAGAAAAAGCTAGACATTAAATTATCAACTAAGGATGGGAGGATTATTGTGCCCTAATTTTCATTAATCACTTCAACCATCATGAGTAAAAAAGCTTTCCACTTTTCTTTTGCTTCATAGGATTTTGGTGTTTATCATCATTATTAAACATTGGTTTTAGGAACATCTTTGAATAATTACAAAACTATTTGAAATTTGAATAATTAATTATTGGAGGTTCATTCTATGATGCTTTTTCATTATTCACACCATTATCTAATTTCTTCCCATCACTTTGGTATTCACCCACTCGATGAGATTCCTTTCAAAAATCAAAACAAAAAGTAGTCCCCTTAAGCAAATTTCTTTGATTCATCTTCCCATACATTGAGCATAAAATAAAAGACACATTCTTCTCTCCATGGTTCTTAGATATTCCATTGAATTCCATTTTTATCATCTCATCAAAACCATGATATTAATACGTAGCTACAACCTCCAATTCCACCTTGATAGCACATCAAAGAGTCTCTTCATAGATACTAAAGTATATTATAGATAGATACATTCAGAGACTTGGTTTTATGTCAAAAAATAAATGATCAACCTCACTTTCATTATGGATGATAATACCAAAAGAGTATTTCACATGTCTTCTTAAATTTTCCTCATATGTAGTTACATATTCATCATCCTTTTTCTTTAACTCAAGGAACTCTTTCTCTATCTTAGTACAATGAATTCAGGGAATGTAGTTATCAAAAAACATGTTCTTGACCTCATCCCAATAAATGGATTTAATTTCATCATGTTTTCTCATATTCATGTTAATATTACACCATTTATATACTTTTACCTCCAAATGGTAAACAACTAAAATGAATTTCCCATGCTCTGGATATTGGAGGATGGAAAATATAATTTCAATGGTTTTAATCCATTACTAAAAAGCAAGTGGATCATAAGACCCACTGAAAGAAGGTAGATGTTTCCTCATAAAAGACTCAAGAAAATTGCATTCCATTCTTTTCTTGTTTAGAAATCCATCACTATTCATATATTATAAAATTCTAGTGTGATTCATATATTGAAAGAGTTGTGTGAGAAATTCAATAAGATTTTACATTCAAGATATTATATTTTTTGGTTTCAAATGTCTAAAATTATTTCATTGTATGTTAAACTTAGTATTAGCACCGTTACATCATGTTTAATCCATCTAATAAAAACAAAATCATAGTGTCAGTAACACTAGTCATAGTGGGGAACCACATAATCATGAAAAACTACTTATAGGATATCCAAACCATAATACCATTTTAATATAGGGAATATTAGATTTATCCTATGAAATTCATTTTTATCATACATTTAAATACTTTATGATGGTTTATAAGTAGTCTGTGAATTTCCAAAGCATATACCCTATGAGTGTTAAACGAGGTTTGTTGAAAATCCCCTTTTTATACACCATGTGACAATCGAGTCAAGCTCAATACACCTTTTTTAATTTTTTTACCACTAATGACATATATACTAGATCCACATCCACTTATAGTATCCAGATAGGGATGTAATTTTTTATAAACCACATTTTCATTTATTTACAAAAATTCTAGGGATTTTTCATATACTTTGACTCATCATTATACATATCTGTAGAGACATCCCTAAACACATCCATATAAATATCACTAGGGATATCACTAATGTTTTCAAATACTAGTTTACAAATGTAAATTAAACCATTTTTTGATAAAAAATATAGAGAACCAGCATTTATATATATATATATATTACATATTTTTAATGAATATTAAATACATTACATAACCAAATACCTAAGAACTATAATAGTTTAGTGACTTCAGAGACTAGGTAGATAATCTTTTAATTTTGTGAAGGATCTCCAATAATTCCCAAAAAGATTTTCCAATTTATTACTCCTCATATACATACCCCATATAAAACCATTCTTTGTAACCTAGGGAAAAGAAAGATAAGAAATGGTGAGATTAGATTCTCATTAAGGATAAACAAAAGGTGATATATAATCATAACATGAACAAAAGGGAATGAGAACATGATCATAAAATTTTAAAACCATATATTGCATATCAAAGATCTTAATCTTGAGTCATTGAATAATGATTTTTTATTCATAAGGAATGAGTTAAAATGAATTTAGATAAAATTAGTAATGAGATAGAAACAATGGTATAAGGAAAACACATAATCATAAACAACCTTATGTCAAGGATATCGACCAAGACATTCATAACATGTTAGGATTGGGTAGCCAACCATGTACCTATATAGAGAATGGGTAACCACCATTGTACCATATTTTTAGTCTTGGGATAACAAAAAGTGTACCCTACTTTTCAGTATTGGTCTTTCCACGTGTGTACCCTAGTTTTCGATCTTGGGATAACCACTTATGTGCACACCTTTTCAGGATTGGGATAACCAGCCATGTACCCTCTGATCTTGTAGAACGTTTTAATTAAGAAATGAATTAGAGGGAGATATAGGTCCCACCCATCTCATAATGAGAATAATATATATGTGTTCCACCAGATCATAAAACATTCATCATATCATAACCCATGACATGAAATGGGTTTCATAAACATTTTATCATACCATAACATGTTTCAAAGGGATAGGTTTCACAATCATATATTCATTTAATCATAGAATAACCAATGCCAATGAAGTGATCTTCATAAAAATTCTATGATGTTTTAAACTATAGTATATTTATCTTTTTATAATAAATCATTAATAGATTTAATAAGAATGGTATCCTTGGTTTATATCCCAAAAAAATCATTGGTAACATCAATAGATATCATATTAGATGAAAAGTGATTTTGAAAGATCATTTAAAACATTTATGCAGGAAAAACTTTTATATGAAAATAATTCTTTTAAAAAATTACATCTTTGAAAATGATTTTCATTGAAAATGACATTGAAATATTATAAAATAATCATTAAAAATCATTTAAAACATTATTTTATGAAATATTCTATCATCTTTGAAAAAACATTTTTATGAAATTAAAAAGTTTTAGAATAATTTTTTTAAATAACATTTAAAAATTATAAATTATGATTAAAAAATAATGGTTATGATTACTGGAATATTTTTTCATTTAGGTTAAAACAAATATTTCATTCACATTTTTGGTAAAATATGAACAAGCATTGTTTAGAAAAGGTCACGAAGATTCCTTTAATTTTTTTTGTAAAGAAGAAAAAATGGGTAAAAATTTCATTAATATTTCCTTTGAAAAATGTTAAAAAAAATTGTTTAAAATAATTTTAGAAAGCATATATTTAGAAGAAAATAAATTTCCAACCAATGAGTGAAATAAATTCATATTTTCTTACAAAAATCTGATCTATTTTTTAAATTTCAAAATAGTGGATGAATTGTACTATTAACAACATGAGTAAATATAGAAGAATAAAATTATTAGTTCTTTAAGACTTTGGATCAAAAGACTTTATCATCTGAAAGAAAATCACAATCAATCCTGATAAATAATGAGATTGTAACATAAAATATTTAACACTTTGGTAACATTGAATCATATTACCCAATAAGAAATACAATTAAATTAAAATTAAAATGTCATGAGTATAAATAAATTCAATATATTAAATTTCAAATGGGATTTATATATACCCCCACTATATAATTTAAGTACATAACAATAAATATGTCTCAAAGAAGCCACATTAAGAACAAAATTCCTCATTTCTTTGGTAAGTTTTGAACCACAAATCCCAAAAAAGTGATATACTCAAATGGATTTTTAAATCAAAATAATTATCACAAAAATAATAAAAAAATAAAATAATGTGTAATATGTACACCAAATAAATGAAATAGGTGGTGAATATGGAATGTGTCTCACAAAAGTAAAAAGTGTGACATAAATCCCTTACAACATTATAGTATTATGAATCATATGCCCCAATAAAGAATAAAAAATGAAACTAAGAGAATCATGAAAATAAGTAGATTCATGATTTTACATGTCAAAGTTGTAGTATATATACCACAAAAAATAAAAAAGTGGTGAATATGGAATAAGTATCCCATAAATAAAAGAGAGACTAGAAATCCTTTACCTTATTTATCCACATTGTTCATTAAATTTTAAAACTCCTATATAATAAATATAATTTTATTATACATATATTAAAAAAATAATACTTATATATATCATTCTATATATGATTTAATTATTTCATTTTATTACTTTTTGTAAACAATTCCACGTTAAAGTCATATTTTAGGTAATAATCACATTATTTTTCTTATTTTTTTGATTGGTAATTTTAGGACCTTTTAATTTGATAAATATTTAATAATATAAATAATTTTAACCATTATATAAATATAAAATATATTTCTTATATATTTATTTATAACAATCCATAAAATTTTGTGATTGAAAATGAAATACACAATTCATGTAGACGATAGGCCATACATACGCATGAACGTTGTTTATATTTTCTTTTTTGATTGAAATAAATAATGTTTAATTATTTATTATCATTAAAAAATAACTCTTATGTCATATATATCACATATTTTTATTAAAACCATCATTATTTTCTTCCATCTAAATATTGAATGAATGAAATCCTTTAACAAGGCGGTAGTCCACCATACAAAGGAGCAACATTATTTTATTCCAAAAAAATAAAAAGCATGATGTTCTCTATGATATAATAATTATATAAGTATAATAATATCATAATTATTATTTATAAATACTAAATTTATCAGTATTTCCATATATGATATGTGTTAATGGAAAAATGAATGACATCAATTCATCAAATAGTAGTCTTCTATCCCCACAAAGCATGATTTCGTAACCCATTTGATAGAAATATAGATGGTTGTAAAACATTACCTCAAAATAATAACATCTCATGTTATGATATATATTTATGTTATTATATCATTATATAATAATAATAATTCAGTGAGGTAGATGAACAAATAAAAAAATTCTTGTTGATGAATGTTACATCTTCTTCAGGTATACTCATATTTGCAATAAAAGCCTTACTTGGATTTTTTATTTAAAAAATATGAATTATAGGATTATAGGAGGTAATTTTAGAAAATATTTGGGTATTAATTGACCAAAAAAGTGTATTAATGTTTTAGGAATATAGGATAAGGGTGGACTTTTATAAGTGAGGTGAGTCGTACACTGGAAATGTTTTTAAAAGAAAGAATTCCACACATATTTTTTTCATGAAATAACACTCCAAAATGGAATATTATTTATAATATAGATTATAAGGGTTAAATGTAACAATTAAATGGCTTTTTAAAAAATTTTGGGTAATTTTTTACACTTATCATTCCAGTTTAACCCCTAGTAAATCCCTTTTTACCTTAATTGTGGTAAAGAATTAAATTGAACTTATTATATAAAATAAATTATTTTAAATGAAAAAATAGAATCAATTTCCCCAAATTCTATTTAAATATTTGAAAACATTTAATTTAAAATTAAACCCACAAAAGGGACGAGAAAGAAGGTTTTTAAAGAGAAAATGACAAAATGTTTCTAATGTTTTATATCAAAATACAATATGAAATCGATTAAAAAGAAAAAATGGATTAATGGATATATAATTTAACTAATTAACATTAAAACTAGTATAAAATATAATATAAATTTATAAATAATTTAACAAAAAAGGAAGTTTTTAATTAACATTTTGAATTTTTTACTATTCATCAAAAAATGAAACTTTTTTAGAAAAATACAAACATTCACCCTAAGATAGATTTTAAATTAATTTTTTAAAAATTAAATTAATTTTATGAAATTAATTTTATAAAATTTCCAAATATTAGTTTTATCATTTTTTAGAAAGATACTTAAAACACAGTTTCTTGAGAAATAGTATTTTGAAGCCAAAAATAAATTTACCAGAAATTATGTACCTTATTATAAATATGTTTTATTTATATGAAACTATTATAAATAATATTTAAAAATTAGTTATTAATATTCATATATCTATGTTCAACAGTTAGTTTTTAATGATCATGTTTAAATAACTATATTAATAATCTATCATTGTTTTGTTAAAACTCTGTGTCCTGTGTAACACAAGATGACCAAATGTTGCATGTATTACAAGGTTAAAATTTTGGTTTGTGTAACACAATATATCAAATAAATTTAAATTATTCAAAATAAATTTTGTAAAAATTATGGGCATTACAGGTTAAATATTTGTTTCATGGAATTATAAGAAGAAATATTTTTTAACTCTTATCTGAATGGAGGATGATTATGTTGAAACATCACAATAAAAAACTATAATGTTATGGTAAAAGAATTATAGTGAATAAATTATGGTTTGTGTTGACTATAAATTGACTCTTATGTGACATAATCAAAATGATATTGACTTGTAAGAGAATCTGGTGAAATATTTATGGTCAAAGCATATTGACATCAAATAACAGTTCCTTAAGGAGATTCTAGAGAGTGGTGAGATTTCATTGGAGTATGTTTTAGCTAAGGAAAATTTCATTGATATATGTGATAAATCTGAAATATTCTATTAAATACTCAAGTTTATTTAGTGTATTCTTCCCCAAAATCCATTTAATTTGTTCATGTATATTTTTCCTCCGTCATTCCTTTTCAATTTTCGACAAATGGGGAGATTGAAAAATGATATACTCATAAAAATGAAGAGAAAATTTAGCTTCTTTTTATAAATTCCCTTAAAAGGGTATAATATATTATATGTCTTTAAAATAAGTGATATATTGATGAGTTGAAAATTAAATTTGGGAGGATATATTGTGTACTTATTTTCATGTTGATAATAGATAAAAATTCACTACTGGAAAACTGCCCTATACCCATGGTTCAAAACCGTGGGTATAGCCCCCAAAACCGTGGGTATAGGCTATACCCACGGTTTTGGGAACCGTGGGCTGCAATGGCGTCGGGATAGGGGGGTCACCCTATACCCACGGTTTGGAGAAACCATGGGCATAAGTTTGAAACAGCGTGGCAAGTGCATGGCCACGCTGTCAAAGGATTTACCCCACGGTTTGAGAACCGTGGGGACTTAATCATCCAAAAAATCCACGGCGGTGGGTTTCGAACCCAGATCCCGCACCCCACCGCGCGAATTTTCCTATCTGTGAGACCAACCGAGCCAATAATTCATTATGCTATATATATATATATCATGGTATATATATTAATAAAGGGTGTTTAATTTTTAAAAAAATCCCGCGGGTTTCGAACCCGCGACTCTACTGACAAATCGCGAAAGAACCGCGTTTCGTACCAACTGAGCCGTTATTGGCAACTGTTATATAATTATATATTTGCCTATTTATATTAATATTATCAACACGGTGCATATTAAAATTATACGCCCGTGGAGGTTTGAACCGGCGATCTGGGGCATACGAACCTAAGTACTTAACCAACCAAGCTGTCAATATAATTTGTTAACTAAAATATATCATCTTATAAATAATAATTCAAATTGTGGGAATAAATTTTCCCGCCAAATTGTTTCTATTTTCCCGCGTCTATTTTTTTTTTGCCGCCATAGGCTATCCCCAAGGTTTTAAAAAACCATGGGTATAGCCCTTCTAATTTTTTTTATCCCCACGGTTTTTGAAAAACCGTGGGGATAGGCCTTGAAAAAAATACCTATACCCACGGTTTTACAAAACCGTGGGTATAGGCCTTCGAAAAAAACTCTATCCCCATGGTTTTATAAGAACCGTGGGTATAGGTGACCTATACCCACGGTTTTCCAGAACCGTGGGTATAGGTTCCGACACTATACATATACCCACGGTTTTCTTAAACCGTTGGTATAGGGTACCCCTATACCCACGGTTTTTCCCAAAACCGTGGGTATAGCTCTATTTTCCAGTAGTGATTGGATATTGAAGATCCCCATGAATGATTGAAGTATGGAGAACCATCATAATGTTTAATAGACAAAGGAGGAGATAATATAATTTGAAATTATCTACATTGAAACACTGTTGATGTGAAATTAATCTTTCACTAAGGGATAAATTTCTCTCAAAATCACCATCTATAGTGAGGTGTTTAGTTGACCTTTATATATAAGGAATGATGTTAGTTGTTTCTTTATAGTAATTCATTCATGAGTATGGTATTTTTTCATATTTTATTCTTGGGAAAAATTCTCACATATGAGTGGGGATCAATTTATAGTTGAGTGGGTATGTATAGGAATGAAATGATTCAAATTCTAGTGTAGATGTAAAATCAAAACATGAAAGAGTTGATCACTATATATAGATTCTAAGAAAATATAACATATGTAAGGAATTTACTTGAAATGAGAGGGTATATTCCTTGAGTTATTATTAAAAAATATGGATTAATCTCAAGTGATATAGGTCATACTGTAATATAGTTTGTTGTTCTATGATGATTATTGTTAAGAGAATGATATAATCTTACATTAGGGTTATACTGTAAAGTTAAACTTACACAAGGAAGAAGTTCACCTAATGTGATATGAATCAAACTACATCATAAATGATTTTATTTGATAAATTCATCATAGGAGGAAAGGTGAATAATAATTCTTCATGAATACCAACTTTAGATAATTAAGCACTATATTATTTTGGGGGTCAATTGGAAATTTCATCGTGATACTAAAGTTCACATGGTAATTTATGGAGAAGTGAAGAAGGTCATTCTACAGTAAAAGTTTCGTACTATACTGATCCTAACTATAAAATATTAGTGAATATTTTCTATGGAGAAATAAAAGGCTGCATGATGTTTTCATTGGTCAATGTAGTTAATCTATTCAAATATATGTTAAGTTATAATGATACAATTTGGATTTAGACATCTACATTCATGTTACATGAAGGGGATCATAAATAAATGTATGAAATTTAGTAAATAAAAAATAAAGCAACCTAAACTATGTTTGTGTGATGAAACAAAGAGTTAATCACCTATTTCAAGAGTATTCATAGAGATACACAATATGATTTTTAGGAAAATAAAAAGGATGGACACCAAGAAAAAATTACAAAGAACCTTTAGGTACAGGATGCATAACCCACTTGACTAACTATCACTCAAAAATTTTCTTATAATTTATGTTAAATATAATATTTTTTCTTAATTACTTATTCCATTGATAATAAATTGGAATAGTGGGTAAAAGTATTGCAACTGAAACACAATAAGGATTTCCCACATGATAATATGGGTGATTGAACCTTATAAAAATCCATTTTTTTGTATATATTATTTCTTCATAATTATCTTATCATCAAATCATTATAATAAATATCATCTCACACTAATGGGTGATGAAAATAACATTTTATAAAATTAAGTGTTAGTGTTTTAGTTCACTGTTGATTCACCCCACTCAAATTGGTGTTAAATTATCCCTTGATCAAAAACCAATTTTTATTATTTTTGGTGATGAAATGTTTTAGGTTATATAGGATGTAATATATTGGGTTTCACCTTAAGGGGTCTATTTTTACATGAGGTAAAATAAAAATTTCAAGTATTATTCTTGAAAAGTTTTAGTAAATTTATGAAAGGTAAAATGGAAATTTTACTTATTCTTCAAAATATCAGAAAATTTATTTTCTACATAATTTGATTTAGAATATATGATTTCTATTTCTGTTGGATATTGGAAATTTTTAGTATATTTTGGTAAATTTAGATAATTTGAGGTTATTAAGTGACAATAAAAATATTATTACATAAAATAAATTAATTTTCCTAAAATTCATATATATTTCCATTAATGGAATGGTCATTTCCATGAATTATAATTTCAATCATAGATCTTTGGAGTAGGAGTTATATAGGGATAAAATTAAGGAGGAAAATATTCGAGCTAGTGGTATAGTTATTTGGACTTTATATTTATCATTATTTATCAATTTATTACCACCAAAATTCTTCTCCTTCCTTATTGATTAAATAAAATAATTTCAAAAATTAAATTCATGTATGTTAAACTTGAAAATATAAATTAAATTATGGTATTTTATTTTCAAAATTAAATTAATGGATTTCAGGAAAATCTTGAGGGAAATTTAGATTTTGGAAATTTCTCTATATATTTCAGAGAAACAAACCATAAATTAATAAACTATGATTCTTGTATTTTAATATAAATATATTAATGTTTCCAATCAAATTTAATTTTTATAATTTTTATTTTCATTTTTAGATATATAATAGAGATATTTTTTCTTATAATTTTTGGTTAATTTTAGTATTTAATAAAAAATAGGAAGAATCAAAAAAATCCATATATTATTGGATTGGTAATTTCAATTTGAATCTAATGAGATTACTGTGAAGTTGATTTGATTGTAACGCCCCAACCCCAGTTACCCAGAGTCGGTGCATTATTTTAATACATTGGCATGATTACAAGGAATCAAGTCCCGAAGGACCAATCAGTTTAGCAGTCTTGAAAAAATAGATTACATACATGAATGTTACATTTTCACTTTATGATGTACGAAACAACATAAATAATCTTTATGAACGCCATTATTCCCTTGGATTAACCCTTCATATCAATCACATTACACTTCTTGGAATCCTGGGAAAAATAAAACATAGAAAGGGGTGAGCTCAAATGCTCAATAAGGGTAAGCAATACAACAGAAACTTTAAAAAAATAAGCATAAAAATTTAGTGTATAACTAAAAGAAATGCCTTTTAAACTTGAACTTTAGCATAATATGGCAGAAATAAAATGAAATAATTCCATTTACTTATTCACATGGATATTCTACTAATCGAATAATAACATGAAATATCACTAACCACTTTTATAATGATGGGATGAATGATGTCAAACTTTAATTTCTATGTCGAGGCCTCGTGCCAAGACCTAAGGGATAACTGTAACCGGAACCCAACCCAGAGAGCCTCTGTAACCGGACTCCATCCTGAAGTGCCTCTAATAACAGGACACCAACCCAGAGTGCCTCTAATAACTGGACACCAACCCATAGTACCTCTAATAACCAGAAACCAACCCAGAGGGCTTACTTTTACCGGTCCCCAACCCAGAACATACTAGTCCAACACATTCATCTTAAGAAGAGGATGAAATATAACATAAACATTCATATTAAAACTAACATACACAATGTCACAATTTTAATCATAAACCATTATTGGCATAAAAATAACTCATCCATAGTCAAAAATATCCCAAAACCTTAAATACAATATGGATGATTTATATCATAATAAATCAACTTGAAACAAGTTTAAAATTTATCAAAGGATGTTGACATAGATGAAATCAATACTATTTAAGAGAAATATCTCTTTTTTTGAAATCATTTAAAAGTCTCATAATTATATAGAAAACTTTTATTTTGAAAATATCTTAATAATCTTGTGAAGGAAGCTTCAAAGGTGTAATAACGGCGAAGAATAACCGCACCTGCCGTATAAGTTAAAAAAGGCATTCTTACCTTAATTTTTTTAAAAGGTTAAAAAGGACCATGTTTGGAAAACGATGGAAATATTCCTTTATAAACCTCTTATAAAAATTCAAACAAGGGTATAAATGTCTTTAACAAATATTCTTGTAAATAGTAAAAATGTTTTGAAATACATTTTTAAGAAACATGGATGTGGATGATTAAGAGATCCCAGTAGATTATTATGTATATACAACCTCGGATAATTAAGAAATTGCGAAATAAACCCTTACCATTTTGGTAACTTACGAAACGTACAACCCATGAAAGAGGTATCATACAATGAATATGTAAATACACATAAATTAAATTTTATTACACAAAGAATATAATTATGGGTAGTACATACACCACACAAAATGTAATAGTGGAAATATGGCATGAATCTCACGAGAATAAGGAGTGAGATGAAAACCCCTTACCTTGCAGTTTCCTTTAGTCGAGGGTACATTTAACCTCCTGTACGAAGATCGTAGTATGTTATTAAATTATACCAGAAGCATATTAATATTTATGATATCATACATGATTTATTTAAGACTTTATATTACCCATTTAATAATTATTTCTATGTTATGTTAACATTTCAGGTAATAATCACTTTCTTTACCGTACGTGTTTTAACTTGTCACTCTTGGTTGTATCACTTAGATCATGATTTAAATAATTCCAGAATATAAAAAATGATAAATATATCATATATATTTAGAAGATAAATATGTATAATAGACATATATATGAAATGGAAAACACCGTTTATGGAGACGGTAGTTCGTACTTACGCATAAACGCTGTTTCTGTTTTTATATAGTATTGAACGAAAGTAAGTGAATAAGATATATGTAAGTAGATAAATAATTATATATATATCTCTCCAGTAGCATTATTATTTCATATATTACATACTTATTAGTAATATATATTTTTATAATCGTCGATGAATGGTGAACATGGAAATTAATCTCATCGCGTCGTGGAGACGGTAATCCGTACGTACGCACAAGCGAAAATATCATTCTTTTGATATTAAAATAATATATAATTGGATGTTATATCATATATACAGAATAATTATCATGTTATATTTATTATTTACATGAATTACAAATCATTATTAAACCCATCCAAATAATAATATATTGAATAACAATTACACCACGATGTGGAGACGGTAAGCCGTACGTACGCACGTATGGTGACATGTCATTCAAAGGATGGATAGAATACTGAATATGGTTGTACCATATTTATAATAATATTATATTATATAGAAGATACTGGATTCATTATTTTATAATGGTAATAACAAATAAAGAAGAAGTGGAAGAAGAAAGGAACTTGAAAAAGTGTGGTGAAATCATTACCTCTTCTTCAGGTTCTTCCTTTTGATTTGATAAAAAGGGATCCTTAGGATGTCTTTCTTACTAAATGAAGGCCTCTAGGATGAATTTAGGGAAGTTGGGAGAGTATTTGGGCAGGTTTTGGCCGAACCAAAAGGCTTTGAAGGTGTGAATTAATGAGAAGGGTGAGTGTCCTTTTATAAGAGGGGTGAGGGGCACCTTTGGAAAAGCTAGAAATATTATTTTATAATAAATTAATATTCGTTTTATAATGGATCAAAAGTGGATTATTTAAAGGTTAAGGTGGGTATAGGTTGAAAAATACTCAAACAATAGAATTTAGATAGGTTTGGCTCATTATATTAACCATATCGTTTAGTTTTAACACTTAGTTAATTAGTTTGACACTTACCATGTCACTCTGTATTTTTATATTATATAGTTAATAAACATACAATATACATCCAAGCGACCCCCAAGTGGTCCATTAATTATAAAAATATCATGATATAAGTCTCTTGGCCGAACCTTATATTTTTAGGAATTTAATATCAATTAATAATATAATATTTGTTTTAAAAACTCTTTTATGTCAATTTTGACACTATTCAATAATTGACTTCAATAAAAATCATAACAGAATGATTACTTCGAGAAAAGTTACTTAAATCAATCCTAATATGTCATATTATCCTAGAAATTTTTTTTAATTCATTAAAAGTCTCAAATTATATTTATTTGGGTATTTATAATATGAATTATTTTAATTTTTCACTATTATGGTAATTACTGCATCATCATTGTGTCATACATAAATTAAATTATTTAATGTCTAAAAATTATAAATAAAATATCATTATGTAAGAAATTATTTTTTCTTTCTAATGAATATTTATAGTTGAAAATCCAACATATATAACCCTTTGTAAAAATTGTTTTTCTAAAATATATATGCTTTTGTCATTTTTCTATTTATTTTAACTTAATTACAATAATGTGTCCCTATCACCTAAAAGTGGCTCCATGAGGTCCCAAAATAGACCCAAAGATGCACATGGTCAGAAATGTATCCACTAATAAGATTAGAACACGTTTTAGGGTAATTTAGTATTATTATAATATTATTTGTTTAACCCTTATTTATCGGATTTACCCTTTAACCATGGTAAATAAAATATTTACCGAAGTAATTATTCAAAATGTCTAAAAATAAATGTTACCTATTTACAGAATTTGGACATACTGATTCCAAATATGGAATCCATTTTTCCAAATTCAAAATACAGAAGTGGAAGAAAATAATTTAAAATTAATTCCCGTTGTCAAAACAAAAAGCGTGTTTTTAAGATATAATAACTATCAAAAGATTGAAACTTGTTTATGTCTGGTTTAATTGTGAAATTATGTCCAATGACCAATATTGTATTAAATGGTAAAAATATATTCTAAATATACTTTAAAACCACTCAAATTTATAATTTGTCACTAATAATAATTTTGATTAAAAATGTAGTTTTTAATTAAAATTTAGTAATTTTCACTATTCATCAAAATATTAAAGTTATCCGAAAAGTACCAAAATTTAACCTTAGGCTAAATTCGATACTCCGAATCCAAAAATTAATTCCATTTTGAGAGATTAAATTTTTAAAATTTTAGAAAGTAGGTATTACTATTCATAACCGCTACTTTGATTGGTTGTGGTGTGTGTTAGAACTCGAAGTTGCGTACAACACACGCTACTGTATTATTCAAAGAGAAGCATACCGTGGAAGCTCTGGGTGTAACATTCTCCCCTCCTTCAACAAATTACGTCCTCACAATTTGTTATTGTTTTTTTGAAAATAATGGTTGAAAATAGAAAATATCTTTGTGGAAAAAAACCTGCATCGGAAATTTGGTTAATAAAATTTTAGTCTTAACAAGATGAAACGAGAAATGAAAGTGTCACCACAAAATTATGATCTTGATTAGGAGGACATTGGTGGAAATTATAGACATATAACTGGAGGAAAAACGTAAATATTTATAGGTAGTGATTGAGGTCATCAATCACGAACAAGTTTAAAATTGAGGTTCTTAAATTCATCAATCTATGATGATTTAAAATACCATTGGTTGAACAAAACATAAGGTATTAGGATAACACATTTTTGACGTTTCAAAATATCTTAGTTGAAATCCCACATCGAAAAATGAATTAATGAGGCCTCTATTTAAAATAAAGAGTGGAATGTATGAAGATTACCAAAAATAACACATACTAGGGTCACATGTAGTAAAATGTGGATATGGAAGAGAAATCTAACCATCAATTATCTGATGGAGAGTGGTAGAGAACATGGCCATGAAAAGGGAAACAATCTCAAAGCCATAAATTAGTTATGATTTAAGGTACCATCTAGGAAAACATTTTTGTTCTAAGTTCCTTTTCTTAATGTTGAGGAATTTATTTATGAGATTGGCTAAGATCATAAGGAGATATACTTACTTTATAATTAGAGTTTTATCCATTATTAAATTTCTACCAAAAACTCATCTCTCACCCCAACACATAATACAACTCAAAAATACTCCATTTATCCTAATCGTATAGGGTTCCAAATATAATGAATTTATAATTCACATATCAGACCCTTTATGTAAAGAAACTACATTATACCATCAAGGAACTTCATATAGCACAATGGTAGGCGATAAATCCAAATTGCACTATGGTTGTGGGTTAGATTCCTGTAGCTTTTTCCGACACGATGGGTCGTCACACGGTCTGCGTGTTGTCCTTCTATAAAAATCCAAAAAAATAACCTTTAAAACATAATCCATTCCAACCATTAGACTTATCCAAAATACTATTATCCAAACTCACAGTCCAAAATTTAAAATGAAGTTAAACATATTGAGGATCCTTTTTGCCAGGTAAAAACATGTGAATTCCTTCCTCATATATTCTTTTACAACACTGCAACATCCTGAATTACCAAAATCAACCATCTCTTATTCCAAAATCACTACCTCAATATTAGGACCATATTAAGGTTTATCTTTCCTTCAACCATGTAATTTCCAAAAAAAAATTAACTCGCTGTAGAGTCACTTTTCTTAGTACCATAAAATCTCAAATCCTTAATTAAATAGTACTACAATACAATCCTTATTTATTTCCAGAACATCATTGATACAACACTTAAATGAAATAATTCTAAAATTACAACATAGGAACACTAGTCATTCCTCTTCATTTGTGGTAGTATCATAATCTGATTATTATCCAATAGCATCATTTTCGACATAGTCTGATGACTGGGACATTGGTTCGCGTAGTGTCCAATCTCCTTCCAAATTAAGCATTATACATTTGAAACCATTTTCTGACCCTTGCAGTCATGTACTTTGTGCCCTTTTCCTCCACACTTATAACAAACTCCCATTCCTTTCAGGAAAGTTCCAGGGTGTTTTTTCCCACAGTTATCACATATGGAAAAATTCTTCTATTCCCTCTTCCCTTTATCCATCTGTCTCTCTTCCATAATTTTCTTCTCTTGCTTCCCTTCAAAGCCATGGGACTCCGAGAATTCTTTACTCATCTTATCAACACATGATATTATTTCTTCATATGATGACAATACGTGGGAAACTATTTCCCTTCTAAATTCTGGGTTAGGACCACGAAAGATATGATCCTTCTTACTCTTTGGATCATATGTATTACGAGAGTTCACATTCCTTCTAATGGGCGCCATTTCTATACAATAGCATAAACTAGTTCAGTTTATGAATTGTAATGAATAATTACCAAACTTGTAAAATACCTAACAAAAATTGAATAGTTTATGGATATAATCCATAATCATAAAAATGTTTTCTTTGAGTAAGTATATACTCATAATCCCTTCATAATGGTTTGTAAAGAAAATGAGAATTATCCTAAGGATATCCCCCGGGAGTGTCGTAACCAAAAGGGCAGCAAGGCCCATTGTCGTGCACCAGTTCCCGTTCGAGTCTAGCTCAAAGCGGTGTTTTCGGGTTTTACCCCTAGGTACATATGTGCCAGAGCGACCTCTACCTGCTCGTACCCAGACAGGGATATATTCCTCAGAAAACTCACAAAATCTATAGAATACCAAAATTCTAGGAAGTTCTTCTATTCTAATCCTCAAAGTCTATCTTAGGGCTATGTGCTCTAATCAGAGTTTATCTAAATCTAGTTTCCAAGGTTATTGTTAAACTTCATCTGATACCAATTGTAACGCCCTGACCCTAGTTACCCAGAGTCGGTGCATTATTTTAATACATTGGCATGATTACAAGGAATCAAGTCCCGAAGGACCGATCATTTTAGCAGTCTTGGAAAAATAGATCACATATATGAATGTTACATTTGCACTTTATGACCTACAAAAAAACATAAATAATCTTTATGAACGCCATTATTCCCTTGGCTTAACCCTGAATATCAATCACATTACACTTCTTGGAATCTTGGGAAAAATAAAACATAGAGAGGGGTGATCTCAAATGCTCAGTAAGGGTAAACAATACAGCAGAAACTTTAAAAAAATAAGCATAAACATTTGAGGCAGTGTATAACTAACAGAAAAGCCTTTTAAACTTGAACTTCAGCATAATATGGCATAAATAAAATGAAATAATTCCATTTACTTATTCACATGGATATTCTACTAATCGAATAATCACATGCAATATAACTAACCACTTTCATAATGATGGGATGCATGATACCGAACATTAATTTCTGTGTCGAGGCCTCGTTCCAAAACCTAAGAGATAACTGTAACCGGAACCCAACCTGAAGAGCCTCTGTAACCGGACTCCATCCCGGAGTGCCTCTAATAACCGGACACCAACCCAGAGTGCCTCTAATAACCAGACACCAACCCGGAGTACCTCTAATAACCGGACACCAACCCGGAGGGATTACTTTTACCAGTCCCCAACCCAGAACATAATAGTCCAACACATTCATCTTAATAAGAGGATGAAATATAACATAAACATTCATATTAAAACTAACATAAAAAATGTCAAAATTCTAATCATAAACCATTAATGGCATAAAAAACTCATCCATAGTCAAAAATATCCCAAAACCTTAAATACAATATGGATGATTTGTATCATAATAAATCAACTTGAAACAAGTTTAAAATTTATCAAATTATGTTGACATAGATGAAATAAATACTATTTGAGAGAAATATCTCTTTTTTTGAAATCATTTAAAAGTCGCATAATTATAGAGAAAACATTTATTTTAAAAATATCTTTATAAGTTTGTGAAGGAAGCTTAAAAGGAGTAACAATGAAGGAGAATAAATGCACCCACCGTATAAGTTAAAAAAGGCATTCTTACCCTAATTTTGTCAAAAGGTTAAAAAGGACCTTGTTTGGAAAATGACGGAAAGATTCCTTTATAAACCTCTTATAAAAAGTCAAAAAAGGGTATAATTGTATTTAACCCATATTCTTGTATATAGTAAAAATGTTTTGAAATAAATTTTTAAGAAACATGGATGTGGATGATAAAGAGATCCCAGTAGATTATTATGTATATACAACCTCGGATAATGAAGAGATTGCGAAATAAACCCTTACCATTTTGGTAACTTACGAATCGTACGACCCATGAAAGAGGTATCATACAATTAATTTGTAAATAAACATAAATTAATTGTTATTACACAAATAATATAATTATGGTAAGTACATACACCACACAAAATTTAATAGAGGCAATATGGCATGAATCTCACAAGAATAAGGAGTGAGATGAAAACCCCTTACCTTGCAGTTTCCTTTAGTCGAGGGTAAGTTTAACCTCCTGTACGAAGATCGTAGTATGTTATTAAATTATACCAGAATCATATTAATATTTATGATATCATACATGATTCATTTATTACTTTATATTACCCATGTAATAATAATTTCCATGTTATGTTAACATTTCGGGTAATAATCACTTTCTTTATCGTACGTGTTTTAACTTGTCAGTCTTGGTTGTATCACTTAGATCACGATTTAAATACTTCAAGAATATAAAAAATGATAAATATATTATAGATATTTAGAATATAATTATGTATAATAGGCATATATATGAAATGGAAAACACAGTTTATGGAGACGGTAGTCCGTACTTACGCATAAACGCTGTTTCTGTTTTTATATAATATTGAATGGAAGTAAGTGAATAAGATATATGTAAGTACATAAATCCTTATATATATATATATATCTACAGTAGAGTTATTATGTCATATATTACATACTTATTAGTAATATATATTTTTATAATCGTCAATGAATGGTGAACTTGGAAATGAATCTCATCGCGTCGTGGAGATGGTAATCTGTACGTATGCACGAGCGAAAATATCATTCTTTTGATATTAAAATAATATATAATTGAATGGTATATAATATATACATAATAATTATTATTTTATATTTATTATTTAATGTAATTAAAAATCATTATTATACCCATCCAAATAATAATATATTTAATAACAATTACACCACGACGTGCAGACGGTAAGCTGTACGTATGCACGTATGGTGACATGTCATTCAAAGGATGTATAGAATACTGAATATGGTTGTACCATATTTATAATAAAATTATAGTATATAGGAGATACTGGATTCATTATTTTAGAATGGTAATAACAAATAAAGAAGAAGTGGAAGAAGAAAGGAACTTGAAAAAGTGTGGTGAAATCATTACCTCTTCTTCGGGTTCTTCCTTTTGATTTGATAAAAAGGGATCCTAAAAATGTCTTTATGAATAAAGGCCTATAGGATGAAGTGAGGGAAGTTGAGAGAGTATTTGGGTAGGGTTTGGCCGAACCAGAAGACTTTGAAGGTGTGAATTAATGAGAAGGGTGAGTGTCCTTTTATAAGAGGGGTGATGGGCACCTTTGGAAAAGCTAGAAATATTATTTTATAATAAATTAATATTCAGTTTATAATGGATCCAAAGAGAATTATTTAAAGTTTAAGGTGGGTATAGGTTGAAAACTACTCAACCAATAGAATTTAGACAGGTTTGGCACATTATATTAACCTTATCTTTTAGTTTTAACACTTAGTTAATTAGTTTGACACTTACCATGTCACTTTGTATTTTTATATTATATAGTTAATAAACTTAAAATATACATCCAAGAGACCCACAAGTAGTCCATTAATGGTAAAAATATCATAATATAAGTCTCTTGGATGAAACTTAGATTTTTAGGAATTTAATATCAATTAATAATATAATATTTGTTTTAAAAACTCTTTTATGTCAATTTTAACACTATTCAATAATTGACTTTTGTAAAAATCATATCAGAATTATTACTTCGAAAAAAGTTACTTAAATCAATCCTAATATGTCATATTATCATATAAAATTAGTTTAATACATTAAAAGTCTCAAATTATATTTATTTGGGTATTTATAATATCAATTATTTTAATTTTTCACTATTATGGTAATTACTGCATCATCATTGTGTCATAAATAAATTAAATTATTTAATGTCTAAAAATTATATATAAAATATCATTATGTAGGAAATATTTTTATCTTTCTAATTAATATTTATAGTTGAAAATCCAACATATATAACCGTTTGTAAAAATTGTTATTCTAAAAGATATATGCTTTTGTCATTTTTGTATTTATTTTAACTTAATTAAAATAATGTGTCCCTATCACCTAAAAGTGGCTCCATGGGGTCCAAAAATAGACCCAAAGATGACCCTGGTCGTACATGTATCCACCAATAATATTAGGACTCATTTTAGGGTAATTTAGTATTATTATAATATTATTTTTTAACCCTTATTTATCGGATTTACCCTTTAACCATGGTAAATAAAATATTTACCGAAATAATTATTCAAAATGTCTAAAAATAAAAGTTAACTATTTACAAAATTTGGACATACTGATTCCAAATATGGAATCCATTTTTATAAATTAAAAATACAAAAGTGGCAGAAAATAATTTAAAATTAATTCCCATTGTCAAAACAAAAAGCGTGTTTTTAAGATATAATAACTATCAAAAGATTGAAACTTGTTTATGTCTCGTTTAGTTGTGAAATTATGTCCAATGACCAACATTGTATTAAATGGTAAAAATATATTCTAAATATACTTTAAACCCACTCAAATTCATAATTTATCACTAATAATTATTTTGATTAAAAAAGTAGTTTTTAATTAAAATTTAGTAATTTTCACTATTCATCAAAATATTAAAGTTATCCGAAAAGTACCAAAATTTCAACTTAGGCTAAATTTGATACTCCTAATCCAAAAATAAAGTCCATTTTGAGAGTTAAAATTTCTAAAATTTTTAAAACTAGGTATTACTATTCGTAACGGCTACTTTGATTGGTCGTGGTGTGTGTTAGAACTCGAAGTTGCGTACAACACACACTACTGTATTATTCAAAGAGAAGCGTACCATGGAAGCTTGGAGTATTACATTGATAATTAAATTAAATTCTATCTTAGAGAGATTATATACCGTATTTTTAATTCTATAATGATTCTAACTAACTAAATGATTTATTTACCAGATAATAATTAATTTTTTGTGATATATTGGATGAAAGTATTGATGTATGGAGAGATTTAGAAACTTAATCTCAAAAATAAATCCTTCATGTGTTGTTGTGATCTTTTATATTGATGGCTAGTTCACTATGGAACTCTCAAGAATTCAATCTAGCCATAAATCACCCAGATCAGGCCACTATGGCCCTATATTTAGGGAAGATGGGTGACATAACCTTTAATAGTGTGAATTTTCATAATCATAGGATCAAAATGACTAGGAATTTCATATCACATCATTTCACCATTTATAAGGGTGTACATTCCATTGATGTATTCCAACTAGGGGCCTCTTGATCATCTTGATTGTAAAATGTGGGGTGGATCCACATCATACCCTCAATTTTGTGTAGGGAAGTGTCAATGGATATCCTATTTAGTTTTATTAGATTATAGGACCCTATTAAACAACAATAATTATAATAGAAAGGAAAGAACCATCTGATCACAATGATTGTATGATGAAGTGTTGTTTGCAATACAACAAGGAAGATTTTTCAAGTGGTCGTGCATGTGAGGTTTAATGTGGAAAACCTTTTTGGTTTTAACTCTAGAAATGTGTGATGGTCCGTGTGTAAAGTATTTTGATGGAAAAAGTTCCATGGGTCTCCTCTGGATGCCCCTAACCTATTGGGACTATGTTTGGATACATTAGAGACTATTTGAGGGGTGAAATTAAGATTTTAAGATCAAATTTATAGGAAAATTATAAAAATATATGACAATAATAATGTAATTAATACTATTGTAAACATATGATGCGTGATTCATGGATACCAATCACCGAGTATAACATTAGTGATTTTTATTGAGCTTAGTGGAGTTGAGATGATTGGATAATTACTATAATCACTTGAGTTATTCATGTAATATTTTTATTATTGTCATTTTATTAAGAAAATAATAATAATAATAATAATAATAATAATCGGAGATATGTTATGATTATAACAAACTGTCCTGGGATACAACAAAATCGGTACCTAATTCGGTCATCTTCTAGGATTTATGGGAATTTATGATCCCATGGGACAGAAACTAGAGCCTGAGTGTAGTACCCCTAGTTTGAGGTATGCGGCCTTTGTTTTTTCCTTTTTATGTGTTTAAAGTGTATGAGATGAGTTGGGAAGAGGTTGGGAGAGTTTGGAATGGTTTTGGATGAGTTTAGAGGTTTTTCTATGGGTGCACGGTTTGAGCACAGCTAATGGAAACTGTGCGGGTGCTCCAAGAAGAGGGAGGCAGTAGGCTTCGCACGACCTGCGCATGGTTTTCCAAACCGAGCGAGGCAACTGTGCAGACCATTACTCTCGAGGAATTAGCATGTACATGGTTAGCGCACGGTTTTCCAAACCGTGCGGACTAACCATGAAACCACTTAAAAATAGGGTTTTAAAACCTAGGTTCACTTAGACTTGCCTCATTCCTCTCCAAACATTCTCCCACTCGAGCCTCAATCATGATTTCAGGTTCCCAGCAGTTGAGGGTGCTCTCCCACTCGTTTTGGAAGCATTTTGAAGAGGTTTTTTGGCAGTATGAAGATGGTTTCTCCCAGGTAAGTCTCTCCTCTTGGTTTCCTTGTCTTTTCCTCTAGATCTACATCCCTCTCTTTCTTGGTTCTCTAGGTATACACTTGTTGTGTGTAGATCCAGGGTTGTGGTTACCTTGGATGAAGATTTGAAGGATTATGAATGTTAGGGAAGGGGATCTAGAGAGGTTTTGGTGGTGCATTCCCCAGATTTGAGGTTCGGTTGCTTGTGGGTTGAGTTCACTGGAACCCTAATGGTAGTTGGATTCTCTCTCGAATCCACTTGGTTAGAACTAGTGGTTCTTTGTAACAATTAATTTGTTATGATGAAATAATTAATTGTGTTTTTTGTGAGAAATTGGTAGGACATCCCTTCGGTGATGTTTTGGGTATTTTTGGGAAAAAAGGGGTTTTGTGGTGAAAGGCTCTTGTTGTGGATTTTAAAATAGAGATTTTAAAATGGGATATTGAGATTGATTTGGAAAAATGGTCGATGAAAAATGGTTTTCAATAAAGATGTTGTTTTTATTGAAATGTGATTTGGCATGGAAAATGGTTTTCAATAAATGAATGATTTATTGAAGTGGATTTGGTATGTGATGGAATTGGTTGATTACATGTTGTTGCGGCCTTGGTGGGTTAAGTGTTTGGATGTGATTGGTTGAAATGTTGTGTGAAAGTGGGCGGGAAGCCTCACTATAAAAGGTGATGGATAGTGGTTGGAAGAACCACCATATGAGTAGTGGTCGGGAAGTACCGTTAGTTGTGGGTAGTGGTCAGGAAGTACCGCTAGTTGTGAATGGGTGAACGAGTTGGCCGGAAGTCCCACCATTTTGGATGTTTTGGTACGAAGGGGTGAATGGGTTGGATGGAAGATCCACTGTTTTGGTTATTTTTTGTGAATTTTTTAGCAAGTTGGAAATTGTTACTAGTGTGTGAATGATGGAATGGATTGTGGCATGTTTGTTGGATTTCCCTTACTTGTTCGGTTTGGGTGTTATGGCTTGGTAAAGTCATGTTTGGCTTATGTAAATGGTTGTACTTGTGATTATTTTATATAAATTGTTTTATATAAATGTGCTAATGGTTTAATCCTAGTGTCGTGTGTAGGAATGTCATTTGGGGAAAATCTACGGAGTATTAGTACTCACCCCCTACTTTGGCACTTTGGTGCTTTTGCAGATGTCGTATTCTGAGACACAGGTAAAGGTAATGCATCTCATTGTTAGAGGTTCGTGGTGATGCTCGGGGTATGTGGTGGCGCTTGGAGCTTGGAGTTTGGTGTGGAGTTGTGATGGTGTCATGTCTCAGGGTTTTTGTTGTTTAGTTTCTACTTTATACTCTAATGCTTTGTGGACATGTCTAGTTTGAATGGTTTTGGGGGGTTTTTATGGAATTGTTAGTATCACATGGTTGGGTTTGAAAGTGCATGCATCTTTAGTTGTTGGTTGGTTGAGTTGGGTTATCTTCTTAAGGGAAAATCATTCCCCACTGTTCCTTGAAGCCCTCAACATTTATTTCCAGCATTTGGAACCTTGGGAACGTCACTTAAGGCCATGTAATCCTCACTGTCTCCTCTAGAAAATGAGGTAGGGGCAGGGTGTTTCAAGTGGTATCAGTTTGTTCGGTCCTTAGATTTCAAGTGAGAGCAGTTGTTCGGTCACTTTGGCACCTTGGTTTTGGAGTTGACATTTGTTGTGGTATATTCCTTGGGTTGGGATGGTATCAAGGCGTAGGAATGTCAGATCTTGGAATATATAGTATAAAAGGACATAACTAACCCTTTTATTCTAAACTTCAAGTTACCAGGGAGTTGGGTACATAAGTGTTTTGGAAAAACTTATAGGCATTGGATATCTCATTGTCGTGGGTGTAGCCAATGATATGCGCATGACATGCATGGTAGAAATGACTTCCCACTAAGATGCATATTTCATTGAGGTATAACGATTTATGGTGTGATATGAATGTGTGAAATTGAAATGTGAATAAATTTGGTATTTTGAAAA
This sequence comes from Viscum album, assembly GCA_963277665.1. Taxonomy (NCBI): domain Eukaryota; kingdom Viridiplantae; phylum Streptophyta; class Magnoliopsida; order Santalales; family Viscaceae; genus Viscum; species Viscum album. The sequence goes on from OY728143.1 coordinate 1,436,689,107, forward strand.
TGGTTTGGTTTTTAAAATGGTGGAACATGGTAAATGTGGAGAGGTGGAAAGACTCATTGTGATAGTATTGTGTAATGTGATTTAATATTGGATTTCATGATGTCTACGGAAGTAAGACTCAAGGTTTTTTGTTTTCTATTTTTAGAAATGGCCTTGGGTAGGCATTGTAGAGACCAAATGGAAGTGGCCGATATGAATGTGGTTTCACCTGGGCCTCAGGTGAACCAGCAGCTAGTGAAAAGCATAGTGAAAGCATTCCAAGCTATGGAAAGTGGAAATAAATTGGATGAACCAAGGAATGTGGATCATGTGGTCCAGTTTCAAAAGCAGAATCCACCCATCTTCAAGAGTGATTCAGAGCCAGAGAGGGAAGAGACATGGTTGAATATAATGAACAAGATCTTTGAGTTCTTAGGAACACTGGTAGAGTTAAAAGTGAAGTTGGCCACGTATATGTTGGCAGATCTTGCTTTTAGTGGTGGGAGTTGGTAGTCCAAGCAGGGACGGACCAGGGTGTGACGTGGAAAGGCTTTGAGGAATTGTTTAACAAACAATTCTACCCACATAAGTTCAGAATTCAGCGTACGACTGATTTATTCAGTTTGAATCAGGATCTTATGTCTGTGATGGAGTATGCATCTAAGTTTATGAACTTAGTGAGGTTTTTACCTGAGGAGGTGGGTAAGACATCATTAAAGGAAAGTATATTTGAAGCGGGGTTAAGAAAATAAATCTGTTTAAAGATAGCAGTACTGTGTATAGATGATTACACAGAGATGGTGAATAGAGCCACAGTGGCTGAGCGGGATCTGTTGGGAGCTCCGGGCAGAGGTAGCATGGTGGTACCCATGTGGAATAGTGGGAACTCTAACACTGGGTTCATGCGGAGGAGGGAAAATTATTCCCAGGGTGGGAGTATGGAACATAATCTGATGGTAGGATCGATGAATCTTCCTCTGAATCCCCAGAGGAAACCAGGATGTTTTCAGTGTGGTTCGATGAGCCACATCAAGCCAGATTGTATGGGACAACCTCGATAATTTCATAACTCCAAGTAGATGGGGAATCTTCAGCGGTATTTCCATAATGCTCTGAGGTCATGTGTTTGTGACACTCCTTGGAAAGTGAAGTTTCAGCTAGGTAATAAATAGCAGAGCATGGAAAGCAAACATGTGTGTGGAGCTGAGCAGGTTGTGGTGGATGATCAGTCGGGACCGTCCACGATGTGAGGTAATATTCTGTTAAATTCTACCATGATGCAAGTGATTTTTGATACGGGTGCTTAAAACTCTTTTATTGTTGCACGTTTGGTTGATTTTCTGGGTTTAGGGGTAGAAATGATGCCCTCGGTTTTAAAAATTCAATCTCCTCTGGGTTGAAGTGAGTGTTGATCCTTCTTGTGTAGAGCATGTTGTATCGTTGTGGGTGAGGTTGAGCTAATGTGGAATTTCTCAATGCTTGAGATGGATGGGTATTATGTAATCTTGTGAAGGGATTGTCTAGTGGCTTTTAAGGCCCACATCGACTATGATTCGTGAACAATGGCTTTTACGACACATGATGGGGTTAGGAATCTTTTTAGATGTAACGACCCGAAATTTCGAATAAATATTGTTTTGTAATTTTGTGTGTTATTTTATTTTATACTCAACAAAACTGTATCATTTGATAAACTGAGTATAATTAAAATGGGACCATTGGGTTTCGACTGTTATATGACCATTGGTCAATATGACCGCTGGAAACTAAATGTTGCGATTATTGTCTCTAAATACAAGTGATATTGGTTAATTAATATAGAAATAAGATTCGATGGCCTCATCCAGTAGTCTTGGGCCAATAAAATCCCATCTAACAGAACTTAGGAAAGAGGTAGTGCCACTAGGCTTTTCTCTGGACCAAACCCAAGCCGAACATCATCATGTGAAGCTAGAATAGAATCGCCTTCGTGAGAAGTTCAAGCTGATAGAAATTACTACTCGTGCAATGTTGGTCGAGCCGCCCTCAGATTCTGTCACCTTAGAGCACCTTACACTTAGGTCCTATCCTATGGTCATAAGGGGCTATGTAAGGAGACCGTAACTACTTTTTGTAATCCTTTGAGATAAATAAAATTGTGTTTTCTTCTTATAGAGAAGTTTGTAAATTTTCAAATGTCCGGATAAAAGTAAGAGGTATATTTTTGATGAATTTGAAAAAAAGGATATTTTAAATTTTTTTGTAAATCTTAAATAATTAGTGATTTGTAATTATTTTCAAAAAATGGTCTTCTTCAAATGTGTTCAATAAGAAATTTGAAGTCTAATAAGATCAACATAATTTTTGGTGAATAGTAATTTATAAATAGTGATTTTACACTTAGGATTAGTAATGTGACCAAATGGATTAGTAATATCACTTAAAGAAAGTATTAATATAATATAGGCACCTTGATTAAGTAATGTGATTCAATAAAATAGGTAAATAGTTGTTTCAGAAATTATTAGTCAAGTATTAGTTTTTTGGGTGAATAGTGTTTTTAATTAAAAATTAAATTAAAAATATTTAAAAAATTATTTTTGTAAAATGGACTTTATTTTTGAATTCCAAACATCGATATTATGTTAAGGTAATTTTTGGGGATTTTTCTGAAAAAGTTGAATTTTTAGTGAATAGTAAAAAATACAGTTTTAGGGTTTCTACAAGTTTAATAACATCATAACTGCATCATGATGATGTCATGAGATATCTTAAGGTATGGTCAAGTTGTGAATAGTAAGATAAGATATGAGGTCTCCCATGTGGCCAATACCATGAGGAAATACCACTTGTTTTGCCAATACCACCAATGAGGTGTCCCTTGGCCATTAATGTCTTGTCCCCTCACTTACCCTATAAATACCAAGACATTCTCTCATTCTTTTCATTAAAAATCCTCCTCAACGATGTTCTAGTATCCTTACCTCCCAAGGAGTCATCCCAAGGTGCCCTCAAGGCCCTCAAGGTCCCAAACGTCGAGTTTTAAGAGTTACGTTTTAAGGTAAGGGATCCTAGCTCTCTCTTTCTTTCCAAGTACTCTCTTTAATACCATTTCTTTTATGATCCATGTACTTATGTTGGGGATTTTATTTTATATTCATCATACTATCCTTTCATGTTCATATGATGAGAGACCCCCCCTTTCTCTCATCAATTCATTTTAATAATGTTTAAGTGGCGTTGTTAGGCTGCCAAATTTTTAAGGGATTCCTTCACCCATCTCATTTTCAAGATCTATTTTCATGTCAAGTATTTCATGTTCCTTTTTATTATGTTGTGGTATGATCTCTATATCTATCATACTGATCTTTTAGTTTCAGATGATGAGAGACCTTAATTGATCTCTTCAATTCATCTTTTTGAAGTTTTAAGTGACGCCGTTAGGCTGCCAAATTTCCATAAGAGAAATCATATTTTTGTCTTCCTTCCATGTTTTTTATTTTATATGGTATGTCTTTCAAATTTCATTACTATGTTCTTATATCTTTTATATTCTGTTCTTATACTGTTTTATGTATCATTTATGAGTGGGTTACCCATGTCCCTTCTCTTTTCAATGTTTTCTAAAACCCTGTAACATAGCCGTTATGCTGTAGAATTTTCGTCTCAAAATGTCTCTCTCTTTTTCTCAAATTATTTTATTTTATTAAGTGAATACTCAAATATCCTTATTCTAGAGGTGTATTCACATATATATAAAAATTTTCTATTTTAATTATGGGGTTTACATACACGAAACCCGCTTTCCTTTTTCATGGGTTTAAAGTGACATAAAGATCACGTCTTTAAAGCAATTTTTAAAATGTTATGACTATGAAATGAAACCCATTTCTTTTATGCTATATGGGTTGTTTATGAAATTATTGAAGATTATATATGTGGATCAGATGAAAATAAATAAAAATTTAAGGGTGCGCCCTAATAGTGCTCCAATGCATTGGGTAAATACTTAATCTCTAGAGATGACCATTTTAACGATACCTTGGTGAATAACCTTGGTAATGTTTTAATGACACCATGGGGATGGACCTTGGTGAAACGGAAATGATTTCCTATGTTAAATGTTGTATCCACATATTCAAGTTATGAAACACGTTATTTTTATTATGATATGTCTCATGATCTCTTTCTCATGACTTAAAGTTATTTTTCATGACTTTTTGATGTATCTCAAGTTCACATGTAAATTGTTTCCTTGTTTCCCTTACTGGGCCTTCTGCTCACCCTTTCCTTTGATGTATGATCACAGGTTATGAGATGCTGTAATGAACTTAGTATGAACAATTAATAAGCCTTTCAAGTGTTTAAGAATATTTTTTTATGTTGTCATGTATTAAGTTCCTGGTTTCTAAGACACTAAACATTAAAGATCCTTGGTTTTGTATAATGTATTGAATATTAATGTGATAAAAAGGCAGGATGTTATAGTTGGTATCAAAGGATGGTTTAGTTATTTTTGGAAATAAGGATTTGAAAACCATACAATGTTTCTTAATGAAAATATTTAATATAGGAAAACATCCTGGGATTTTTACGAGGTATTGAGCAAGTGGGTTCCAAACAAATAAATCTCTGTCTGGATATGAACAAGCAGAGGTGGATCTGGCACATATGTTACTAGGAGTGAAAACTCTGACTAGGTGTTTCGGGCTTGACCCGAGCTAACCTGGTGCACGACAACGGGCCTTGCTTCACTCTTGGTTTGAAACTCCCTGGGGATATGATTTGGTAAATTCATAAGCTTTGTATGAACCATTATTAAAGGGAAAAAGATAAAATAAAATAAAGATTCACATAAGAATATATGATCATGGATAACCTAGATTGGAACCTAGGCGATCAAAATTTAGGGTTTAATTTTCTTCTACACGTTTATCCTTATATGCTTAAAGTTTCTTTTTCATGATTATTGGATAAGTATTTAAGCCCCCTAATTAAACTTTCTTTTCTTAGTTAATGGCGAGAAATAGAAGAACATGTACCAACAACGAATGTGATAGGAAATGTGATGATTTCCCTATTAATATGATAGAGATGACGAGAGACCAAGTTTAACATACTGTGATTATGCCAAACCAGCTATCAAAAATCACAATTAATAATTGGTACCTAGTTGAATGCCCAAATTCATCAAGGAAGAAGAAGACAAAGTCTCAAGGATGTTAATCTGATAAAGTTGATAAGGGAGAGAAGACCCAATTTCCTTTGTGAAAAAAGTGTGGAAAGAGGCACCAAGGAGAATGTCACAAAGGAATAGGGAGATGTTTTAAGTGTGGGGTGATAGGTCAAAAAGTATCCAATTTATTTAAAAAAATGATAACGTGATGAATAGAGATAAGGTTTGATCTAATGTACCTTATAATATTCAATGTCGTAAATGTGGAGAAGATGGAAATTATACAAGTCAATGCTCTCTTGAAAGGGATGAGAAGCATGATGAGCATCAACAATATTCAAGGAAAAGGGAACAATGCATGTCCTATGCTGAGATGGATCATGATGACTGAAGTACATGTAACTTCTTCGCAACAATTGTCTATGTCATGTTGTATTTTAGTTCGTGCTCTATGAGGTTATCCTTAATGTTTTCTAAGAAAGTTGAGTCACTACCTAAGATGGTTTTATATAATTAAGGAAAACATCTATTGTTATGTATCACATGTTGATGTTTTGAAGCTTTTCTTATTGAGAAAAAAATTATTAGGGGATTAAAAGACGAATATTATTTTGGAAGATGTTCACGATTTTGGGAACCCTATATGATCAAGGTAAATAGATTACTACGGTATTTTATTTGAGGAGTAAAGGTTGACTTATATTTTGAAGAATATATTAATTTAAGGTGAACTTGTGGTAATTTAGGTTACTTATGGAAATGATTAACCTATCTTGGGGAAAAAGTGATTAGGTTAGTTACTTTTGTTATAAGACGATAAGAGTGGTTGATGTTGTTTGGAGATGAATGATAAATTTTATCTTTGAAGACTATGTTATGAAATCATTTTTATATTTTAGTTTCAATCTTAGTTTGGTTTATTTTAAGTAATTTTAAGGATAGTTTTTTTTGGAATGGTCTATGATGATCTTTGGGTAGTACCGTGGAACTTTGAAGATTTAAAGTAGTTTCCCTTCCTAAGGGGTTCTTTATTTTTGAATATTTGTTTTATCTTACCCTTTCTATTTTCGGGATAAATGTTTAAAGATAGATAGTTATTATTTTGTGGATTACGTTATTCTCTAGAAGATGATTCTTGTTCTTTGATGAGACCAAGTATTTTTGAATGCTCATCGTTTGGAGAAAAGATTAGTTTTGGTAGAAACTTATTAAAGGACGAAACTCTACTTGAAGGTAAGTATATTTCCTTGTGTTTTTATTATGTGTAGTAATTTAATTCCTTAAAATTATGAAAAGGAACATAAAAAAAGGTTTTCTATTAACATTTTCTACTGGGAAATCAAATACCGTTTAACCCATCACAAGTTTGTGATTTTCTAGTGGTTAACTTTCTCTTAGACATATTTTCTATCACTCTCAATCAGAACTTGACCGTTTATTTTTCTTTTCCATATCCATGTTTTCCTACATGGAATCCTAGTATGGGTTAACTCGGGTGAGCTTTTTTACTTCCCTTTCATTCTTTTAAAGTAATAGTTTTACTGACTCCTTTTCCGATGTGGGACTTTCAATGAAATTTCCAAACACAATTTTAAAAAAAAATTATGAGGACACAATTTCTTAAGGGGGGAAGAATGTAAGGACCCAAAATTTTGAATAAATATTGTTTCAAATTTTTTTGTGTTAGTTTATTTTATACTCAACAAAACTGTTTCATTTGATAAACTGAGTATAATTAAAATGAGACAGCTGGGTTGCGACTGTTATATGACCATTGGTCAATATGATTGTTGGAAACTAAATGTTGCGATTATTATCTCTAAATACAAGTGATCTTGGTTAATTATTATTGAAAGAAAATTCAATGGCCTCATCCAATAGTCTCGGGCCGATCGAATCCCATCTAACAAAACTTGGGAAAAAGGTAGCACCACTGGGCTTTGCTTTGGACCAAACGCAAGCCGAACTTCATCATGTGAAGCTAGAACGGAATCGCCTTCGCGAGAAGTTCAAGCTGATAGAAATTACTACTCGTGCAATGTTGGCCGAGCCACCATCGGATTCTCTCACCTTAGCACACCTTACACTCAGGTCATATCCTGGGGTTATAAGGGGCGATGTAAGGAGACCATAATTGCTTTTTGTAATCCTTTGAGATAAATAAAATTGTGTTTTCTTCATATGGAGAAGTTTGTAAATTTTCAAATGTCCAGATAAATGTAGGATGTATATTTTTGATGAATTTGAAAAAAAAATGAAATTTTAAATATTTTTGTAAACCTTAAATAATTAATGATGTGTAATGATTTTCAAAAAATGGTCTTCTGCAAATGTGTTCAGTATGAAATTTGGAGTCTAATAAGATCAACATGATTTTTGGTGAATAGTAATTTATAAATAGTGATTTTACGCTTAGGATTAGTAATGTGACCAAATGTATTAGTAATCTCACTTAAAGAAAGTGTTAATATAATATAGGCACCTTGATTAAGTAATGTGATTCAATAAAATAGGTAAATAACTATTTCATAAATTATTAGTCAAGTATTAGTTTTTTTAGTGAATAGTTTTTTAAATTAAAAATTGAATTAAAAATATTTAGAAAATTATATTTATAAAATGGAATTTATTTTTGAATTCAGAACATCGATGTTATGTTAAGGTAATTTTAGGGGATTTTTTTGAAAAAGATGAATTTTCAGTGAATAGTAAAAATACAGTTTTAGTGTTTTGGTATGTTTAATGACATCATAACTGAATCATGATGATGTCATGAGATATTCTAAGAGATGGTAGACTTGTGAATAGTAATATAAGGTATTATGTGTTCCAAATGGCCAATACCATGAGAAAATACCACTTCTTTTTCCAATACCACCAATGAGGTGTCCCTTAGCCATTAATGCCTTATTCCCTCACTTCCCCTATAAATACCAAGCCATTATCTCATGATTTTCATTCAAATATCCTCCTCAACAAAGTTATGGTCTCCTTAACTCCCAAGGAGTCCCCCCAAGGGGCCCTCAATCCCATCAAGGTCCCAAACTTCAAGTTGTAAGAGTTACATTTTAAGGTAAGGGGTCCTACCTCTCTCTTTCTTTCAAAGTATTCTCTTTAATGTAATTTATTTTATGCTCCATGTTCTTTTGTTGGGGAAATTATTTTATATTCATCCTACTGTACTTTTCATGTTCATATGATGAGAGACCCCCTCTTTTTCTCATCAATTAATTTTAATAATGTTTAATTGGCGTCGTTAGGCTGCCAAATTTTTAAGGGATTCTTTCACCCTTCTCATTTTCAAGATTAATTTTCATGTCAAGTCTTTTATGTTCCTTTTTATTATGTTGGGGTATTATATATATATATCTATCATACTTATATTTTAGGTTTATATTATGAGAGACCCAATTTCATCTCGTCAATTCATCTTTTTGAGGTTTTATGTGACGCTGTTAGGCTACTGAATTTTCATAAGAGAAATCTTATTTTTGTCTTCCTTCCATGTTTTTCATTTCATATGGTATGTCTTTAAAATTTCATTACCATGTTCTTATATCCTTTATATTCTGTCCCTATAATTTTTTATGGATCATTTATGAGTTGGTGACCGATGTCCTTTCTCTTTTCAATGTTTTCTAAAACTCTGTAACATAGCCGTTATGCTGCAGAATTTTCGTCTCAAAATGTCTCTCTCTTTTTATCAAATTATTTTATTTTATTAAGTGAATACTCAAAGATATTTATTCTATAGGGGTATTAAAATATATATCAAAATGTTTTATTTTAATTCTGGGGTTTACATACACGAAACCCACTTTCCTTTTTCGTGGGTTTAAAGTGACATAAAGATCATATCTTTAAAGCAGTTTTTAAAATGATAGGACTATGAAATGAAACCCATTTATTGTATGATATATGGGTTGTTTATGAAATTATTTATGATGATATATGTGGCTCACATGATAATAAAGAAAAATTTAAGGGTGTGCCCTGATAGCGCTCTAATTCCTTGGGTAAAGACTTAATCTCTAGAGATGACCATTTTAATGATACCTCAGTAATTTTTTAATGACACCTTGGGGATGGAACTTGGTGAAACTGAAATGATTGTTAATGTTAAATGTTGTAGCCACATATTCATGTCATGAAACATGTTTTTTTATTATGATATGCCTCATGATCCCTTTCTCATTCCTTAAATTTATTTTTCATGACTTTTTGATGTATCTCAAGTTCACATGTAAAATGTTTCCTTGTTTCCCTTACTGGGCCTTATGCTCACCCTTTCCTTTGATGTATGATCCTAGGTTATGATATGTTGTAATGAACTTAGAATAAACAATGGATAAGCCTTTCATGTGTTTAATAAGAATGTTTTATGTTGTTATGTATTACGTTCATGGTTTCTAATACACTAAACCTTAAAGATCCTCAGTTTTGTATAATGTAATGAATGTTAATGTGATAAAAAGGAGGGATGTGATATTATTGGAGAGAGGCATGAAAGGCAGGGTGAAATGGGTTTCTTAACCCCAACAGTAGGCACGTTATCGTATCGATTAGAGGTATTGTCGTTGGAATCAGTAATGAGTGTTGAGTAGAGTGTTCTTCTGGCAGTGTTGGATTAGTTTATGGATGTTTTTCTTGAAGAATTCTCTAGGTTACCTCCCATAAGAGAAGTGGAGTTTATGATTGATCTCCTTCTGGGGACCATTCCTATATCACTTCTGTCTTATAGGATGGCCCCTACTGAATTGAGGGATTCTGAAGTCGAGTTGGAAGAGTTATAAAACAAATGGTTTGTCCGGCCTAGCACGTCCCTATGGGAAGCGCCAGTGTTTTTTGTGAAAAAGGTGGATGTAACATTGAGGCTTTGTGTTGATTATCGTATACTTAACCAGGTTACGATAAAGAAAAGATATCCACTTCCACGAATTGATTATTTGTTCGACTAGTAGAGGGGATCCCAGTAGTTCTCCAAGAACGACCTTAGGTCAGGATATCATCAATTGCAAGTGAGGAAGATGATATTCCTAAAACAACTTTCAGAAGTAGACATGGCCATTATGAATATGTGGTTATGCCCTTTGGTCTAACAAATGCTCCAGCGGTGTTTATGACATTTATGAATCGGATATTTCAGAGATATCTAGATTCATTTGTGGTGGTGTTTTTAGATGATATTCTGGTGTATTCAAAAACAATGGCAGAGCATGAGCAACACTTGGAGACAGTGTTGGGGATCTCGAGGGATCATTGGTTGTATGCCAAATTGTCAAAGTGTTAATTTTGGATACAGGAAGTTTGTTTTCATAGCCATGTGATTTCTGAAAGGGGTGTTTCAGTGGATCTAGAAAGGATAGAGGCTATTATCTCGTGGAAACTACCAAAGAATGTGTTTGAGATACGAAGTGTCTTTGGTCTAGGTGGGTATTATTGGCATTTTATTCTTGAGTTTTCACGTTTGGCTTCACCAATGACAGCTGTGACAAGAAATAATCTTCCATTCTAGTGGAATGAACAGTGTCAGTAGTGTTTTGAAGAGCTAAAGGGTCACCTTACATCATCACCAATATTGGTTTTTACAGAACTAGGAAAAGGGTACGTGGTGTATTGTGATGCATCGGGATCAGGGTTGGGGTGTGTTCTCATGAAAGGGAATCATGTTGTTGCATATGGCTCATGGCAGTTGAGAGTTCATGAGAAGAACTACCTGACTCATGATTTTGAATTGGACGTAGGGGTGCATTCTTTGAAAGTGTGACGTCATTATCTCTTCAATGAGAAATTCACGGTATATACAAATCATAAGAGTTTGAAGCAAATTTTCTCACATAGGTATTTGAACTTGATGCAAAAGAGATGGATGGAATATATCCAGATGTTTGATTTTGACTTAATTTACACACCAGGTAAATGAAATTTGGTGGTAGATGCAGTATGTAGAAAATCATATGCTCAGATGGTGAAACAGGCATCAGACTAGCAGTAGTTTATGTCGGTTATAGCTGATATGCGGTTGGAATGTGAGGACCATGGCGATAGAGTGGTATGATTTTCGGTTTTGTTGATTTCTGACTTGGTTGGCTTGGTTAAAGGGGGATAGATATCTGATTCTGAGTGTGTGACCGTAGGTTCGAGACTCAATGGTGGGGAGACCATTGAGGGTTGGCAACTGAATGGAGATTCAGTTTTGTGTTTTCAGAATCAGATGGTTGTAGCAGTTTCTTGTCATGATGATCTTCTAAGGGAATATCATCATTCCAGGTGGGTTTTTCATCCTAGAATTCAGAAAATGTATAAAGCGTTGAAAGCGCAGTTCTGGTGGGCTGGTATGAAAAGATGAGTGGCTGAGTTTGTTTCGAGATACTTGACTTGTCAACATGTCAAGGCAGAGCATCAGAGGCCAGTAGGAATGTTGCAGTCTTTACCAATCCCTGTTTGGATGTGTGAGCAAATAACGATGGATATTGTCACAGGTCTCCCAAGAACGGTCAAAAAGCACGATGTCATTTGGGTAATAGTGGATCGGCTAATGAAGTCGGCCCATTTCATTCCAATTCATGCATCTCATATGGTGGAGGATCTATCCAAAATCTCTATCCAGGATGTGCCAAAGAGGCATGGTGTTCCAGTTTCGATAGTATTTGATAGAGATCTGAGTCTTACATCTCGTTTTATGAAATCCTTGCAGAAATACCTTGGGACACAGTTGACGATGAGTACGTCGTATCACCCTCGGACGGATGGTCAATCTGAGAGGATGATACAAACATTGGAGGATATGTTGCGGGCTTGTGTAATGGATTTTGGTGTATTGTGGGAGGAGCACTTGTTGTTGGTTGAGTTCTCATACAATAACAAGTTATCAGGCATCCATACATATGGCTCCGTTTGAAGTGTTGTATGGCCAACCGTGTCGTTCTCCACTATATTGGGTGGAAACGGGTGAGTCCTTGATGGTTGGACTGAGGCTTGTCTAGGAGACTACGGAGAAGATCATTCTGATCAGAAAGAGAATGGAGATGGCTCAGAGTCGTCAAAAATCATATGCGGATCATCGTCGATGTCCGTTTTCATTCGAGTTGAGTGATCATGTTTTCTTGAGGATCTCTCCTAGTTTGCGACATCATCAGTTTGGGATGTAGGGAAAGTTATCTCCGAGGTATATTGGACCTTTTGAGATAATTGAGTGGGTTGATGAGGTGGGTTATTGTTTGGCTTTTCCACCTAGGTTTAGTGTGGTGCACAATGTGTTTCATGTGTCCCAGTTGAAAAAGTATCAGCCTGATCGTGACCATGTGATTCGATGGAATCATGTTGAGCTAGAACCAGATACTTAGTTGGTGCACGCGCCAATGCAAGTTGTGGATAAGAAAGGGAAAGTCTTGCATGGTAAAAGCATCGGTTTAGTTCATGTTTTGTGGAATCATGGTCATATTCAAGAGGAGACTTGGGAGCGGTAGAAAGAGATGGTCGAGCAGTGGCCCAAGCTCCTTCGGCAAAGGTTGGGTTCACTATTTTCTGAGGATGGAAAGTCCAATGGTGGGGAGAATGTAGTACCCTCAGTTTGAGGTATGTGGAATTTTTTATGCCTTTTTATGTGTTTAATTTTCATGAGATGAGTTGGGAAGAGGTTGGAAGAGTTTTTAATGGTTTGGGATGAGATTGGAGGCTTTTCGATGGGTGCACAGTTTGAGCATGGCTAATGGAAGCCGTGCGGGTGCTCCAGGAAACCGTGTAGGGGGAGGCAGTAGGCTTCACATGGCCTGTTCATGGTTTTCCAAATCGTGTGAGGAAACTGTGTGGACCCTTTCTCTCGAGGCAGCAGCGTGCGCAAGGTTAGTGCACGGTTTTCCAAACCGCGTGGACTAACCGTGCGACCACTTAAAAAATAGGATTTTAAAACCCAGGTTCACTTGGGCTTACGTCATTCCTCTCCAAACATTCTACCACTCGATCCCCACTCGGGATTTCGGGTTCTCAGGGGTTGAGGGTGATCTCCCACTCGTTTTGGAAGAATTTTGAAGAGGTTTCTTGGCAGTTTAAAGGTGGTTTCTCCCGGGTAAGTCTCTCCTCTTGGTTTCCTTGTGTTTTCCTCTAGATCTACATCCCTCTCTTTCTTGGTTTTCTAGATATACAATTTGTTTTGTGTAGATATAGGGTTGTGGTTGCCTTGGATGATGATTTTAAGTCTTATGAATGTTAGGGAAGGAGATCTAGAGAGGTTTTGGTGGTGCATTCTCCGGATTTGAGGTTCGGTTGCTTGTGGGTCGGCTTCACCAAAACCCTAAAAGTCGGTGTCTTCTCTCTCGACTCCACTTGGTTAGAACTAGTAGTTCTTTGTTACAATTAATTTGTTATGATGAAAAAATTAATTGTGTTTTGTTGTGGAAAATTGGTTGAAAATCCCTTGGGTGATGTTTTGGGGATTTTGGGAAAAAGGGGTTTTATGGTGAAAGGCTCTTGTTGTAGATTTTAAAATAGAGAATTTAAAATAGGTTGTTGAGATTGATTTGGGAAAATGGTTGATGATAAATGGTTTTCAATAAAGATGCTGTTATTATTGAAATATGTTTTGGCATGGGAAATGGTTTTCAATAAGTGGATGATTTATTGAAGCAGATTTAGTATACGATGGGATTGGTTGATTGCATGTTGTTGCGGCCTTGGTGGGTTATGTGTCTGGTTGTGATTGGTTGAAATTTTGTGTGGAAGTGGACATGAAGTATCACTATAAAAGGTGATGGATAGTGGTTGGAAGAACCACACTATGGGTAGTGGTCGTAAAGTACCTCTAGTTTTGGGCAGTGGTTGGGAAGTACCGCTAGTTGTGAATGGGTGAACGGGTTGTGCAGAAGTTCCACCGTTATGGTTTTTTGGTGTTAATGGGTTGGACGAAAGCTCCACTATTTTGGTTGTTTGTTGTGCATTGCACTGCAAAATGGAAATTGTTGCTAGTTTGTGAATAATGGAATGGATTGTGGAATGTTTGTTGGATTTCCCTTGGTTTCTTGGTTTGGGTTTGATGGCTTGGTAAAGGCATGTTTGGCTTATGCAAATGGTTGTACTTGTGATTATTTTATATAATTTTTTTATATAAATGTTCTAATGGTTTTATCCTAGTGGCGTGTGTAGGGAAGTCAATTGGGGAAAACCTACTAAGTATTAGTACTCACCCCCTTCTTTGGCACTTTGGTGATTTTGCAGATGTCGTATTCCGAGACACAGGTAAAGGTAAGGCATCTCATTGCTAGTGGTTCATGGTGATGCTCGGGGTATGTGGTGGCGCTTGGAGCATAGAGATTGGTGTGGAGCTGTGATGGTGTCATGGATCGTGGTGTTTGTTGTTTAGTTTCTGCTTTGTACTCTGATGTTTTGTGGACATGTCTAGTTTCAGTGGTTTTCGGGTTTGTGATGGAATTTTTAGTATCACATGGTTGGGTTTGGAAGTGCATGCATGTTTACTTTTTGGTTGGTTGAGTTTGGTTATCCTCTTAAAGGAAAATAGTTCCCCACTGTTCCTTGAATCCATTGATATTTATTTCCAGCCTTTGGCGCCTTGGGAACGTCGTTTAAGGCTAAGTATCCTTCATCGCCTCCTCAACACAATGAGGTAGGGGAGGGGTGTTATACTTAGCATCAATTAATCATACATGGGACATATTTTTCTATAAATTCATGAAATTACCAAGAAGTTCAAATTCGAGATCTAGTATGACCATTTTATAATTCTAATGACCCCACGTATAATAGGTAAGTTAAAATAGAATAGAAATAACCAAATGGTTCATAATCATGTATCTATAACTCATAACAATAAATAAGCCAGAGTAACCCTCCAAAAAATTTTAATATAAAATTTATATCGAGTTAAAAATAAATCTACAACATAAACTGAAATGAAGGATAGATCATGGAATAACCACCCATATTTCCAGCTGTAACTCCTTGGGTTTTTATTACTTTATTGGGTGAAACTGTTTCCATGTGTGATTCCATGATACCATTGTGACACCTTAGGACTAGTTCACTAATATGAAACTAAAACTATGGGCTACATGGCCTCAAGTATGCCTCCCCAAAAAGACGAGGCTAACAATTAATAGAGAGGGTCTGTGATGGTACAGTTGGAAGACTGTACAAACTTTTATCAAAGTGGAGCATAAAGGTGAATTATATACAAATCAGTAAAATAATTATTTTGGAGACAACGAGAATAAATTACCCAGATAATAAATATTAAAATAAAAGTGTAAAATATCATATAATAAAATGATTATGATAAGTCTTTTAAAAAATGGAGAGCTAGCATTCAGTAATACATTCTATTAAAAAAGTGTACAAAAACCAAAATTAAGAACTACAATAGTCTCCAAACAGCGAACATGATACCCTATTACCATACTTCAATATAGTATTGAAATTATGTGTCCATAGTTGGGTGATTCCCTTTTTTCCTACATACATCCCCAAAGCCTTTATGGGTACCAAACAATGGATTAAATAGGGGTTGAGTAAAACTTAGCAGGCCAACACAAATGGAATCTAATACTATATTTTCCATGAATAGAAATTGAATATTTTGTATATATAATAAATGAAAAATAGTTAAGTAATAAACCATATTGAGCTTAGGTTATTCTAGGGATACCAGGATGACCATAACTACTTTATCCAAAGAAGAAATGTATCTTAACATTTTACATTATATAAATAATTCAATGACTCATGGTATATAAAAAAGTTTCCATGTGCACTGAAAATCATATTTGTTCCAAAATTTCCATGTAATTTATGAATTAGAAAACTAAAGGTGATCCAAAGCTGTGTACCCTTGGGATTTCACCAAAAGGGGTTTACACAAGACCTAAGAACAAGTCCTAAGTATCCTCAATGCTATACATTATTAGATCCTAAGTAAATAATACAAGGTGGTCTGTAATGATAAAGAAAAATATAGGGGGATTATTTAATGAATTATATTATTTTTTTGAAAATTATGTGAACTATCTGTACTATACCGATGCATTCACATAAATAAGACATTCACCAAACCCTAGTTTGGAATTTCACTTAGAAGTTACATGAATGAATCAAATGGCACCATATGAGCCCATCCAAATAAATTCATATCATAAATACTAGTATCTACCGAGGTATAACACACGTGTAAAGTGATCTATTTCCAAATAACAATTAAGTTAAATATTACTCCATTTTTTCTATGATCCCATCCAAGGAATTTTAAATTGAAATTTATGTATCACCCAAGGCATAATATAATAAATGATTATATTTCATGTGAATTATACACACCCTTTACATTTCATGTATATTAATTTTTATTATGATCTCATCCAAGGAATTCCATATTAATACCATTTATCACTAATGAAAAAATATAATAAGTGGTTGTGGGTATAGTCACATGGTCTTAAAATTCCAATTTAATTTTAAAAAGGCCATTTGATCATTTCTCCAGAAAGAGGTGAAATAATATACCTCAAAATGTGGTTTAAATAAAATATAAGAACAATAATCAAAATGAATTTAATCTAACCCACCCCCAGGGGGTGGTTCTAGTTGAGTTAATTAGCCTCAAACCATGTAAATGTCTCATATACCTTTTAAATCAATTTTTAGTTATTAAGTTAAATAGATAATAATTTTAGAGGAAAGACATGGAATTCACGACAAACAGTATAATAATGGAACATATAAATAAAAATATTTTTAAGAAAATGTACAAGAACACCAACATTATACATGTAGAATACTCCTCATCTAGTATAAAACTATGATTTAATATTGAACAAGAGAAATCATAGTCAGAAAACAAAAAAATAGGGTATATGTTCTCCCAGGGAAACAAATTCGAAGATAGAGAAGTAAAATGAGAAAAGAATTAATTTTTTTGAGAGTCTATTAAGGATTATACAATGTGACTAATGGAATTTTATTCAAAGTTCAGATGAAGGAAATATCACAAATCTTATAGGAGAGGGACAAGATAGCTCTCACATGTGTGCCCGGTTGTGCATATAATAAAGGAGGAAAAGAGAATAAAAGTTAAATTCTTGATGGGTAAAGTCACAAATGGAAACTTTTTATAGGGGAGTAAAATTTAGCTATATGTCATTCCAAAATGTTTTCCAATCATTTGGTAAGGAATGTCTAAGTACCAACTCCTCACAAAATTCATGCACATGGTTAATCAAATCATGCATTTGGTACTATCCCTTGACCCACTGCCCGCATAGTCTAGGCGCATAGTTGTACAAACTCTGAAAAAAAATGTGAATTTCATCGACAATTTACTATAGGTTTTTCATTGTCTTGAGGCTTCTCTCACATGGTTACAAAAACCATTATCCATCACTTTTGGGGTACATGGGTGAGAATCTCGGTTACTACTAATCGATCACCCCACCCTATCTCTAAAAATAAAAACTTTGGGCATTGATCTAATCCCAAACGCTCCTAAAACCTCAATAAACTCCTTAAGAAATTATATTTAGATAAAAAAAAGAAATAAACTAAAATTAAAAGGATCTATACCTCTATAATAAACATGGATCATGACACATCCCCTATTTAAAATAGTTCATCCCTATGTTTCCCTTGGGGTGGTTGATCTACATCCTAGAATAAATCTATCCAATGAGAATTTATATCAAACTCTATCTCCTAGGTCTCATCATATACATTTCCATTGAGATTTCTCTGCTAGGATCTCAGTATCACTGGGAGTGGGATGGGTAAATTAGTTTTCTTTTTAGTTTCCTTTCTTTTGAAACTACCTTCGCCTCTTGTTAGTGAATTTTTACCTTGCCGAAGACAAAACAATCACACATCCACAGGAAGAGAAGAATTTAGAAGGTTAAATACTCAAAAAGAGCATCTATATTATTGGGATGGTTTTTAAACATTCAAATACCACAAAATCCACAAGAAAAAATTCTTTTGTGTCAATACAATGAGTAGGGTATGCCCTTACACTTGTATAACACTATATTTAATACAATAGTTCATGTTTATCCATTAGTAAAAAATCCTATAATACAATATGTGTGACTTGTTAAGAAATTTTATTCTTCAAAACATGTTACTGTGTTATCTTGTCAACTTTCTCAAATATAAACTTAAAACTAATTTATCACTTTTCCACCCAATAGTAGGTAAAATTCTCATGGAGTTCATGTTGACACTCAGTCTGATTTCCTAGCCCAATCTTCCTAGTATGATTACTTAATCTATAAATAACACTCTCAAAATAATGTTAAAACAAATCAAAACTACTTCTACATCAGTTTGGGAATCCTAGTCATATTTCTCAGTTCGATTTCAGAACCCACTGATAACAATCTTCTATTTTCGTCTTTTTTCGGAAAAAAATTCCTTTGGAATGACCCATTTGGAAACTCCGTCTCTCTAGAATTATTCAGTGCTCTACCTTATTTCTTTTTCACCCATGAACAGTAGTTAAATTAGGAAATTATGATGTACTTACATCTATTTATAGGTGATCCAAATATGGTTTAGGCATGATTCTGAATATATTTCCCACTCAACCAAATTTCAAAAAACAAAAATTTCCTATAAATTTTGGGTAAATAATTGTCTTATTTAGTTCTTATAAACTATTATCATTTTATCTCAGAACTTATTGAATCTTATCACAACTTCATATGACTTTAGAGTTTCTTCACAAACTTTAGTCTGATTCCAATTGCCATTTTGATTTTCCCATTATGATGAAAACAACATATTCATAAATATGTTTCTCTACACCAATTGAAAATAAATCATATCAAATTGAGATTTCTTCTCATTATTATTATGAGAACCAAATAAGAAAAATCATATAATTCCGATGTTTCATATCAAGTAATAAAGAAAAATATCATTTTAATGCTCCATACCAACTTTTGAGATATAACCATTGAAAAAATTCCCCCCAAAACATTGTTTATACTTTGTTAGACTTCAATCACCTTTTCTTTTTTCCTTAAACATAGTGGAAACTTATAAATATTATTTTTATTTAAAATCAGATTCATACTTATTCAAACTTCTTCAAATTAATTTCCAATACCCCTTTGACAACACTTTTACAAAACTTTTCATCTTCTTTTCTTCAGATCGTTGATACTGCACCTGATTAAGTTATTAGTGTCAGAATGTGTATAATAAATCTGGCTATGATTCACTCAAATAATCGATGTCGGTGCTAGTCTAATATATCTTGACCCAACTAATACAAATACAAATCAGATATTTTTTTATCTTGAACCAATTGAAATACAACTAACAATTTATCTTGATTAAAATGGTTGAATATATTGTTGATTATTCTTATTATTTCCTATACATATCAGTCTAAAAATATTCATCTTCTTAATTGGTTCTAACAGATTTCCCTCTAAATGTATTTTACAATCACCACTGCATATAATGATCGACATCAGCATACATTCGATGATCAATGGAACACCACATCCAATGAACCATTGTCAGTGAATTCAATTTACACAACTTCATTCCTGTTTTTACTACAATACACACTTCCACCATTCATCAGTTTCTTTATCATGAGATTTTTATCTCATGGTTTATTGGTATTACTAAAAACCAGCATCTTCATAAAATAAAATTCCAAAAAAAAATTCACAGCCTTCAAAAAAATTATTTTTTCAGTATTCTCATACCAATGAACTAAGGCCACAATATTTTGTCTTCACAAAATTTAAATTCTACAAAGTTCATCTTGTAATATTGATTTCCTCATGACTTAGAAAACATTAATTATTTGAATATTATAATCTAAATTACATTTGGAATCATTGTAAAGTTCCATCATTTGAAATAACTTATTTATTTCCAACAAAAACATAGTATGATTAACATTACTTGTTTATCCCCTTTCCATAATAAGGCTTGCATGAAAAGGTTTATGATAAATTATGATTTACAATAACTACATGATCAATAAAGCATCATCATATTTACATTGGTTCCATAGAGACTTTAATAAAACTTCTCATTATGATCAGAAATTCAATCCAGACCCATGGCGAGTCTGAAAAACTTTTTCTTCTAGAAAAATTCTTTCTAATATGATGGATGACTTAAGAATTTTGAGCCTGATTTTCATAAGGATGGTTCTCGATCCAATTATTCTAGATCTGATTAACAACTTTTCACACACACTCTTATTCTATATGGAATTAAATTCCCTTATCAACATACTTATTTTATTTAACATAATCAACATATTTATCTATTAACAACAAATATAATCAAAACACATCTAGTTCCTAATAATCTCCCCCTTTGTGTTTTTTGTAAATACCCACCTCAATGAAGTAAAACATATTGCTATCTATTATCACCTTTTCTTCCCCTATTGATTTTTTTCTCCCCTATTTCTTATCTCTCCCCCTAATTCATTATAAAATTCAAAGGGTCCACTCAATATAACTTCTCTCAATCTCAAAATCATGAAACTCTTCTTCAGAAGAATATAAGTATCTCCTGAGTTTCTTAAAAATGATCCTTTAAATAAACAACTCAAAGTCTACATGGGTGACCCCAATGTAGAATATAAGAGTGTATAATCAATGTTATCAATGTTTTTCCATAACAAAACACTCATGTAATACATTGACATGATTCTCACAACATTCTCATCTATAGATAAAATTTGAAAGGATCTGTCTAGGTTAAAAGTAACCTACATCCATATCAACAAGAATATCAAAAAATTCAGTTATATAAACAAAACATTCATAAAGTTCATATTTTTTATCTCATTATATTCTTTTGAAGTATAAGTAAGATACTAAAAAAAATCAACATCCTTTTTTCAACTCTTAAAATTCCATGCAATTTAGTATATGTATGCAAAAATTTTGGGAATAAGGAGGAACCAAAATTTTTCCTTATAAGAAAATATCATACTGAGAGTTCTCTCACAACCTTCAATTTTTCTTGGATTTGACTTTGGATGTATTTTATTCCTTATTTTCATCCTTATTAGATATTTTAATGACATTATTTTCATCTTTATAATCTTCTGATGAGGCATTCGACATCTCCTTATATTTAGAAATATATTTGTTGAAATGTATTTTTAACAACTTTTCCATGCTTTCCTTATGTTCTAGAAAAATAAACCAATTTTTTATTTCATGAACTTTATGCTCACATCTATTACATAGTTTCAGATTTTTCAAACCAAAATCTGTTAATATATTTTCGTCAAACTTTATTTCAACTTAAGAAATTGTTTTCTTATCCTTTTATTCCATAAGGGTTTTGTTCTTATTCTGACTTAATAACTATGGAAACTTGTTTTGTCTAGATACCGAAGTAGTATTTATTTTCAGACTCTGAGTGTTTAACTTTCCCAACATTCAAATCACCTTTCTTTGAATTCTTCTTTTGAGATGTTTGTACCCCTCTAAAAATTTTCCTTCTATAATTAGTGGAATAATTGTAATATTTTTGACTAAACTAACACATATTTTTTATATGCCCCAATCTAGCACAATACCAAAAGTACCCAAAAAAATATTTAACTCTATAAATTCCATAATATACATAGTTTTTTCACATATTTCTCCGAAAAAATATTTTTTTCCTATCAGGACATTGGTGACCAATAATTGTTTTCCCAACAAGAAACTTATTTATCATCATGGTTTTCTTTTCATCCTTATCTAAACTAGAAGTTGTAGAATATTTTTCAGACTCAGACTTTTTTAAAAATTATAACTTTTATAGTCTATTTTTTTCTCACATACATAACTTTTTAAGATTTATATTCAACATTCAAAGGTAACTTTTTATCCATCTCTGGTTAACCCTTTTTATAACTTTTACTAAATTTATAAATAGAGTTTATAAAATTTGGAAATCTCTTCTCAGATTTTGAATTTTTTTTATTGGACAAGTTCCAAATCTTATTATTTTACCTTCAAATTTTAATATAGATGTTCATTATGATTATTTCATTCTCAATAGATTTTTTTTCAAATCATCAATATCTTCCAGTAGCTTGAATTTCTCATTAGAAAAACATTATTGATTTTTTTTGGGGAATTATAATTTTCTAACTTCCTGATTTCTTTCTCAATACTTCCAATCATTCTTAGGAATTATTTCAATTATTATTTCAAATGAAATTCTAATAATGTTTCTTCTTTCTTCTTCAGAAATACTTATTTAGAATTATTCATTGTTATCTATTTTAATGAATGTATTCTCTACATCCTTCTCAATGGCCTTTTGAAATTCAGATTTAGTGTACTCTTCTTCTTCAGAACAACTACTTTCACTGATAGAAAAACATTCCATATTAACTATTTCAACTAAAATTTTTTCTTCATAAAAAATTTTAAACTCTTCACTATCGTCATCCTTAGAAAAAAATATTCTTCTTTTAGATTTGTAAAATTTCTTATCCTTCCTCTTGGAACAAGATTTTACCTAACCACAATGTCTCTTCCAAGATATTCTTATAATTATTTCTTCTTAATAAATTTCTTCTTTATAACCTCTTTGAGTAAAATGGAAACAAAGTACCCAATGGATCCACATCAATAACGTTTTTAGGGATGTTTTCCATTATTCTTTCTTTTACTTATTTTCATATTTTTAGAAAAAAGGATAAAATTTCATCAAGATTTTTAAATACCTAATTTTATGAATTAGAATCTCCAACTTCTTCTTCAATAATTATCTTGGGTTTTATTTCTTGGCATCCTTGAAAGAAATTTCAGCATCATATTTTGTTTTTTTGTTTCCTAACATTCTACCTTCTCATTTCATAAGTAATGAGAGTACTTTTAGAATCATCAAGAGATAATGTTTTTGGATATCTATCCTCTAATGAGGAAACATTAATATCGAAATTTTCAGAAATAATTCTCAATATATTTTATAAAATATTATAATCTTCCAAATTTTCACCAAGACAACTAATAGTGATAGAAATATTATTAAACCATGTAAATAATCCACCAACATATTCATACTCAACCATCTTGAGATATTCAAACATATTCTCTGAATTTGTAACTTGGATTTCATTACTTTTGTATTAACTTAATTAAAGTTTTTCCATTTTTCCTAAATACATTTGGTACTAGAAACTACCTTCAGTTTAGGAAACTCTATTTCAGATTATGATGAGAGTAAAACATATTTATCTCTTCCATATTTTTCAAGACTCTCCTTATCAGAATCTGTAAGAGGAGAATTCTCAATATGAGGCGGAAAATCATTTGTATCAGCCTTAGAAACATCATACCCAAGAGACATAAGATATGGAAGAATTCTATATTTCAAGATATGATAAATCTTATCATTTAAGATTGGAATATCTTAACTATTCACACAAATCTAATTATACATAAAAACATCTTCTTAAAAAAACATCAGAAAAAAGAAAATGAAAGGAACCATGGCTTTGATACCACTTGATATTTACCTATGACGATCTATGTATCATTGATAGGGGGAGGGGTAATTTTTTGAATTTTTTTCTTTAAATTTTCCTTTTTTTGAAACAACTTTCACCTACAAATAAAAATTCATTACATTTCTAAAAACAATATAATCACACCTCCATAGGAAAACAAAAATTTATAATGTTCACTATAAAATAAGAGTACCTACATCCTTGGTTTGATATGGAAACAATCTAATAGAACACAACCCACTATAAAATAAACCATTTGTGTGGATTCAATGAGTAATATATTCCCTTACAATTATGTAGAACTATGTTCAATACAAAAGTGCATGTGATTCAAGTAGGATGAAATGATGTAATAAAATTTGTGTAATAAGTTAATGAAAATTTCACTAAATTCTTAAAAACATGTTACTATGATAAATTATCATCTTTAACAAGTATGTACTTGTAAAAAATTCCCTACTTCCCTACCCAGTAGTTGGTATGAACCTTCTTGACTTTGTAATGATACAAAATTTGATTTCCCATTCCAATATTCATAATATGATTTCTCAGTTTGGAAATAACTCTATTTTAATACCATTGAAAAAAATAAGAACTTATTCTGCCTCAGTTTGGAAACCCAGTCCTATTGCTCGTTCTAATTCTAGAATCAAATGAATACAATCTTCCATTTTCTACTTTTTTTTAAAAAAAATCATTCAGAATACTGGATCAGGAAAATCCATCTCCCTATAATTATTGTTCACTATTCTTTCTAACTTATTCAAACATGAAAAATATATCCTTTGGGAATGTAAAATGTACTTCCCTCAATTTATAGGTGAGCCAAATGTGGTTTTGGTAGGATTCTGAACAATTTTCCTATCAACCAAATTTACTAAAACAAATATTTTCCTTACATTTTTTCCGCATCATTTACATATTTATTGATTATCAACTCTTATCTTTTCCTCTCAAACCTTCTCAAATTCTCTAAAAAAATTCATCCATCTTATGAATTTATTTACAAACTTCACTCCAATTCTTATTTCCATTATGATTTTTCCCATTATGATGAAAACAACAAATTCGTCAATATGTTGCACCACAGAAATTTAAAAACAAACATATACGATTGATATACCATCTCATTATGATTATTAGAACCATGTAAGGAAAATATAACCATTCCTATGCTTTATACAAACTGATAAAGAAAAACATTGTTCTAATTCTCTATAAAAACTTCTAAGCTATAAACATTGAAATATTTCTGCCAATTTTATTGAAACTTTATTAGTATTATATCACATTTTCATTTTCCTTAAAAATAGTGGTAACATTAAAAGATTCCTATAATTCAGAATCATCTTCACACTTCTTAAAAATTACTCAAACAAATTTCCAAGCCACCATTTTAACCACTTTTACAAAGCTCTTCTTCTTATATTCTTCAGAACGATGATACTATGTTCGATAAGGTTATCATTTTCATCCAACATTTGATGAATCAGTATCTTTTTCATTCTAATAGTCGATGTCAGTGGCAGTCTAATATCTCTTAACCCAATTGATATTAAAATAAATTAGAGTTTTTCTTTTCTCTTAATCCAATTTAAAAACAACTAACAATTTAGCTTGATGAAAATGGTTGACTAGATTATTTATTAGTCTCTAAAATTCTTATATATATCATTCTCAATAGTAAACATTTCTTCATTGGTCCCAGAAAATCGACCTCATAATTTATTTTTCAATCACCACCGCTTATGTTGATTAGAATAATTGTAACTCCAATGATCAGTGGCACACCACATCTGATGAACTGGTATCAGCTCCTTCGATTTCAACAACATATTTCCTCTTATGCTTATGATACACACATCTACCATTCATCAAATTCTTTATATAATGATTTTATCTCATGGTTTATTGGTTTTACTAAAAACTATCATATTTATAACATCACAATCTAAACAAAAACATCACATCCGTCAAACAATTATGTGTTCAGTACTCTCATACCGGTGACCTGAGACTGGAAATTTTTGTCCTCACAAAATTATTCTTCTATAAATTTAACCTTATAATCATGATTTACTCCTGACTTGGAAAAACTTTAATATTAGAATAACATAATTTTTATTTCATTGGGTAGTAATTTAACTTTCCATAATATCAAACAACTTCTTTTTTTCCAACAAAACCTCAACACAATTAGAAACACATATTCTTCTTATTTCCTTTATAAATATTTCATCACAATTTTCAGATAAATTATGATTTATGAGAACTCCATGATTATTAAATCATCATAAAATTTACATTTATTCCATACAGACTTCGATACAACCTCTCATTATGATCAGAACTTTTTTCTTGGACCAAGGTGATTCTGATTAAGCATTTATTCCAAAAAAAATCTTCCCAATATAATGGGATTACTTAAGGATTTTGAGTCTGATATTAATGTTGATGGTTATATATTTGATTATTCTAGATCCAATTGACAAATTTTCAAACACGCTTTTCTTCTATCTATATTTCTATTACCTTCTTGACATAATTACATTATTCAAAATAATCAACATATTGATCTATTGACAACAAATACAATCAAAACACAACTTGGTCATAACATCCATGTTACCATAACACCCAAAGTTAAGGAAATTACCTTCCCTGAAGTAAATTAATTCTATGATGAATGATATGAAATGAATGATCCTAAAAAAAAGCATCAACCTATAACTCTTCTTCAATTGGATCAAATGCATGAGATAGGTCATAGTGGTAATGATGGAGCTGAGAAATATAGAGGACATATTGCATAGAACTATAACTATATGGAAGGTATATCTCAGATGATAGTAGTATGGACCTCTAAAAAATATAAAAGGGATTAATGAACCGAGGTTCCAACTTCCCCAGACTTTGAATCTGTGGATGGCCCAATCTAGGTGAAATAAAAAAGAAGACCCAATATCTTACCTTGAACTTTAAAGGTTGACCATGAAAATCATCTCAATTTTTTTTTTCCAAGATTGATTTGTATCCATTTTTTTATTGATAAGATAAACCTAATACTATGTTTTCAGTACAAGACCTAGTCCCAATAGGGAAACCTCCCATACCTCTAACAACCATAAAGGTGAACAACATGACCTACCATAAATAACTTTATAAGGATCCATATTTATAATCTCTTGGAAACTATTATTATTATAAAAGTCAATAAGAGGTAAATATGTATCCCAAGAACCTCCAAAAACAAGATCTCATGCTCTAAGAATTTACTCTATCACCTGTATAGTATGATCAGACTAACCATTAGTTTGAAGGTGATATGTTGTACTCAAAGGTACCTATGAATATAGAACCCAATATATCTCATTCCATAACTAAGAAATAAACCAATAATCGCTTTCTAATAAAATGGTACATAGGAATTGGAAAACATGTATACTCTCTCAGATGTAATGTCTACAAAGTTTTTCCTCTAAGGTGGTCTCCTGAATTAGCAGGAAATGGGAGGCCTTTTTCGGTCGTTCCATGGTTACCCCTACTACATGACTTCCCCAAGTTGAATTTGGAAATATCATTATAAAATACATAATTATGTCATCCCATTTACTCTATGAAATTGGTAGAAGATAAAAAATACCAATAGTATTATGGGGTTTAACTTTCACTTACTAACAGGTGGAACACAATGTGACAAAAATTTCTATTGGTTTTTTCAT
The DNA here is from genome assembly GCA_963277665.1 of Viscum album. NCBI lineage: Eukaryota > Viridiplantae > Streptophyta > Magnoliopsida > Santalales > Viscaceae > Viscum > Viscum album. Next base: position 1,436,716,453 of record OY728143.1, read on the forward strand.
ACTAGTCCACCAATTCTGGTGGCATAAATCATGATACATCACGGTGAGTATGGGATGTACAACTGATTTGTAAACATTATATTCTTGCACCAAATCCTATTAAATGTTCATAGTTACCCATAAACAACCATGGATATGGAAGATCTCGTATTTATTGACAACCCAACCAGGTGGCACATCCTTACCTAAAACATTTTTCCACAGGATTAAACCTGCAAGAATAAATAACTACCTTCTATTTACTTGATCGAGAAGAGATGAAGTCATTGTTAAGGCCATAAGAATAAGATACCAATGAAACTCTAGAACTTATAGATGAATCTTAGAAAGAAGATTCATCCACTTAAATTCACATCTAGATTCCTAAACAACATGCAAGTTAGTTTTTTATCTCAAATTATCATTAAGTACATTACCATTCTCATATGTATAAGTAAGCTCAATGTTGAAAGACTGATGTTATTCAACCCATATTTTCTATATGAGGATCAAATCACATTGTGAAAATATGTATTTGGGGATATTGTGATCTGTGTATACAATGAACCATCGTACTAACGAATAATGTATCTAGAAACATAAATCAAGATTAACTACTTAAAACTCAATATCGTGCGTCATGTCATTATACTCATGAGACCTTAACATCTCAGACCTGTACACCATGACTCATTCCCCTTTCATCAAAATAAATACTATCTTGATTTTTGATGCATCCAAAACAATGATATATTCTCTCCCAAGATCTAGAAAAATCAGTATTGGAACAGAGGTTAGACTTTATTTTAAATACAGAAAGGATTTTTCACCTTCTTTGAAATATGTAAACTCAAGACCCTTATTCTTCAAACCCTTAAGAGGTTTTGTATGGATTGGTAAGTCCTAGATAAAATTATTATAGAAACCAACTAGCCCCAAGAAACTTTTACTATCAAAAACTTTCTTCGGATGCTCCCAAGAAACCACGACACTCGACTTTTATGGATTCATAGATATCCTTGATTGTAATATGATATAACTAGACAAGTTAACTTTATTAATCCATAAGTATAATTTAGTGAGATTGGCATAAAAATTATTCTCTCTTAGTGTACTCAGAATTATTTAAAGCTGTTTGGAATGACCTTCTTGAGATTAATAATACACTCAGATACAATACATGAAAAATACCACAAAAAGGTTCATGTTTGGATAGAAAACATGATTCATCAAATCCATAAAGAAAACTAGTATATTTGTGATACCTAACAACATTACTAGGAATTCATAAAGGGAATATCGGATTCTAAAAGATGTACATGGTATATTAGAAGGTCAAAAATATACCAAATCCTTATCCAATCTCAAGTAAATATTTTAGAAGACCCTAGCCTCTTATATATGATCAAAGAACTCATGTCTATGAGGATGTGGGTACCAGTTTTTCAACAACCCAAAATTTTATCAATAAAATTATCCTTCATATAATTATGTCATGTAGTATAAATCATAAAAATCACATAAAGAGACCAAGAAAATAATTATTGTCATAAATTAATAATGATATTTTAGATAGAAAACAAACCAATAAAAATTCGAAACACAAAGGTGTGAAAATAAATAGAAAATAAGATAATAAGAATAGGAAAATTTGGATCTTCTCAATCCACTAGAATGACCACACTCAAAAAAGCCATAGAAGTAAAACATATTGTTAAAAATAAATTATTTATTTTAAAAATGAAAGTAAATATAAACTGGAGAGAAATTATAAGTGAATGAAGATTGAATAAGATAAGATATATTAATAATAATTAAGGAACCTTTACTGTTAGAATAATAACATAACCATTGGAATAGTAATTGGACTATTAGGAATAATAATCTGGCCATTAGAATAGTAACCTCTCCTATGAAAGTATAAATAAAATTTATGTATTTCTATAAATTAAAATATGATATAATTATATCTTAGTATAAGTAAAAAAAAATATTTCAAAAATGATAAATTAATTATTGTTTATTCTTTGAAACCTAAATGTTTATTTAGAATTTTATAACTAATTTACTGTTTTATAAAGATTTTTTCTCATAAAATAAATTCATAAAATAATATTTTTTACTATAATTGTTGGATAATCTTATAATACCTTATTTAAAATTTTAAAGGGTCATAAAATTGATTATAATATTAAAATTAGTATTTTTGAATAAATGATGATTTTATTGAAAAATTAAATTTCTCATATTCGAATAATTATTTTCATAAAATGGAGTTTATTTTCTAAATCTGCACATCTAAAAATGGATAGGGTTATGTTTTCTAAGATAGTTTATTTTTTTTGTGAATATTAAAATACAGTAATTTATGATATTTGATATTTTATGAAAAATACGTGAATATATGTGTCATTCATGACATGAGAATAGAAAGCTTAAATCAAACCTGAACCATTTACTATATTTATTCATAATAATTTATTCTATTTATAGTCTCAAGCTAAAATAATAAAAAAATTAATAAAATAATCAAAAACCCACCTCTCCTCTCATAAATACCACCCCTTATCCACGCACCTTCAATGACTTGTAGCTTGTAAATATTCTACCCAATTACCTTCCCAATCCTCCTACCCACATCCGGGAAGTACTAGTCTCAACAAAATACCAAAACCATGTTCCATATAGAGGTTCTCAAGGAGACAATATTTAAGAGGTAAAATCCTCCTTTACATTTTAGTTTCTTTTATTTTCTTATCCTTTTCCAACCTAATCTATCAAAAGTGACATTATAACTCTATTATAATTTATATACTTTTGTTCTATTATGTTAATGGAATATACACCATCAACTCTTATTCAAAAATAAAAACATTGTCTGTAACATATCGATTCACCTTCTGCATGGATGATGAGTTTTTATTTTCTATTACCACCTTCAAGTATAGTAATAAATAAATTATTATGGTTGAATAAGATTATAATATACATATCATTACATGTCTCATGTTATTTAATTAATATATAAACATAATTTAAAATAATATAAAACTATTTGATGGTGATCTAAAAATCGTTAAAAAATAAACTGGACATTTATCATTGATATTTTATCAAATGAATAATCCCTATATCATAAAAAATGATATATGGGAACATTTAGAATCCTGGATGTTAATTAATTATACATTATTTCACTTCTGTAGAATTATTATCATTTTACAAAAAAACATCCATTATTATATACAATTGAACCGGTCATAATAGCATGAAAACAAATTCTCACAGAACAATCAAATTGAACATTATAACTCATAAATATGTTTATAAATGAACCTAATGAAATTATAATAAATCAAATACATGTATAAGAGTTTTTGGATTTACTAATTAATTAATATAATTTTATTATCCTTGATTTTGAGTGGAAGTGCTGAACACCTTCACACATAAGGTAATGGGATTCTCGAACCCAACTCATTTTCTTTGGGTTATTCCTCTTTCAGGAAATATTTGGTATGAATACACATTTAATGTTCCTTAACATTATCTCATTATTATTTCCGTTTTTTCATGTTTATACATGTTTCCAAACATGATTTTATGAAAAATAAAATTATTTTCCATAATATATCATCATTCATTTTGATTTATGAAATCATTATGAAACCCATTCCATTCCATGTGTGATTTCAGGACTATGATGATGATACATGGAATGCATGATTATGTAAATATAATGATGTGACAGGTGGGCTCAAAATTATATAACCCTAAAATGCCTTGAGTAATGTGATTTGTATCATGACATAATTTGTGATATGTATAAAAATGATTCCATTTTTTTCACAATGACGATTTTATGAGTATTCACATACATTACGCGTGAAAAAGATGTGAATATTGTTCACAACTATGTATTGTATTGGACCACTATGATATGATGTTTAATTTTTATGCAGTTTAAAATTACATTACTTTATACATTGTTTCAGTTAGGATGTTTATGATAATCATATTCATATGTAATAATGATGATGAATAATCTCACTCATGTTATATTGAAGCATGTCCCTTATTCATCCTTTTATTGGTATTTTAGCTCATCCCTTTATTTTATGTATACCCTTAGGTGATTACTTATACGAAGGAAAATGTGAGATTTATATGGATAAATAACAATATTTTGAATAAATATTTATGTTTTATTATGCATAAATGAGGTATGGTGTAATTTTCTAAAGATACTAAACCATTTAATCTTGGATTTGTAATGCTATTATATTGTTTATCACTAAAACAATGTAACAGTCATGTAAGAAAAAGTGGGTCACTATAGTTGGTATCAGATCATGGTTTAGTTAAATATGTAAATAGGATTAAATAATGTTAGTGGAAACACTTAGGATAAGACGAACTATATGTAATAATCTAAGAAAATTATTTTTAGAACAATGCTAATGATAGGGATCCCCTTAGATAATATGTATTTAGAGTTAATTGCAATAAAGACTAAATTATTTATTCATGATTTATTGACATAATGTTTTTTAAAACATTTTCTAATTTTGAAAATGATTGGAAGTAGGAGAAACTATGAAAAACCCATGTGAAGGATAATTAAACGATATCTCGAACGAAATCCCCTATGCCTTGGGAGGTGTAGTTCAAAAATTCATAGCAATTCATATCCAGTAATATCATGCTATAAATAATAAATTGAATCATGAGGAAATTATAACTTCAACAAAGAAGGAGAAATGACAAATTGACACTTTTATACTGAAACCACCACCATCATTTGGTGGATATTTTGATCGATTTGTTACGGAATAAGGGGTTAACTAAATGGAGAGTATCTTTTATATTATTCAACATTCTGAGAAGGAGATGGTGAATATAGACATTAATCGTTTATATGGGGAGGCTGATCTATGGTGGCAGTTATTAATAACCCCAAGTGGAAGGATAAAATAGAAGAGATGGTGTGATAAGACTTTATGAAAATATTTCTCAAGAAGTATTTACCTCAAAATCTTAAAATTAATATTGATAGATAATTTGTAGATATGAAGAGAAATGATGGTGAATTTATCATTGATTATAAAAAAAATCATAATTATTACAAAATATACTTCATGTTTTCTTATTAACAATTATAAAAAAATAGATAGATTCATTAGTGGTTTTAAAAAATACATTCGAAAGGCTCTAGCTATTTGATAATTTGGGAGTTATGAAGAAGTGGTTTGATGTGATATTAAAGTGGAGATAGATATTGGAGAATTGTCACATGGATATTGAGATATGAAATTCAATATGTATTTTAAAGATGGAGGATCCAATAAAAAATATGGAATGAAATATCAATCTCCCACATATAAAAAATGTGGGAAAAAGAATCATGGGAACTACCTAAAATGGATATGTAAATTCTATAAGTGTGGGAGAGAAGGACACCTGTTAAAAACCCCTAATTTAATATAAGTAACCCTTTCATTATATATTTTATATATGTAGAGTGTTTGGGTGTCGTTTTGGTGTGCTTGGAATAACTTTAGAATGTTTTTGGGGGGATTTTATGGAGTTGTATCATTTGAGTATGGTTATTGAAAACCATGAAGCACCTAAAGGAATCTGTGCAATGTGAATCATGGGATTCTGGATAAGTTCATGGTTAGGTTCTTAGTTCATCTAAACCATGATGACACCTATGAGTAACCATGTAAATTGGAATATATGGTAAAACACGGTTGGTGTATGGTTTGTCAATTTGTGTGGGAAAATCATGTGATGTGTGTTTTGAGGTAGCGACTAATTCATGGTTGGCACATGATTTTCCTAGTTGTGTGATACAACCATGCATGATTTAAATTTAGATCCTAAAAAGTGCATCTCACTCATTTTGGTGTCTAAGACTATGGTTTTTTCACTTTTTGAGGTTCTAACTCAGTTTATATTCCCCCCAAAGGTTGTGGAGACTTCCCCCCTCGATCTAGGAGTGATCCATTTGAAAATATTAGTGTGTTGAAGGACAGATTACTCGGTAAGTATTCATTTTTGGTTTTTTTCTTAGATCTAATTCTATTTCCTATCTTATATTCATAGATCTAGTATGTTAGAGATAGATCTACGATAGTTGATTCCAATCATGTTGAACGTTTTTTGTATTGATGTTAGGGAATGAGATCTAAGGCGGTATTTTGGAGATTCAACCAGGTTTTTTTGAAGAATTAGCACTGTTCTTTGTTTCATCTATAATTTGTACATTATATTTCTTCACTCTCAACTCCTATTATCATTAATTTAATTATTAGTTTCAAATTAATTTTTTTCTGTGACATTTTTTTGAAAATAATTGTAGAATCCTTCATTAGTGATTGTTTTTGGATTTGTCATATTTTTCAATTATTATGAAAGTTTTTTATTGAATTATTATCAAATAACGATTTTTTTTTTGATTGGTTGGATTTATGGGAAAATATTTTTTTTGAAAGGTTTTTAATAAAAATATTGATTTATTGAAATGGTTCGGCATAATTTTTCAGTGTATTTTTGGCACAATGGTGGGCATGTGTTCATTTTCATTGATGTGACCCAGTGGAAGGGGCATGCTCCATTAGGTCACTAATATAAGGTTACCTTGTGATTACTTGGTATATTGATGAGAGACTGCTCATGATTATGGAACTATCACCTGGGAATGCATGTTTGGATATATGAATATGTGGGATGATATGGGTTATTTCAAAATGAAAATTGTATAATGGTTTTAAGGAATTTTTTAGTTTTTTTCCTTGGAAATGGACTTTTTTGGGGAAGTTATTTTGTTATGGAAACTATTTTATATTCTGTTGTAAATTTCTCTAAATGGTTTTTTATAAATGTTCTAAAATTTTCAATCATAGAGGAATGAGTAGGAAATTAATTTGGATAAAAGCAACTGAGTTTCATTACCCACCCACTTCTTTGGTAGGTTAGTGCTTTTATATATGTTTTTTATCAAGACTCATTTAAAGGTAATGTATCACATTTCTTTATTGGTGGTTCGTGATGCTTGGGTTTTGGTTGTTTATTTGGATCATGGAGCATTTTAGGAGCTGTGGAGTTATGTTTTAGAGTCTCCTTGTTTTTTTGGCTTCATATTCCACTTTGTAGTGGATGTTTATATAGGTTTCCCCTTCATACTTTGATATATATGGTTTGATTTGTTATACAACGAGTTACCTTTAGTTTTTTAACATGAATACTGTAGTTACTTTGGTAATGGTATGTTTGACTATGGTTGTTTTATATTGTTCTAAGTAAAAGTATTCCCCCAATTATATTGAAGACCTAAATATTTATTGCCTACCTTTAGCATCTTGGGGATGTCTCTTATGGGTAATTATCAATTCTGCCTTATCTTAAGCTAATAACGAGGTGTGAGATGTTACAAGTGGTGTCATTTATTTTTGTCCTTGACATACAAATGGTATCTGTCTTGGTTAGTCTAAATCATTTGGGATAAATTGGATTAGTGGTGTTGGTCTTTGAGTTGATATTAATTATAGTTTAGTCCTTGAGTTGGGATGGTATAAAAGAGTATGATTGTCAAGACATGAAATTTAGATAATAAAAATAATTAGATAACATTGTTACGATGAACTTCATGTTACCAGATAGATGGGAACATAATTGTTTTGGAGGAAATTATAGGAGTTTCAATCTCATTATCATGGTTTTATCCAATCTAATGAGCATGAAATTCATTATAGAAATTAATTCCCACCAGGATAGGATATTTCATTTTGAGTACTGATTTATGAAATCATGCAAAAATGTTTATTTTTCAAAAGTGTTGAAATTATTTTCAAAAGTCATATTTTGAAAAAGGAATGATAAGGGTACTTTGGAAATGGTTTGATTTTCAATCTAATGGTGGAATTTTCAAAATGGGTTGAAAATAGAACATGTATAATTATGTGGTAGCCATGTAGTGATAGTTGTGATGTGTTTGAATTTGAAATTGTTAATCCTTCAGTTACTAGAAAGTGAAACAAATGTCATTTTGTTTTTGTTATAGAATATGGGACCCAGTAGGCATTGAATAAACCAACCTAAAGAGGCTGTAAATAACATGGATTCACCTAATCCATAGGTTAACCAACAACTAGTTTAGTGTATTGTACAAGATTTTCAAGATTTGGATAAAGGGAACTGAATGTATGAACCAAGGCATGAAGATCACTCAGTTCATTTCCAGAAGTAGAATCCACCCATCTTTTAGGGTTATTTGGGACCATAGAAGGTGGAGTTGTTGTCGAATAGGCTGAATCAAATCTTTGATTTCATTGTTATACTAGTAGAGTTGGATGTCGTATTGGTGATGCATATGATAAAAGATAGTGCATGCCATTGTTGGGTTTTAGCAGTTCGGGATAATGTAGACCCATGGTTTGTATAAGAGGATTTTGAAGAATTGTTCAACATACAATTCCATCCTAAATGTCTAGGATTTCAAGAATAACAATCCTTTTTAGTTTGAAGCACGTAAAACAACCATTGAAAGATTATGTACCTAAATTTATGAATTTAGTTCACTTTTAGACTAAAGTTGTTAAAAGTAAATCCTTGAAGAAACACATATTCAAATCAAGGGTGAGGTAGGAAATTCTCAAAAATAGTGTTGTGATCTGTATAATGTATTATACAAAGATAGTTAACAGATAAATTGTGGAAGAATGAGACATATCAAGAGTTGTGGGTGGAGAAATCATATTGATTCCTATAAGAAATGTAAAAACGATATAATGATGGGAATATGAGGAAGATGGAAACTTATTTCCAAGGTAGTGGGATGACTCAGAATCAGATGGATAGATTAGTGAATCTTAATCTAATACCCAGGAGTAATTTTGGATGTTTCCAATGTTGATCATTAGATCACATAAACCAAGAGTGTACAACACCACATATGGCATGCCATAATTTCAATAAGATGGTGAATCTTTCAAGATACCATCATAGTGACCTGAGGTCGGCTGTTTGGGACACTTCTGATGTGCTTTAGAGGTCGTATGATTCAATGGGAAAAGGGAAGAAACATAATTATCTTCAATAGAACCAAGATATCTGTGGTGATTCCAGGAATACCATGTATCCTCAGGCATGAATATATCAACAATACAATAAAGAACAAATTTCAACAAGTAAGAAATGATATATAGATGAGAAAGTGATTATGGATGACCCACATAGACCATCAATGATGAGAGGTACGATTATTCTAAATTGTACACTTGAGAAATATTTTTTTGATATAGTTTCATCCCATTCATTTATTTCTTCTCATGATATTGATATTATAGGTTTAAATGTTGAGATGACTTCTTCTGTTTTGAATGTTCAAACTCCTCTCACTCAAAGAGAACTTATAGCCTTTATGTGTATAGCATGTTATATAAATGTCAATGAAGTTCAGTTCATATGGGATTTCACAATGATTGAGATGTATTTCTATGAAATAATCATTGGTATGGACTGGTTGAATATGTTTAAGGCTCACATCAACTATTAAACCCGATGGATTAGTTTTACAACTGAATATGCAATCAAGCATCTCTTTATAAGAAACTAGGATGTGAAGGAAGGTGCAGTGGGCTTGTTGGAACCCTAATTTGGAATGATCTTTTACCAGTTGGAAGCACTGACTTTGGTGTTGATGGAAGATATTAAGAATAATAGTTTTCTAGTTGTGGATGAATAGTTTCATGATGTTTTCTCCAAATGTTTTTAATAGTTACCACCCACAAGAGAAGTGGAGTTTACTATTGATATCCTCTTGATGACCAGTCCTATTCCAATTCCATCTTTTTGGATGAGACAAACATAAATGAGGGAATTGAATTTTTAGTTGGAAGAGTTTTAAAGCAAAGGGTTCATTTGGCCTAGCACATCAATATGGGTAGATCCAGTTTTTTTTGTCAAAAAGAAGGATGAAACTCTAATGTTGTGTGTTGATTGTATTAGTCTTAAAAAAGTTGCAATAAAAAATCATTATCCACTTAGACATTGATGATATGTTTTATCAACTGAGGGGAGACCAGTGGTTCCCTAAAATTGAGTTGTGATCAGGATATGTCCAATTGTTGGTCCGAAAGGAGGATATTTCAAAGAAAACTTTTAGGAGTAAATATGGCCATTATGAGTATTTGGTAATGGATTTCAGTATTAAAAATGCACTAATAATCTATATGAAATTGAAGAATCAAATATTTATAAGGTATCTGGATTATTTTTTGGTAGTGTTTGGGGATGACATGTTGGTGTATTCAAGGACATGGTATGAGCTTGAGAGGCACTTGGTAATAGTTTTGGGAATCTTATAAGATCATCAACTCTATGAAAAACCATCAAAGTGTAATTTTTGGATAATATAAGTACATTTACTTGGCCATGTAATCTATAAATGATGCGTTTTTATGGATTCATAAAATATAGAGACTATTATCTCTTGGAGATAAATAAATGATGTATTTGAGATATGTATTTTACTTATATTGGACTGTTATTAGAAATGTTTTTTTCGTGGTTTCTCATGACTAGCATATTCTATGACCACATTAATAAGGAAGAATGTTAAATTCCAATGGAAGAAATAATGTCAGAAGTATTTTCAGGATCTTATAGTTATCCTTACATCATCATAAATATTAATTTTTCTTAAATCATGACAATAGAACATGGTTTTTGGGACAAGAAATCTTGTCCAAGAATGCGCTAAATGTCAAGGATCCTAATACAAAAGCATATCTCATTCCACAAGCTTCGATTTGATTAGTCATAGAGTATGAATGGAGTAACAGATCATAAGTTACATACTTTTTAAATCTTTTCTGCTAAAAATGGTTAGTTGGGGAGATATTTGGGAAAAGTATGGATTTTCATGAAAGAATGGATTTTTTTCATGCAAGAATGGAATATTTCATGCAATAATGGAATATTGTGTGCAGCCCATCACACAAACCTTTTACACACCCAATGTGATGTCAAACTTCTATCTTTCACTATGATCAACTGAAACTAGTTAATTAAGGTGCGCGCAAGTTTCAAGATTTGCACATAACATTGGCATTGAGGTGTAATCCTCTTATTCTCCCAATGTGCTGTTAAATTCACCCTTTGTGCATGCACTCACCACAAGTCACACAAAAGATCTCTTCTATTCCCAAAATATTACACACCACCATGGGAGGCCATTCTTATATATTGAAGTGCACCCCCTTCTTCATAAGAGGCTTTGGAGATCAGCCACTACTCTGTTATGTGTAAGATCATTCTTCTGCACTGGTGTAGAAGAAAAGAACCCTCCATGTAGAGATCTTGTATGATAGGTCCCCCTTGGGTCCACCTTTCCATAGTCCCATAATAGTTTGATCCTCACCCAACCTCTTTTCATAATAAGTTAGGTGTGTTCATGACCACCTATTTCCTATAACCTTGGTCTTGTAAGAAAACCCAATCACGCGTGCAGCAGTATCACACTTCCCCATCTTGTGGATATCCCACCTTGAACGTAGCCCATCTTCCATGAAAATATTGACTAGGCCTAAACCCGTTGGTCCATACCGTGGGGGTTTCACCCCTGCACCCCCACTAGAGATCAGTGAGGTGATGCAGTCCCAGCCTGGTCCCTTCACTAACATCACTGGCCCCAATGAAAAACAGAGAGCCACACTATGAACTTTTTAGGCAAGGTCATTGACATTCAGGCTTGTGCCCTTGTGTATCCACAACATCTAACCCTATAATACCATGATTCAAGATAATCCTGCAAACTCTTAGAAATACCTTGAGTTGACCTAATCCCCTTGGTCCCTTTTCCATGTTAAGAGTTAAGATTATCATCTTTGGTTCCTTGAGTAACCTGAGTTGAACCATTCCTCAAGAATCTCCTCAAACCTCATCACATGTCTTTAATTCCATGTTAAAATAGAAGGTATTCTCTTGCATAAATCCCACACCATCCATTTATAGGAATGTTCTACCTAATAGTCCTCACTACATGACATTAAACTATATCATAACCTATCACTCTTGAATAGGATGCTTTATGAACCAAACATAATATTTCAACATTCCTCAATACATGGGAATAAAATTTAGAACACTCTATCCTTCATGAATAGGATGTGTTATGCATCAAGAATAATATGAATCATCATGAGATGAATAAAAAACAACAAACATGGGCCTCCAATTAAGGTGAAATCCTCAACATGTTTTACCTTGACCAATCATCATGTCTAAATGCCCGTATGGCCTAACATGAGCAAGATAAAATGGGAAGATTTTATGCGTAAGTCACATCAACCTTTTCCGCTCCTTAGAGGCACCCGAGAATCTTCTATGGGTAAGCCCCATCCATTTTTGTCACTCCTTAATGGCACCTGAGCAACTTCAATGCATAAGTCCCATCCACCATTTTCTCTAATTAGTGGCACCTAGCCAGCTTTCATGCGTAAGCCTCATTCATTATTTCCACTCTATAGAGGCACCTAGACCGCTTGCATGCATATTCCCCACAACATGTCCCATGCGTACACCTTCTATGGAAAACCCATCAGGTCTATTTCCTCCTCTTGTTTCTCAAAATAAGTATGAATTATGTGGTCTTAGAGGTTAGTAGTGACTGTGACAACCTTTATATGGGCTGATTCCATGTGTATTACCTACACCATATCCTTCTTAATTATTTTGGGTTTCGATCCCTTTCTTCTAAATAGTGTACGTAGGATGCCTCCCTAAGATTCAATATTTACAAAAGGTAAACTTCAACACCTAATCCTAGGGTTTCACCTCGCTAATCCACCCTTAGTGGTATCCAAATCATCCTTCATAAGGGTTTCCATTAAGGAGTAAGCCCCAACTTCCACCTTCATGGGCTGCTAACTATGCATAAGTTCCAAATATCCAAACAATGTGATTTTTGATCCCTGTCTTCTAAATAAGGTATGTATGATGCCTCCCTAAGATTCAATTCCAACCAAGGGTAAAATTAGGTGATCCCGCCTAGGAATGTACCCTAAGGGTGTGATATCTTCACTTTATGGGACACACCTCCCAGATCCACTCTCACAGGGCATTCTAATCCAACCACTGGTAAACTCGGGTGTTCCCTCCTAGGGATGTAGCCTAATAATGTGTCATCTACCCTTTATGGGACACATCCCCTGGATCCACCTCCCTAAGGTGTTCAAATCCATTACCCATCACCTCATCCATCACCTCATCAATCACCTCACCCTTATCCCAATGAGATCACTTCCTCCTATTCTATCTCTATGGGAAACTAACCATGAGTAATCCACAACATGTCAATGGGCTTCTATCTATTTATAAGCCCCATACTTCTCTAACTATGTGGACTTTGACCCCTATCTTCTAAAAAGGGTACATAGGAAACCTCTCCAAGGTTCAACCCGTACAGCATCATATTTATGTCAGTTCCATATCATCCATTCCATCCACTTCATCTAACCCTCCATCATCTATCCTAATTCTTACATGGGTTGCCACATCCTGGTGGGATCATTCCATTCATTTGGGTATCTTCTATGAGTAATCCCCCACCATCTACTATATCACCTCACCCTTATCATAGTGGGATCACATCATCTACATGGGGCGTCTAAGTGTTTAAGACACATTCATCCCATTGATGCTCCTTGCATCACCTAGGAAGCTAGCCATGAATAATCCATACACAATTCACATCCATCTAACCATGAGTGCCCGTCTTGGGATGGGTAATTAGCCACGTGTAAGACCCAAATCACCCCTTTGAATTACGTTGGTTTTGATCCCTATATTATAGATATGGTATATAGGAATCCTCCATGAGCTTCAATCCTAGCCAATGGTAAACATTAGTGTCCCCCTCTTTGGGGACCAAATCTCTGATCCGCCCTCAGAGGTGTATAAATCCTCCTTCATGGTATGAAACCTTATATTCATGAGAAAAAACACCTTGGTTCATCCATCATTGGTCATCCTGGTCCATCCATCCAGTGTCATCCTTTGTGGGGTCCACCTCCCTGATCCACCTTTAGTGGTGTACATACCAGCCTTCAGGGTGTGAAACCTTCTCGTCGTTAAACAGACCACCCTAGTTCATCCCTCGTTGGGTGTTATGATCCTTCCATTTGGTGTCACCCTCTTTGGGGAACACCTCCCTAATCATCCCTCACTAGTGTTCAGATCGGCCTTTATGGTTTTAATCATTCTCTTTATAAGAAACACCACCCTGATTCTTCCCTCATTATGATTTTTGATCCATCAATCTATTGTACCCCTCTTTAGGGTCCACCGGCCTGATCCACCCACAATGGTGTCCAGATCAGCCTTCACGGTGTTAATCCTTCCCTTTATGGGACACACCATTATCATGTTCATCCTCATATATAATTATAATCCATCCAACTGGTTATCTATTCCGGTGCTCCCTCCTTGGGATTTATTTATTTTATCCACCTTCATGAGTGTTCTGATCAGTCCTTCCATCTTCGCAAGATGTTAAACTCGTGACATACCCCATATTAAACATGGGACTCTTGAGGGAAACCTTGTAAGACATTACTATGGATTAAGATACCCCATGAATGATGTGTTATTCTACTTGATCCATGAATTGAAGTGGCCCTCCTATGAGGAAGAATATAGGTTACCAATGTTCAAGGATCTAAAGATTCCTCGATATGCACGACATTACCATATAATATAACTGAAGGTTTCTACCTTGACATGACCCTTTGGAATGTACTGATAGAAGAATTGTAATTAAAAATTGTCCAAAAAAGTGATGGAACTGAGAATTATTTTCCTGAACAACGTCTTAATCTATAAGGGAGGCCCGGACTAGATGAAAAATTCGGGGGAGGAATCAATGGAAGGAGGGACTAGCATCCAATCATCCTGTTTCAATCAAAGAGCATAAATATCTAAATAAGTGATGAATTTGGACCACATTTGGAATAAAAAATTGTGGGGAAATAGATGCGATGTTGGTGTACAGTAAACACGCGAGGTGGGAACACCCCTTCAAAAAGCGTCAGAAACAATGGTGCATTATGATGCACTAGGATTTGGGTTGGGGTGTGTTCTCATGAATGTAGATCATGTGGTTTTTCATGGATCATGGTAGTTATGGTTTCATGATAATAATTACCCAACACATGATTTGGAGTTAGAATTTGTAGTCTATGATTTGAATACATGGAGTCATTTCCTCTTTGGTGAGAAATTTTCTCTATTTACGGATCATAAGAGCTTCAATCATATTTTCTCACAAAGGTACCTGAATCTGAGATAAGGAAGATGGATGTAGTATCTATAATGTATGAATTTGACATGATGTATACACTGGGTAAAGGAAATTTAGTAGTAGATTAATTAAGTAGAAATAAATTTTATTAGTTGGAAAAGAGTCTTCAGTTTAGTGAATGTTTATTTTTCGCATATCAAACATGAAGTTGGATAGTATAGACTGTGATAGTGTTACCATTTTCTTTATGTTTCTTTTGATCCAGATTTGAAATGATAGTTTAGAAAGCACAAATTTACAATTCAGAATGTGTTTCTATAAGATCAAAACTCAATGGAGAGGAGACCATTAAGGTTCTAAAGTAGAATGTGAATTTAGTGTTGTAGTTTTGAAATTGGAAGGTCATACCTATGAATTTTTAGGAAAAAATTATTATTTATTTTGACCATTTGAGGTGGAATGTTAATCCTAGAATATATAAAATGAATAAGGTGTTGAAAGAATAGTTTTGGTGGGTGGATATGAAAATGAAGGTGGATGAGTTTTTTTTGATATGCATAAAGTTTTTGTTGGTTAAGGAAGATAATCAACAACTATTAGGTATGTTGCAGTATTTACTATTTTTTAGAAAAGAGAGAAGATATCCATGTCTTTTGAGATTGGAAACCAAAGAGTTGTTCATAAACATTATTCCATATGGGTGATAGTGGATTGACTCAAAAAGTCTACCCATTACATCCCTATTTGTGAATCTCATATAGTGAAGGAATTGCATAAAATCTATTTTCAAAAAGTGGAAAAAAAGAATGAAATATTAGCTTCGATAGTATTTTACCTATATCAAAGGTTTATGTCTCTTTGTTAATAATCTTTATAGTATGTCCTTGGGTTTTAGTTGATAATGTGTATGGCATATCATCCTTAGATAGATGAAAAATACAAACAGATGATATAGATGTTGGAAGACATGATTTATCCTAGTGTAATGGATTTTGGTTACTCATGTGAGGAGTGCATACCATTAGTGGAGTTCTCATATAACAAAAATTATTAAGTATCAATACATATGGATCCTTTTGAAGCATCGTCTAGGTTTCCTTGTGTTTCTCCACTTTGTTGGGTATAAATATGTGAGACTTCACCGGTTGGGTCCTTCCTTTCCCATGAGACAATTGAGAAGATTCATATGATTAATAAAATAAAAGAGACAACTTAAAGTCATCATATGTTGCATTCAGATCATCATTGGAGGCCATTTTCATTTTAGGTGAGTGATTATGTGTTTTTTAGAATATCTCTAAGGCTTGGGAATCACCATTTTTGGAAGAAAGGAATGTTTTCTACTTGATACATAATCCCTTTTGATATACTTTAATGGGTTGGTTAGGTGGAATATCAATTATAATTTCCCCCATGTTTTAGTGTAGTGCATAATATGTATCATTTATCTTAGTTGAAAAATTATTATCATTGTTCTGACTATGTGATTCAGTGGGATTACATTGACCAAGAGACATATGCTTTATTGATGCATGTGTCATTGTGGATTGTGGATAGGGAAGAAAAATTATTTCATGGAAAATAATTAGTCTCATGTATGTTTTGTGGAAACATTGTCAGATTTAGAAAGAATATTGGGAAGAGGAGAAAGAAATTATTGAGTAATGTAAATAACCCTTTCAGTTATATGATGGTTTTTCTACTATATTGGGATAGAAAGGCCAATGTTGGGGAGATTGTAACACCCCCAGTTTAAGGTATGTTACTCTTTATTTATTCATTTTAACTATGTAAAGTTATTGGGTGACGTTGTGGAGGGGTTGGAGTACTTTTGGAATGTTTTGGGGATTTTTTTGTAGGTACATAGTTTGATCATAGTTAGTGAAAACTATGATATTTCTACAGGAAGTCATACAATGTGAAACTGGGGATTCTGTGAATAGAATCAGTTTCTATTTAGTACTATATCAGTAGGAAATATCCACTCGTTTGGACCTTCGGGCCACCGGTATAGTCTTCAGGCCACCATAAGGCCTTCATGCCACTTCAAGGCTGTCGGGCAACCTGATCAATGCTGTTTCCCCAGACAGACTCTACAAAAAAAAAAGCAACCCCAGAGGAGGATTCAGAGCTAGTGCACTCACTAGATAAGAAACAACAAATTTGGAAGAATTAGAGGGTATGAAAAATCCATCGAGACCAACCTGTGCTTGCATGGGAAGCTTAGATGGATGACCATGTGAAAGTGGAGAGCTACCATCATGATGCAGATTCTAGGGAGGGACAGTTCCTTATAGTTATAGTCTGGTTGAATTCCTTAAGACCTTAGGTTAATTTATTGTCTCTTAGCCTATGTGCCATGTATTATTTAAGCCTACGAGCCTTGTAAGGGTTCCACCTCATCACTTGAAAGGGGGGTTATCAAAAATCAATAAAAAAGAAGGCCTTCGGGTTATTTGGGTTATGTGGTCCACCTATGAAAACGGTATTTGGAGGTAGGGGTTGGTGCACAATTGGAATATTTTTTTCCCAATCATGTGATCCAACCATGCACAATTCATATTTAGATCCTAAATTTTTTGATATCACACATTTTAAAATCTTTGATAATTTTTATTCACTATTTGCAAACCTAAATCAACTTTTCTTCATCCCAAATGTTGTGAGGAGTTTCCCCCTCATTTCAGGAGTGATATGTTTGAAAAACTTGGTGTGTTGAAGGCTAGATTTTTGGAAAGTCTTCATTTTTGGTAGTTTTCCTTAGATGTACTTATCTTACCTCTCATGGATTCATATATCTTTTTTTAGATATACATATGATATTTGATGTTAATCATGTTTATATTTGGCTGTATTGATTTTAGAGAATGTGGTCTAAGGAAGTTATTTGCAGATTTAACCCAATTTTATTGAATATTTGGTGTCATTATTCATTTTCACCAAAATTTCTATGGTAAGTGGCTTCCCCCTGGAATACCCTTCCTAGAAATTTAAGGATAAAACTAAAATTAATTGAATTATGTGAAATTGATTGTGAAATTATTGTGAAAAGCATGGTAGAATCCTTCTTTAGTGATTATTTGTAGATATGTGAAATTGTATAATTATTATTCAAAATACATTTTTGAATGATTTTTAAAATGAAGATTTTAATTTTTTTGATTGGTTGGATTTATGGGAAAAGGTTTTTTTGAATGGTTTTTAGTAAATAAATTGTTTTATTGAAACTTTTTGGCATAATTATTTTGGAATGTTTTTGGTATATTGAGTGGGCGTGTGTTCATTTTAATTAACATGAACTTGTGGAATGGGAATATGCCATTTGTGAGTTGTTATATGATTACCTTGTGACCACTTGGTAGATCAAAGAGAGACCATTCATGGGTATGGAAATGTTTCTTAAGCATGCATGTGTGGATATTGGAATATGTGTAATAAAATGGGTTATTATAAAATTATAATTGGGGAATGGATTTAATGATTTGTTTGGTTTCTTTCCTTGGAAGTGGATTTGGTTTGGGAAAAATGTTTTTATAGAAACTATTTTCTTTTATAATATAATATGGTTTATACGGTTTTATATAATTTTTTTTATATAAATCTGATTACTTGTTTTATATATGTGAAGTGAGAAGAGAAGTCATTTGGGGAAAACATAATGAGTTTTATTACTCAGACACTATTTTAGCATGTTGGTTTTTTTGAAAATGTTTTTTATTGAGATTCTGGTAAAGGGAATGAATCACATTTCTTTAGTGGTTCTTCATGATGCTTGGGTTGTGTTTTGGAGTCAGAGCATGCAGAATGTGGGTAGTTATGGAATTACGTATTTAGAGTATTTGAGCTTTATTGGTTCTTTCTTTCACTTTGTTATTGATTTTGATCTTTATTTCCACTTGGTACTATAATACAGTTGTTTTGAAATTTTATACATTCAGTTTAATTACATTTTTATCATGTCTCATATCATGAGTTTATTTATGGAATTTTTTTGTTGCGGTTGATTTATTTATTTTAGGTAAAATCATCCACCAATTTTGTTGAATCTATCAACATTTATTGCCATGATTTTGTGTCTTTTGGATGTATTTTAAATCTAAGTAGCAATTCCACCTCATCGCAAAACAATGAAGAGGGTAGAGATGTTATAACCAAGATTATTAATGTTTAATAGATACGAAGATGCTAGCCATTATGATGGATGAAAGGAGAGAACCACCAATGTTTAAATGTTTTAAATGTAGGGATAAAGGGCCCTATCTATTCTAGTGAACTAAACCATGGATCCTTGAGAGTAATTAGCGTTAAAATCCCCTGGACTCAAAGGATAATGGGAAAACTTATTCCATCACTATAGCTAAAGCAGAGAAATAAAATGAGGTCGTACAAGGTACACTTCTTATTCACTTAATAAATGGAAGACGTCTTATTTGATTATGGTTCTATACATTCCTTTATATCCTATATGGTTTCTAGAACTATTGAATCGAAGCTCCAATACATTGAAGTTGAGATATCTATAAAAACACCCAATTTTGCAATCATTAAAACCGAAGTGTAGGAATGATTTATGTTTGGCATATGTGTGAATATTCATCTAGTGAATCTCATAATACTTTCCTTAGTGGAATTAAATGGTATACTAGGAATATATTGGATCTCATTATATAGAGTAGGAATAAACTATTTGGAAAAGGAAATATATTTTCATATTATGAACCATCTCATTCCCCTCTACAAATTAAAGGAAGATCATGCAACTTCTTTTTAAAATATCTCAAATGTGTGGGAGTTTATTCCCTATAAAGAAGAATATCTAGGACAAATGGTTGAATTCATGGAAATAATTGAACTTGAGGAAATACCCATTGTGAGGGAAGACACTAATGTATTTCCTGATGACTTGCCTAGAATTCCTCCATATCATGAGGTAGATTTTTTAATAGATCTCAATCATGGGGCCACTCATATCTCTAAATTCCCCTATATGATAGCCCTAATAAAACTGGAAGAGTTAAGTAAGTATCTACAAGAGTATTTTCAAAAAGGGCTCATACATTCTATTGCATCACCCTGGGGTGCCCTATTTCTCTTTGTTAAATAAAAATGATTGATTATAGTGACTGTATGTTGATTACCAGGAACCCAATAAGATCACAATAAAGAGAAATTATCCAATTCTAAGGATTGATAAATTATTTGATCAACTATGAGGTGATCAGTACTCCCTAAAGGTGGATATTAATTTTAGATATCATCAAATTAAGGTGTATAAGGAATATATTCAGAAGACCACATTACATACTATGTATGGGCACTATGAGTTCTTAGTGATGACTTTCTAACTTACCAAAACCCCTAAAATATTCATGGATTTTATGAATAATGTCTTTCGAAACAACCTTGATTTTTTTCGGTAATGTTATTGATGATATTATCATTTACTGAGGAGAAAAGTGGAACATAAAGAACATCTAAGGATTATGATATACATTAAAGAAGAATAAATTGTTTACAAAATTTTGAAAGTGTGACTTTTGGATGTGGTAGGTCACATTCATGGTACACGTGATCACAAGTGAATGAATTTATATGTACCCATCAAAAGTGTAGGAAATTATAGAATGTCCTAAACCCACTATTGGCATAGAAATTCATAGTTTTCTAGGATTTGCAGTATTCTATCAAATTTTTTTAAGAAATTATTCACAATTGTCTAGCACTCTAAATATGTTAACATAGAAAGTGGTAAATAATGTCTCTATGGAAAAATGTGATGAAATATTTAAGGAGATCAGGACGATGCTAATCACTACACCTATAATCAAACTACAAACAAGTGGATAACGTGTTATGATATTCAGTGATGCTTAAAATAAAATATTTAGTTGTTTTCTCATGTAGAGTGATAAACTAATAGCCTATTCCTCACAATAGTTAAATATCCATGAGTAGAACTACTTGATGCATGACCCAGATGTAGCAGTAATGATATTTTTCTTGAAAATTTCGGGGCACTACCTCTATGGTGAGAAGTGCGACATATATACCAATCACAAGAGTCTAAAGTATATATTCACACAAAAAAAATCCCAAAATGCATCAAATAAGATATTTAAATGTAAAAAATACTATTATTTCTATATTTATTACTATATTGGAAAGGGAAAAAAGGTAGCTAATGATTTTAGAAGAAAAGAACTAGCTACATTAGCCATGATGCAAATTAAGAAAGACCCTATCTTCATGGATATGTAAAGGATGAATTTTGAAATCATAAATGTAAGGAATACTTCATACCATTACCAAATGATTTCTCAAATATCTATCTATGATAAGATTAATGATAAAAAAGTGATTATCTAGAGATATAAACTAAAGTGAAAGACATAATGGAATGGAAGAAACATGAGTTCCACATTGACAATGGTGGTGTCATTTTATTTGGAACTAGTATTTTTGTACCTTAGTCACCAAAGATAAATAAAGAGATACTAGATAATTCACATATCAAATATTTCTATATATTTCATGGAAGTACCAAGATGTAATATGATCTTTAAGAGAATTTACAGTGGTACAACATGAAGAAGAAGATTCTGGAGTATATCTCAATATTTTTAGTATGTCAGCAAGTTAATTCAGAGTAGCAGAAGTCCAAAGGTATCATGAAACCATTGCCTATACCAACATGGTAATGGTATAATATCACTATATACTTCATTATCAGTATCCTCAAGACATCAAAAGGAAACAATGTGATATGGGTTTTGGTGGATAGAATCACCAAGACTTTCCACTTCATTCCTATTTGGGAAGATTTCTCAATTGATCAAATTTACATGATATATGTGAAGGAAGTGGTGAGACTGAATGGGGTACAACTTTCTATCATATCTGATCATGATCCAAGGTTCACATATAAATCTTATAGATTTCTTCAATATTATTTGTGTACTAAATTAACTTCCATGATGGATTATCGCCCACAAAATGATGGCCAATTTGAAAGGACTATTCATAAGCTCGAGGACATGCTAAGAGCCTACTCAAGGGAATTCAATGGAGGATTGGATTGACATAACTCATTGGTTTAACTATTCATTTAAAAATAGTTTCCACGTGAGTATTCAGATGGACCCATATGATGACTTGTATGGGAATCAATGTAGATCTATAACATGTTGGGATGGTGTTGGTGAATTAAGTGTACTTGGACATAATCTTGGGAAAATATTGACTGAGAGAGCTCAATCCATAAAGCAACACATAAAAAATTCATAGATTCAGAAAAAGATATATGTTGACAACGGTCGAATGGAATTGGATTTTAAAGTTTGAGAACCTTTTTCCTTTGAATATTAGCATATAAGAGAGTCCTTTGGGTTGGAATGAAAGGGAATCATATCCCTAGGAACATTAGTCCCTTTGATATCCTTGATCACATTAATGTAGTGGATAATTGGGCTGCACTTCAACAAAACATGGTTCATGTTCATGACATGTTCCATTAATTTCTCATAAATAAGTAAAAACCTGACCCCTCATATATAATGAATCCAGAGGTGGGACAACTAGATTACAAAATTTCATATGAGTATAAACCACTAAAGAACTTGTACAACAGAGAGAAAGTCCTACAAAATAGTATGAATCACCTAGTCAAAGTGTTGTGGAAGAACTATAAGTATGAATAGGAAACATGATAACAAACAGAAATGATGAAAGAGAAATATCATGTAATTCTTTTAAATTTTTTTGTAAAATGAAATTTCAAAGGAGAAATTTTATAATGGGAAAGAATGTAAAGACCAAAAATTTGTTTAATGGAATTTTCTTTCTTATAATTATGTCAGGTAGTATAAAGCACAAACATCAAATAGAGAAACCACCAAAAATATTATTCTCATAAACAACGTATGCTACATTGGTCAGAAAACAAACCAATATGAATTCCAAATATTATAGTAGAATAAAAAATAAAAAATAATATAATAAAAATAGGAAAATTTGAGTCTGCTCGATCCCCTAGAATGACCATACTCATGAATAAAGATGTATAAATAAAACATAATGTTTATAATAAAATATTGATTTTAAAGATGAATGTATATATAACCGTAAGAGAAAATATAATTGAATGAGTTATGAATGAAATTAGTGGTATTAATAATAATTAAGGAACCTATACATTTGGAAGAGTAACTTGATCATTGAAATAGTAACCTAGCAGGTAGGAATAGAAATATCACTGTTAGAATAGTAAACTCACCAATGAATGTATGAATAAAATTTTGGTATTTTTATAAATTAAAATATTATATAATTATATCTTAGTATAGGTAAATAAATTTTTAAAAATAATAAATCAAGCGTTTTTATTTTTTTGAAATTTAAATGTTTATTTAAAATTTTATAATTAATATAATGATTTAAATGAAAATTTATTTTCATAAAATAGATTCATAATTTAATATTTCATTATATTATAAATATAGGTTAATTTTATGAGACCTTAATTAATTTTTCAGAGAGTTATATAATCGATTATAATATTAAAATTGTAAATTTTCAAATAAAAATGATTTTACTTGAAAATTAAAGTTCTCTTATTTTGAAAATTATTTTCATAAAATGTAATAAGTTTTTTTAAATATACACATTTATAAATGATTAAGGATAACTTTTTTGTTTTTTTCTAAAATAGTTTAATTTTTTGAAAACATTGAAATACATCAATTTACTGCATTTAAAATTTTAAGATAAATAAATGAATCTTTGTCTCATTACTTATTTAAGAACCCATTAGTTAGAACTATCCTAAACCATTTATCCTATGTAGTCATAAGAATCAACACTATTGTTTTCCTCAAGGAAATATAATAAACAATTGAATAAAATAATAAAAAAACATACCTCTCCTCCCCTTATAGATACAACCCCTCACTACCCCTTATGCTCACACATTATAAGCCATTTAGCTTGTCAATATTCTATCATATTACCTTCCCAATCCTCTTCCACATATCCAAGAACTACTGGTATCAATAAAATACAAAACCCAAGTGTAATAAGGATATTCTGAAAGATAAGATATTCTAGAGGTAAAATCATCATTCTTTCTCTTTTAGTTTCTTTTCTTTTTTATCCTCTCATCACCCACTACCCGAAGAGACATGATAACTCTAGTATCATATATATACTATAATTGTATTATTTTAAGGGAATATCCATCAAATAATCCCTTTTTTCATCCTTTTATTATAAAAATGAAAACATTGTCCATAATATCTCTCTTCATTGTCTTCGTAGATGAAAAGTTGTCAATTTATATTAATTCCTTAAAGGATCGTAATGAAACCAATATTATTGTTAAATCATATTTTAATATATATATATATATATATTATCTTTTTCATGATATCAAATTTTTATATAAAAATAATATCAAATAAAATGAAACTAGTTTGTGATGATTGAAAAACCACCAATAAATAAATTGACCATTTATCATTAATGTTTTATCAAAAGAATCATCATCCTACCAAAAAATAAAATGAAATATAGAACCATTTAGAGTTATGAAATTTAATTAATAATAATTCATTTCACTTTTGTATAATTAGTCTCATTTTACAAAAAAGCATTCATAATTATATACAAGTGAACTAGTTATAATACCATGAAAACAAATGCTCTTGAAATGATGAAATTGAACTATATAACCTTAAAAATGGCTATAAACCAACTTAATAAATTTATAATAAATTGAAAAAAAATATAAGAGGTTTTGGATCTATTAATTAATTAATATAATTTTATCATCCAGGATATTAAGTGAAATTGAAGAATGCATTCAAACATAAGGTATGGGGATTATCGAACCCAACTCTTTTTCTTTGGGTTGTTCATCTTTTAATAAATGTTTCTATAAATACTCATATAATGTTACTTAACATAATAAAATTATTCTTAAATTTATGTTTCTAGGATATTCATGTTTCCATACATTATTTTACGAAAAATACAAAGATTTTTCAAAATAACCCTTCTTTCCAAAACACATCATTGAATCATGTTGAGTTATTTATTCTTCTCTCATGAATGATGATTCTTATAAAAAATATATTTTTCCATTTTTCACATGAGAGCACCAATTTTATTCATAAAATCATGATTTATGAAATCCTTTTGAACCCAATTCCTTTCCATGGGTAATTTCATGACTATGATTATTATAAGTGGAATGCATGGTTATGTATATATTATGATGTGACTTATGGGCCCAAAATTATATATTCCTCCAATAAATTTTTTAATGGGATGTATATCAAGATATAATGTGTAATATTCATGAACTTGATGCTAGATTTTTTTCAAAATGATGAGGTAAATATTATGAGCATATGTTATGAATGAACATGATTCTAACCTTATTTATAACTATGTCTGGTATTTGACCACTATGACATTATGTTTCATTTTTATGAATTTTCCAAATTCATACCTTTATCCATTATTTCCCTTATCATGTTGATGATGATTCCATTCCTATGTGATAATGATTATGATTATCCTCGTTCATGTGGTATTTATTCATTTACCTTATTCATCATCTTAATAGACTTTTAGCTCACCCCTTTCTTTTATGTATATCCTTTGGTGGCTACATGTACTATGGAGAATAAAATATTTTTAAGGATAAAGAAGTATATTCTAAATTAATTTTTATGTTTTATTATGCATAATTGTTGTATGTTCCTAATTTCTCCAAGATAAAAAAACATTGGATCTTGTATTTTTAACACTATTATGTTTCTTATCAATAAAATGATGTAATAGACATGTAAGAAAAACTAGGGTTGTTATATGTTCTTAGTAATAAGTATATTCAAAGTAAATTAATCCACAAAAGGCATAAGGGTACCATCTATCGTATTCATGAAAATCACGGGTGAAACCCAAGGGGAAGTATTGGTTCACAAAAAACCTTTGTTTTCTAGGACTGATAACAACCTCTTGAGTTCTTGATGATCATAGGAGCCATCCTGTATATAGGAATGGATAATGTTTATGCTCTTGGGAAAATATCTATAGTGAACTCTAGCTCTCTATTAGGATGCAGTCTAGAAAATATTCAAAAAAATATCTTAATCTCTCCATCAATGGAAAAAATATATCTTTTCACACTCCTCGATCATTCAAAAAAATTATAGTAATATGGACGGACACTCTTCCCATCCCATGATTCCTAGGTCATGTTTGACAATATTATACACCCCATTAACCGTGTAAATATTGTTACCACCATCTATGTATGAGAAAGAAACCATCTGTTGATATCAATCAATATGGATGTGATAAATAACCACATATTACTTCATGAGAATGATGTTGAATCCTATCACCTAGAGGAAAAAAAGGTTACATATGAAATGATACTTTAAATCTCGAGGGGAACATTGTGCATTGGTGTACACACTAGGATAATACTTACAAAGGATTATCAAGAGTCATCACATCAAAAAAGAACTGAATATTTAGCCCAAAAATTCCCCAAATATCCATGGAAATAAACAATTTTGAAGAGATTATATAAAAAAAAGAAGATACTAATGTCAAGGGTACAAAAATAATACCACATTCTATAGAAAGTTTGACACTTTAATCCTCATGTCTATGATGTACTACATGTAACTAGAATAATGAAAAGACCTGATGTAAAAATTAAGCTCCATTAATAGGTCATCTCACATGGTAGTTAATATAATATTTCTAGGATCCTCAAGATCATATACGTACTTGTATTGTATTACTGATGGTGATCCAACTTCTATCAGGTTTTGGAGCCTTTGATACAACTAAGGAAGTTAGAGTTGGTGTAGATCCTCTCCCACTAGGAATATGTGGGAATGTCTGAATGAATCTCTGAAGATGAAACACTCTACTATAGGCTAAACAATAAACCAGGTCCTTATCACACTGAGGATTCGAGTGACCTAGAATTTCATAATGGTTCAATACCATATTACTTCACACGTATAAGCTCTAACTATCATTGTCCCTGTGAGAACCATCAAATTGACTCTTCCTACCACTGAATGAACCACTTCTGTCTATTAATGAAAACCACTATTCTATGTACCTTAAACATAATTTAACTTACACTTGGATATAAGATAATGGTTTAAATGATTATAAATGATAGATAGTTGTAAGACCTTAACTTTTGATTGGATGGAATACCTCATCCCATCGTCAAAATGTGTCACCATGGATAGATCATCACCTGTAAAAGTTAGTAAAAAAATATGAATCTATATGAATGATGTATAATATTACATATTGGGAATAGTTACCTACAACTTGTGAATACATTACCTACCATGATCATCTCTCAATGTTTCTTGAATGAAGTAATCATAAAAGGTAGTTTGGAAGTCCCTCTAGACCTTTCCTAATGTCGATCTTGTTAATTTAGAGCATACCACCAATTCTTGGAAGATCCATCATGATTATAAATCACAAGAATAACCTTAATATTTGGAGGCATATTTATATAATTTAATATATGTAGAATGGACTCTATCTATATCTATATAGCATGCAGTCCACCAGCACTCGAGAATGTAGGTGGATGATGATGCTTGAACTATTGCATCAACTCTAACATAGTGGTGTAGATCACATGTCTCCATATATACACTTATGTAATCATAATATACCCTATTTAAATTTAGTTCCAATTCCCATTCTAGGTATAAGAGGTGTCACTATAGGAGTTTTTGTTATTAGAACTATAGGTGGGTCAGGTCCCACCACTTTAAGAGTATAATAGTCACGTCTACCCTAGCGCATGACCCAATGACATTGTGGAGGAATATATCTACAATTCCAAGAACACACCTCCCAAACCAAATATCAAAAAAAAAGATATTTACATATTATAACAAGATAGGCATAAGGTCCCACCACCAAAATCATAATAACAAAATTACCAAAATCTAAGGTCAGGGTATTAGAAATATTTCAAGTTCTAATAATAGGGGTTCCATTACATGGAGTGTAAATTTCAAGTTATAGAGGAAACCACCCTTTATGTTGTAATTAGAGACCATAATTAATAGAAACCAATTAATTTATGAGTCATAATTCAATAAATAATATATATATATATATATATATATAATTCTTTAGTTAGTTGAATTATCATTCCCAATTTATAATGATATAATCCTTATAATTTCCAACTATAATTAATATAACTGAAACTAGAACCATACACCAAGTTTTAGGATATAATAACTAAGTATATGATTAATTGATTATGTGTATCACAATTACAAATTTATAGAGGAAAAATTTTATAAATTTCAATTTGTATTCATTTAATCATTATTAAAGAACATTCCATCTCATATAACCATTTTTACATAGCTCAAACATGTGAAAATTGGTTAGTTTCGGTTTCCCCATCAAGATATGAGGGTGAAAATCATTTAGATTGATAAATAAACTTTATATAGCTACTTATTTCCACCATTTACCTGAATTAAATACTATTAAAAAATAATAGTAGACCAATCAAGGCACTTATAAAATTATTTAGGCAATGTATGAAGAAAAATACTAATTTAATTGCATATACATGACATATAAGTCCTCATGTTCCTATAATGATTCTTCAATAATGACTCCTTTCTATATAAGGAAAAGGATAAAAATCCATAATAAAAAAATTCATAAATCATGTGTGTCAACCAATGGCATAAATAAATGAAACTATAATAGGAAAAAACAAGAATAATGTTTCTAGTCCCTAGAAACATGGATTTTTCTTATAGGTGGGTTAACTAATCCTAGATAAAATCTCATTACCAAATTCAATCACTTCTTAATCTACTTCCTACCAACTAGAAATAGTATGGAAAAGAAAACAGACCTATGAAACCACCTTATGACACCCTAAGTAAAATTCATGGATGAGTAAGTGAACATGAGGGACACTTAGCCTCATGCATGCCTCCCCATATGACAGAGGCTTCTAGATAGAATTGAGGGCCCATGATTCTATAGTGGGCATACTATACTCCCTTTTATCAATATGGAGTGAAACAGTGAATAATATATAAATATTTGGAATTAGTATCATAGATATAATGAATGTTAAATTTTGTGATAATAAATACAAATGAAAATTTTAATATTATCATATACAAAAAAGATAATTTCATGTCTATACAAAAAAAATTGGGAGCATCAATACACCATTAAATGATTCAAAAAGTTTAGACAATTCCAAAAATATAAACTCCAATAGAATCTTAAGTGATATCTCATCCCTTTTCTCTTATACTCAAACCTAGTATAGTCATCAAGTTTCCATATCTAGGTTCTTATTTTTTCCCTACATCAATCCATGAAGTATATCTAGGTACCAAGCACTGAAAAAGGCCTTCTCAACATTTAATGTGATCTAGGACTAAAGAAAAATCAAGAACAATATAATTCAATTTGTCTTTTGATGACATTAAAGTCTATCAAAATTGGAAACCAATTATCACCGAAGGAATAATATTGTAAATGGTCAATGTGAAAGTGAATTATCAATACCCTTTACATTTCAAGTATGTAAATATGTATTATGATCCCATCCAATAAATATTTTACTGAACCCCAATTATCACCCATGAAATAATATAATAATTTTTCAAGGGTGATGTTACATGGTATTGACATTTACATTTAACTTAAAAATATTCCATTAATCATTTCATTAGTAAAAGGTGAAATAACACCCCTCAAAATGGTGTTTTAAATAAAAGTAATGAATAATAGTTGAAAATAATTTAATCTAACCCACCCTAAATGGGTGGTTAGGGTTGAGATAATTTGATTTCAACTGTGTAAAAAGATCCCAAATTTCTTCTAGAAAATTTTCTATTTAACAAATTGATGAGATGATAATTTTAAAAAAATGCATATAGATTACAAAATGTCCCACAATAATGCATGATATAGAAAACTATAATTTTAGGTAAAAGGGAAAGAACACATACCTTGTATTTTTATAATACTTATAATCAAAAATCAACACTTTTTTTGATTGAATGAGAGAAATTATAGGAACTAAAAAAACTCCCTAAAAAGTAGAGCATATGAACTAGCATGGAAATAACATCCATGATGATGAGGAAAAGTGATAAATTAAGCCAGATGATTGGGAGACTAACCAAGGGTGATCCAATAATGATTGAAGTTGTTCAATTCAAAGTCCAGATGAAGGATATCTCAAAAATCCTTAAGGAGAGGGATAGGGTATCTATCACATAGGTGACCTACTCTTTGTTTGAGGGAGGAGGAAAGGATAAATAAATTTAACTACTTGAGGGTTGAAATCATAAATTACCAATTTTTAAAGGGGAACATAGTTTTTCAATAGGGATTTCCAAATAATGTGCCTACCATACAGTTATAACTACATAAGCACCAAACCCTCCTAATGTTTATACACACAGTTAAAAAATGGGCACAAAACATGCATTTGGAACTGTCATAGGACCCAAACCCTATATGTTCTTCATGTAAAGTTATAAAAACCATGTGAATATTGTGTGAAATTCCTCTACAAATTACATCATCTTTTACATGGCCATGAAACTCCACTCACATAGTTAAAAAAACCATGATCCATCACTTTTAGGATGAAAAATAAAGCCATACAATTACTACTAACTATGTGCCTCACTCTTTATAAGAAAAACTAGATACCCAGGCCCCGAACCAGGACTGAACTCTCATGTAACCTCTATATCCCATGAAGAAATTCCATTTCTATAAAACCAAATGTCCAGAATGAAATTAAAAGGATACGTTCATTTTGAAGATACATGGATCTTATAATGAGACACTATTTTCCAACCCATAGGGATAGATAACACCCTTCTATCCTAATGATATATCATCTCTAGCACTGATTTAGTGGTAGTCCAAGATGGATAATTATAGTTCTCTTAATATAGGTGATTACATAAAATATTTGGATTTTTACTTCAAATAGGGCTATGGGGATTGGGCTACTATAATAACTTACTGATGATGACTTTTGTTTTTTATAAATAGGTTAATATATAATTTAAATCATCAATTACTTTTTTGAAAACATGTCAAGAATAATTATGTAAATTTACATCTATAAAAAATGAATTAATGTAGTGGTTTAGTAGGGAGAATGTAATGCCTTTGATTTAAGACTAAATGTACAGGTATTATGTTATGTTAAAAAAGAGAAAAGAAAATTGACATAAATTAAATGAAAATAGTGAGGGGGTATGGTTATTGAAAGATAACTCCTTTATTAAATATTAATGCTAAGGGGTTTTTTGAGCACTATTGATATGGATTCTAGAGTGTTATCTCCATGGGATATAACTGAACGATGTGAAATTTAGTCAAATATAACTAGGAATGGAATGTAATCTAACATAATAATTAATATTTTATGAATAATTTAAAGAGAAAAAGGTATGGAACTATAGAATATTTATATAAGGATTCAACTATCTTGACAGTGACCAAAGAAATTAGAGAAGTAACTTGAGATTATTTTTATGGCTCATCACTGGCTTGTAGTGAAGAATATAATATATTTTATGTATAATGTGGCTAATTGGGGAATATAACAATTAAGTTTCTCTATTTTTTAATTATCATTCACTCCCTAAGGATTGGGAAGTTTTATTTTATTTTTAATGATATAATAGATGGATCACTATATAGGGTGTCATGTACAACTAATATAAGTATCCCTTGATTGTGATTTAGAGGGTTATCATGTATACTCATTACATTGATATGTTATACATCTTATGACTGATGGATGTCAATAGTGATTGGATATTAGGATGGATCATAATAGCACTCACCCTTTTTCTAGAGATAGTGTTAGATGGAAATTTCTATACAACATTCCACCCAGTGATCTAAGAGGATACCAATGATGACATGTGCATGTATCTTCTACCTCTCACACACTACTTTACAATGAGATGAGTTAGATAATATGTGGATATAGTTAGGGAAAATTAATTCCTCTAGTATATCTGGTATGGTATATATAATGATGTGTAGTTTTTCCAGTATCCCCAAGATTAGAGTAAAATAGATTGTGTTAGTGGAGTTGGGTAATTCCTCTAGCTCCCCCAATATAAAACTATGTAAATGAAATTTATTCAGAGTAATGACTATATTCTTCATTCATAACTTTGTGGTTGAGGTTGATTATGATGTACATGATTCAATATCAAATCCTTACCCACTTTGATGGAATTGGGAGTATTTGATATAAATCCACAACCTTTAAGATAGGTATTTACTCTAGTATATCAATATTGAACTTTTTCCTCAATGTTTTGTATTTTCTATAGATTTTGGAAATTTCTATACTGCTAGATTACATATGGGTATTTCTTCCTATTAGATATTTTTATTTATTTTAACCCATTACAAATACATAGAGATTTTTATTTCATCACTTACATCTGAGATAGGTGGGTATTGAATTTCCTACAACATCTCATTATTAGTACATCAAGGGTGAATTATCAGCCCCTAACCCTATGATGTGGTATTTGATTGCTTTCTATTCTATGATACCTTATATAAGTAAGAATCAATATTTGGTTAAACATTTGGAAGTGATATATGAGTAGTATGATAATGTTGATTATATTTCTATCCATGAAATTAATAATGTTTTGGGGATTATATGTCTCTAATTTTTTTAATATTTTTTCCACATTGAAACTAGTTTTTTATTATATCTACGCCATTTCATGGGATGATCATACTGAGTAGAGTTATAAACACAACATGTGTGCATAATTTCAGGTTGTTTTCCTTGTCTCCATTAATATCTACTGAAACACAGTATGTATGATCGAGGATCTTGGATATGTTAGTAATTATGGACATCTAGTAGAGTGGTTATCAGTACAATGACCATCCATAAACCATGAATATTATTTATGTCACATTCTAGGATGTGTAACTTCTATTCATTTTTTTGAGATTTATATAATGATTAAACTCATCAGTTTAACTTCTACTCCAATGGTTTTTATTTTCCATTAGATCACTGTATAAGATCATCGATAGGGGGAGGGGTGAATCAGTGATAACTTTTATTTTATAAAAAAATATATTACCCCCAATATGGATTTTTTACTAACTTCATTCTAGAATACTAAAGCACAAAATTAAATTGGTTACACCCCCCATATCCATCTTCCATCCAACCCTGGTTCTAAACCCCCACCAATGAACTCTTATAAAATAGTATTTATACAACCCAAATATCGTTTTTTGTATCCACATATGTCACAACAGGTTATACCACCAGTTAAAAAGTATTTTTCACCAATTGCCTATAACTCCCAGCTTCAAATTTATTTTCATTTTTTTAGACCCACATCATGAAGTTCTTAACTTCTTAAAAAATCAAGTGGGATCCACTTTACCTATGTATAAACTTCATGATCTACATCAAACCTGTTATGTGTATATTGGTCACAAAACATCCCCCTGATCTTTAGTAGACTAGGATATGATCAATTTATGTTTTTACAAACTTCACTAAAAAAAGGTACCTCTATAAATGTATGTATGATTACATAATCTGGGTTAACTCTATCAAAAGACTCCATATAATTTTACTCTATCCAATTCTACTCAGTAAACTTCAATAAACTTTTCTATGTATAGTGTTACTCTATATTATTACTCCATAAGAAGAATCACTATCCAATAAAGTATGTATAGCCCTGTATACTTCCTACTTCTATTGATAATGAACTTCATCCGAAACATTCAAATTATTCTCCATCCAATGTAACTCTATTTTATGGGACTTTGATCAAAGTTCCTTCAACTAATATATTTTCTTTTTGTTTTCTCAAATTCAATTAGATTTATTGCAAAATCATCCCATCACAAAAAAATTAGACTATTATATTTTTTATACATGAAAATTTTTAAGTAAAATATTAATTTCACTCATTTATATATGTGATTGTGATATATATTTAGTGGGAAATAAAATTTAGTTTTCCTCTTAGTCAAATTCTAATTTCGAATATCTTACTTAATTGTAATTCATATGATACATTTCAACACTTCTAGAATAATCATGAAGCTTCTTTGAATTTTATAGCATCAACAACATTCTTTTATTTCCTTAAACTAGATGATAATTCCATTCAGAAAACTTATTTAACGTCAAAATTATATGAAGCATTGAATTACTAGATTATCCATCAATTTAATTATCAGAACATTACAAAATGTTTATAAAATTCCATAGAATTTCTCTAACTGGTTTAGGTTTGTTTGTTTCTCTTTGTAACACCCCAAAATTCTAAAATATAAAAATCATATTCAATTTCATACATGACACAGAACACCGAGCATAGAATGGAATACAATATGATGATACATTATGATATATTTATATTTAGATAAATTTTATCTCTCTAATAGTGAATATTAAATGAAAAAAAGTTTATCCAACTCTATAGAGAACACTGAGTTTAGCTTGTGTTACAAGAAATAAAAGGTTTAGATTTATCTACATGAAAAACAATTTATCTTGAGTTACATAAAAAACAAATTTTATCTTAATCTATAAGAACACTATGTTTATCATGCATTAAACTCAACAAAAATTTTATCTTTATATACACAGAACACCGAGTTTATTATGTGTTACATGAAACACTAATTTTAAACTATATATGAAATATTATTAAACTATTATTATCTCATATTTATAACTATACACTACAGCCAAATGAGAGTCAGAAAATTCACAAAGGAATAAATACATGTATATGGGTATTATTTTCCCCTAAAAAGAAAAATAAGGAGAAAGTGGTCAAGACTCATCGATATCATAAACCTATAAGAGACAATTGGTTTCATTACCATCATATGGTCACACAAAGGAAACATTTTCAAATAATAGCCTATGAAAGATCCCAAAAATTAACTTTAAAAATTCCTTATGCTATTGAGAAGGAACCTTAGACAGAAATTGACTATGCAATGGCAGCCAGATAAGCTCCCCACGTCATGATGTTTTTCAACCAATAGGTGCCTAAAAATCTATCCAAAAATCATTCAAAAATAGGAGGATAATGTCCAAAAGATATAGGCATCTTGCGCTCATAAAACTCAAATTATGGATCACCAATGGGGAAAATTATTGTCATTGATAATGTTCAAGGGAACTCATGATATCCTGATCCTTTTTTTAAATGAGAAAATGAAATAAATGTGAAAAGCAGGAGAGAGTCTCTCCAAGTTATAAACATCATGCAACATGCCCCTATTAATCCCCATGTCACCATGAGACCCCCAAAAAATGTATTCCTCATCTCATGAAATCCCACCATTATCTCATATTTATCATGAAAAGATCCTTAGGTATCCCTAGGCGACCTCACACCCCCCTTTGGCTCCCTAGGTAAAAACATATGGGATTCTCCGTGAAATTGTCACGCATCTCCATAGAACATTTATTGGTCATGCAACACATTACCAAGAGGTAGAGTATTTGTCTTCGACATCACTCAGGGAAAATATCTTGACTCATAAACATTGTAAAATAAATAAAGGAAATAAAAATGAGAGGATTCGAGAGACTCTCCATGTGTGTCAGCTAGCTCTTGCGATGACACTAGGGAAAGTTATATGGATCATGTGACTCCCTATAGACAAGCCAACTGAGGCCATACGATGGGTTCTTGGACCAACCATCTAGGTTTTAATATATCCTCTAGATAGGTCATCCTTGATCATATTACATCCTTCAGATATGAATTCTATATTATGTAAAGTCCTTCAAAAAATTCAACTAGATCATAAAATTTTCTCAAGGGCATGTCTGGTAGATACTCTCTAATATTTCAAGTAGAAAATTAGTGCATGTTGAGTGGGAAATTGTTGTGGTTATAAAAACACATAGTTTTTCCACATATTTTCATTAATATTTAGGTTTTAATTAAATAATTTTACACTTTTTACCAAATACTCACAATTTTTTATTTTTATAATTAAATTTATTAATTAATCAAATTTTATAACAAATATTGTATTTTTAGTCTTTAAAATAATTAATTTAGCCTTAATAATTTTTTCCAATTTAATATCTTTATTAATTAGTTTTGTTGTTTTAAATGTTCTTGACTTTTAAATAATATGACATGTTTATTATTTAATCATTCAATCTATTTTATTTTCATTCAATCAATTTAGTATTTAATTTAAACTTTCTATATTTTATTATTGAATAATTAAAATAAATTAACTTTTTTAATAATTTAAATGTAATTGATTTGATTGTATCCTCTAAATTTTATTTAAATGTTCTTGTAATAACTAATAACATAATTATTTGGATTTATATTTTAGTCAGTTTTTAGTATATGTTATGTTATTAAGTTTTATCTTAATAAAATAATGTTTTATTCATTTTAGTATTTATCTGGTTAATTAAGTAATTAATTTATAATTTTAAATCTTAAATTTCCTTAATGTTTAAATTTATTATGTTGTTAAAAATTTTAGTCATTTTTTTACTCTGTTGGTTTCACCGACACAGTTTTTGCTCTTTCAGTCTCACCAAAACATTTTTTTACACTGTGAGTGAGACCGATAGTTTTTCTTTCATTCCGCATCGATCTCACAGACAACACACCCTCCTCCTGATTTATAATTAGTCTCATCGTCCCCTTTCACACACTCATCGACATCAATACTCACCCCTACCTTATCCTTGCTACCGACTCCAACTGTCGGTGTCGGTCTCCCTAACGCCACCCACCCCCCCGGTGCTACCTTCTTCCCTGTTCACCTAGCGAAGCATTAACAAGCCATTGTCACACTAACACTATTATTTTATACGATGAAATGCTATATGCTCCTCATCAATTTTCCACTCTGTTCCTCACAACCATCTTCATCATCTATCTCAATTCCCGAACAATAGTACTCGAATAATATTTGACAGTTAAACATAAAAAAGATAAGAAATGTTAATCAAAATCATTCATTACAGCTGAAAAATCACCAAATCTGAATCCAAATCACCGGAGATTGAAGCTGTTGGAGTTGGTTCCAATTTTCTTGGACTCATTGGACACCAATGCATGGTGTTTGATTTACATATAAATAACCCTAGCTGCACTGAATTCTGAATCATATTTTCACACCCATGGAACAAGTTGCTGGTCCCAAGCCACCTCGATTGGAGGAGGAGACAAGAAGATGTGTAGTCGCGACTCGATAAGGCCACTATTACTAGTTGTAGAAGCATGGTTCTGAGTTGGTCGTTTCACCGTTGTGCATCATTGGTGCTGAAAAGATTGAGTCAACATGGGCCCATGATATATCTCTTCCTCTACATGGAAGCAAAAAAATCTATCTTGATCATTCAACTAATGCCATACCACCAATGAGGCACCCAACACAAACTACCTCACCGCTATTTCATTATCATGAATTTTTCCTTACGTCAAAGTAAGTGATCAAATGGAACACAATGATAATGATCTCATGTAAGGAGACCAGTACACATGTTCATAGATAAGAAGAACCAATGAAACCCGAAACATGTAGTGTTTATATTGGCGGGCCTATCCCTATGATCTCACTACTAGAAGTCACCAAGACAGAACATCATGAGAATAAATCTCAACACTTATGATCCCCTAACACTTGATAGTCAGACATCATATGTGTCTTTTCAGTATAATTTATCTAGACCATATGACATATATATTGATGATTGTTATCATAGTATCTTGAGGTTCCCACTATAGTTTGGAACTACTATAACCTTTTGATACACCACCTAATCTAAATACATGACCATGTAAATAGTGGATGTAGAAGTATCAACACTATTATGGTAAGAATTAATAATACACAGGTATATATCAATATGCATACATGTAATAGTAATCAAAAGTACTATTCAAGTTATGTCTAGGGAACCCACTATAACAACACCGATTCTATACGATTTAATAGTAAGGGAATGATACCATCGTTTATGCATACACATGGCCTACTATCTTCACGATAAGATGAGATTCATCCTCCATTACAACCATTTTAGAATGGTTATAGAAATGTCCATACTGAATAAATATGAAATATTTGACATAATAATGAGAGTGGAATTATATATATATATATGTCATTTACTTTCTTCCACTCAATATGATAAGAAAACAAAAACAAATTTCATGTTTATTGGGACATATTTATCATCCATGTCCATGTTTCTTAATTGTTTTTTGAAATTGAATATTTTCAATATTTTATGTAAGTAATATTTAACTAAAACATCATTTTAAATATTTTAATGATTTATTCTTCTAAATCATTCTTATTCATGACAATGTTTTCAAAATGGGTTTTATTGATTTATTTATAAGGACATGATGATTTTAAAATATTAATTTTCAAATTTATCTTAAGTGTTTCAAAGTGGTATGGTACACTATGATTCAAAAAATATATTTTTTAAATATGTTTTCTTTTATAGTTGTGCGTATTTTAAATTATTTCAATGTAAAAGGGGAATTTATTTCAAGAAATATTTAATGATTTTGTAAGATTATTTTCATTAATGTCAGCATCCTTTATTGGATTTTCTTCTTCATTGAAGTTATTTTATTATGATATAATCTACTATATTATATTGTAGGGTTTATTATATGTTTTACTATAGATATGATATTCTTATACCATTAATGGTTTATGGTAAATGTATTAATATTTTATATTCTAGTTTTAATATGAATGTTTATGTTGGTCATGATTTCCCCTTTCATATAAAGAATGAATCTGATATAGTAAGTGATGGGTGGGGACCACTTTTTCCACTCAATGCATATGTAGGTCTAATGAGACAAACTATTTTGGGTTTATACCCATTTATGCATGGTCATGGCATGAGGCCTTAACGATGTGGTTATGACATTAATCATTATGCATTCCCTAATCATATAATTAGTTATTAATATTACATGTGATTATTCGACTAGTAGAATATCTATGTGAATGTTTAAAAGGAATTAGTTGATTTATTCTTGCCATATTATGCTGAATATTATGTTTAAAAGTCTTGTGTTTTAGTTTTATACCTTAATTTAGAAGTTTGTGAATATTTATTATAGCTTCTGCTATATTGATTACCCTTACTGAGCATCTGATCTCACCACTTTATTGTGTTTTACATTTCCATGATGCCAATATGTGTATTATGAATGATGTATAGGGTTAATCTAGGAGAAAAATGGCACTATAAAAGGATTATATACATTTAATATTATTTATTTAATTGTAATGTAATTTTCATTTATGTAATATATTATACAAAACTACTAAACTAATCGGTCATTCAAGATTTGATTCATTCCAATCATGCCAATGTATTAAAATAATGCACTGTATCTAAACTTCTAGGTTTGGGGCATTACATAGACATTGTGTAAAAAAATAATATTAAAAACCATAGTAAAAATGTTATTTAATGATTAACATTTTTTCAAGGATGTTCATCATACTTTTTTTAAAAATTATTGAAATTATATTAATGTTTTCCAGAAACGGAGAACCCACATGGAGGGTGAAAACCTGTCACATTCAGAAAGGAGGTGGGGTTGAACCCATGAATGAATGATAGAATGAGTTTCATGTATACATCTAGCCTATGTGACATCTTAATTAATATCTCATTTTTTGTCAAAAAATTTCTTGGATAAATATTATTGATGAACTAATTGTGTTACTTTTGAGATTTTGAGATTAATATATTGACCATATTGGTTTTGTAAGATATTTAGAGACAGACAGAAATAATTTTCACTCTTTAATGGATCTTATGATATATTAAAATTAAATTATAGTGATTCAGGGAAAAATCATTTCTGTGTATTCATTTCTCATATTAAAGACATAAATTTAGAATTGATTGAATCATAACCAAAGGATGGTTTTTTTATGAAATAGAGAAATATTAAGTCATTATATTTCTTTATAATAATAGATAGTGAAATACTTCCTCAACTTATTAAAAAGACCGTGAAATAAAATTCTATCATATTACCATCATTTTTTGATGATATCAAAGACCTTTTCTATAAAGACCTAAGATTTTTTCAATAGTGTATGTGATACAAAACACCAAGACAAAACAAACAATGATTACTTAAATATGTAATGTTTTTACATTTCCATTAAATTTTTCGATATGTGGAGGATTAAATATTTTTTTAAAGATATAAATTTCATATATAGTGATAAATATTTAGTTAATAATCATTCAATTTTTGGGTAATGTATTATTATTCTTCAAAAACTGTTTTCATCAAAAAAAATATTTTTTATTATAATTTTTTTATTAAATTTATTTAATGTACTTAAAAAATAACTCAATTTTTATTATAATAATATCAAAGTTAAATTATGATGAAAATTTGGTATTTTTTTGGAAAATGTATATTTTCGTATGAATTGTGAAAAATACAATGTTTTGTAAAATTTTCACTTGTTTGGATAGATTAATTAATTTAAAAGTAAAATAATAATTTAAATTATATTATAACATAAAATATGTAGTATTTAGTTATATTGTATTCAAATAATTACATTAAAATCATATTTATACCA
Source organism: Viscum album (assembly GCA_963277665.1). NCBI lineage: Eukaryota > Viridiplantae > Streptophyta > Magnoliopsida > Santalales > Viscaceae > Viscum > Viscum album. Next base: position 1,436,757,473 of record OY728143.1, read on the forward strand.
GGTTATAGTATAATTTTATTTTTAAAATTAAAAACATATTTTTTGAAAATTATTTTAAAATGCATAATGTTTCCTCATATTAATTAATTAAAATAACCATTAATTTTAAATCATATTAATGAATATTTTAGATTATATATCTATGTTTAGGAATTTAAATCCATATAATTAAGATCAAAGGTCATAGAGTTAAAGTAGAATATCTTTTTCCATAAGAAAATGTTTTTTCGAAAAAAAAAATTCCATCATGATTTGGATTTTATATTAAATTAAATTATTCCATATATCTGAATTGATTTTGATAAAAAGGATTCTATATTTTTAATCATATTTATTAATATTAGTTAATAAAGGAAACCTAATTTTTTAAATATATGAATAGTAACCGTTGAAAATATTAATTACCACAAAAAAGGAAAATATGTTAATTAAGTGTAATAATAATTTAACAAATACAAGAAAAAGGTAACCATAATATCATTAATATTTATATTTCATTTTAATAAAAAAAATATTATAATATTTAATCCTTATTTTTTTACTTTATAAAGGATTATATAACGAGTTTGATAAAAATTATATTTTGGTACAATAAAACATAAATTTTATTTTTATGTGATATAAAATTTCAATATAGAAATTCTTATTGATGAATTAATGGATTTTTTTGAAGTAAATAATTTATTAATAAATTATTATTATTAAATAATTTTTATTAAATATAAATGGTCTTATAATATTTAAGAAGTAAAATGTTATTTTTATAAGGGTTCTAAAACTGTTATTGTAAAAAACCCAAGCATTTCACAATAAATGTCTATTTTATTTTAAAAGAGAAAATTATAATATTTATAAAATTAATTAGATTAAATTAATATTACTTATGGAATAATAATTTCAAAATTATCCAATGGTAAATTTTTCATAATATTAGGAGATAGTCAGATTTTTGAGTAAAATTTAAATACAGTATAAATATACAACGAACATTATGACATCATAATGAACCCAAAGTGATTTAATAAATAAAATAAAGGGTATCCATGAACAAATATATTTTCTAAATTTAAAATAATGTGATTTTATGTTTATTTTATTCATTTTATAAATCCTTTATGACTCCTCCAAAACCATTAATATATTTTATGGTATGAAAACAATTCTTTAAGAGTATGATTCACTCCCACATAAGAAAGAGCATTATTTTATTATTTTTTGAACTTGGAATTATAAAATAATTAAAACCAATCCCATTTGGAAGAAACCATGGGGAAGAACCATGGGAAGGTAGGTAGTTTTGTTTATTTTATTATATAGAGTCCAAAACCTAAGTTTGAGAAATAATAAAGAATTTAGCACTCATTTCCATAATTAACCCACCCAAAATACCATTTCTAATCACTCAAAATAATTTGACCAAATTATTACTCTACCCTATACAATATAGAGTCCTCCCAAGGTTCCCCAAGCTCTCAAGAATCCCCTACCAAGCATTTGGACTCAGACTCTCAAGGTAAGGGATCTTCACATTCTCCCATTGATTCAAGTTTCTTTATTATATTATTCATTCCACTTCCAATTAATAAAGACTGGATATGTTTTATAGGTAATAATTACTATAAATTTTTTCCCAAATGAAGAGAGACCCATTTATCTCTAATAAAACAATTTTATTATTTTTTATGTGACACCGTTATGCTACTAAAATGCCACTGCAATTTTTCATTCCAAACACCTGTGTAGTGAATACCCGTACCCATTTCCGGTCAAGGGTACTCACCATTATGAACATATTCTTATTTATATGGTAATTAAATGTATGTATTCCAAACTCCAGGCTCATAGAATAAATTTTATGATAAATTATTCCATGTTTTATGATCTACATGGCACCCTTAGACATGAAAATGAAATGAAAGTGATGTGTGTTCCTAAAATTATATAGCACTACAATGCATTGGGTAGTGTTTTAGTCTCATGATATATCCTAAAAAGTATTATTGAGTGAACCTGATCCATCATGGGATATTTTACATCCTGATTTCATGGCAGTTAGTATTGAACCTTGATTATGATGTAGTGATTTAATTTGTTTCCACATTTACAATGTTGCCTTTACAACTATCATAATATATCATGTATCGTTGTTCTTGATTATGATTATAAATACTTTTATGAACCATTAATATTCCTATTGTCTAAAATTTATTATTTTTCTTCATGTTGTGCCATGTTTACTTTCTTTATGGGAGCTATAGCTCATGCATTTCTTATGAATGTTCCCAGGTTATCCCATGATGTTTTAAGTATGATAAAATAATATGATCATGCTAAAGAGGTTTTCAAAAATGTTGATGTATTACTTGTTTTATATTTTTTATGTAATGCACCTAATTACCAAATACACTAGGATTATCTATCTTCTAGGTTTTATTAACTTTAATCTTATGTAATAAATCATGTATTAATGTGAAATAAATAGTAGGGTTGTTATATTTTCACAACTATTATATTTTGTAGTTTTGGGGCCCTAAAATTTCTATTTATCATTAACCATTTTTTGATAAATGACCTCATTCACTCCCTAAGAATATTTATTCATTTTTTCCATGTCTATATATTCACTTTCTACTAATGTTATCATACTTAGTAACCTAGTTATGTGTTTTCCCTTATGAACTTTGTACATACCATTCTCACTTATTAAGATGATGTTTTTCCAAACCTTATGATGATGTGAGTTTTTGATAGTGGTTCTCCCAAATGTAAAACCCTTGATTATAATGATAACTTTCATATCCGAAGGATGAAATTTATTTAATTTGGATATATTTTAACACCATGAAATTTTAAAATATGAACATGATATTTAATATCATATCTAACATGAAACACCAAATGTGGAAGGGAATATAACATCCTAATACTTTATTATATACTTATATTTATATTAATTAAATCTCTCAAATAGTTTATATTATACGCAACAAAATATTTTGCTTACTATACAGGGAACACTCAGTTTAGCTTGTATTACTCAGAATGTTTAGATTTCTCTACACAGAACACCATGTTTAAATTGATTTACACACAAAAATGTTTCTCTTACTCTACATAGAACAATAATTTTATCTTTTGTTATAGACAACAAAAATTTTATCTTACATTACACAGAACACCATGTTTATCTTGCATTATACACAACATCAATTTTAAACCAAATATGAAATATTATTTAGAAAATATTATTTAATAGTCTTAAAATATCCATTAAATTATTGGGTATGAATAGGATTAATGAAATTATTAAAATATATGGTTGAATTAATTGGTTAAAAATTAATTATAAATTAATATAAAAACCAATTGAATATAAATGAAATGTTTTTATTAAAAAATATTTTTATGCACTAAAGTTGTTTTATCTTTATAAAATAAATAAATTAATATTAGGGGATGAATTTACTGAAATTTATATATTATATATCAATTAAAATTATTTTACATTCATCTAATAGAATTGATAAGAATAATTTAAGAATAGATCCAATTTTATGCCCAACAATATGTATTTTTCTAAAGGTAGTTTTACTGCATTTTAATGATATAATTTTTTAAACTAAAGTTTGAAACTTTTATAAATTTTATTTGAATAAATAAAATTAATTTTTGAATGTGTAATGTCAAAATTATCTAGGTTATTTTGTGGTATTTTTCTTTGATGTTTGATATCTTGATGAATGGTGAAAAATAGTAGATTTAAATTGAAAATTCAATTTTTATATAATCAATTTATAATTTTAAATTCTATTTTGAATTGTATTAAAGTTTAATTATTTAAATTATAAATCTATTAATACAATTTAGGTAATTATAATAATTGTTATATTTAACGCTTATATAAAAACGTAGTGATATTTTGAATATTTTCACATTAAAACCCTGGTTCCTCGTCACTTTTGTGGAAGTAATTTTAAATTACATTTTACCTATTATATGAATTTATTTTGAAAAAATGGGATCTAAATGTTTAATAAAAAATATTTATATTGTATGATTAGTTATACTTAAGTTTTTTATCCTAATGACTCGTCAATATAGTTAAAATTAATTACAGTGATCTATGTAAAAAACAAGATTAATTAGTGGTTAACATTAGAGTATAAGGTTTAAAAATGACACTAAAAATGTAAAATAAAAATTGTATTTCCATAATTATAACTTAACCATTCATGTATTGATTTTGTTGTGCTGTGTAATCCTCTTGTTAATTAAAAACATGTTCACACCAAACAACTTTTAGAAAATGTCAGGTTTGTCCTATATCCCTTCTTCACACCACTAAAACAACTTTGGTCCAGCCAATAAAAAACCAAATAACTCTAAAACATCCCTAAAATCACTATATACTCCTTATTTTTTCTATTAATAAATCCTTATAAGGTTTTAGTGAAAGCCTATGATGGATACCCGAAGAATAGGTAATGATCTTCTAAAAAATATTTCATTTTAATTCATTCTCCACCTCATCCAATTATTATTATATAATTATTATATAATATCCCCAACATCGCTAATATACATATTTTTTTATTTTAAGGTTTCAATATAAAAATTCATACACTTCCATCAAATGGGTCATGAAACCATTGTTCGTTTGAACAACAGACTATAGCCTCATGAATTGATGTGGTTTTGTTTCCATTACCACCATTCATGGTTGAGAATAATTATCGAAATACTATTTATATATAATATATATGATATTTATGATATTTATGATGTATTTATTTTTATTTAAATATTTTATAACAGATACATTCATGCATTCCATTTTTTGGGAATATGATAATGTCGTGCGTGTGTACGAAGAACTACCATCTCGTGAAGCGGTGTGTTTGGTTCACAGTTCACGTGGAATTTATTTAGCATGTTTTCAATAAAATTAGGAGTTATATTTACATAATAATGATACAATAATGTTAATATATATATATATATATAATTTATTATCTTTCATTAAATTTGAAATGAAAATGAAAATAGTGTTCATTCATACGTACCACCTACTGTCTCTATGAACGGTGTATTTCATTTCATATCACCAAAATTTATGTATTAATATTAATAAATATATAAAAAGTATATATTAATTTTAAAACTTGATTTAATTTCTTGATATGAAAAATCAATATCAACATATAATGAACAAAAAATATAAAGTCAAAATATACTAAAAAAACAAGGAATTTAACACCTGAAACAGTTAAAATAATGAAATATTACTAAAAAATGGATGATAAGTTTTTATAAAAGGATAATATATGATATCATATATATTAATATGGTTCTTTAATAAATTATTAACATTTTTAAAACCACTATAAATAATATTAAATAAATTGCGACAAAAAGGAAAGTGTGAGGTAAGGGATTCCATCTCAATGTAATTTCATCAAGGCATTTGGAAATGTTATGGGCCTAGTTTATTTTATATGATTTATATAATTCACCTTGGACAATTAATATCATTAATACTAAATCTTTTATGATATATTTATTTTCAATTTGAATTATTTCATCGAATTGGATTTGAACTTTAAGTAGCAAGGCGGTAAAAAAATTTCATAACTCATCTTCTTTTCATTGGGTTATATGAATTCCTAATTATAATCAAATTTATGATCATTTTAAGGGTTTATGTCGTAATCTAATTCTAATTGACATTTTTTATTCATGGATTTTAGTTTATTGAAATTACATGAAAATTTCATAATAAATCCTTACATTTTTTATCCTCTAGTTATTCATGATCTTTTTCAAATGATAACAAATTTTTTCTACTCCTTAGTACAAAATATTATTGATAAAATGTTTTAACAAAATCCATATATCTTTTATCTTCAATGAAAAATATGTATTATTACAAAACCATGTTTTCTAAAAACATTTCATAAATATTTTATTTTTTCCTTCATAAAATTATTTATTAAAGGACATTTTTACCCATCATTCCTTTTACCAAATATTTTCGAAGGAATATTTTTGTCACTTTCCAAAGACAGAACTTTTCTAAACTTTTTAAAATGAAAATGGAATATTATATTAAAATTGTATGAAATTGACCATAATCATTTATTTTAAGCTTAATTTTCAATTTTAGGAATATTTTTTGAAAACAATATTTCTAAATGTGATTTTTAAAGAAAATTATTTTTAAAAGGATTTTCAAAATGAAATAGATATTTTCCTCTAGATTGTTTTTAAAGATCATATTATCATATTTAAATTTATTAGTGGAAATAACCCTTATTATCAATCTAATGGGTAAACATCATGTTTATACCATCCTTATTCTTACTCTATGTGGATTATGATTATTTTGACCAATGATAGTATTGAAATTCACTTCCTAAAATCATTTTTATAGTCATTATCATCCACTTGAGTTATTTTCTTTTGAGTGACCATTGAACAACAGATTTCCCCTAAATATCCACATTATTTTTAATGGATAGAATTATATCCTAAAATGTATACAATATATATATATATATAGTTGTTATGTTAAAAATTATTTTACCAATTGGGGAAATATTTATAAATCCATATCTTTTAATAAATAAAAATATTTTATGATTAGGCATATTATTCATTAATTAAATCGATTTTTTTATATATCAGGAATGATTTTAAATTGAATAAATGAGTGTGGCCTCGTTAATAATATCCCCTAAATGCATAATTAGTCTCATGAGAGGAATAATATATCCATATAATTTGTGTTTTACCCAGATGCTTTAAATTTTCTTGAGAATAGATCTTGTCAGTAATGGTATCATGTTCCTTAGAAACATGATATCTAATAATTATGAACTACCTATATTTAAAATTTAATTATTATTATCCATGAGATTTTAAATATGAAAAAAAATATATGGATTGATTTTATTATAAGCTTGTTGAATAAATTGAATGTGTGTTCGGTTACTTACCTTATAATACTGACTTTTTCCTTACAAATTTATACAGTAATGTTATTTAAATAGTATGTGCTCTATGTTATATACCTTTCCATTTAGATTATGCCTTATCTAGATATTTAAATAGAATTTGTGATTAATTATTTACCTTTAAATTTTGATTATTCTTATTTATTTATGAGATATTCCACTATACTTAACCCTTACTGATAATTTGAGATGAAAATTATTTTGATTCCTTGTTTCTAGGTTTCCAAGAAGTTTACTATGACTGATATGTATGGACATTCTATATGGAATAATGTTATTTTTAAGAAAAAATCATGTTGTAAATTTTATATTCAATTTTAATAAAAGACCCATATTTTCATCTAGTTTAAAAAGAATACCAAACTATTTTTTTATTTGGGATGAAATTTCTATGTTTCTCATACAAATGTAATGGTATATGGAACCAGATCTAGGATACCAGGGTCAGGGTCATTGCACTCTTCATTATAACTTTTATGTCCATTGATACGCCTTCAATTTTCTTCATATGATTAACTAAGATATATTCATCCTCTCCTATACCTCTATTCGATTTCCTTTAATTATGGAATATCAATCTGGTGTGACCAGTAATATATCTAATGATATATAAATTTTATTTATGGAATTCCTTATGAGAATTTCATCTAATATAATTCCTTAAAAATAGTTCACCCATAGAAATATATTATGAAATGTTTGTCTGATGAATTTTCTCACAAGAAGTTTATCCTAAGGATTTATTTAACAATAAATTTCATAAATTTTCATCCTTATACTTTATATATATTTCAAAATTAAATTTTTATCACTTGAACTTTGTAAAAACTATCTATACAAAAACAATAATCTTACTTATTCATTTCTCTTGAACCAAAGTAGATGGCTGAATATGTCATTAAAGTTTCTAAAGGCATCAGTTCCATTCAACCTATCCATCTCAAAACATTTTCTTTAACATTTTACTTCTCTCCATTTTAATATATTTTTTATAAAATTAGATCTTTACATGATCTGAAAAAAATAATTCTTGTTATTCTATTTATTGTTATTTTTTATAGTGAGAAGATATGATATATTTTTGAAAAATACTATATTGAAACTTACACATATATTTTTGGAAAATATCATCATATATATATCCCCTTATACAAAATCAATAACTTTATTTATAAATAATAATTTTTTTGTTGGTTTTGTATAGTTTCTAACATCTGGTAACATGTTTTCCTAAAATATTTATACATCAACCCAACTCTTACACTTTTTAAAAACTCAAAAATGTTTGTACAATGGTCTTATGAAATATTCTTTACAAAGGTTTGTCTGGTCATGTTCGTTCGGAATCTGAGTGGAAATTATCTTTGTATAAACATGTAAAAACATAACAACACATTATTCCCACAAATGTTTGTCCAATTTATTCAGCCCTAAATTAAAAAAATTATCATCTTGTTACTTCAGGGTATATTTGTCTAAAGACTTTGTACCATATTTTTTTACAAATATCCACCTAATGAAATTTCAATGAGAGATCTTCATCCAATGGTTTTTGTACATAAACTAAAATTATTTTTTTCCACACGATCATTTACATTTCTCAATATTTACAAATGTGTAAAAACTAATTTTGGATCATGAAAATATTCAGGATGATTAGAACTTTGTGGAAAAATATGGCATCATCTATATTTTTAGGTAACATTCATATATTCCTCTATATGGAAATTTTCTATAATTTATTTTTTTAGAAATCTTCCTTTCTCAAAATAAAATGACCACTAAAAAACATTACAAACTTTCCTAAAAAACATTTATAACCAAAACATATTTTAATATAGATAATATATGCGACAAAATGATACTTGGGGAAAAAAATTCCATATTTTGGTTTTTTTCAATAACAACATAAAATTGAGACATATTTATCATAAATATTTTTATTCAATACTTTCTTCTTTATTTATGTTATTATTATATTTCTCCCATACTTTTCTTCTTTCCATTATTGATAGTCAAATTAAAAAGGTCCATTTTAAGTCATATTTATTTATCTTAGGATCTTAGAGACATTATTCACATGAATAATAGTATCATATGAGTTTCATAAAAGGGAATTTAAATAAAAAAACTCCAAGTCTATGTGGGGGAACCCCATATAGAAAATAAGAGTGAATAATGAAGGTGTATAATATTGTTTATAACACAAATTTTATTTAATTTATTTCTCATGTTTCTTCCAACATATTATATATAGGGTAGTCTGAGTAATTTTTTATGATAAATCCTCCACATTTTCAACAAACATAAAAAAATCTAGTGAATAAAAAAATTTCTCAACATCTCAACTTTCTTAACATTATCACATCATGCATAAGTGCATTCTAATCATTCCTCAACATCAAATTTACTCACCCAAAAGGGTATCAACCATTTAACATAATTATTGGAAAATATCAATGATGAAAATGTTTTCATTAAATAAAAACTATTATAATTGTAACACCCCAGGTAAATAAAGAATATAAAATTTTCATATTTATCCATATTTGTGAATAAAATATTAATATGACTTTAAAGGGGACGCTATGCTCGATGGCGTACCCAACAGGCAACAAAGAGTTTCTTGGGAATCTTACGTTTCACTCTAATAATAAAATAATATTATTTTAAATGGTAGTTAACATGTAGTCGTTGTATTGGCGGGAATGGATATAAATAACTAAAACATGATTATATATGTTTTTAAATGTTTTTACATTTATCCAATAAAATATAAAGGCTTAAAATACGGAAAGAACTCAATTTTAGGCGTATATGCCCTAGTTTTCACTAAAGGTTCACTTATCGCCTTTTGATGGCGAACCATCATTAAATATAGTTTTGTTCACTCTTATAAATTCTATTGGTCCAAATAAAACTCTTCTTTAGAATCGGGACATCAAAATTTACTTTGTGTAAAGTTTTGGTATCTTTCCGATAAAGTTCATTCTTTAATGAATAGTGTAAAATGTTGTATTTTAATTCAAAACCTATTTTTGATCTAATTTATTTATATGATTAGATTATCTTTTAAATTGGTTTTAAAGTGAAATTAGAATATATTTTTACCATTAAATCCAATAGTGGTCGTTGGAATTAATTTCACTTTGAAATCATACTTAAACTAGTGTCAATCTTTTGATACTTATTGTTTCATAAAAACACGCTATTTACTCTGACAGTGGAAATTAATTATTAAATTAATTAATGTGACTTATATGTTTTGAATTTTTTAAAATAGACTTCATTTTTGAATTTGGAATATCAAATATATCTTAGGGTGAATTTTTGGGATTTTTCTGAAAAACTTCAATTTTTGATGAATAGTGAAACCACTAAGTGGTACTTATAAAACCTGATTTTTCGTTTAAATGAAATTTTACCACTTCTGTGTTTTGAATTTCAAAAACCTGACAAACATGGTTTTCATTAGTAAGTAAAATGTGGTTCAATGAGATTAAAATAATTTTTTGGTGAATAGTAAGTTTTAAGTTCTTAATCACGATTAGAGGTAATTAGTGTAGTTTAAGGTAAAAATAATGTTTTAATAATATGAAATGAACTTTACACATGTCCTAACCTCATTGGATGTGTCATGGCCTACCAAGAAAACCCATGGGTAAACTTGGGAACCCTATGAAGCCACTTTGGTTGGAAAATGACATTAATATCTTTTTATTTAAAGTAAAAGTAAAAATTATACAAACATGAAATGTTTTACTAAAACATTTTTTACATGGGGTTATACAAATCAGATTTTTGACTATAAATATTCATTGGAAATATAAAACTATTTACTACATCATAGTAGTTTTTTATAATTTTTAGACATTAAATAAATTAAATTATTTATGACATCATGATGATGCAGCAATGACCTCATTATTTAATGATTTAAATAAAATGGAAAGATAATGTAATATCTAAGACCTAAACTTGTCCAAAACCTATTGTATGAGTGGATTTCGAACCCTTATCACCTTATCCTCGAATTATATCAATGTGGGACCTCTTAAATCCGAATAGAATTTTAAAATAAGGTGACTTTCCTTTACTTTCCAAGAGTGCCCCTCCTCTTCTCTTATAAAAGGCCCCCACATCTACCTTCTTACCCACACTCCCAAAGCCTTTGGCTCGGACAAACACTTACCATTTTGTCTCTCCACTTACCTCTCTTACTCCTTGAAGCCTCACTTTGGGTAGAAGTCTTCCCAAGGAAGCCTTTGAGCTCAAACCAAAGGGTGTTACCCGATTTTAAGGTAATGTCTTCACTTGAGTCCTTTTGTTTTATTTTGCTTCTACAAACCCCTAAAATCTTTTTATTAATTTATTTTGTAAAAAATACAGTATCTTAAATATACTAGGATGTTGTTATAATAAGGATTCGAGCTACAATTATACACACCTACATCTAATGGTTAAAGAACATACTGTTTCCGTGGATGGCGAATTTCTGCCTCCCGAAACGATGATTGTTCAACATTCTTCTAACACCTTAAAAGGTGGACATTAAGATGACACTATATTTATATATTATATCTAATATGTTTATGTTTTACTTAATCTTCTGTATTTTTTATTTATGGTGTACCTTTATGGTTTCCATTATGGGTAAACGCGATATCTTCATTTAAGGAAGTGCAGACTACCGCCCCCTCAAAGTGATTTGATTCGTTAATACCATATGTGGTACGTATAAAGGATATATTTAATGATATTATATATGATACCATACTGGAATTAAAATACCATTATGTATCATTATGTTTTAATTCCATTAAATATGTAATAGAAATGGAAGTAGCGTTCATGCGTACGTACGGCTTACCGTCTCCATGAACGGTACATTTCATTTCTTATCTCAAAATGTTATTTAATATTATTAGTACATATATATAATGTATATATGTGTAATATATTAAATATAAATTATGAATATCATTCTGGAATTATAACATATATATATCTCTCTCATTTTGTTTTAATTCCATTAATATGACAAACAAATGAAAGTAGCATTCATGCGTACATACGGCCTACCGTCTCCATGAATGGTGCTTTTCGTTTTTTTATCTCCAAATGATATGGAATAGTATAAAATAAATATTTACTGGATATATATGATATTTTAATCATTAATACTATTCTGGAATTATTTACTTATAACTACATGTGAAATATTTTTTCAAACAAGTTCATTTTTGACTAATGTACCAAACATCGGCAAAAACGTCTGATATGAACTAACATTATTAAACAATTGTTATAAAATTATAATATGTGATATGAACTGAATAATAATCTATAAAGGAGGTAATTAGGCAATTATTAATTGACCAAAGTTTATTATTCAGGAATATAAATAAACGAACAAGACAAGTTAGACTTGAGGTAAGGGATCCTACTCCACTCTTTCTTTTTAAGTACACTCTTTTATGTCATTCCTTTTAAGGCTCATCTTTCTTGTTATTGGGATGTTCTTTTATATTAATATTACTTTAATTTTTATGTTCATGTGATGAGAGACCCTATTCTCTCTCATCAATCCATTTTGGAAGTTTTGGGTGGCACTATTAGGCTGCCGAATTTTCGTAAGAGATCTAACCCCTCTCTTTCTTTTAAAGTACTCTCCTTTATGTCACTTCTTTTAAGCTCCTATTTGTTATGTTGGGGGATGTTCTTTTATATTTATCTTTCTTTAAACTTTATTTTGATGTGATGCGAGACCCTATTTCCTATAATCAATCCATTTTGGAAGTTTTAAGTGGCACTGTTAGGCTGCCGAGTTTTCGTAAGAGATTTTTCATATCACTTTTATTCCCGTGAGATTTATGCTACATTTGCCATAATTTCATTTTAGTGGTGTATGTACTACCCATTATTTTACTCATTGTGTAATATACTTTCTTTTATGAGTATTTACATCAATGTTGTATTGTCCTTCTTTCACGAGGTGTATGTTTCGAAAGATACCGATGTCGGTAAGGGAACCTTTCACCCTCCTCTTTTTAAAAGACTTATTTTGTTGGGTATTTTAATTTACATATTTTTATTTTGGGATATGTTCTCATATATCCTTATTGATTTAAATTTTATGTCCATGTGATGAGATACCCTTTTTTTATCTCTCATCAACTCATTTTGATGTGACGCCGTTAGGCTGTCAAGGGAACTTCTTATCCCAATTTCGATTTCTTTGGGTTCAACATGTAGTTATTTAATATGTCATCTTTTGAATATGTGTGAATGACCTTTGATTATTTTACACTTAATATTCACTTATATTTGGTGTATTCGTTTGTCACACATAATTATTTAATTGATTTATCCTTAAACCAAGTATACCATCTTTGTAAGGGACTTTGTCTCAATCTCCATTCATTGAGGCATATTTTATTTTATACACAACCTTCTTTTATACGGTGTATAAACCCCTTTGACTTTTACGTTTATCAAAAAAGGAATATTTTTTATAAGAAGCGTTTTACTAAACGAAAAAAGGGAATGTTTTTGTCGTATGTATGCGGCGACAATGACTCCTCCGCCGCCGTGACCATCATTTGAGTTTCAGCTTCTTCTACAAGCCATACCTTCTTTTTAAAAGAAAAATAAATACCATGTTTTACTTTTCTTTTATTTTGGTATTGAAAATGGTTTTGATAATGTTTTTATATTAATGTGTTGTATTGATATCTTGTTATTTAAAGGTGGAAATGTTATGTTTCCTTTATGCATGTTTTATGTGATAAGATTATGTTATGGTTCTTGGGAATTGTTATGAAGACGGGTGGTTCCGTGATAAACTAAGGGCGAGTGAGCCCGATATAGCTCTCCAATGCATTGGGTAACGCGAAGGAGTGAAACGTTAAGGTTTCTCCGAAGAGATTTAGGGAATATACTGTGGTGGGTATTCCAAACGTAACCAAGAGGGTTACTCCCTACGTAAGAATGTTATGAATGCCTCAAGTTACCTTTTATGTCTTATGATTTCTATGATTTATTCATGATTTGATGAGGTATGTTAAAGTGCCTATGTTTTATGGGTAAAGTATGATTTCATTCTTATTTATATATGAACTCATGTTTCCTTTCCATATTTTTATAACCCTTACTGAGCTTTTTATGCTCATCCCAAGTTTTTGAAATGTTTTTCACAGGTCAAGGGAAAGGTACATGATGTGATGATAGTTTCAAGGATGTGTCAATAAAGACTCCATGTTTTATTTTAAATATTTTCCCATTGATGGGAAGAATGAATACTGTCTTTTATGTAACCACTTTTTTTAAATGTGGAATGTAATGCAAGTTTCATGATCTAATTGTCTAAAACTCTAAAACTGAAAAGATCCTCAATGTGTAATCTTGTAATAACTCAAGATTAAGTAAGGTTTAAGGCTGGGGCCTTAAATTTGGTATCAAAGATCGGTTTAGATAACTTTAGAGGTTATGGTATTCTTTAAGCATAAGTGACATTACCATAATGGTTAGGATTTCAGAAAGAGTCCTAGTTTTGGATAAAGTGAATAAGTAAGTACATCTTAGTGTTTATCTTCCTCATTAGTACATGATGGTTTTGTTGATATACTCATACTGACATTTCTGTTTTTAGTGAATGGATTGATCTAGCAGGCACCAAAGTGACAACAGGTTTGAAGGAAACTGTGGTGGTTCTCTGATTAAGATACTAGATAAAATGGGGGATTCAATGAGGAAACTCGTGGTTGTTCTAAACCAACTATCAAGGAGTCACTATCAACTACTTGAACCTTGGTATGTTCTGTAATGCATCATGTACGAGATGACCAATCGATGTGGAAGTTCAGGTAATAATTATAAAGGTAACCATTATAGTTTATATGATCCTTACTTTTGAGGTAATTATGGGTTACTCTATGATGTGATGGAAAATTAAAGGCATGAGATAAACTTGAGGTTAAAATATGTTATGATTTTTTTTGAATATTATATCTCATTTTGGGGAATGTTTTAAGAGTTATATAGTTTTGGAAAAAGGACAACACGCAGACCGTGTGACAACTCGTCGCGTCGGACCAAGCTGCGGGAATCGAACCCACAACCAAAGTGCGACTGGTATTTATCACCTACCACTGGACTACGTGAATTCCCTGGTTAGTTTGACTAATTATTTTTAGTTAGATGATTATATTAATTAAGAGTAAGTTGATTTTGGGTTCTTTATGAAAATTATTAACCTATCATGGAGGATATGTGATTAGGTTAATTACTTTTCAATACGAGACTTTAGGAGCAACTGATGTTGTTTGGAGATAAATGTTACGATTTAACTTGGAAGACTATGTGACTAAATCCTTCAAATATTTGGGTTTCAATCTTAGATTAGTTTACTTTGAAGTATTTTATGGACAATTTGTTTATCGAATGGTCCTCGTTGAACTTTGGGTTTTGTTTGACAAATTTTGGAGATTAAGAATAGATTTTATTTTTATAAAGGGTTATCCTTTTCTGTATTATCTGATCTTGTACTAACCTTTTTTTTGTTTTGGTTAAATTATAAAGACATGGGAAGTATATCTCTCTCTTTTTTGGATTAGGTTATTCTCTAGAAGTTGATTATAGTACTCTTATAGTGAACAAGTCTTCCTAAATACTCGTCTTTTGGAGAAAATATGAGTTTGTATAAGAAATCTAATAAAAGTTGAAAGTCAACATGATAAGTAATTATGTTTCCTTATGAATAAATTCGTCAATAAAAAACAAAAATGTTGTCTATTAACTTTTCCTACTAGGGAATCAAATACCGTTTAACCCATCACAAGTTTGTGATTTTCTTATGGTTAACTTTCTCCTAGACATGTTTACTAACACTCTCCCTCAAGAACATGACCCTTTGATTTTTCTTCCATGTCCATGTTTTTCTACATGGAATCCTAGTATGGGTTAACTCGGGTGACCTCTGTACTTATCTTTTTTTATTTTAAAGTGATTGTTTTACCGACTCTTGTTCCGATGTGGGACTTTCAAGGATGTTTCCAAGCTCAATTTTAAAAATTGCGAGGACGCAATTCCAAAAAGGGGGCAAGGATGTAACACCCCAGGTAAATAAAGAATATGAAATTTTTATATTTATCCATATTTTTGAATAAAATATTAATATGACTTTAAAGGGGACGTTATGCTCGATGGCGTACCCAACACCCAACAACGAGTTTCTTGGGAATCTTACGTTGCACTCTAATAATAAAATAATATTATTTTAAATGGTAGTTAAAATGTAGTCATTGTATTGGAAGGAATGGATAGAAATAACTAAAATATGATTATATATGTTTTTAAATGTTTTTACATTTATCCAATAAAAGATAAAGGCTTAAAATACAGAAAGAATTCAATTTTAGGCGTATATGCCCTAGTTTTCACTAAAGGTTCACTTATCGCATTTTGATGGAGAAACGTCATTAAATATAGTTTTTTTCACTCTTATAAATTATATTGGACCAAATAGAACTCTTATTTAGAATCGGGATATCAAAATTTACTTTGTGTAAATTTTTGGTATCTTTCCGATAAAGTTCATTCTTTAATGGATAGTATAAAATGTTGTATTTTAATTCAAAACAAATTTTTGATCTAATTTATTTATATGATTATATTATCTTTTAAATTGGTTTTAAAGTGAAATTAGAATATATTTTTACCATTAAATCCAATAGTGGTCGTTGGAATTAATTTCACTTTGAAATCAGACTTAAACTAGTGTCAATCTTTTGATACTTATTGTTTCATAAAAACACGCTATTTTCTCTGACACCAGAAATTAATTATTAAATTAATTAATGTGACTTAAATGTTTTGAATTTTGTAAAATAGACTTCATTTTTGAATTCTGAATATCAAATATATCTTATGGTGAATTTTTGGGATTTTTCCAAAAAACTTCAATTTTTGATGAATAGTGAAACCACTAAGTGGTACTTATAAAAACTGATTTTTCGTTTAAATGAAATTTTACCACTTCTGTGTTTTTAATTTAAAAAACCCGACATACATGGTTGTCATTAAAAAGTAAAATGTGGTTCAATGAGATTAAAATAATTTTTTGGTGAATAGTAACTTTTAAGTTCTTAATCGCGATTAGAGGTAATTAGTGTAGTTTAAGGTAAAAATAATGTTTTAATAATATGAAATGAAATTGACACATGTCCTAACCTCATTGGATGTGTCATGGCCGACCAAGACAACCCATGTGTCAACTTGTGGACCCCATGAAGCCACTTTGGTTGGAAAATGACATTAATATCTTTTTATTTAAAGTTAAAGTAAAAATGAGACAAACATGAAATGTTTTACTAAAACAATTTTTAAATGGGGTTATACAAATAAGATATTTTACTATAAATATTAATTAGAAAGATAAAACTATTTCCTAAATCATAGTAGTTTTTGTATAATTTTTAGACATTAAATAAATAAAATTATTTATGACATCATGATGATGCAGCGATGACCTCATTATTTAACGATTTAAATAAAATGGAAAGATAATGTAATATCTAAGACCTAAACTTGTCCAAAACCTATTGTATGAGTGGATTTAGAACCCTTATCACCTTATACTCGAATTATATCAATGTGGGACCTCTTAAATCCTAATATCATTTTAAAATATGGTGACTTTTCTTTACTTTCCAAGAGCGCCCCTCCTCTCCTCTTATAAAAGGCCCCCACCTCTACCTTCTTACCCACACTCCCAAAGCCTTTGGCTCGGCCAACCCCTGCCCATTTTGTCTCTAAACATCCCTCTCTTACTTCTTGAATCCTCACGTTGGGAAGAAGTCTTCCCAAGGAAGCCTTTGAGCTCAAACCAAAGGGAGTTACCCAATTTTAAGGTAATGTCTTCACTTGAGTCTTTTTGTTTTATTTTGCTTCTCTAACACCCTAAACTCTTTTTATTCATTTGTTTTCTAACAAATCCAGTATCTTAAATATACTAGTATGTTGTTATAATAAGTATTCGAGCTAAACTTACACACACCTACATCCAATGGTTAAAGAACATTCTGTTTCCGTGGATGGCGAATTTCTGCCTCCCGAAACGATGATTGTTCAACATTATTCTAACACCTTCAAAGGTGGCCATTAGGATGAAACTATATTTATATATGATATGTAATATTTTTATGTTTTACTTAAGCTTCTGTATTTTTTATTTATGGTGTACCTTTATTGTTTCCATTCTGGGTAACTGCGATATCTTCATTTAAGGAAGTGCGGACTACCGCCCCCTCAAAGTGATTTGATTCGTTAATACCATATGTGGTACGTATAAAGGATATATTTAATGATATTATATATGATACCATACATGAATTAAAATACTATTATGTATCATTATATTTTAATTCCATTAAATATGAAATAGAAATGGAAGTAGCGTTCATGCGTACGTACGGCTTACCGTCTCCATGAACGATACATTTCATTTGTTATCTCAAAATGTTATGTAATATTATAAGTACATATATATAATGGTTATATATATGTAATATATTAAATATAAATTATGAATATCATTCTGTAATTATAACATATATATATCTCTCTCATTTTGTTTTAATTTCATTAATATGACAAAAAAATGAAAGTAGCGTTCATGCGTACGTACGACCTACCGTCTCCATGAACGGTGCTTTTCGTTTTTTATCTCCAAATGATATGGAATAGTATAAAATGAATATTTACTTGATATATATGATATTTTAATCATTAATACTATTCTGGAAATTATTTACTTATAACTACATGGGAAATCTTTTTTCAAACAAGTTCATTTTTGACTCATGTACCAAATATCCGCAAAAACATCTGATATGAACTAAAATTATTAAACAATTATTATAACATTATAATATGTGATATGAACTGAATAATAATGTATAAAGTAGGTACTTAGGAAATTATTAATTGACCAAAGTTTATTATTCAGGAATATAAAGAAACGAACAAGACAAGTTGGACTTGAGGTAAGGGATCTACTCCACTCTTTCTTTTTAAGTACACTCTTTTATGTCATTCCTTTTAAAGCTCATCTTTCTTGTTATTGGGATGTTCTTTTATATTAATATTACCTTAATTTTTATGTTCATGTGATGAGAGACCCTATTCTATCTCATCAATCCATTTTGGATGTTTTGAGTGGCGCCGTTAGGCTGCCGAATTTTCGTAAGAGATCTAACCCCTCTCTTTCTTTTAAAGTACTATCCTTTATGGCACTTCTTTTAAGCTCCTCTTTGTTATGTTGGGGGATGTTCTTTTATATTCCTCTTTCTTTAAACTTTATTTTTATTTGATGAGAGACCCTATTTCATCTCATGAATCCATTTTGGAAGTTTTAAGTGGCGCCGTTAGGCTGCCGAGTTTTCGTAAGAGATTTTTCATCTCACTTTTATTCCCGTGAGATTTATGCTAAATTTTCCATAATTTCCTTTGAGTGGTGTATGTACTGACCATTATTTTACTAATTGTGTAATATAATTTCTTTTATGAGTATTTACATCCATGTTGTATTTTCCTTCTTTCACGAGGTGTATGTTTCGAAAGATACCCATGTCGGTAAGGGAACCTTTCACCCTCCTCTTTTTAAAAGACTTCTTTTGTTGGGTCTTTTAATTTACATATTGTTATGTTCTTATATGTTCTCATATATCCATATTGATTTAAATTTTATGTCCATGTGATGAGATACCCTTTTTTATCTCTCATCAACTCATTTTGATGTGACGCCGTTAGGTTGTCAAGGGAACTTCTTATCCCAATTTCGATTTTTTTGGGTTCAACATGTAGTTATTGAATATGTCATCATTTGAATATGTGTGAATGAACTTTAATTATTTTACACTTAATATCCACTTATATTTGGTGTATTCGTTTGTCACACATAATTATTTAGTTGATTTATCCTTAAACCAAGGATACCGTCTTTGTAAGGGACTTTGTCTCAATCTACATTCATTGAGGCATATTTTGTTTTATACACAACCTTCTTTTATACGGTGTATAAACCCATTTGACTTTTACGTTTATAAAAAATGGAATCTTTTTTATACAAAGCGTTTTACTAAATGACAAAAGGGAATGTTTTTGTCGTACGTATGTGGCGATAATGACTTCTCCGCCGTCATGACCATCATTTGAGTTTCGTCTTCTTCTACAAGCCATACCTTCTTTTTAAAAGAAAAATAAATACCATGTTTTAATTTTCTTTTATTTTGGTATTGAAAATGGGTTTGATAATGTTTTTTATATCAATGTGTTGTATTGATATCTTGTTATTTAAAGGTGGAAATGTTATGTTTCCTTTATGCATGTTTTTTGTGATAAGATTATGTTATGGTTCTTGGGAATTGTTATTAAGACGGGTGGTTCCGTGATAAACTAAGGGCGAGTGAGCCCGATATAGATCTCTAATGCATTGGGTAACGCGAAGGAGTGAAACATTAAGGTTTCTCCGAAGAGATTTAGGGAATATACAGTGGTGGGTATTCCAAACGTAACCAAGAGGGTTACTCCCTACGTAAGAATGTTATGAATGCCCCAAGTTACCTTTTTTGTCTTATGATTTCTATTATTTATTCATGATTTGATGAGGTATGTTAAAGTGACTATGTTTTATGGGTAAAGTATGATTTCATTCTAATGTATATATGAACTCATGTTTCCTTTCCATATTTTTATAACCCTGACTGAGCTTTTTATACTCATACCAAGTTTTTGAAATGTTTTTCACAGGCCAAGGGAAAGGTACATGATGTGATGATAGTGTCAAGGATGTGTCAAGAAAGAATCCATGTTTTATTTTAAATATGTTTCCGTTGATGGGAAGAATGAATACTGTCTTTTATGTAACCACTTTGTTTAAATGTGGAATGTAATGCAAGTTTCATGATCTAGTTCTCTAAAACTCTAAACCTGAAAAGATCCTCAATGTGTAATCTTGTAATAACTCAAGATTAAGTAAGGTTTAAGGTTGGGGCCTTATAATAATACTCAACCAAATTCTTTACTTCATCTCCTTAAATTTCATTAAATATAGTAAAAAATGAAGGTGTTTTGGGAATAAGGATAAACCATTTATTTTCTTAGGTGTAAATTATATTCTTATAATATTATCTTAATATTTACTACATATTATTCTTGGATATTTCATTATATGATTTTTCTTACTTATATTCAATCTTCTTTGATTTTATAATGTATTTCAACTCATCTATAGAATACTCAGATAAATCTATCATGTTTTATTAACCATTAGTGATTTTTTTCCTTGATTATGTAACAAAATCTTCGTACTTTCTTATTGGGATGGTAAGATAGTCAATGTTTTTAACATTCCCATATTTTTAAGATCTCTTTCATTTTTTCTTGAATTTTTAAATCATCATTTGTTGATAATCATTTTTCAACTATTGTATCTTCTTTAGAAACATGTTTCTTTCTTGTTTGTTTAGCTAAAATTTATACATACTCGAAGATTCTATACATAAACATTTTATATATAGAGAAATTAAAAAATATATTCTTCCTTTCTCAACATTCGTACTCTACTATTTTTTAATGTATTTAATTTTATTCACTTTTTAATTTTTATTTATTGAGGCTTTAAGATTCTTTACCATCCAAAATTTCTTTTCTAGATCAATTTTTTTATAATTGTTTTTTTTATATTTTCATAAAATATCCCAAGGAATTATAGCTATTTTTTTAAGAATAGATTGTACCAACATGAGTATTCTCTATTCCAAAGAACACCACAACACTATTAGTGAACTGTCAATATTATTCTTTCAAACTCATAGTAAAACTACACTAATGTTTTTTGTTGTTTTTTTAAAAAACATGTTGTTGAATTTGTATAGGGAGATTCGTTTTTTGAATAATTACACTCTTTCTTAGTGTAACATTATTTATTAACAATCTTAAATTTTTGTCCTATGGTGTTAGTAAAATTAGATATACATTTTTATTGTTTGGATATAAAAATAACCTTATTATATGAACCCTTATTTTCACCTTATTTTCACATTTATCCTCAAACAAATTAGTGAAGTATTATATCATATATTTTTTAACTCACTTTATGTTAAAAGAATTATTGATTGTTTTTCTGATAACTCATCTTCTTTTTTATCGAAACTAAATTTTTGAACAGTTACCATCTTTTATAATTCATCAAATTTTAACTTATTCTTATCACATTCTTCAACAACATATGTTTTCACTAGGTTGATATCATCATGATTTATTAATTTTTCTTTATAAACTTTTAGTTTTATCTCAAGCACTATATTTTTTATTGTATGACCTCTAATAAGATTGAGTTTTATCTCTTTATTTTTGATGAAATGACCATTCTTAAAATTTATTAACATAACATCTAGAATCAACTTCTTTTATTATTTCTTGAGTCATGAATTTTTCCCAATGACTACATCCAACCTCTATTGTAGAAACATCACAGTTTTTAATACTTATTCTTCATAATAATAAATAATTTTTAATTAAGTACTTCATTTTATAACACATGACACCAATTTGTGTTGATATATAGATTAATTATTGGATGAAGAATAATCACACATTATTATAATCAAATAATAATTTTTGTGGTTAGGAACTGTTTCCTTATATTTCTTCAAGTTGATTTTTTGATATTTCTTATCTTATTCATAATCATATTCTTCCTTATGCTTCTTTATTATTTTTTGTGAAAAAGTACCTTTATTATTAAAATTACAATATTTAAGAATGAGTTTAAATTTGACTACCAAATTTCCCTTATTATAATTTTTAGATAGAAGATAAATAATAGTTTTCAAATCTTATGATTCTTACTTTACCTCTAAACCACTTTATTCTTCTTAATGTTCCTCAAATATGTTTTTCCTTTTTAACCAATCTTTGAAGGTTATATCATTCTAATACTTATTTATTCAAAAAAAAATGATATCCTCACCACATATTAAATAAGAATATTATAATTTTCGTATAGATATTAATCATTATAATGTTTTAAATATGATACACCAGTATCACATTTATCTAAAAAGCTTATCATTAATCATTTAAAAATAGTAGAATAGTCCGACATCTAACCAAATCCTTTGACATTCTTGAAAATAAAATTTAAACTTATAAATTATTTATCAATAATTTCTTCATCATCCATATTAACTTCTTAATACTCATTTCTACAAATTTGTAACTTGTATTCCTTTACTTCTCTAAATATCCAAAATTTCATTATCTGAAGGTAACCCCATAATATTATGATAAATATTCTCTATAAGGGCCATAAACATTGAATTATATACTTTTCCCTCAACATCCAAATTTATTTTATTATAAACTATCATAGTAACTTCATTAATTGGAGAAAATACCACTATTTTAGTTTCACTAAAATCAAGGAAAAGAGATAAAATATTGGGCAACACCATATTCTTCCAACTATGGTAATTTCTATAATTCAAAATGGGTAAAAACCTTTTATTTGATGAATTTAAATTCTCTATTCTAATATTTGGATCTTTAAAAGGGAATATTTTTTTAATACCAATTTATTTTCTCATAGATTACTATATAAAATCAATGAGATATGGTTTGTGGGTAAATCTATAATAATTTTTTATTTTATATGAAGGTTTCTGAGCTTCTTAATGAATCATTATTAACCAATCGAAACATGTTGGAGTTATGATCAAATAATATAGAAAACATAACCTCAAAATTATTATTAAAAAATATAAATATATATAATCACATAATACTTACAATGTTTCGTAAAAATACATACTTCTTTGTGTATTTTTTATTCACTCCAATATAGATTAGTTTACTTTTTTTCATAATATAAATCTATAAGTAGAAAATTTTTGTACCCCCTATAAATATCCTATAGAAAACCCTAGTTCTATCCCAATAATAAGCTCTTCATACATATTTTTTTATACCACCAAAATTTCCTTTTTAATATTTGTGGAAGTCACAGCTTGTTTTACCCCTACCTAGATATCCATTTTCAAGAACTGGTTATACTACCCCATCTATAATCTTATTTTCCTCCTTCTTCTCTGATCTACTTAAGAATTTTATTTAATTACCCCACAATAAATTTGGATCAAAATTACCTATGTACCAATATTAATATCTTCAATGACCCTCTTAATATTATTTTTGTCTCAAATAATCATCTAGATCTTTGGTAGACCATGATATGATCAATGTGAGTTTTTCAAAAAAAAATTGAACAAATCACTCAATAAATTAACATCTAATGAATTTATATGGTTCCCCTTAGTCTAATGTCTCATTTTTATTTTACTATATCTGATTTTTCATAGTACACTTCAATTGTATTTTCTATGTTCTGAGTTTCTTTGTCCAATTACTTCAACTGATGAAGCTCCGTCTGATGACCTAAGTCTCGCTCAATGTACTTCTTATTTTGAATGTGTATGAACTCAATAAAATTATTTTAACTTATTCTCTGTCTTATCGAACTCAGACTGAAGTTCCTCAATCTAATGGATCTCTATATGGTCTTCTCAATTTCAACCATATATAATATAAATTTGGATGATCAGAAAAACATTAGTATGCTAGATTTTTTATGTTTAAAAATAGTTGTTTAAAACCATACTTTCTACCGAAAAAAATTTTGGGAACTCATTTTTACTTTCCCACTTAGTCAAAATACAATTTAGAATATCCCAAACATTTGTAATTCCCTGGATGCTTCTTAATCACTCTAAAATATTCATCAATATTTTTTGAATTTTATAAGATACATATAATTCATTGAATGTCCTTAAACTCTATGTTAATGAACTTTAGAAAACATCCATGACCTCAACATGATATCAAAAATGTAATGACTAAATTCACCATAGAAAAAATTATTAGTACATTACAAATAGTATGATAAGAGCCATAGATTTTTTTATTCAGAATATAATTGTACATTTCCCATAATTATACCTTCTATTTATATTCCTAAAAAATCACCATTATTTATTTTATTATGTCATTAAAATTAATGGTTTATTAATCCTTTATCTAATTTCTTGTAATTAGGAAACATCAATCAAATGTGCTAAGTGATATATCGGATGATATCTCAAATTTATGTCCTGTGGTCTTATTTATATGATATTTATGTGATATAATTATTTATAAAAAGATAATCCTATGGAATATCATTCAAATTTTTTTTGAATATAATTATTTTTGTAAAGTTAATCAGGAATAATTCTTTAGGAGATATATTCATAATTTCTCATATCTGAACATTATATAGATTGTAAAATTAAACTTTCAACCCTTGATTTTTTTGTACTTTCTATCTGGAAACTCCAATTTTCTATATCCTTAATTATTTTCCCAAAGAAGATGGTTGTCTATATTTATTTCAACATTTAAAGAAATTATTTCCATGAAACCACTACATTTAAAGATGTAGGCTTCAACATTTTTCTTCCCCCCTTTTGTATTTATTTTGTCATAAAAAAATTCATTAGAAATTAAGAAATAAATACTTATTGAAATTATTTATCTGATCATATTTTCCAATGAGTGGTCATAAAATTTTCTTAAAAAAATCCATACATAAACTCATCTATAGAAGTTTGTCCAATAACTTCACACATACATCCCCTTATACAAAATCAACAACATTATTTTTCTAGAATGTTTACCCAATTTATTTTTTGGATATTATTAGATATAGTAACATTATTATATAAATCTCTCTAAATCACCCCTATCATACTTTTTAAAAGCCCAAAAATATTTTCCATTATCTTACACAATTTTTTTCACAATTTTTTTTCTTGTTATGTTTTCCCAGAATCTCAGTTGGACTTATCTTTGTATAAATTTATATAAACATAGAAACCCATTATTATTAAATTTTTTTGTAATTCCTTACACCATTCTTTATAAGAATATTTACTTTATAAAATATTATTTATAAATTTTTTATAAGGAATAGTGTTCAGGAGATCTTTGTCTGATGGTGTTTGTACATAAACATAACCATTTATTTTCTTCACCATCATTGAAATTTATCTATTTGAAAAACTGTGAAGAAGATTTTATTAGATCATGAAAAAATTCATGATTTTTGGTACTTTGAGGAATAATATGGCATCAAATGAATTTATAAAGTAAACTTTTTATATTCCTCCAAATAGAATGTTCCCACAATTTGTTTATCCAAAATGTTTTTCAGAAATATTTCTTAATTAAAAGACTTCCACTGGTCAAAAACATTACCGACTTTCTTCAATAATGTTCATAAACAACACATTTTGATATATTCACAATAAATTCAACCAAAATTTACTTCGGTTTATCATGTTTCTATTGTGTTAGTTACAATATATATTTATTATTATATGTATAACTATTGTTTATTATTCAGTTTACATTTCATGAATTTCATGGATTATGGTGACATATAGTAAACAATGACATAAAAATTTAACAGAAATAAATCCCATGGTTTTGAAAATAACATAGAAATATTTGGTAGTACCTTCTATAATAGTGTTAGGCTTGTGGAGTTCACTAAATAGTGAATTGAGATATGAAAGGATTCTCACAATGGCCTACCTAAAAAGCTATATGGTGTGATGAAAACTAAATTTGACACATTAAATAGTGAAATATGGATCTAGGCACCCAAATGGAAATGAAATATTTGAAGGGGTTATCGTTTTAGTTGGGGTGAAATTAATAAAATCGTTTAAAAAATATAAAACATGACACTCATACAATACAATCTTATGTTATAGATATAATAGAATCATCATGATCAAATAAGACTTTGGGATCATTATTTTATAATGAATAATTTTAGTGGAAGTAAATTTTAAGATATTTATAGACCTGAGAACTATTCTAAAAGTAAGGAATAAAAATTTTATGTGTTAGAAAAATCTTCTTGAGTAACCATACATTGAAGTTATTTTAAAATTGTGTCTAGATTCTTAAAATAAGAATATGTACTTTCACATGAGGTTTGAAAGGTATTTTATATCAATTTTTTAAAGGTTATTTTCTCACTACACATATATATAATATGATTGGATATGTTTATGACTTAGAGAGATTGAAGGTTTTGTTTTAGGATTTATATGGCTATGAAATTCATTTCGGAATTATTATTGGAAACATTTATATCAATATGAATACGTTTAATAAATTTTTTCCCTATATCATCAAAAGGGTTGAGGATAAATGAGTTTTAAAGGTGATGTATAGAAATTGGAGTTGAATTGATAACATGGATGGGTAAAAGTTTAAGTAATTAGATGATGATTGGATGATACAGTAGTCATCCTCAATCATTGA
This sequence comes from Viscum album, assembly GCA_963277665.1. NCBI lineage: Eukaryota > Viridiplantae > Streptophyta > Magnoliopsida > Santalales > Viscaceae > Viscum > Viscum album. The sequence goes on from OY728143.1 coordinate 1,436,784,919, forward strand.
ACCTAAATATGTGTCATGAGGGAGGTGAAATTGATCTATTGGATGAAATTGTCAACAATAAATAAAGTGTTTTTACAAAATACATGGAATCTTCCATGTCATATATTATTTTTATTAAATAAATTCATTAATTTTGAAGGTTATATGATAATAAATGTAAATTTTAATATTATTTTAAATATATCGAAGTTAAAAATAAAGGGATGTATTGATAGAGCTTGTAGTTTCCAACAAAATGATAGAAAAAGATGTTTCTATATCATGGATATGAATTCTATTGAATATATATATCCATATCATGTGGATCTAAGTAAATGATGTGTATAATTATCTCATTTATCTTATGTGATATGATAGTTAGTTTATAATAAATATTTGTTTTGAAAAAAATGAATTCATGTTTTTATGAATGGTTATGTTTAAATCAAATTCTAGGACACATTTTTTAAATATTATAAGGATAAAAATAGTTTTATATTAGATAAAGTAATTTATACAAGATGTGTTTTAAAATATGATGGATGTGATTCCACTACCTATTAATTTGTTTATATAAAATTTTATTTTCCTAATAACACACAAAAAAATAGAATTTTATATATGATATGGTTGGTAATTTTTTATTTGTTAATTATTTATGAAATGAAGAAATAAATTTTATTTCTAAAACATGGGGGAATCGACATATCATAACATGATATTTTAAGGAAATTATTATTTCTAAGAGGAATGTGGGATTATATCTTAACTCAGAGAAGTTACAATTATATGAAATAAATGAGAATTCATGTTAATATAATAATTGGATACCATTTTATATCCTTAATTAGTTTAGTATGTGTTGGTATGGAAATAAGATAAATAGTCACACTTAGTGACGTAAATTTTCTCATAGAAAAATTCATGATAGAAAAGATCCATGAATGGTGGTGATGATGAATATATAAATATTTACAAGTAGACAATATAAGTTATTAGAATTTTTATATTTGATGATGTAATGTAAATATGTTTGAATATTATGTTTAAAGAGTTTAAATTTTAGAATATGATTCATATGCCTCACCATTATTCAAACAATCATTTTTTATAGATGTTTCTCAATACAAGATTTTAGTGGGATGGTTTTATGAAATGTTCACATTGAGATGTTATAGGGATTACATAGTGATGTTATGAGATTAAAAATATCCTAGAATTGAAACAAACATAAGGCCACTTTAGTAGTGTATTATATGAAATATGATTATATAAACACTATATATTGTTTTTTAATATTATTAAAAGTGGTTTATAAAATAAAACATATCATTTAATACAAATATAATTGTCCAGTTTATTATTTTTTGACATTGGATACATATATTAAATGAATTGAACTGCAAATTAAACTCGTAGAGTATGAAATTGAGTTATCCAAAGATGATTTTCATCATGGATTATTATAGTTTAGATGAAATTTTATTGTTAGTGTGAGAAATATTTTGTATATAGACATAGAATCTGCTCATGAGGTACAAAAACAAAAAATTTATGCTAGATGAACCACCATGTAAAGCTGATGGGTTGTTATACTCTATATAATTAGTATACTATTGGTGAATATTTCATATTGAATCCCCAAACCTGAGGTTTTAATGATAACGATAATGATAACCATCATAATTTAGGAACATTATTATGAAATACTTGAGACTTGTCTTTTTAGAGAGATGTGAGATTTTTTTGATCATGTTCTCGGTTGAGGATTAACCAAGATGGTATTTTTTATCTTGTATGATGAGAGTAGAAGCTAGAACATCGATTAATATAGATTAAGGAAGTTTATGGCCAAAAATAGATAAGATAAAATCAATGGGAACAGTTTTAATATCTATATAATGGGGGTAGGGGTGATTTAGGTTGTAACTTGAATAAAACTTTTCACTTGATCATGTTCTCCCCTTATATCAAGTTTTACTCCCTCATTTAAATGAACTTGACCATTTTATCACTCCTGATAGAACCCTCACTAAAACATATATAAATATTGAAATATAAATCCCAAAAGACACGAGGAGTTTTCTCAGTTGAAACAAAGGGATACATTAAGAGATCACACATAGATGATGTTTCAATGATTATAAATCAACTATACTCACTTTTTAGTGGGTTATAATTTTAGAAACAATCACTCTACACTAATTCTCATTGCCTTTAAATTATTTAGGAAACAAATCACTATTGATCCCAAAATTACTCCAAATTATTTCTCTCTTTATAATCCATTAGGGAATTATATGTTAGTATATAGAAATGAGGGTGAATCTATTTTTATAATGTGATTCTTCTTGAATCATAACACTAGATGTGATTTCTAATGACCAAAACTTTTATAAATAAAATCCCCCTTAAATTTGATTAAAATCATTATTATATATTTGGAATATAGGGAAAGTAAATTATTTGGTTTCATTATATCCTATAAAATTTAAAATTAAATTTAGTATAATTTCTATTGATAATATATCTATTGAACTATGATCATATGATTTGTATAAATATAGGATTTTGATAAGTCCGATTGAAATAGACAAATGAAGTCATGGCCTCAGCCAGTTAGATCATATCCTATGAATCCCATTTATCAGAACATAAAAAGAATATATAATCTATGTGATTTTTCCATGAACAAGACCATGTGTGATCCAAAATCATAATATCAAGAGAAGTCGTTTATGGTAAAAGTTCAAGCTTGTTGAGATCACGACCCAAACCATATATGTTGAACCACCCCATGAAAGTATCAACATCACACACCTTACACTTAGGGTGTTTTTTATTGTATTAAATAGATATTTATCAAGATCGTAGTAATATAAATATGTTTATTGTATATAATAATGAATATATTTTCAATTTATTATTGTAACAGTATAAATGATTTTGATTTTGGTATAATAAAACAGAAATTTTATTTTTGGGTAATATTAAAATTAAATTAAGTAATTTATTTTGTTGAATTCATTGATTTTAAAAATAAATAATATTTTATTAAAATGTTATTATTAAATATTTTTTATTAAATATAAATTATCATATATTTTTATGAAGTCAAATTTAATTCTTATAACGGTTCGAAAACTGTTATTATAAAAAAACCCAACATTTATCAACAAATGTCGATTATTATTTTAAGATTGAAATTAAAATATTTATAAAATTATTTAGATAAAAGGAATATTATTTTTAGTATCATAGTTTTAGAAAAATGAAACATTTATTTTCTCCTAATGTTCTCATACAGTTGAATTTTTGGGTAAAAATTAAATACGATATAAATTTACGCTGTGTATTATCACATCATAATGATTAAAAATGGAGTAATTAAACATATAAATGGTAGAATTTTTTTCTATTTAAAATAATATGATTTCTATGTTATTTTATTAATTTTATAAATCCATTATGAATCCTACAAAACCTATAATACATTTTATGGTTTTGAAATCATTTCTTTAAGGACTTAACTCACTTCCACATTAAAAAGGGTAATATTGTAACAATTTATGATCTTGGAGTTAAAAAAATAATCAAATAAACTCCATTTATTTATAACCTATGTGTAAAAACCTAGGTAAGCATTCTAGTTTTTTTTATTTTATTATATAAAGTCCAAAATCGATGTTTGAAAAATGATAAACAATTCCTCAATCATTTCCTATTTAAACCCTCCCGTTCTCACATTTATATTCTCTAAAAATGAATTGATCCCATATTTAATCTTTCTTAACCTCTATATAATCCTTCCAAGGTTCCCCCAGGCTCTTAAGAATCTCCTCCCAGGCATTTTGGAATCACTCTCTCAAGGTAATGGGTCCTCTCCATCTCTTCTTTATTTAAGTATCTTATTCATCTTATGTATTTTATAATCATTTCCTAATGTTGGGATATGTTCCTATATACCCCAATTATTATATATTTTATTTCTAAATGATGTTATAACACTTTCAATTTCATAAATACCTCCCATTAACATTCATACGCCCCTGTTATGCTGCAGAAATTTCACTGTGGTTTTCCATTCCAAAATATTGTTTAGTTAATACCAGTACCCATTTCCTTTAATAGGTGTTATATTTTATGCACTTATACATAATTATTGGGGATTTAAATTTATTTATTTCATTTTCATATATTTTGTAATACAATATGATTATGAATGAATCCATGTTGTATGAACTATGTGGAACACTTAAGCATGATAATGAAATGAATGTGATTGGTGCGGTTGATATTATATTGCACTCCAATGCATTGGTTAATGATTTAGTATTATTAGATTTAATTCAATGGGTTAGGGAGTGAACCTAATCCATCATGGGACCTTTTAAATCATGTTTTATTGGTATTTATCCATGACCTCTGTTTATGATGTAGTGTTTTATGTTGTTGCCACATTTCCCATGTTTCATTTATAATTATCATGATATATCATGCCCCCTGTACATGTTTATGATTCTCACTACTTTTATTCCCCATTGATATTCCCATTTTCTAACATGTATTAATTTCATCATGTTATTCCAGGTTTATTACATTACTGGTATTTTTATCTCACCCCTTTCTAATGTATGTCCCCACGTTATCCCATGAAATTTTAAAAGCTGTGGAATTTTAGAATTATTTCAAAGAAGTTTTAAATAATTATATTGTATCCCATGTTCAAGATGTTATTATTTCTACCTAATTATAAAATACACTATACTTTTCAATCTTATGAGTTGTATTATGTGAAATATTATGTAATAAATTATGAATTAATGTGTTTTTTAAAGGTTGGGGCCGAATCCTCAATTCATTATTTCAAGAAAAGTCCTCTTTAGACTGAGTAAGGGGTGACCCATTACATATCCCGAAGGCCCAAGTCCACGTGGCCTGAATATAAGGCTTGAAAGCCCAATTTGTTTGGCCCAAAGGACCCCTTAGTGAACAGTACTGCTACAGTACCTGCTAAAGTACAACTGCCGCTATAGTACCTACTACAGTCCCGCCGCCGCTACATTTCTGCCACTGATACACTACTGCTACAGTGCCCTGCTACAGTACTACTACAATACCCCGTAAATTTTCCCCTACCCGGATTTGATCCTGGGTCTTTTGGACACCAAGAAGGAGTTTATACCACTAGGGTACAGGCTCGTTGGCAATTATGAATTAATGTGTAATAAAGAGTAAAATTGTCATAGATGGTATGAGAGGATATATTTAGTTATTTTTGGTATTAAGATTTGAAAACTCTAGATAAATCTTTAGGGATAAGTCTGTGTATAATAAAACATTTCAAAATTTTGGTAATGTATAGATTATGTTTATTCTAACAAAATACATCCCTATGTAGATAATACTAGTGGATGTGTTACTAGCACAAATGTACATAAGGGTTAAACCAAAAAACACCACCTGGAGCTAGACTCGACTGATAATTGGTGCCTAAAAACTTTCCTGGATACACACCTAGTTTTACACTCATAGGGGATATGATTTGATAAATTCACAAGATTATTATAAACTATTATTTAGGGAACATAAATTTCTATAAGATTTTATGTTAGGAAATATAACAGGGATGACATACATTGAAGCCTATAAATTCATAAGTTAATAAATAAATATTAATTCGATGTTATATATTTAATTTAATTGGATTCCAATTTATGTGTTTGATAGATTAACAATTATCAGCCCTAATTTTACCTTTGTTCTAGCCAATGTTTGTAAATAAGATGAATCAGGTAACAAACCAATGTGAAGGAGAATGTGATGACTACCCAAACAAGTCACCCCACCCAGTGGGAGTAGGAGTGATAAAAATTATGATGATAATCATTCAACTGAAATAGGTTCCGAATTGAATCTTGGATCAGGTGGATGACCAAAATTACCCTATTATATAACAAGATGAAATTGATACCTTTATATGAAAAAGAACTTCGACTTTAAATAGATCATCTGATCCCTTAATCATGGAACAATTGATAAATTCCATTGATAATATCTTTTACATACTTCAGTGTTATGAGTAAGAGAATGTTCTACTAGTTATTAATCGTATGGAGGGAGAAACTGATCAGTGGTGGAAATTGATTATGAATTCAAATCCCAAGGAAGTGATCGAAGCGATGGTGTGGAAGGAATTCCAAAAAATGTTTTTCAAAAAATATTTTCCAAACACTCACCGACTTAAATTGGAAAGGTATTTCCTTTACCTTAAGAAACATTATGATGAATCTATTAGGGTGTATAAGGAAAGAATTACAAGACTTTCTTGATAAACCTTCATCACTATTTTTACTCCTTAATATAAGGTTGATGATATCTTGGTTGGGATAAAACCTAATATACAAAAACCCCTGGCGATCCGAGATTGACTGACTGGACATTTAAATTTTTTTATTTCACACACTTTTAAGGATAAAAGTTATAAACTAAATAGTCTAACAAAAAAAGTCATAATATAAAATAAATAAACTGAAATATTAAAATAATGATTTTCCCTCTTTATAGAATTATCCCTATAAAATTTTCATCGGAGAGCACTTACCAATGTATCTAGGTCTTTATTTAGCATATATTCGAAAAAATAATCCATCTTGTCCAACATTTTAATGTACTCCTCCACATTTATGTAACATTCATTGAATCCTATAGTTATAATGAGATCCAATATATTTATTTTATTTCAATTTTTTATTTGTGTTAACTTATTTCAATATCTCAATGTTGAGATGGAGATTTGTGAGTCTCAAGGGTATCACAGGTATAAGAAAAAAAGTGGAGTTTAATTAAAGTGTTTTGATGGAGATATATGATGGTTCTATGAAATTTCAACATCTAAATTATTAATAGAGAGGAAGGAAGTGCCCCAGAAATTTTGTAATGGGGATAAGGAAATTATTTAGGTGTAGAAAGAAGGGAAACATATCTAGAGATTATAGATAGGTGAAATCCACTAATGCGGTATAGGAAAGCAATTATCCAATCAACCCTCAGCACATTGTTCATTATTTAAACTACATGGAAGAAGGGAACTTTTAAAACAATACACTAATCCTAGGGTTTTTAGATAAAACCAATAACCTCAATGGTAGAAAGGGTGATATTATTCCATTAGAACTATATAGGTGGATATTGACAGTGATTTGGTGATAGGTATAGTGGTTATTTATTTTAGAATAGATAACATACTTTTTTATTCTTGTTCTGCATATTCTTTATTATCATGCAAGTTTAGAAGAACTTTTCATAAACCACCAAAAAGCGTGGAAGTAGAGTTTCAGTGAATACATGAAATGGGGAAATTATTGCATACCAAGTGTATAAATCCTCCCCTATCAGGATTTTTGGGGTGAACATCCCATCAAACCTTGTGATAACTCCTTTAGTGTATTTTAATGAAATTATGTGCATGGATTAGATTTCCACATATAAATATCTAAATTAAATTTCTAGTAGAATGAAATAAATTTCTATATTGTGAATCATCTATCAATTCTTTACAAGTTTAAGGTGGATGTAGAATATTATTTGGGACCAATATCCCAAGAATGGATATTATTACCTGAGGAGGAATCATATCTAGTTCAAATGATTGAGTCTAAGTAAGGTATCATCCTTGAAGACATTCCCATTGTGAGAAAATGCATAAATGTTTTTTCTGAAGAATTTATTGGTCTTCCTCCTAGATGAAAGGTTGAATTTTTAATCAAGAATATACCTAGGGAATTACTATTATCTAATACATCGTACAAAATAATTATCGTGGAACTTGAGGGGAAATTTTTTTAAGATATTAAATTATAGAGACACTGTTCTACGAAATAAGACAATGCACCTGGTCAAAGTGATGCGGAGAAACCAAAATTTTGAAGAAGAGACGTGGGAACTGGAGGAAGTGATAAAACATAATTACCCTCACCTTTTTTAGGGTGTGAAAAGAAAATATCTAGTGAGAATTTATTTGAATAGGGGAACATTATATTGACATGAACATTTATAAATGAAATTCCCCTTGAAAATTAATTTAATTCATTATTATATATTTTGGATATACAGAGCACATGCACTTCCTTCATTTTATTATATCCTATCAGATTTAAAATACTATTAATAATCATTACCGTTGATAATATAGACATTTAACAATGATATTAGTATTAGTATAAATATAGAGTTTGGATAAATCAAATTGACACAGACAAAGGAAGTGATGGCCTAAACTAGTTGGATTCAACCCTTTGAAGCCCATTTATTAGAGATTACAATGCAGATAGAATCTTTGGGGTTTTACCTTAACTAACCCCAAGATTATATCCAATAACTTAATCTCAAGAGAAACCGTTTATGGGAGAGGTTCAAGATCATCAAGATCATGACCCAAACTATGTACGTCGAACCACCCCATGCTTGTCTCACCCCCATCAAGCTCAATTTTAGGGTTTTATTTTATATTAAAGGGTTATGTATTAAGACCCTAATAATATGAATATATTTATTTTATATAATAATGAATATATTTTCATTTTATTATTTTTCTTTATATATGATTTTTATTTTTATACAATAAAACACAAGTTGAATTATTTGATAATATTCAAATTAAATTGTTGTATTTATTTTGATGAATTGATGTATTTCATAGATAAATGATATTTTATTAAAATAATATTTTAGTATAATATCAATTATATATAAATGATAATATATTTTTAATGAATTCAATTGGAATTTTTATAAGGGTTTGAAATTTTTTATAATAAAAAACCCCAATATTTCTGAATAACTGTCGATTATTATTTAAAAACAGAAAATTAAAATATTTAAAAAATGAATTAGATAAAACGAATAATATTTTTTGTATCAGAATGATGAAATTATTCAATACTAATTTTTTAATAATTTTTGGAGACAGTCGAATTTATGGGTAAAAATTAAATATGGTATAAATATAATGTGTGTGTTATGACATCATAATGACCCAAAATGATGTAAAAACAATATAATTCATATACACAAGGAAATATATTTTTTAACTTAAAGAATATTATTTTTTATGTTATTTAATTAATTTTATAATTCCATTATGAATCCTCCAAAACCTATAATTTATTTTAATATTTTAAAATCATTTATTTGAGGACATGACTCACTTCCACACAATAATGGGTAATACTTTAAACATTTCGACACTTAGAAATATAAAAAATTAGCTACATTCTACTTTAGATGAAACCATTGGAAAAAAAACATGGGAATGTTTTCAGTTTTGGTTATTTCGTTATATTGTGTCAGAAACCTATGTTTGAGAAATGATAAAGAATTCCCCAATAATTTATTATATAAACCCACCCATGATCCCACTTATATTCACTAAAAATACTTAGATCATGTACCTAATCCACTATCCCTACTTCAGTGTCCTCCCAAGGTGCTCCCAATCTCTCAATAAGATCCTCCCATGAATTTTGGAATCACCCTCTAAAGGTAAGGTATCCTCCCCTTCTCTACTTTATTCAATTATATTCTTTATCTTATGTATTTATCATCATTTCCTTATGTTTCTATGATGCAATGCTGTGCATAGGCGTTTTCACCTGGTTTAACATCTATAAATTGGTTTTGTGGATGGTTTTTATTTGATTTTCACCAAGAGAATGTATCTTGGTAGGTTCTTCGGTCATTAAACGATAAAGCATGAAATCTTTGAAGTTTGGAGATTCAAAAGGGAATTGGAGGTGTAAGGACCCTTTCCATCTGATGATGCTGGATGGGACCTTTTCAGATCAAATACTTGACGTGAAGGACAGAGAACGAAGGAATTTTAAAGGCCAAGAGGACCCACATGGTTGCCTCACGGTTTACCCAAACTGTGTGCAAACCGTGTGGGAGGATATTTACCTTACAGAAGGGTTCACACGATTTCCACATGGTTTACAAATGGTGCAGGAACTATAGACTAAATAGTACAACTCAAACAATTATGGATAGTAGCTACGACACAGTTTGCTCAAGGTTTTCCAAACCGTGCGCCCAAATGGTGTGGCTAAAGAATCCAAGGCAGTAGCCTCCACACGGTTTGCGCACGGTTTACCAAACCGTGTGCCTAAACCGTGCACCCCACTTCAGATTTTGCTTTTTTTTTTCTTTCCCCCTTTCCACCAACTCTTTGACTCGGGTTTACTTTTGAAACTACCCTTTTGACAATGGAAAAGGCCCTTTTTGGACCTGGAAGACAAGAGACTTAAGAAAGGAAAGGGGATTTTTCATGAGGGGATGGGGAGCTGGGTTTTGGGGTGTCCTGGTTGGTTTTTTCTACTGTTTCTTGTTCATTTTGATGTGAATGAACTCCTTGAAGTTTAATAGTAAGTTTCATACTTCTTTGATTATGAGTAGATAAAACCCCCTTTGTGTTGGGGCTGGGAGAAATGTGGGTTTTCTAGAATCCCTCCCCTTATCATTGTGTATGTTCGTAACCTCTCATCTAATTGTTCCAACATTTCTATTTTCTATTTTTCTGGAAACCTCCATATCAGATTAAGAATGGAATTTCCAGGGATCATTGTAAGAAATATGATGAGAATATCCATGACCATTGGATATTCTTTTCGTTTCTAGATGGGTGGCTCTTAACGAAAAGTTAGTAGAAATCAATTGCCGGACCAAGGAATTGATTTCTACTGACTAGATCGGAACTTGCCAGACCAAGGATGTTCTGACACATATGAAACCCAGAAATTTGGGTTATTATGAACAACAAAACATGATAGGGATTAAGGTTCTAGCCCTACATGAAAATCTAGTCCTGACACATCTTTATCAGCATTCAGTAAAATTTTGTTTTAAACAATTTCAGTTTTAAAGTGATCAATAGTAAATTAGATAAGTTTTAGTAACAAGTAATTGTTTTTAATATCTGAATCATTAACCTACAACCAATCTTTTTTAAATTAAGCATCTTCATTGAATGGTTCCAGTTCATTAAACATAAGCACCAACTTTGTTTCCCTGTGGACCGACCCCGTACTTGCCTACTATACTGGTCCAAGTTAGGGAATTTGATTTGACTGAAAGAAAAAACAATATCAAGAAGGAATAGCTTGGTCAAATTTTGGCATCATTTCCGGGGAAACTACTATGTTTAAAATAGTCATTTTTGTTAATTGGATTGGAGTTATTTCGTGAAAATAAAAATTGAAAATTTTTCTGAAAACTCTTTTGTTCATCTTATTTCTATTTACAACTTTGTTTCCCTTTTATGCTGGGTGTTCTGTCTGTGTGTGTGCAGGCCTATAGTATACGAGTGGCCGAGTCACTCATTCTCATATTGCTTAGTCCTCGGAATTACAACCGATTGACCCCAAATTCAAAAGAACGTTGTCTAGGTGACGTCGTGCACTTATCGGTGATCACAATGCAGATGATCCCTTGGCGCATCAGGAGGACGAACAGGGGGATTTCCAAGCCATTGGGCAGCCATTTGTTATTTAAGGGAATCAAAAAATGGGTGGCAATGAAGAGCATCATTTGAATCCACCGGGAGTTTATATGGAGTATCTGCCAAGGAACCAACAGTGGAAACCAGCTCAATTTGTGCTGGGATTCTGGCAGCCACCGTAGAGATAGTATATTCAGTGGCACAAACCTCCCTTTTTTCCTCAGAATGAGCTGGACTATTATCCTCAAGGTCAACAACAATATGTTCCTCAGGCACCTCAGGAACCAGTACCACAACACCAGACTATTACGGAATATGGGCTACCCTCTATTCAGGGAGCGGATACAGGGATACTCAGGCCACCAGTGCAGGTCCAACATTTTGAAATTAAGCCGACCATCATGAAATTAATTCATAATACTATTCAATTCGGTTGTTTGCTGAGTGAAGACCCCAACACTCACCTCTCCATATTTTTGGAGATTTGTGATACCTTCATGTACCATGACGTTTCTGAAGATTCCATCCACCTAAGGCTATTTCCCTTATCCTTAAGGGACAAGGCAAAGGATTGGATTAAGGGATTGCCTCAGCGATCCATTCTAACATGGGAGGCATTGTCTCGGGCCTTTCTATCCAAATATTTCCCTCCATCAAAGATAGTCACATTGAAAAATGAAATCCATAATTTCAACTAGCACGGCTCAGAATCATTGTACGAGTCATGGGAGCGATTTAAGGAGATTCTTCGGAAGTTCCCACACCATGGATTTCCATTATGGATGCAAGTCCAGACTTTTTATGGTGCTCTCACCATGAACACAAAGTTCATGGTTGATGCAGAATGCAGTAGTTGGAGGGACAGTTATGAGGAAGTCTCTAGAAGAGTTGTTTGAATTGTTAAAAGAAATGTCCCTAATAGCTTTCAGTGGCATTCGGAAAGAGGTACTCAGAAAAGGGGCATTCACAATATTGATTTCACCACCATGCTTGTGACCCATCTTGATGTCGTCTCAAAGAAGATTGATACTTTGAATCTAAAGCATAAATCTCAAGTTCAAGCTATCATTCCACCAGTATGTGGTGATTGTGGAGACAACCATGTAATGGGTGAGTGCCCGAGTGCCAATGTAGTAGCCTCAACCATTGAGGTCAATTATGTTGCTCAGAACAGAGGACCTACTTGCTACCATCAATATCAGAACCAGGGGTGGCAGGAACATCAAAATCAAGGCTGGGGGTAGCAACAACAAAATCCTCAGCCCCGACCACAAAGACCACCTGGTTAAAGGCAATAGTAGTTTCAAAATTAGTACCTGAGGCATCAGCAGAGTAAACAATTCCAGCAGGGCACATATCATCAACAAGGGTATCAAAACCCTCATCCTTCCCAACAATTGAGACAACCACCTCCACCACAAGTCTCTCAACAAGCTTAGCAGGAACCTCCCTCATGTTTGGAAGAAATGATGACCAAATTCATCACAACTACTAAGACAAGGTTTCAGAATCAAGAGGCATCAATCTGAGGCCTCGAGAATCAGATTGGGCATCTTGCCAATCAGTTGCCCCAAAGGTAGCCTGGCACACTACCGGGAAACACAGAAATAAATCCGAGGGAGGAGGCTAATGCAGTTACTCTACGAAGTGGGAAGGAACGGATTCCAAATGTAACAATGAGCAAGGTATCCCCAACAACGTAGCAGTCCATATCCTCAAATGAAGAAGTTACAGCAGGGGAACCTTTCTCCACAAATGAGAAATATGAAGAACCATCAGTCCCACATGGAAAGGGTAATGATGAGATCAAAGCATATGAACAACCCTTTCCATTCCCAGCATGAATGAAGAAAAAGAAGTTGGACCAACAGTTCACTAAATTCCTGGAGATCTTTCGGAAACTCCACATTAATATTTCTTTTGTCAAGGCCCTAAGTCAAATTCCCACTTATGAGAAGTTTATGAATGAAATTCTTTCCAACAAACGAAAAATGGAAGATTTGGGAACCATTCCCCTTATTAAGAAATATTCGGCTATTGTGCAACATACTCTTCCTCCAATGCTCCAAGACCTGGGAAGTCTCACTATCCCTTGTACTATCGGGCCTTGCGAGTTTGGTAAATCTCTGTGCGATTTGGGTGAAAGTGTCAATTTAATGCCCTTTTGGGTATTTAAGAAGTTAGGATTTAATGATATAAAGCCAAACCGAGTGGCACTTCAACTTGCCGATCGTTCTATTAAATACCCCAAGGGGTTGTTGGAAGATGTTTTGGTCAATGTGGGGAAATTGATTCTACTGGCCGATTTTATCATTTTGGATATGGAAGAAGGCCCAGAGGCATCCTTAATTTTGGGAAGACCTTTTCTCGCTATCGAGAAGGTTTTAATTGATGTCCACCAAGGGGAGTTAATCTTCTATGTTGGTGATGAAAATGTAGCCTATAATGTCCTAAAGGCGGTCAAGTAAGTTTCACTAATGGAGCATGAAGATTGTTGTGCTCTGACAAGAATGGCTGAGCATTTCGTCCTAGAAGACGGTGATATGAAATATTATCCATACAGTAAAGAATGTGTTCTGGAGGATGACAACTTTGAAGAAACCCGGGAGGAAGTAAGCTTCATTGAAGGCCAAGGCGACCACTATTGGAAAAGGGCAATTGTACCCGATTTGTTAGAGCGAGCAGAGGTTGAACCTATTGTACCATCTATTCTCAAGGCTCCCCATCTCAAGTTAAAACTTATCCCTTCTTCCCTAAAGTATGGTTATTTGGGAGAGAAACATACCCTGCTGGTGATCCTCAACTCATCACTCTCACAAGATCAAGAGGATGCTCTTTTTCAAGTCCTCAGAAGGCGGAAACAGGCCATCGACTGGACAGTTGCTGATCTCAAGGGTATAAGCCCAAATATTTGTACTCACAAAGTTCTTATGGAAGAAGGGGAAACAACATCTTGCCAACCACATAGGAGATTGAACCCCCCGATGAAATAAGTGGTCGAAAAGGAAGTAATCAAACTGCTTGATGCTGGTATAATTTACCCAATTTCCGATAGCTCGTGGGTGAGTCCCCTCCAAGTGGTTCCCAAGAAAGGTGGCATCACAGTGGTCACAAATGAGAAGAATGAGCTTGTCCCAACCCGGACAGTCATAGGATGGAGGGTATGTGTCGACTATCAGAAGATAAATGACGCAACAAGAAAAGACCATTTCCCCCTCCCATTTATGGATTAGATGCTTGAAATAATGGAGGGGCATGAATTCTATTTGTTCTTATATGGTTATTCAGGTTATAACCGGATTTCAATTGCTCTAGAAGATCAGGAGAAGAGCACATTCATGTGTCTTTATGGCACATTCGCCTACCGCCGCATGTCATTTGGGATGTGCAATGCTCCAACCACCTTTTAGAGGTGTATGCTATCAATCTCCCACGATATGACAGAACAGATTCTTGAGCTTTTCATTGATGACTTCTTAGTATATAGGATGTCATTTACTACTTGTCTGACGAATCTTGAGCTGGTTCTTGAGCGGTGTGAGCACACGAATTTGGTCTTAAATTGGGAGAAGTGCTATTTTATGGTACAACATGGCATTTTTTTAGGCCATCAATTTTCAGTTCAAGGAATTCAAGTGGATCAGGCCAAAATAGAAGTGATCTCGCAATTACCTATTCCTACATCAGTCTAAGAAATTCGGAGTTTTTTGGGGCACGCAGGGTTCTACCGAAGATTTTTCCAGGATTTTTCCAGGATTGGTCATCCTTTGACCAATCTAATTTCTAAAGATGAAATATTTGAATTTGATGGTAAATTTGTCGAGGCATTCCAAATTTTGAAGGAGAAATTGATCGTTGCACCCATCATGATAGCTCTGAATTGGGAGGAGAAGTTTGAGTTGTTGTGCGACGCAAGTGATTATGCTGAGGGAGCAGTCTTGGGATAGCGGCTGGATCACATTTTAGACTAATCTACTATGCCAGTCACACATTAAATGAAGCACAACTGAACTATACCACCACAGATAAGGAGATGTTAACTGTCGTCTTTTCTTTTGACAGATTCTGCTCCTACTTGGTGCTTTCCAAAGTAGTGGTCTACATGGATCATGCCGCGTTGAAGTATTTATTGAACAATAAGGACGCTAAACCACGGATCATCCGTTGGGTGATTCTCTTGGAGGAATTTGACTTGGAAATAAAATACAAGAAGGGCAGTGAGAATGTGGTGGCTGACCACCTATCCCGGATGGAGTTACCACACTTGGAAAGGGAAGAAGACCGGGAAATAAATGAGGATTTTCCCGATGAGCAGTTATTTTCTGTTGAAGTCCCACCTCGGTCATGGTTCGCCAATTTTTCCAACTACCTAGCGACAGAAGTCGTCCACCTGGACTTCTTATTTCAACAAAAGAAGCAATTTTTATTGGATGTGAAATGCTATTTCTGGGAAGAACCCCTTCTGTTCCTCTCATGTGGTGATGGAATCATCCGTCTTTGCATCCTGGAGGAAGAAATTCAAAGTGTCTTGGAGTTTTTTCACTCTTCCCCTATGGGAGGGCATCATGTACTGGATCGCATAGTCATCAAATTTTTACAATACGGTTTCTTCTGTATGACCATCCATAGGGATACATGTCATTAACTTTCATGCTGTGATCGATTCTAGAGGAGAGGGAATGTCGGCCATCGAGCTAAGATGCCACAACATCCGATCCTCGAAGTGGAAATTTTTGATGTTTGGGGGATCGACTTCATGGGGCCATTTCCCCATCCATTGGGTACAAATACATCCTTGTATGTGTTGATTATGTATCGAAGTGGGTGGAAGCGGTGGCAACTACTAAAAATAATGCTCAGGTGGTTTTTTCTTTTCTGAAAAAGAATATATTCAGCTGGTTTGGAACACCACAGGTGTTGATCAGCGATCACGGTACTCACTTCGATAACACACTTATTAGGAAAGTGCTTGAAAAGTATAGAGTCAAGTATAATCAAGGGACACCCTAACACCCTCAATCTAGTTGTTAGGTGGATGTGTCTAATCTTGAGCTGAAACACATACTTGAGGGGATGGTATGCGCCTCAAGAAAAGATTGGTCCAAGAAGTTGGACGATGCTTTATGGGCGTACCGGACAGCGTTCAAGACACACCTGGGCATGTCCCCATTTTGACTGATCTATGGAAAACCCTGCCACCTGCCCGTAGAGATGGAGCATAAAGCATATTGGGAAGTCAAGGCCCTCAATTTTGATCTCAAGGTAGCCGAGGAGAGGAGAAAATTTCAACTGATATAACTAGACGAGATTAGGCGGGAGGCCTATGAGAATGTAGCCTTATATAAGGAGAAGACAAAGGTGGTCCATGACCGCATGATCTCTCGGAAGACTTTCCAGCCAGGCGACAAGGTTCTTCTTTTTAACTCCTGTCTTAAATTGTTTCCAGGAATGTTAAAATCTTGATGGTCGGGACCGTACACGGTGCTTACGGTCTTCCGTAATGGAGCGGTAGAAGTGGAAGATGCAGATGGGCGAACATTTAAGGTGAATGGAAAGCACATCAAAACATACTACAGCATGGATGACATGGTGGGCATAATTTACACCATGCAATTTGGGTAGCTCAAGGCCTAGGTAAGTCGAGATCGAGACTTAAAACGTATCACTGAATGGGTGGTAACCCGACATTTTCAAAAAAATTCTTTCCTAATGTCTTTATTTTCTGAGTGTGCTTAGGATTGCATGATAGTGTGATTTTCTTTTCTTATGTGTTTTAGATAGAATTCTCACTCCAAGTCGGAGTTTCATATGAATTTTGTCAATGCAAGTCTTACTCATTCAATGGAAAATCTCAAGATTTATTTTCTAACAAAAAGGGGCCCAATATTGTACTGAAAAGGGTGTGTTTTCATTTTCAAATGGGGCAAGCGCTTCATATAGAACCAACCGCACGGTTTACCAAACCGTGCCCGAACCGTTCCCATTAAGCTCTCACAGACAGTGGCCTCCGTACAGTTGGCGCACGGTTTACCAAACCGTGCGCCCAAACGGTGCGGCCACTTATCACCCAAATTTTTTATAAAAATCGGGATTTCCCCTCCCTCTCCCCTTTCCGTGCGCAACCTCCCCTCCCTGCTCCAGCCCGTACGGAACCCTTTCCCCTATCCTCTCTTTTTCCTCCTCTCCTCTACTAAGTTCCTACCAAGGAACCTCAACCAAAGGATTGTTTTCTCCTTCTATATTATTTCCTTTATCCATTTCTCCTGTTTTCTTTTCCTTTTTCCTTTCTTTTCTCCCTACGGTTTGTCCAAGAAACTCTCCACCTCCCATTTTGATTTTCTTCTAAATCCTCCTAGTTCTGGGCCATTCACCTTTCATATTTTCTTTTGATCCTCCGAGGATTTTCCATTACACACAAATGATCAACTGATTTTCAATGAATGTGTGCTTTCCAAACCTAATATTTTCAAATTGGGATTTTCCATAGGGTATATATGCATGCATTTTCGAATTTCATATGTCTCTCTTTACTTGTTGTGATTGTGTACCTCTTGTACTGTTTTTCTTTACTACAGGCTCCCTATATCCCAAAAACCCTACAACCCTACCCTCAATGTCCACTTCCAAACGCACCCGGGCCTCCGGCTCCCAGTCTGCCCATGGCCCTCAAATCAAATTTTCCAAAAAGGAAGAACCGATGAGGTTTCATACCTTTTCCAACTGTGAGGTTAGCCCTCACAATGTGTTCATCCTGGACCACCTTGAATGTTTGGGAATCAATGATGAGCTCCAAACTTACCTTGCCCTGGGAAATATGACTGGTTATTTGAGCATGCACCAACCAATATATAAAGAAATGGTCTTGGAATTCGAGGCCACATTTCAATGTTGGGAGCCTTACAATTCAACTCCTATGGTGTAATTTTTTCCCTTGTAATGGTGTGATAATGTGATGTGCTTTCTTTCCTACTACTGGTAGTATTTTGTTTTTTGGATTCACTTTTATGGTTGTTTTTTCCAGCAGGTGTTTCATCTGTTCCATGCCAGCCATATTTTCCTTCATCGGGCTCTCGCACATCATCTTCTTTTCCCACGTCCCATGTTTCAGGGGAGTTTTTACTTTTCAAATTTTCTATTTTTCTCTACCCTCCCTTGTCATGCTGCCACATGTCCACCCTTCTCTACGTTATTACCTTCACGGGGGACCATGCTCGGTTTTAAGTGTGGGAGAGGGCACCCTTAATTAGCACCCCATGTTGATTGATTGATTTTCCAATTACACTCGGGTAGCATATTTTCTTAGGTGTGTCTAAAGGGATGTTATAGATGTAATGGGTTTATACCACATAGATAAAATTGAATATTTTCAATTATCTCTGAAAAATGATCATATGTCCGGATTGTTTAACCTGGTTTGTGATGTGAATAAACTTTGTAATATTGAAAAGAAGAATTTATCCAATCATTTAGCAGAACAATCTGTTTAAAGATGATTTTTGTGATGGAGTAATTTAAATTGAGAGAACCCTTAAAATGGAAGTAAAATTGTGCATAAAGAGAGGTGAGGTTTTTGGAATTGGTGTTGCCGCACTAGTGGCTATTGCGCGGTCTTAATTCCATGAACTCTTGACGTGCTCAAACAAATTCATCATGTATTGACATGAGCATATTGGAAAAAAATTTATGCTAGTATCTCATACCTTTATAGGAAAATTTATTTTGAGATATGAAAAGGCATGCCCAATACTTTTGATGACCTTTCATCATGTTCTAAAATGCAAGTCAACGAGGGCCTGTGACCTATAAAAGTAATAGCCTTCCAATTGGGGACAAAGAAATTTGAACTTAACTAATCTGAGTGTATAACTAAATGAAAATGGAGGTAGGCACTCTCTTTGAATGAAGAAGGGAAAAAGGGACTTTTAAGCAACAATTGGTTTCTGAATGAATGATTAACTATTTTGGATTAAGATTTCTTTGTTGGATAACTACATAGAATTGGGAAGACATGAAGTATGAATGTTGTAATTTTTATCGATAATTAGTTAAAAATTCATAATCACCTTAATGGTATAATCTGTGATATTTCTACCTATCTCTTTAGTGGAACCTTGGTCATGATTGTTATGCTTTTGTTTGAGGACAAACAACCGATCAAGTGTGGGGGAGTTTAATGCACTGCTGTGCATATGGAATTTTCACTTGGTTAAACATCTATAAATGGTTTTGTGGATGGTTTTTATTTGATTTTCAAAAAGAGAATGTATCTTGGTAGGTTCTTCTGTCATTAAAGGATAAAGCATGGAATCTTTGATGTTTGGAGATTCAGAAGGGAATTGGAGGCATAAGGACCCCTTTCCATCTGATGATGCTGGATGGGATCTTTTCGGATCAAATACCTGACGTGAAGGATGGAGAATGAAGGAATTTCAAATTTCAAGAAGACCCACATGGTTGCCGCACTGTTTACCCAAACTGTGTGCAAACCGTGTGGGAGGAGATTTCCCTTATAGAAGGGTTCGCACGATTTCCACATGGTTTACAAATGGTGCAGGGCCTTCAGACTAAACCGTGCAGCTCAAACAATTCTGGAAAGTAGCTATGGCACGGTTTGTGTAGCATTTGCCAAACCGTGCGCCCAAATTGTGCGGCTGAAGAATCCAAGGCAGTATCCTCCACACGGTTTGCGCATGGTTTACCAAACTCTGTGCCTAAACCGTGCACCCCACTTTATCTTTTTCTTTTTTTCTTTCCCCCTTTCCACCAACTCCTTGACTCGGGTTTACTTTTGAAACTACCCTTTTGACAACTGGAAAAAGGCCCTTTTTGGACCTGGAATACCAAAGACTTAAGAAAGGAAATGGGATTTTTAAGGAGGGGATGGGGAGCTGGGTTTTGGGGGTGATGGATGGTTTTTTTATGTTTCTTGTTTAGTTTTATGTGAATGAACTCCTTGAAGTTTAATAGTATGTTTTATACATCATTGATTATGAGTAACTAAAACCCCCTTTGTGTTGGGGCTAGGAGAAATGCGGGTTCACTAGAATCCCTCCCCTTATCATTGTGTTTGTTTGTAACCTCTCATCTAATTCTTCCAACATTTCTATTTTCTATTTTGCTAGAAACTTCCATGTCGGATCAAGAATGGAGTTTCCAGGGATTGTTGGAAGAAATACGACAAGAATATCCATGACCATTGGATATTCTTGTCGTTTCTAGAAGGGTGGCTCTTAACGAAAAGTTAGTAGAAATCAATTGTCGGACCAAGGAATTGATTTCTACCGACTTGATCGGAACTTTCTGGACCAAGGAAGTTCCGACACATATGAAACCCAGAAATTTGGGTTATTATGAACAACACAACATGATGGGGATTAAGTTTCTAGCCCTACATGATAATCCATCCCCAGTACATCTTTATCATCATTCAGTAAAATTTGGTTTTAAACAATTTCAGTTTTAAAGTGATCAGTAGTGAATTAGATAAGTTTTAGTAACAAGTCATTGTTTTTAATATCTGAATCATGAAACTCTAACCAAACATTTTTAAATTAAGCATCTTCAACGAATAGTTCCGGTTCATTAAACAAAATTACCAACTTCATTTCCCTGTGGACTGACCCCGTACTTGCCTACTATACTAGTCCAAGTTAGGGAATTTAATTTGACTGAAGGAAAAAAAATATCAACATTGAATGGCTTGGTCATTCTATATGTTCTTCCATATCCACATTATTGTCAATTTTATTTCTAAATGATTATATAATGCTTTAATTATCATAAATACCTCCCATGAACCTTCATATTCCCCATTTATGATGTTGAAATTTCACCTTGAATTTCAATGCAAACAATTGTGTACTGAATACCCATACCCATTTCCTATTAAGGGTGTTAAAATTAATGAACTTATACACCTTGTTTGATGAAATAAATTTATTTTTTACACCCTAAATGATCTTGGAATAAAAATGGTTATGAATGAATCTATGTTGTATGATCTATGTGGTACAATTAAGCATGAGAATGAAATTAAGTTGATCGGTGTTCCCTAAATTATATATCGTTACAATGCATTGGGTAAAGTTTTAACTTCATGTGATTTCATTAAAGGGATTTGGGAGTGACTATAATACAAAATGGGACCTTTTACATCATGATTTATTGGAAGTTTTCTCTGGACTATGTTTACAATTCAGTGTTTTAAGTTGTTTCCACATTTCACATGCTATCTTTATGATTATCATGTTATATCATACATCATTGTTCATGTTTATGACTCTGACTCTATTTATGCCCCATTGGTACACCTATTTTCTAACATGTTTTAATTTATTCATGTTATCCCATGTTTATTCTCCTAATGGGCTTTAAAACTAACCCCTTTCTTATGTCTGTCCCCAGGCTATATCATGCAGTTTTAAAACCTATGGAAATTTTGAAGCATATTAATGAAGTTTTCTATAAGGTTGTTGTATCCCTTGTAGAGGATGTTATTATACATACATAATTATCAAATATACTAGGATTATAAATCTTATAGGTTATATTATGTGGATTATTATTTACTAAATAATTATTTAATGTGTAATAATGTTTAGGGTGTCATATGACTCTCTATTGAAAGATCAATGTTACCTACCCACATCCTTTCAAAATATGGATAAGATCAACTCCTTGATGAAAGTGGGAAATATTATATTCTATTTTCAATTAAAAATTGTAGTTTTATCTTTATGTTAGGATCAAATATTTATCTTACAAATAATTGAAGTAATGAAAAAAAATATCCAAAATAATATTTTTCCACATTGTTATAATCTAGTTGTAACCTGTCTTATTATTTTTTAATAGATATATATTTCAATAGAACTCCATTGTTATTATATGGTATCTTATATTGTTAATATATTTTTATTATATATTTCAATATATTCCTTTTTTCTATATAGAAAAGTTATGTAATATAATTCCCACTCTCTCACTTCTTCTCAAATTTCTTTAAGTAATATATACAAATTATCTAAGATCCTCTAACATTGATATAATGATTGGGATCATTCTCATTATTGTATATGATCAAAAATATTTCCACGTGTCTATATAATTAGTGAGTTCTTAACTAATTAATTTTAAATGATTCATCCACCTGAAATATCGAACAAAAAATAAAATTTTTTGAATTCAACTCAAATATTTATTTAATTACTTTAATATTTTTCTTCATGAAAAAACAATATTTATTTTGATGTTATTTCTATACTAGTTCAGTAATTACTACAAGTAACCTTTGATTGTGACATGATATATATTCAAATATAGATCTAATGATATAATTAATTTAATTATTACTTTATTTTTATAAAATTTAAATACCAATGAGAATTTAGGGAAAAATCATTTCCATAATATAAAAAAATTGGATATTCTTCTCAGATTCCAAATATTAGCATATTCAAGGATCCATGAAATTCTCAATTTAAAATTTTGACTTAAACACCCCTGTTAATTTTTCAAAATGTCTCCCAATTAAATATTCATTTTAAATATTTATGAAAATAAACCATTAATTATATATTAATTTTTCTATAAAATTGTCTACTTAATTCTTCACATGATCTTTCATATAATTCAGCATGAAACAATCCCTATAATTATTCATCTAAATTCCATGATATTATCTCCATGATCCAAAACACCTCTATATTTCTCTAACCATTTTATATTTCACAACTAGTTTTCAAAAAAAATTAATCTCATATAACTTAAATATAGTCAGGTTAATCTAATGTGGGTAGAGGTAATTTCAATTTATTATCACATAGTGTCTCAAAAACTCGTAGAATTAATCTTATTTAACTCTGGATATTTTGATCTAACATCACATGGGCATCGATTTTAATATATTGAATTTCTTTAATTTGTTTTGTTTAGTCTCATTTATCATTTTCAATATCCAAGTTAAATTTAATAAAATTTTAAATAGAACACTAATTCATATACGAGATATAATTTTTCTTATATTTTCTTCAATAAATATCTAATTATGCGAGCTAGGTTATATTGTACCTAATCTCACATAGCCTATGAATACATATTAGACAACTATAGAAAGTTTCAGGTTAATGTCACACTTCCTTAAAAAAAATTATTTTTCTTACATGTCCCATGTGTGTCCATGTTAATATTATGCAAACCTAGAAATTTAATATTTATAATATATAGTTAATCTATAATGCTACATAGGTCATGAAAAACCTATTTAATCTCACTAAAAACATGAAAACTCTATTTATTCACAACCAACACCATATTATTCAAGAACTAATCTTATCCCTATAAAAATTTCTTACAGCTACTCCAAAAAATATCAAACTAGAATAAAAATAATCCATCTTTTTAAGAATCTATAAAATCCAAATTTTTATACAAAGAATCAAACATCCCCAAAATAATTTAAAACCAATGATTTTGTATTGTTCGTTCAAATTTCACTAAAAATTTATATAAATATAGTCAATATCCAAACACAAGAATATCTTTATCTTGAAACTTCTCCTCGAAAATAAATCATTTTATTACACTTCTTTATCCCTTAAAAAATCGGATGTACTTTTCTTTTCTTTGATAATATCCATATGATTAATAAAATTTGTAACTGTCTTTTCTTTTATTGCCAATAAATCCAATTCGGATCTAAAATTCATGCATTTATTTATATTTAAGTACTATAAACACTTTAAAAACCTTAATTTATGATTTTAGTGATTGAAAAGAAGTATAGGACCAAAAAAACTTTATTATTAACATTCTCCCAATTGGGATTTTGTAATCAATACTATCCACAATCCATACACCATAAAAATACCCAAAAAAATAAATTAATGGTTTTATAGTCCCATGATTTCACCCCCTATATCATCACCATGAAAAGGGTGAAATAAATTCAATCAAAATTTTAAATACACATTATGACTCAAAAAAATTATAGCTTGTCTTTTCTTCTATATTTATATCCATTAAATCTTCTATCAACATGCTTCTTCGTTTTTCCCTAAGGGATTTTAAAACAACTTTTTCTATCGTATTCTAAATCTATATATTAGTTTTAAAACCTATATTATCTTTGATTTTAACATTGGACTTCATGAATCATTATTTCCAAAATCCACCTATTGAAAATATATTCTTCACATCATCTTTACTTACAACATTTGAAAATCAAGATTTATGTCCCCAGTTTCCTTCTATAAATCATACCATTATATGTGTTATAATGTTCTATATAATTATCTTTCAAAATTCCACTTTATTTAATTATACCACTTATTGGATAAACCATTTTTTCCATTTACTATTTAACTTCAAATAGATCAACATGTGGATTTATTTTCTCAAGGATTTTGGGGATTCATTTTAGTACTTGGTATGGATTAATTACCAAATATTATAATACTAATGAGTAATAACTCTATATATAAAATATTATTCAATGTAAAAAACATCAAATCTATCTATGGAAGTCAGTTACTTCAACATGTACCATAAAACCTAAGACATTCAATTTTTCCAAAATGTATCACTTTGATCTCAATCACACACACACACACACACAAACATCAATAAATAAGCATTCAAATCAGTTTGTGAGATGTACCCCTTGTAAATTATTCTCATATTCTATATAAAATATAAATAGGGAAATCCAATTTATCCACAACCAACTTGTCTCAAATAATCAATTTCATCAAAATCCCCCGGAACATTTTAAATATAAGCTTCTATAAATATAGTTTCATAAACATACATCAAATAGAGAGTTCATATATCAAGTAATAATTAATCTCCAACAGTCATGGATAAGTTTACATGAAAAAAAATCACATATATAATGAAAAATAAATATCATCACCACTCCATGATACTACTTCAATCATTCTTCTATCCTGATCTATCTTCATTATTATTTATAAAAAAATTCTACTATTAATATATCCAACTAAGATTCATTGATCCATGGATTTATCTTGATTCCAATTTATATCTCATATATGTATTTTATCGCACATAAATTCTTGATCAGGATTTGAATCACCTAAAATTATTTGGCTCATCATATAGCTTTTGATATTCATAGTGTATGTTTAATAGAACATATTGATTTAGATTATTTATTGGGATCATTGGTATGTGTTAAAATAATTTCCTTTTACAATGTTCACACCCCTTAGATCATATCTCCCCCTTTATCATGTAATAATTCAAATATAGTAAGAAACAATAATGTAAATGGGAATATGGGTTCTTCCAAAACATCATGGATATAGGAATGTGGTTGTTTTTTTTTGTAAAATTACCATTTTTACAACTTTATTCCAATTAATTATAGTGGGTATCCTTTATATAATATCACTCATACCCACTGCATTCAATATATGTGATTTAGAGTTCATTAAATTCTTTTGATTAGTACTCACCTGAATTATCAGACTAATCCTCCATTTGAATATTTATTCCAACAATTATTTTTTGCTTCATAATTTATTATTATTTTTATACCATAGCATTGAAATTCCATGAAAATTAAATTTTTTATTCTATGATAAAATTATTAATACCAGTTAAAGATACTTCATGCCTATCCTATTCAATATCCATTAAAGTCACCTCAGACTTGATTTTACTTGATGAATATTTTTTGACATATTAATCCTCTTTGTATACATCAACATCAACCACTTTATTTATCATTAATTTTTTATTTCATTATAGTTATGATGGATTAAGTGGATATGAAACTATTTTACCTTTATTCACTTTTATTTGTAATATATATTTACTTTATTCCAAACCATTTAATTTTTTAATGTAACAAATTCTTATTCTTTCCTCACCCCCCACTTATCACATGAATGAGGGTTATTCTATTGGAATTACCATAACTTATCCCACTACAATTCCTTGAAATATAACTACTAATAGCTCATATAAAAAATATTTTATTTTAAAAAATACCTAATATAGTCATGACTTAGTTGATATATCATAGTATATTTTTTCTCTTCTACTCATATACATTGCCTCAAAATACATATCTAGAGTGTGTCCAATATCTCCAATGTAGAATAACATAAATTACACATTACCTTGAGACCCATAACTTCCATATTTATTAAGAATATTCTATCGAGTTAATGATTCTATATTTTCACCTTTGTAGACCTTTCCTATTGATGAATCTTTTAGAAGATTATATATCATTATACTTGAGGTTTTTAAACTCAATGAGAGATCTTTAATCTTATAATCCACTCCTTTATATAGAATACTTATTTTCTAACCTTGAGCCAACTAATATTAAAAAATTTATTCTCTATTTTGGTTGTTTTTTGAGATGGATAATACCAAATTTTAGATCATTCTTCCTAGAAAACTTCTCCCATATCATGTGATTTATCTCTAAGTAGATATCATTAACCCTTTTTGTTTTCAAAAATCGTAATAATGTATTCATTTTATTTTGACTACACATAAATTAGTCTTCTGATATCCTATAAAAAGTATTCTATGAATACATATTCCACTTAATGAATAATATCATGTTGAACCACCTTCTCATATAGGGATTTGTTCCTTTTTTGGTTACCTCATATAAATTGCATATATTTTTATGTTGACATTGTTTCCATCCCATTTATGATATCACCATCCAATTCATCCTTCATGGGGTAATATGAGTTTATAAATTTTCATGATTTTTCTAAAAAATGATAGAAATATATTTAACATTAGTACCAATCTCACTTACCGTAGCTGGTGTTTTATTCTTCTCGTGATAATTCTTCTTATTCCACAATTTATTTCTTTTTTAAATTCTGTAGTATTAATGAAAATTTATGGTATTAACTCAATATCATTTTCTTTTATATATTTTATGTAGATAATTTAAATTTTTTTATATATCTTAAATATTATACCACAATGAGAGTCATTCTGGTATATATCCTTGGAAAAAAATATAACCATGAAATTTTATATCCACACATGACCAATTGTTTCACTATGATTTATCAAATTATTAAATTGAAATATTTCTAAATTATCTCATGCCTCAATATTGTATAAAAAGAAGAATCTCTTTATTCTATCCATCATTCAATGTTTTATCAAAAATAATTTGGATAATCATTAATTATATGTGTGAAACAAATAAAAAAACATTTTAATGATAAAAATATATATCATAATTTGGAACTAATAAAATTTTTTGGGGCCATGTTGAATATATATAGAATTATGGGGGGTAATTATTGCATTTCCTAATTAAAACTTTTTTACATTATTTCAATATATCCATTATTGGATCTTATTCCCTTATTTAAAGTATCTAATTTAATCTATCACTCTGGATGTTACTCTCACTAAAAAATAATCAAATATTGAATTATAAAGTAAAAGTAACGTAGATAATTTATTTTATTCACCAGAAAGAGATACATCTATAGAGAACGCACTGATTATATCGGGATGTGTCAACATACACTATATTCATTTCCAGTGTATTGAAATTATAGTCATTATATATATGGTTTAGTAAAGGCACACTATTGATCCAATGGTCAATCCCTCTTCAATCCTATGCACATTACTTAATGAATAGATATGTCAATTTATAGACTTGAGGGTATCTCTATTCCTAGAAAGTGATTATACTTGTATTATAACTCTCAATTTTATATTTTTTGAAGTTCTCCATACTCACAGCAATATTCCTCTTGAAATATAAATGAGAGAAACTCCTTGATGTGAGGGATGAATATTTATCTTCCACATTTAATCCTAGGAGATAATATCCTCTAAATGCGAGGATTAAATCTTTGTTTCCCAAATGATTATAGTGCTAAATAAATTTCTATATATAAAGAGTATCCTACATGAGAATAATATTTTTGTGATAAATATTCTTCTTCAAAACTAGATATAAAAATGGAACTCTTTTGCGACATCTTTGACCTGGGTGTCACTCAGAGGTGCCTTGATCTAGGTTGGATACATGTCCTCAAGTGTGCATCCCAATACACCAGAGGCCGTCGACTAGCAGTGAGGGCCTAGGGTGAGTTTGTGGGGATACAATTCTATTTTGTTAGAGGGAAGAATAATAGATAAGTAATAAATGATAAATATCAAAATCATATGTAAATAAATGTAATAATGGGAAAATACACTAAAAACTAGACTAGTAACCCAACTTAGTGAAAACATGAGTAATTATCCAAGTACTAAATAATCACCCAAATAAGTTACTGAATCATATAAAATAGATGATTATTTATTGTATATATGAAATATAGAAAACATATATTCATGGAATCATGAAATATATAAGACACATCATATAAATAATGTTCAAAAGGGAAAAAAGTCTTCCCAAGAATCCCAATCTCCAACCCAATCATCAGCTACCAAGATCCCATCAAAAGTTTTTCAAGTAGTCACACATCCATAAGGGGATGCTTCCCTTAATCGTAACTTGTAATCATATAGAATTCTTGAGTACCATTGGTGGCCTAGAGAGTGTGTGAGATGAAATCAATAGTCTTCCACCAACGTCATCTATAAATATGAAGTCAGGTAGATAAAACGACACTATGTTTGTATAATAATGAAAATAAGGAATGATAACTATAAATTGTTTATCTATTATTCCAGAATGTATACCAGGATGATAGTACCTATATTAGCCTAAGATGGATAATCATGGAAAAATTAATAAGGTACATAATGGCCAATATCACAAGAATAACAGATAATATTCCCAATATCAGAATAATAAGGTATTCCATCCATAGTATCAGTGGAATATTGGATTTCATGCCATGAATCATTGTAATACAGGGGACACCATGCCCAATATCACATTAAGGGTCATAATACCCAGTATTAGGGAATAGGAAACACTGTTCCCAGTATCATAGAATAGAGACACCATGCTTAGTATCACTAAATAGGGAATTCCAAGACTAGTATCACATAATATATGCACCATGCCCAATTTCAGGGAATAGTTAATGAAATTCCCAATATCACTGAGTAGGGATACCATGCATAGTATCACAGTGTAGGGATTCTTTTCCTGGTATCACAATATAGGGTCAACATGCCCAATATCACATATATAAAGGGTCACCATGCCTATGAATAACATTTAGTAGAATAGACACCATGAGTATATGTATATAACATAAATAAGGGGCATCAAACCCATTTACCATAATTATAAAGGGTCTCTATGCCATCATTCAAAAGTTTAATATCCTGACTCCATAGAGGAATTTACTTGTTTAAATTAATGTTTTAATCCCATAGTTTTAATTAATTAAATGTTAACCAGGTGTATGAGGGGACTCATGGGTGTTACAGGTGTTCAGGACATGAAAAGGAGGAATATTGGGCCAACCTATGTAAGGAGAATGGTTTGAACACTGTTAAGTAAACTATGCTGCCTTCTAAAGATAACTGTGCAACCTTAGACAGTGGAATTATTCATGTTTGGTTCATGTTTAGTCAAACCATGGAGATATACCTAGGTAACTATGTTAGCTCACTCCCCTTGAATAGGGTCTTACACATGGTTTGGAAAATCATGTGGATAAACTGTGTACCCCAATAAAAGTAGGAAAAAATAAAAAAAATTTCAACTCAAGAGTTTTATGTTCTAACTATGTTTTCTTCCCATTCTTACCCTCTCAACCCTAGTGATGAACTCAACAACCAAAATATTCCCAAGGGTTCCTCTCCTTCACTTCTTGGCCATTTAGAGTATCGTTGGTTACAAACTGACGATATGAGTATGTTTAATATCATTCTTTCTTTTCTTTTTCTGGATTAGGGATTGTATCTTGGGTTATCTTCTTCCAAATCACTAAAAAAAATTTATTTAGAAGATTATTGGTTAAGGTTTCATTGGGGTGCTTAAATATGGATCTAAGGTGATGATTAAGAGTTATTTTATCAACAGATTTGAGGTAGGTGGTCTACAAGTTATATCCCAAGCCCATTAAGTTGATTTGTGCATGTTTGGTTTCATTATTGGTTATCTAATGTTGTGAATTTGATTCCTTTTGTGATAGTTGGTAAAATAGACATATAAATGGTGACTTTTACCCCTCATGATCCCTATGGTATGGATGGAGGATGATTTGACCTATTTTGGTCCATCCATGGGGTGCACCAAAATTATAGAACCTAGGAAGTGTTGAAGTCAAGTATGGAATTCACATGTGAAAACATAGAGCCCTTGTTCAACATGTTAATCAATTTGGTTGGGTTGAAATAGAGTATTGATAGTTGTTCCTATGGTTTATAAAGTCATAAGGTGTTGTTTTTTATGGAATATACAATAAATTAACAGGGTTATTTGAGATTATGTCTAAAGTATTATGAATTATGTTATAAATGTCTTATAAGGTTAGTTCATATGAAATGATTAACTTGTTAAATTGTTGATGGTGTTTGAATTTAATAATGTATTAATGGATCTTCATAAGGTAATTAATGAATTTGTTGAATGCTTTAATACAAGGTAAATGAAGAATGGGTTATGTGGGTTAACATGTGGAAATGGATTAATATGTTAATTGCATTAATGTATGGGAATTAGTGAATATGTTTAATGAGTTTAGGTATAAAAAATGATAATTAGGATATATTTTAATGACGTGTAAATTGAAATGTGTGTATGGATTATGGAATAATATTATTTCTCATGTTGATTGATATGATTTATGATTATTATTTGAATTGGATGTGTTTGGTTGTGATATGGTATATGTGAGGTGAATGGAATGATAAGAATGTGAATATGGATTGGTAGTTTGGGGTATTGACTTGAGGTTCTACGCCTATGGGATGAGTTTGAGTGAGGATCTAAACTGCCCTGAAAACATTCTCAGGTTAAGGAAGGGTTTGAAGGATCTATTATCATAATGGATGTATTCAATGAGACCACCTGAACCGATCATTCGAGGTGAGTGAAATGTATTTTTTTTTGTGTTGTGTCTATCCCTAGTAAGATAGGTACTTGATTTGTTTCCCATATGCATAATGACTGGTTGCATTAGACCCTTTGTTAGATGATGTAAATACCTAACCCATGCAACCCAGGATGAATATTGATTAATTAATGATGATGGTATAAGTAATGAAAATGGTAATAATGATAGAAAATTGCTAAAGTAATGATGGTTAACTAAAGGAGCCCGAGTTTCATCTGGTTTACTTGTATTTATTCATTATTTTCATGCACTATCTATTTATATTAGATATTTTTTAGACACCATTGGTGGTGGTATATTGAGTTACAATCACACCCTTCTTGGGAAGTCATTGGGTACCTGGGTAGACTTCATTTTTGCAGATTCAGATAAGGTGAAATTCATGATGTTAAGAAGTTGAGTTGGGATTGAAATATGTGTGGAAGAGGATACATAGATGGAGTCCGTACCATTTTCTGGATTCAAGTATTTACCTTTATTTTTTGTTTCATTTGATCTTGGATCAATTCGCATGATATTACATGGTTATTATTGATTTGTTTCTTGTACTTAGTTCTGGGAAATGCCTTGTTATAATTTTTTATTGGCTATTACATGTTGTTTTCTATATTTATATTCTTAACTAATATAGGTTACTATGATAAAGAGGGTATAGTCTCCCCATGAGACTCATTAGAACCTCATTGATAGATTGAAACCCCTAGAATACAAGGAGGTGCACATGAGGTCATGTGGAAACCCATATCAGGGAACCAATTTAGTGGATTCTAGGTTGGGGATATTAAAAATTGGTATTAGAGTGGTTATTGTTTTATGGTATTATTATTTGAGATGGTATATGGGATAATAGTATGTGTCTGGTCTTGGAAATGAACCTGTTCATGGTATTATATAACACATCTATGAGGGAAAACCCAATTATCCAGGTTGGGAATTGTTATTCTTATTGTTCATTGTTTCAACTGAATGATATTTCACTATTGGGTGATGCACATGTTGTTTGGGGTGACTATTTGGTGATATTTAACTCATGGTCATAATGGAATGATGTTTTGTATTCAAGAATCATTTTAGGAACCTAGGAAATTAGGTTACATGCATCATGATAGGAACACCCTATATGGGTGTATGTGATATGAAAGGTGAAATTCATTTTACATTATTGAGGAATTTTTGGAAAATGATGTTTAATAAGAATGATGCAAATTGTTAAAATGAGATAAATTTTAGAGAATTATTAAATATTTTCTCTTAAGGAAATGTGTAATTGAGTTAAATTGTGGGTTTTAATAAGATGTGAAAAGGGAAATGTGCCTAAGAAGAAGGAGTTTCATTATGATTGTGGAAGTAGCCTTAAAATGGTGTTTAGTGAATGATTGTGGCTATGTAAATTTGTTTACCCATGTTAAACATGACTTGTGGTAGGTGTAGTAGAGGGTAGTGCTCAAGTGTGTTGATGTCCATTGGGATAGTGTTTTTGAATGGGTTTTTATGACTAGTGAAGAGTCTTCTTGTGTGTAAATTGTGGAAGTATTATTCTATGTGTTTTAAAGATCGTGATTGGAATTTTAGGAAAATGATGCCAGGAATATGTGTGATGGAAGGGAAAAAGAGGATGTTGCTGAGAATGATCCTCTGATAGTAGAGCAAGAAGACATGGAAATTCAATTTAGTGGAGATTAAAGGTTTTATGTGAACTTTTCCCACTTTATGTAGATGATGGAATGACACCCAAGGCATCTTGTTTTGATCATGTTTGAGATGATAAGAGAGTTTTAGTGGCAGGACCCTTCGAACATTATTAGAGATGGTGGGCTAGAGGGAGCCAAGTTCTTGATAGATTTTATCCATATAATTCTTGATCATTTAGAGACTACTTATGAGAAGTTAGTCAAGATGGTGGCTTATATTTTTTGAGTTCAGGAAAAGAGTTGGTGGGATATCATGGATCCGACTAAGCAGGCCAAAGGAATGATATGAAAAGACATCAAGTAGATGTTTTTAGAACACTTCTACGAAGAAAACAACAGGTATGAGAAGTATGCAGAGTGAATGAGTTTAAACTAAAGGGATGTGTTGGTAATGGATTTCTCAATCTATTCCACTAAATTATTACATTTCATTGGAACATTGGAAGGGGACAAGGTAGCTATGGAAAAACATTTCTAGGATGGGATTAGTAAATGGATGATATCATAGATAAATATCTTCTATTTTAAGAGGTTTGAAAAGGTGGTGGATCGGTTCCTTATCTTTAATGGGAACCTAAAGGGGGATTCAGGTAGTAGAATTATGATTCCAGTTGGGTAGATGAGTGTTGTTGCTTTTGAGGGTAGGAAACATCATTTTGTGAGTCTCCATCAGGATGGAAGTGTGTAGAGTAGTCAGAATAGAGGGTCAACCTCTCAGGGAAATGACAAGTTACTTTCCTATTAGTGTGGAAGGCTAGGGAACAAGTGGGGTCAGTGTCCCTGGCCACCAATTGATTTTAAGTCATGTGGTAGGATGGGTAATGTGTAGATGGTATGTAATAATCCTTAACAGTTTGGTGCAAATGGGGGGTCGAGACAGATGTTGAGTGTATTCAGGGGGTCGGTTACCCCATATCAGAAAGGTAGTTGGATATTGACTGGTCATACCAGTCAGGGTGGTGGAAATGGTTGTACAAGGAGGGATCATCTATATCAGAAAAGTATTGCATCACCAAGGACTTAGGCTATAGCCCATGGTGGAGAGGCATGTCGTCTTCACATAGTTCAGTCTACACTTGGAGGTGGTGAGGCTGGACCATTTACTTATCAAGGTACAATCCTTATAGATTCCACGATTTATAGTTCTTTATTTGATGTATCCCCCACACATTATTTTATCTTTTCATAGTTTTTAGTTTTTTTTGGGCCTTGAAGTGGGATCAGTAGGTGGGTCTATGTAGATTGATACTCTGTTATGGGTGATAGATGAGGATATCAGATAGAGAAGGGTTGTTCTCTAATGGTTGGTGAGTACTATTTTCTACGGGACTTGTTCATTATTGAGATGTAAGTTATTGAACTTATTTTGGGCATGGAATGGATGGCATTGTACCAATCCCATATCAATTATTACCATCGTCGAGTAATGTTCATGTCTATTGAGGGAGAAAATTATGTCCATCATAGTGAGTGGAATATTCGAGAAGGCCATATAGGGCCAATTTTCAAGAATTTGGGAGAACTCACAGCTCAAGTGGCTTGTCTATATCATAATTATGAGGAGATAGATAAAAATTATTTCCTCCCATTTTGTATAAATTTTAGGATGTGTGTCCTGATGACTAATTTGGGATACCACTTGAGAGAGATGTTGATTTTAAGATCGAGTTGCTACCAGGGGAAGAACAAGTTTCCATACTACAATATAGAATGTATCCAGTAGAAATCCAAGGGCATAAGGATTATTTGGAGTAGTTGGGGATGAAATGGTTCATCCATTTGAGTACGTCTCCATGGGGATCTACAGTGTTGTTTTCCAGGAAGGCTTATGGATCACTGAGGCTATGTGTCGATTACAGGAGGTTGAATTAGATGATGATTACAAAATTTTACCCTCTTCTACAAATCAATTATCCTTTCGATCAACTAGGAGGTTTGAAAGTGTTCTCCAAGATTTATTTGAGGTTAGTGTACCATCAGCTCAAGGTGAGAACTGCATAAGTACTGTAGACTACTTTTAAGAGTATGTATGGGTTGTATGATTTTTTGGTGATGTCGTTCGAGTTGGTCCATTCGCCAGAAATGTTCATGGATATAATGAATAAAATATTTCACCCTTATCTAGATCATTTTTTATTTATCTTTATGGATTAAGTCTTGGTGTACTCGAAGACTCATGAAGATCATGCTAAACATCTTGACATCATCTTGAGTACACTAAGAGAGCATATTCAATACGACTAGCTATCCAAATTTCATTTCTGAATCAATAGGTTGAATTTCATGGGTAACATCATCTTCAAGGAATGTGTTCCAGTGGACCCAGAGAAAGTGTAGGAAGTTGTGTCTTGGGATCATCCTAAGAATCTCTATGATATCCATAGTTTTTTGGGTTTAGCGGGCTACTATCGAAGGAGTATTAAAGGATTTTTTGGAATGGAGGCACAAGTTTTAGGATTTCTAAGAAAGTAATAAAATTTTAATGGTCAGAAGCATGTGAGAATGATTTTGAAGAGTTAAAGAAGTGGTTGACGACCACACTGATTTAGATCTTACCAAAGCCCTGTTTGAATTATACCATATTTTTTAATGCGTCTTATGTCAGGTTGGGTGTAGTATTGTTGTAGGATGATATGGTTGTTGTGTATGGTTCACTGAATTTTAGGCCACATGAAAGAGATTATCATATGCATGATCTTGAATTGGATACAGTAGTTCATGGCATGAAATGTTGAGGGGATTACTTTCTAGGAGAGATGTTTATAGTGTATAATGATCATAAATTTATTAAGTACATCTTCTCTCAGCGTGATATTAATCTTAAGTAGTAGAGATATGTTTTTACATGAAATCCATTTATTTTGATATTTTTTACACCCCAAGAAAGAAAAATAGTGTTTTATATTGATTTTGTTGGAAAAATCATTGTTAGGAAGTTCAAGAGTCCAACTCAGAGTGGAAGATGATGGTGTTAATTGTTGAAATGCATCTTAAGGTGCATGATGGCCATGGGAAGAAGACCATTTCATCCTTGGAAGTTGATTCAGTGATTCAGATCTAGATTAAAGATGGAAAACGCGAGGACCAAAAATGCCTGTCTATGAGGGAAGGTATTAATGGTGAGGAGTCACCATATATGTCACGACCCGTCCCAGTGGGTCCCACTCTGCGACTCTCCAAGCCCACCTCAAATAGGCCAGGGGCTGGTGACTAGCACCGAGTAGGCATATTACTAACATGGGAGGCATTGCCTAAGTACATGTACACGCACACACATCTCCAAGCCCAAAATTCTGAAATGAAAGAAAATAATAGAGAACAAAATGCTTTCATACAACTAATCCCAACCAACAAAGTACGACAGGAAGTGAAGTACTGAAAGTAAACTAGGCCAGAATACAAGTCCACCAAAAACAAGAGTCTGAAAACTACAAAGACCAACCTGTAAACACAAAGATGTAATGAGACTGCCACTCATATCCATAGAAACACCTCGGCCTATGGGGAATCTCAGAAAGATTGTTCCTATCCTAGTCTACCCTGGACTCTGTCAAAAGGCTACTCATCTGCACAAGACATGACACGTGTGGGAAAATCCCGTTCAGGGGTGAGTATAACAATACTCATTAAAGGACCTCGAAAAAAACCACAAAATCAATACAAAAAAGAAAGGAACAGTCAGATCTACATAGAATATGTCTACTGAACCTTTAATAGGAGAACAAAGTACAGATATACTCAAAACACAGATCCTTAGTCTAGAGGCAAATCACAGAACCGCATACCCCCATTAGGGATTTAGTTCGAAGGATCCACAAAGCACTCGTTTGGGAGAACTCACTACATGAGTCTGATAGCTCTGATGACGTCTGTCCGAGAAGCACTGTTCTTTGGGAAATTTCAAGAGAGATTGATACACTCATTAATGGAGAACAAAATCCTAAGTGGGTAAAGATCACAATAGATATATTCAATCATTACGGGAGAACACACTCTTGAGTGGGAAAGATCACAATACACATATAAGGACCACTACTGGGTCCATGGTGGATACCACACACATATGCTGACTCACATAACTTAAAGAAGTTGAAACCACCATTCCAGGATCACCGGGCCTCAAAATGATGTTTCGTATTTACGCCCGGTATTGTAATAATTCCATATAATATTTAAAAATAATACACAAAAATTTTAGACATTACATTCCCCCCCTTGGGGATTTACGTCCTCAAACAGCAAAAACAAGGAAACTCAAAGAGATGTGGGTACTAGGAATGGATATGAGCCTCCCACTCCCACGTGTTCTCCTAAATATCCCCATGTTGTCACCGAATGAGCACCAAGGGAATTGATCACCCATGAATAATCCTCCCCTGCAGATCCTTGATCTCCACTAGGTACTCAGTGAAGGTCACTCCATCCTCGATGTCCAGCTCACCCCGGACGATTATGTGTGATGGGTCATGCACATACCTCCTCAACTGCGACACGTGGATGACATCATGTACCCGGTGCAACTACGGTGGTAGAGCTATGTGGTACGCCACCTCGTCGACTCTACGCAGTATTTGAAAAGGTTAGATGAACCTCGGAGACAGCTTACCGCCTCGGCCAAACCCTTGTAAAGCTCATCGAGGTCAGACCCAAAGAAAGACGTGATCTCCCTACTCAAACCCTAGGGGTCTCCATCATCTGCCAATATAAGACTTATGCTAGTTCTATGCAGTCTTCATCTGCTCTTGGATGATATGAACCTTCTCAGTGGTAGCTCGAACCAACTCTTTACCCATGAGTGTTGACTCTCTGGGGTCAGTCCAGCAAAGCGGTGACCGGTAGGGTCTCCCATACAAGGCCTCAAATAGAGCCATACCAATAGTGAAGTGGTATTTATTATTATACGCAAACTCCACCAGTGTTAGGTGGTCCTCCTAATAGCAACTGAAGTCCAAGATACAGGCCCACAACATATCCTCCAGAACCTAAATGGTCCTCTTCATCTGACCTTCGTTCTAGGGATGGAATTTCGTACTCAAGCGTAGTTGAGTCCCAAAATCCTTTTACAATCTCTTCCACAACAAGGATGTGAATCGGGCATCTATATCCGATACTATTTTCGAAGGTACTCCATGAATCCAAACTATCACCTGCAAGTAGTGGTGTCCCAAGCTCTCTATGGAACTCTGCTCCCTAATAGCTAGAAAGTGGGCCGACATGGTGAGTCTGTCAACGATCACCCAGATGGAATCATGACTCTTGGATATCCATGGTAAACCTATCATGAAGTCCATCGATACTCCATCCCACTTCCACTCTGGAACTTTCATTGGGTAAGCTAATCACACTGGAACCTGTTTCTCAGCCTTCACCTACTGGCATATAAGGCATCGAGAGATGAACACTACTACTGCCTTCTTCATGCCTGAACACCATAACATTCGTCGGATATCCTAGTACATCTTTATCACTCTAGGATGTACCACTAGGGGGATGTATGAAACTCTCTCAGGACCTCTTTCTGAAACTATACTGGTAAAACAATTTGTCCTTTGAAAATAAGTACATGATCCCCACCTAGTGAATATCCATCAAGAGATTGCCCTATTGATAACTAAGAACATAATGGTTCATAGTCGACATCCCCAAGATGCACCTCTCTAACTCGCTGTAAGAGTATAGGGGTGACAACCATCGACTGTAGGTAAGATGCATCCTCTCCATCCATGAAGGATAATTGCAACATGTCAGACTGCTTTGTCACCTCATTCAACAGTTGTGAGCTCAACCTTCTGCTAAGAGAATCTTCCACCTTGTTCCCCTTCACAGAAGTATAGATGATCTCAAAATAAAAATTCTAGAGTAACTCTAGCCAATGCCTCTGCCTCAGATTTAGATCCTTCTACTAGAATATGTACTTGAGTCACTTGTGGTTGTAGTAGACGATGAACCTCTTTCCCATAACTTAGTGTCACCACATCTTCAATGGAAAGACTACCACTTCCAACTCGAGATCATGGGTCACATACTTCTACTCATGTATCCTGAGTTGGCGTGAACCATAAGTAATCACTCCCTACCTCTGCATTAGTACACAACCAAGCCCGGTCTCTGATGTGTCACAGAAAACTACGTACTCGACACCCTCCTCTGGAAATCTCAAGATTGGGGCGCTCATCAAAATCTATCACAACTGTTCAAAAACCTGCTGGAACTCCTTCGTACATATGAAGGTTGACCCTTTCTAGTCAATGCTATCATCAGTGCTGATATTCGGGAGAAATCAGGAATGAATCTCTGGTAATATCCTGCCAACCCAAGGAAGCTTCACACCTCTGTCATGTTCTGAGGTTTCTCCCATGATAACACTACCTCCTCCTTGGCTGGGTCTAAAGCCACTCCATTGTATGAGATGAAATGTCCTAGAAAGTGGACCTCCTGAATCCAGAACTGGCACTTCGAGAGCTTCCTATAAAGCTGTTGCTCTCGGAGTACATCTAGAACCATCTGCAAGTGTCTCATGTCCTCCTCCTCTGATGCCGAGTACACAAGGATGTCGTCGATGAAGACCACTATGAACTGGTCCAAGTATGGCTAGAAGATCTGGTTCATTAGTCCCATGAACACCGAAGGGGCGTTTTTCACACCGAAAGGCATAACCATGTACTCATAGTGATCGTAGCGACATGTGAAAGTAATCTTCGGTAGATCCTCGTCCTGTACTTATAACTAGTGATAACTTGATCGAAGGTCAACCTTCAAGAATTACTGTTCCCCTCTTAACTGATCGAAGAGGTCATCGATTATTAGCGGTGAATACTTGTTCTTAACCATTACTTGATTCAGGTGCCGGTAATCCATACACAACCTCAAACTCCCGTCAGCCTTCTCGGAAAACAAGACTGGGGCCTCCCAGGGTGAATCACTAGGTGTCACGAAACCCTTGCTCTGAAAATCCTCCAATGGCACCCTCAGCTCGTGAAGCTCTACAGGAGACATCCGATATGATGATGAAATCATTAGTGCCGTCTCGGGGTGTATGTCGATGCAGAAGTCGATTTCTCGATGGGTAGGTAGTCCTGGAACATCTTCGTGAAAGACGTCCTCGTACTCCACCACTACTACAGGGAACTGGGATCTCATCACATCTACTACTCTGAGGGAAAGGCTATCCAACTCATGGGTGACTTGATTCACCCTCGTATGCATGAGACCATTTTGTGCTTCCCGGGTCTCCTTTTCTCCAAAAAATGAAGACGTCATCCCATCACTGCGGACACGCCCCACTCTTCACCTAAAATAGTCAATCTGGGCATGGACCGAAGATAACCAATCCATACAGAGAATGACGTCGTAAGGGCTCGACGCTACCACCAAGATGTTTCAACCAAAACTCTCACCTCCAAGGGTAAGATCACATTGTCTGCAGAGGTGCATGATCCCCGAGTCTCCTCCCGTAGGTGTCTCCAAGAGCAAGGATCGAGTCAACGGCTCTACCAGAATTTCAAGGTTTCACACAAGAAATTTGGAGATTAAGGAATGACTGTAAACTATGTCAATAAGTATGGAAGATACGGTATAGAATATAGAAATCATACCTCAGATCATCCCTGGAGTGCTTGGGTCGTACGTCTCGAATGCATGCAGCTGTCCTTTCCCCTGTCCCCCAACTACCTGAGCCTGGTGAGGACCTCCTGGGGGTGGTGGTGGAAGTAAGTTGAAGCGTCTTCCACCACCTGCATCACTCCCTACTCCTCTTCCACGTTCGATACTCCTCTTCAATGTCATCTGCCTGGCAGGCCTGTTTGGCAGGTGTTATGGTAATTTTATAATCTTATATTTACCCTTAATTACCTGATTTACCTTTAACTGCAGTAAATAAAAATTACCATAGTTACTATTAATAATATCAAAAAAAATAAAAGTAACATATTAACATAATTTGGACTCACTGAATTCAAATATGGAATCCATTTTTCAAAATTCAAAACACAGAAGGTGCAGTAATTAATATAAAATTAATCTCGATGTTAAGAAAACGGGTTTTAAAAGTTAAAACATTGCCAAAGATTGAAAAGTTTTTACCTATGAATTCAATGTAAAATTAATAGTAATGACATAAATTATATTAAATAGTAAAAATATATTCTATTTATACTTTAAAACCATTAAATATTATAATTTAACCATATAAATTATTGCGATGAAAAAATTTGTTTTTAATTAAAATATAGCGTGTTTTTACTATTCATTAAAATATGAAAGTTATCAGAATAATATGAAAAATTTATCCAAAGTAAATTTTTATGTCCTTATTCCAAAGAAGAATTTTATTTTGTCAAATTGAACTTATAAAATTTTCAATAACTAGATTTAATGTGGGTGCGCCATCAAAAGGCGACAAAACTTCTTTTTTTGAAAATACTTATTTTACTCGAAAAATTTATTTTGATCTCATACTATGTTCTAGAAAATATGTAATATGAATAATAATGTTATAAACTTAAAAATGTAGTTAATACTATTCATAATGTCTAGTCCATAATAATATTATAACAATACATTGTTGTTTAGTGAAACCCGGTATTGCGTACTACACACGCTATCGAGGAAGGTCGCGATTGCGTGTAACTCGAAATTTGTCACTTCTTAACAAATAGATGAGGATACCTCTCCCTCATCATATCCTCAAGCTCCCATGTATCTTATTCTAAGTTTTGGTTCCTCCATAAAACTTTAAGCAAGCAAGTGGTTTGGTTTCGTAGAACTTTTTAGCTACTACCCAGAATCTCTATCAGTTGTTCTTCATAAGAAAGATCTTTCTCCAACGGTACAACTTCTGAGCTTATTAAATGTGAAGGATCGGGTATGTACTTTCTCAAGAGAGATACATGAATAAATCATGAAATTGAGAGAGATTCGTTGGATACTTCAATCGGTAATCTACCTTCCCAACACGATCCAGTATTTCAAAAGGACCAATATACTTAGGGATCAAATTTCCCTTCTTTCCAAATCTCATTACTCTTTTCCAAGGAGATATTCGTTAGAACACTTTATCACCCACTTCAAACTCTAGTTCTTTCCTTTGTTTGTCGACATAACTTTTTTGTCGACTCTGAGATGCTCTTATGTGTTGTTGAATTGATCGGACATCTTCTGCCATCTCATCATCAAGATCAGGTCCAAATAGCTTTCTTTCCCCAACTTCATCCCAGCAAGTTGGAGTTTGGCATTTGTTTCCATAGAAAGCTTCATAAGGAGCCATCTGAATACTGAAGTAAAAGCTATTATTATAAGAAAATTCCACCAAAGGTAGGTGTTGATCCGAACCACCTTTTAAATCCATATATCAAGCTCTCAACATGTCTTATTGAGTTTAAATTGTCCTCTCAGACTGACCATCTATCTGAGGATGATAAGCGTTGCTGAAACTCAACTTCGTATCCAGAGTATGTTGATGAATTCTCCAAAACATTGAGTTAAACCTCGGTTCCCGATCAGATATAATGGAAAGTGGTACTCCATGTAATCTTACCACTTCCTTAACATATATCCTGGAAAGATGATCAAGAGGCAAATCCTATATAATAGCAATGAAGTGTGCCGACTTTGTAAGAAGATAAACTATTACCCAGATAGAATTATTTCCTTTGGATGTTTTAGGAAGTCTATTGACAAAGTCCATAGTGATGTTTTCCCATTTCTATTCTGGTATGGGTAATGGTTGTAACATCCCCTTAGACTTTTGTCTCTCCGCTTTAACTTGCTGACAAACCAAGCATCGAGAGACATATTTAGCAACATATTTTTTCATGCCATCCCACCAGAAGTACTCTTTCAGGTCCCTATACATCATCGTTCTTCTAGGATGAATAGAGAATGAAGAACTATGAGCCTCATCCAGTAGCTCCTTCTTTAATTCGAGGATGGGAGGAACACAAACCCGATTCCTGAACATTATTATTTCATCACAATCAATGTGAAATTCAAGAACATTTCTTTCCTTCATTTGTAACTCAACATCTTCCTTTTGTGCCTCTTTAATCTTCACAAGTATAGATGGTTGAGCATTCATTTGAGAAAGATAAGATGTTCCCCTTCCATTAGAATTCCAAGATCCATCCTTTGTAAATATCTAAATATTGGATATTTTTTTATCCTCATCATGGATAATCTAGCATGGTCTTGTCAACTTAATGCATCTGCCACCTTGTTTTCTTTCCCAGGGTGATAATTAATTGAGCAGTCGTAGTCCTTAATCAACTCCAAAAATCTTCTTTGGAGAATATTCACCTCCTTTTGTGTGGAAATATACTTTAAACTTTTATAATTATTATAAATATCACACCTTTCACCATAAATATAATGCCTCCATATTTTTAATGCAAATATTACCGAATCTAACTACAAATCATGGTTTGGGTAATTTTTCTCATGTGGTTCCAACTGTCGTGAGGCATAAGCTGTCACCATATCATTTTTCATGAGAACACACCCCAATCCCTTCTTGGTTGCATCACTATAGATTACAAACCTTTCTCCACTACAAGGCAGTGTGAGCACATGTGCACCGGATAACCTTTTTTTCAACTCCTTGAAATTCTCTTCACACTCCTCCATCCATACGAACTTAACTCCTTTTCGAGTCAACCTGGTGAGTGGATTAGATAATCATGAAATTTTTTTCACAAAACATCAAGAATATCCAGTCTAACCAAGAAAACTTCGGATCTCAGTTACTGTTGTTGGTCTTGACCAACTTTCGATAACCTCTATTTTTTCTGGATCCACATATGTCCCCTCTTTTGAGATTATGTGACCCAAAAATGCTACTTTTTGAAGCCAAAATTCACACTTGTAAAATTTTTCATAAAGCTTCTAATTTCTCAGGGTCTTCAATACAATTCTCAAGTGATCTTCATGGTCTTCCTTTATCTTTTAATATAAAAGAATATCGTCTATAAAGACTACCACAAACAGATCAAGATAGTCTCTAAACACTCTATTCATTAAGTCCATGAATATATAAGGGGAATTAGTAAGACCAAATGGAATCACTATAAATTCATAGTGTCCATAACTTGTATGGAAAGCCGTCTTTGGTATATCCTCCTTTTTGACCCTTAATTGATGATACCCTGAATGAAGATAAATATTGGAAAAGTATTGATCTCTGTGTAGTTGGTTAAATAAGTCATCAATGTGTGGAAGAGGTTATTTTTTATTGATAGTGATCTTGTTAAGTTCTCGATAATCAATGCAGAGTCTCATTGATCCATATTTCTTATTAACAAACAGAACAGGTTCTCCCCACGGTGATTCACAAGGGCGTATGAATCCCTTATCAAGATTTTCTTGGGGTTGATTCTTCAATTCCTAAAACTCAATTGGGGTAATTCTATAAGGTGTCTCTGAAATAGGTAAAGCACCCGATACGAGTTCTTTTGAAAACTCAATTTCATGATTTGGTGGAAGACCTGGAAATTCCTCAAGAAAGACATCATCAAACTATCGTACAATGGG
The DNA here is from genome assembly GCA_963277665.1 of Viscum album. Lineage (NCBI taxonomy): Eukaryota > Viridiplantae > Streptophyta > Magnoliopsida > Santalales > Viscaceae > Viscum > Viscum album. The sequence continues at coordinate 1,436,829,660 of OY728143.1, forward strand.
CATATTCTTAATCGTGAGTTTATCTCCAACCATTTGAGATAAATAACCTTAATTTATTGGAATCAGGACCCATAAGATGGATGAAATTTCCACTGGAAGGTTATATTCATCCTTACATCAATAGATGATAGAAGATTGTTTGGGAATATTAAATGCGAGTTCCCTTCTTTGGAAATTGATATGAGCTCCGTATAAAGAAATCCAATCCATGCCAAGAATCACATAAAATTCCACTATAGGAAGGATCACAATATTTACATGAAGCACTTTCCAACAAATTTCAATTGGAGAAGAATTATAAACTTTTGATGCAACTGTTGTGCCATTAGGAGTTGTCACAACTCACTCAACATCTAATTGTTGAGGTAGTATGGCGATACCCTTAGAAAATTCTTTAGAGATAAAAGAGTCGGTGGATCCAGAATCAAATAAAACATATTCTACTTTAGAGTGGATTGTATGTGTACCTTTATCCACTTTGTTATCGTACTATGCATCACCGATAGAAATTGCATGTGACTTTCCATTGTCTTTGGCCTTAAGAGTTTCTTGATGTAAATCATCATCAACAACCCTTGAATTAGGTCATTGATTAACATAATTACCCATTTCCTTGAACTTGAAACATTGAAGTGTAGGAGGTGCATTCTATGTATCCTTTTCTTTGTTCGCATTAGTAGACATCTTTTTATCATCACTGCGGAATTCAAATGCCCAATGACCTTCTTTTCCACATTTGAAACATTTACTTGTCCCTTTAAGACAATTCCCTCCATGTTTCTTTCAACACTCTAAGCATAAGGGAAAACTCATCTTCTTTTCTATGTGGTCTTTAGATTTCCCTTTGAATTCAATTTTACTCTTCTTATCAAACCCATATGACTGATGGGTTACTCCAATCTCCATCTCAACCTTGAGAGCACATCGAAAAATTTCCTCGTAGCTATTGAAGTCCCTTATGGATAATTCCCTTCAGAGACTTGGTTTTAAGCCACTAAATAATCGATCGATCTTACTCTTAGGATGGATTATAATCCCAAAAGAGTACCTTGCAAGCCTTGTGAAATTTTCTTCGTAGATACCAAAAGATTCATCATCCTTTTTCTTTAGTTAAAGAAACTCCTTCTCCATATTTGTTCGACGAATACGAGGGAATTAATTATTGAAAAATAAGTTCTTGAACTCGTCCCATTCCATGGAATCAATTTCATATCTTTGTCTTATATTATTGATAAGATTCCACCATTGATCAACATCACCTTCTAAACGATATACTTCTAAGATGACTTAATCATGTTCAGAACATTGAAGAACTGAATATATCTTTTCAGTGGTACTGATCCATTGTTCAGCCACTAAGGGATCAGTAGACCCACTGAATGAGGGTGGACGCTGCCTCATGAAGGATTTAACAAAATGTTGCTCCTTACTTTGCTCGTTTGGAAGTCCTGCATGGTTCATAGCTTGAGAAATTTGTGTGAGCATGGATATAAGATTTATCATTCCAATTCCCATAACGTTTGGTTGCTCTGGGGGACAATCACTGCATTTCCCATCACATTCAGCATTAACACGGTTCCTTCGGGTTCCATCCATTGACAAAAACCAATAATCATAGTGTGAGAAATACTAATCATAATAGGAAAACCACATAATCAAGAATAAAATTTCACACTTTAGGTCATATCATAGGTTGTTCATGGCCATTTCTAAAACACTAAGATTTTGTCCTATGCTTAGACATATCCTTAGGGTTCTTACTAAGACTTTTACATCCTAGTTTCCAAAAGTTGACTATACCCTTCCTATGATACCAACTATAACGACCCATAAATTACATAAATTGTTATTAATTTATAATTTAAGAATACTTATTACAACATATAACAAAACCATGAAAGGACCATATAGGTATAGTGTCTTTAGAAATTGGAAAACATAAAAAACTGGTTCATAAAGTATCTACATTGTCTCCTGTTTATTTCATCATATTTAGAGTACCTTTTGGCATAACATACTTAATACCCTTCTTCCTGACTTGGGGAAAAGAAAATATAAAAAAGGGTGAGCTCAAATGCTCAGTAAGTGTAAACAAAGGAAATATCAATCATATCACATTCATAAGATCATAACATTTTAAAAATCATAACCTGAAAAAGAGATCATAATATCATAACATGGAATAAATCATGGAAGTGAAATGTAATCCCAATAATCATAACATAAAACATGAAACTTTTTGGCATACACACATAATCATAGATAATCATTTCTTAGTAGTCAAGACTCATTTCCAAGACTATCCTAGCGGACAAGGTCTATTTCTGAACCGAGTTCACTCCTCATTTCAATCATGTATCACTAAACCGGATTAACCTGTCGTTCCATCCATGTCTATCTCATGCGATATAAATCTTTACCCAATGCATTAGAGGGAGATATAGGTCCCAACCATCTCATAATGATACCATTATTATGACTGCCACAAGATCATAAATCATACATCATAGCATAACACATGTAATAAAAATGGGATTCTTAAACATCATGCCATCATAACATAATCCATATAAGATAAAAGGACATAATAAAAATAATTTCATCATAAAATAATCAAATAAAATTAAAAATAGAGATATAAATATAAACCTATGTTATCTTAGATGGAAAATAATTTTGATAAAACACTAGAACTCCATTCTTGAGGAAAATATCCTTTCTACATCAAACACATTTTCCTTTCTTAACATGTCATAAAATATTAAACTAAAAGAAGTTGATTAAAAATAAACTTGAAAAAATTTAAATGAATCTTCATGTAAATAATGTTCTATGAAATCATAAAAATCCATTCATGCTGTAAAATTAAAAAAAAGATTCTTCTCATACCTTGGCCGAAAAAGTCAAAAAGTACCTCGTACTAAAAACGACGAAAGATTCATTTAATATATTTTACTCACCAAAGGGTAAAATTGGATTTAAACAATTTTAGGGGGATAGAAATAATATTACATATTGATGAAACATAGATGTGGAGGATAAATATTCCCCAGTAATTATCGAAGTATAAATAATCTCAGATAAAAATTGAGATTGCGAGATTTTCCCTTACCTTAGGTCCGATTTGCTTCGTAGGTATACGAACCTCCTGTATAATGCTTTAAATAATGTCATTGACTTATTAAAAAATCATATTAATTGTTATGATATCATATATGGTCCTATTCTTATCTTATTATTAGTAATATTTCATTTCTACTTGTTATTCAGGTGTTTATTGCTTTATGTTCTTATGCATGTTTTGCGAATAAATTCTTAATATTATTTTTAGGTTATAGATACTTCATTTACAGAATGGTATTAGTGTAATATATATCATATTTATCCATTCAATTCATTTATATAATCACTATTCAATGATGATCATGTAGAACGAGTCGCATCACATCGTGGAGACGGTAGGCCGTACGTACGCACGAGCGATGATATCGTTCCCATGAACGTGGAATTGTATTGAAGTGTATGTATACTATTTCATAATCAATATCACTTTAAAATAATCATATATAGTTATTCTTTACACCATTATACCCATCCAAGTAAGGTGGTGGTGGAAAACAGATTACACCACGGCGTGGAGACGGTATTCCGTACGTACGCACACGCAATGATTTTGTTTTCCGTAAGATGGATAAAAGGTGAAATATGGTTGTTTAATATTTATAATAAAATATCATTATATGAGTTATACTGATGTTATTACTTGATAATGAAACAACTAAATAAGAGTAAGTAGAAGAATAAATAAATTTGAAAGAATCGGTAACAAATATTACCTCTTCTTTGACACGCCTCTTTGAAACCTTATCTTAGGGCACTAATGTTGGTATTTGAAGAAGACAAGGACCTCTAGAATATTACTAGGGGAGTTTAAAAGAGTAACGGGTAGGGTTTTTCCAAGTATGAAGGCTCAAAGTTGTGTGAGGAGGAGAGGGAGGAGGTGCCCTTTTATAAGGGAGGAGAGGGGCACCTTTGGAAATCTCTAAAATATTAAATTATAATAGACCCTAACCCCACATAAAAACTTCCAAAGTGCGTAAAATTAGGATATTAGATAATATAGGGTTGTAATATCATCAAAAAATTAAATTTAGACATGTTTTGATTTTATTTTAAAATTTATCATTTTGATTTAGCTTTATTTAACTTATTTAAATTTGTTTGTGGTAATAATGTTATAAATTATATATGTTTATAAATACTTTCTATGTGTTCTTAATTATACATAATTTGATACATTATGAAATGTTAGATCATAATATTTTTTATTTTTAATTTTCAAAATATATTTGTGATTTTTAAACAATTTAATAATATAAAATATAAATAGTGTCAATTTTGATACAATTAATTTATTTTAATTTAAATAAAATACACACCGAAGATATGTTCAAACAGAAATATTTAATATATTTATAACATGTCATATGTATCTATAAAATTAATTTATCACATTAATTAGTTCATATAACATTTATTTTAATATTTTTAAAATAATTTATTTGATATTTTAATTAATGAAATAATTTCTACATCACTATTGTGTCCTCATTAATGATAATTATTTTATCCCTAAAAATTCTAAACAAATTCTTATAATGTAGATAATTTTATTAGCTTTCTTTATACTATTCAGGTTCTAAGATTCACGATGTTTATCACTAAATTAAAATTATTATACTTATAAGATTTAAGAGAGTGACATGTTTTCACTTTCTTTGGTTTTAATAACAATTAAATTATTTTAATGGTAAAAAGTCCATAAAATGAATTTATTATGACCCTTAGGTGATAAGGGTTAACGTTTATTCATCCAATATAAATTTTTCAGGTGTTAGGGTAATTTAATAAACTTATATTTACCCTTAATTACCCGATTTACCTTTAACTACAGTAAATAAAAATTACCATAGTTACTATTCATAATATCACAAAAAATAAAAGTAACCTATTAACATAATTTGGAACAACTGAATTCAATTATGGAATCCATTTTTCAAAATTCAAAATCCATAATTTGTGTAATTAATTTAAAATTAATCCCATTGTTAAGAAAACAAGTTTTAAAAGTTAAAACATTGTCAAAGATTGAAATGTTTTTACCTATGAATTCAATGTAAAATTAATGTTAATGACATAAATTATATTAAATGGTAAAAATATATTCTATTTATAATTTAAAACATTTCAATATTATAATTTAATCATATAAATTACTGCGATGGAAAAGGTTGTTTTTAATTAAAATATAGCGTGTTTTTACTATTCATTAAAATATGAAAGTTATAAGAATAATATGAAAAATTTATCCAAAGTAAATTTTTATATCCTGATTCCAAATAATAACTCTATTTTGTCAAATTTAACTTATAAACTTGTCAAAAACTAGACTTAAATTGGGTGCGCCATCAAAAGGCGGCAAAACTGCATTTTCATTAAAAATACTTATTTTACCCGAAAATTTTATTTTGTTCTCATAACATGTTCTAGAAAATATGTAAGATGATTAATAATGTTATAAAATTCAAAAAATTAGTTAATACTATTCACAATGTCTAGTCCATATTAATATTATAACAATATATCGTTGTTTAAAGAAACCCGATATTGCATACTACACACGCTATCGAGGAAGGTCACGATTGCGTGTAACGCAAGACAAGATAGTGTTGTGTGAAGTGAAAGATTCGTTTGATGCTGCATATAACATAAGATATAAGAAAATATAATTCTCATTAAATATCAGGGTGTTATAGTAAGGCGTACCAATATTTCATTTTATGATGATTCGATTTCTATTTATCCATGCAAATACTAAGGGTTTCATCTACCATACTGGAAAAAGGATCAGTGAACCATAAAAAAAGTATTAAGCCATATAAATCCCTTGGCCTTTAAATCCTATAGGGGTCTCTTGAGCTCTCGTAACTTAGTAGTATCCATCCTATATGTAGGAATGGGTACTAGTTTATCTCTAAGAACCACCTCAATAGTAATATCTACCTTTTATTCGGGAGGTAGTCCAAAAATTTATTACGGAATAAATACCTAAATAAATCGATTATAGGAGGTAAATAAATCAAACATAGTCCTTGATCATCCATTTAAAGGATAGAAATCTGATAAGTCACTACACCTAGCCCACTATTCTCTAGTCCAAATCTTCCAACTTGGACATACCAATCACCCATGTGGAGAAATGTACCACCCTATAGTGATGTAAACGAAGCCCTCCAGTGATAACAATCCACATATGCATGATTGGGGACCAAAAAATCCATCCCAAGAATGAAATAAAATAATGTTATATGGATAAATAAAATGTTTCATAAGAAATTATGTCTACAAACATCAAGAATAAAATCATTTCCCTATAAAATACTCTCTGAACATATACCCAATGGTGTATCACATCTCATAATTCCACTAGAGAACAAAAAATAGATCCCACAACTCTCTACAATAAGAATAGACATGAAGGAATCTGGTGAACCAATATCTAATAAGGTAAAAATGGTAGTATATAGTTCTATAATATTACCTCCAATAATATATTTTCCAACATTCTTCACTTTAGGTATAGAATACACTAAATAAATATGGTTTATTCAATGACCTTGTACTGCAACCAAACTACATAGAATGGGTCCGCTCTTGTATCACTATGTTATAGAAGCCTAGATACCATATCCATGACATAATCCTATTTCATTATGACTATTATTACTCAATATACCAAAATAGAATGGTTCTACTAAACTTTCTCCTAAAGGTGGAGCTGAAAAGGACCATCTCCCACTCAGAACTGATGGGTAGGTCATACATAAACATTATCGATTCCCTAATATAACCTAGCCTCAACACTTGATAGGGTACCTAGGACATTGGGGACACTTATTCCTTGGATTAAAAAACTTGTGAGATACCAAAAAACTATCAGCAGGTGTCACCTGGCTGTCCCTTCCCACACGTGGAGTCTCAAAGTGTAACTTCTTATCGCTAGTCGAATAACTTCTAAGTCTTGGTTATGAAGCACCAAATCTCACATTGTCCATATCCCTCATGTTCCTCTCAGTTATGAGGTACTACTTATCTATATAAAATATGGCATATATAAAAAAACGTTTACATGAAAATGAATAGGATGCCTCCATCCATTCTCGATTCTCCTAGATTCCACTGGCTCATCAGCAATATAGATAGGCGTGAAGTCCTTGCACTCTATAAAATGATCTGAATAGTGTATAACAATAACATAACAATAATATATGTTTATGAAATCTATATAATGATTGTCCCTCTGGGTATTAGGGTATATGTAGTTAGAGAAGCTTGATTTGAAATCCATCTATGTCACTTCTTGATAATGACTTACCTGGTTCAAAATACACCACCACTATTTGAAGAATCCTATTGGCATGTATATTGTGAGATTTAATATCCTAATAAGATATGTCTCTAGATGATTGAATATAGATATGACCATATTGATCCAATGTTCTCTAAACTATGGTCCGTCATCCCTAAAAAACATGGGAAGATGTAGCTGTAGAAACTCACGAGTCAACTCTCCCATATAAGAGGTAGAGTACATGGCTCCGTATAATGTATATATAAGCTAGAGGAAAGATACTCAAAAATATAAATCATCACCCACTACAAAAATAGAATTAATTAACATTGGTGGTACTACTGGAGGCATCATTGGTGGCTCAGGGTCGACCACCTCTAGAGCATGGTCATCCCCACCCTCCTGGAAAATATCCGGAGGACATCATGGTGGAATCGCTCTACAGATTTCAAGTAGATGACTCAGATAAGGTTCACTAATAGAATAATCCGCAAATATAGGAATAAAATATGTAAAAATAATTTCTATTAAATATTCAAACTCATATGCCTATTCAAAGAGTCATGTATATGGGATAGAAGTATTTATATAGAATATAAGAAAAGTACCTACTTCCCACTACTATGATCGGGTATGGTTCAGGTTCTTCATTTTATAGTTTCTAGGTAATTTTCAATTAATATTAATATTTACATTCTATTTATATGGTAGAATGTTTTTCCCCACTTCCAATCCATAATATCCCATAATCCCAATAAATCAAAGTGTTGCATCTATTTGATCCAAATCATAACACTATCTAGTCAAAGTGACCAATGGTCCCTAACCAACATGTCATAATTGGATGCTTAGGTTGTATGCTAAATTATAATTAGGAAAACACTATTTATGTAATAGTGGTCACTCTAAGTGTTAACTATGTTTCTCAATACCCTACATAAAACATTATTCAATTTAATATTCATATCATAGAAGGCACATCTAACAATGTCATGTGATTAATAAATTCATCCTACATGACATGGAATAATTCATGGCATTTGAATTCTAATAGGTCCCTAAAATGATGCATGTTCAATGATTACAATACCTAATATAATAGAACCATGGATGAAAAGTATTCACCAATCATATCAATAATAACATCACAATTCAAGTGAATCACCCAATGGTGGAATCAAATCAACTGAAACATGTATAATACATAATAGAAATTCCTTATTTTAGTTAACTTGATATTGCAATGAATGCGGGTCAGATACTCCTAGGAATGATTTATAACCAAGTCACAAAGTTTTTCTATTATCTTATATAGTATATCAAAATAGTAAGGCAATGAAATAACGGATCTTATACCACTTTGTGATGACTTGGACATAGGTTCCACTCAGATGTTCCCCGATCCTGATTGGATGTATGGCCTCAAGAGAGCCTTCACATACACTATTGGATGAAGAATAGAAGCAATGGCCTTGGATGAGTCCATGGGGAGACTATGAACTCATGTAATAGTAAAGAAAAATGGATAAGTAATAACAAGTAAATAGTGGAATCATATGTAAATAGATGGCACAACAAGAAACATACACTACAACACCTGAACTAGTAACTCACATTTGCCTAAAATAAATAATTATCCAATAACTAAATAATAATAAAAAGAATAAAGTGAATCATATACAATATATAACGATGCAAGGTATCTAATAAATAGGGAAAACATGTATATCTAGAGCTAGGAAGCCAATACACCACATGATATACAAAAGGTACAAAAGGATAAAATTCTAGCCAAGCATCCCAAGCTCCATCCTGACCATCTACTACAAATATCACATCATGATTCATTAAATTAGTCATAAATCTATAAGAGAATGATTTCTCTTATCTACACCTGAAATCATGTAGTCTATCCATATACCATGCATGGTCCAAATATTGTGTGAGATAAAGTTTTTAGGCCACCACAAGCAATGTTTATAAATATCTAGTTGTGTATATAACATGGTTTTGTGCAGATATAATATTGAAAAGTTATTTTGATAACGGTAAATGGGATAGCTTTGGTTCATCAATGGATACTAGCATAAAAGTACCTGATTTTCCCTATGAAATATAATATATGAACAAATAAAAATGGACACAATGCCCAGTATCACAAGAACATGGGACACCATGACTAGTATCAAGTAATAATGGAGCCATGCCCAATATCAAAGGAACATGGGATGCCATTCCAAGTATTTCAGTAGTATGGGGGATGCCACACCCAGTATCATAGTAATGGTCATAATTCCCAATATCATGGAATAAGTAATTCCATGCCCAATATCACAGAATAGGGACTTCATAACTAGTATCATGGAATAGAAATTACTACGATCAGTATGAAAGAATAGGCAACCCATGCATAGTATCACTGAATTGGGAACACCATGCCCAATATCACAAAATAGGGATTCCATACCTGACATCACAATATAGGAATGCCATGCTTAACATCATAGTATAGGGATACCATACCCAATATTAAATTTATAAAGGGTCACCATGCCTATGTATCACATCTAGAAAAAGGGATTCCATGACCATATATATAAAACATTCATAAGGGTAATCAATCCCATATACCATAATTATCCAGAGTATCTATTCCCATATTAATTAGATATATATTGTAGTCTAGACATTAGGAAGATATAAAATTTAACTTATAAATCATTTACATTAACTAATAGAGAGGGAATAACTATATTTCCATTCAAGCAAGGGATGTGGGATCACTACCCAATCCAATATAATACAATTATAGTCATAAAAATTTTATTTCATGCCCAAAAACTTTAAGCTATGGATTGGGTTTTTCAATCCAATATAAAATCATGGAAACTCCATTGGAACACCACAATGGGTGGTGACAAGTTCCTAACCCAACATACCTAATGTAACAATGATTGATTATTATCAACAAAATTTATCTAAACAATCATTATGTGTAATTTTTTTTGTAGACTTTGGATAATCTAACATGAAACATCATGTACCATGATATAAAACAACAATACTAAAGAGAATTTTGTAAACTAACTACCTTATTATTGTAGAGGAGAAATCATCTAGCATAGAAAATTGGTTTGATCCCAATTAAAAGAAAATGGAAAAGGAAGAAATCCCTTGATTATGGGGCATATGATTCTACTCCTTGAAAACTATTTTGAGTTAAAGAAAAACAGAGAAAGGCCCAAGGAGAATAAATAACTCACTAATGGATATCCAATGAGATGATTGACTCTTGGATCAAAGTCTGGATAATAAATTAATAAAATATCATAACTTAGATTTAATGTGTGATATCCACATGAAGAAGAAATATTTTTTTCCAATGGATGATAAATAAGAGGGAGGGGTAAGATTTATTTCGTTTTAAGGAATTTTTTTTAATTCTAATATAACTATCTGGGGAACATTTTTCGGTAGCATAATTGTCCAATGTGTGAGCCAAACAAGCTTGGATCAGTTCTTAAGGATGGTTCCCGTATGGTGAGGCCACACGGATTGGGAAACCATGTGATAACTGTACAATTCATCTCTTCTAAAAACTAAAATCATAACTAATTTTAATGTATAATAATATGTGAGGTATCCTAAAAAAATAATCCCCCTATTTCCCACTACGATGCCAAACATGGTTAGGGGTAACCATGCATCTTGTATGACACATAATCTCCTAACTGTGCATATTGTTTTTTTCAAAACATCTATGTTCTGGTATTCTAACAAGCCCTAGAAACCCCTGACACCCTTTAAACCTCATTTGGAATCCATATTAGGTCCAAAATAAATAATTAAACCAAAATTTAAAGGATCTATACCATGAAAAAAAATTGGGATCCTGCATTTTTGTTCTTCTACGTACTCTTCTCCAAATTTTCTATTTTCATTAAATATAGAATTTTAAAGACCCTAAAACAAGTAGATCAGAGTTAGTGGTTACATTATTACATTAAAAATAGGATTAAGAAATCCCATCCCAATGGGTCTAATAGTTTAGTAGTCTTATTAATTGATATAAAAACTTCAAATAAACATTACATTTTTAAAAATAAAATACATAAAATATTTTCTTTGATAACACCATTATTCCCCTTATAGTATCCCTATTTATCAATTGAAAATCACTTCCTAGTATCATTTGGAAAATAAAAAATAAGAAACGGGTGAGTGTAGATTCTTATTAAGATTAATAATAGAACCAAATCTATCAATAATAAATAAGAATAATCAATATAGTGAGATAAATAATTAAAACACGTTCCACTTAAATAATAATTTTAACATAATATTGTAGGCATAAATATTGATCAAATAAATTTATATAAATAATTAGATGAGCATGAAACTTATCCATCGATATTATAACTAATCTAATAATAAAATGAAAATAAATAACTAATCTCATAATGATTAAATGCATAATATCGAACATAATAACTATACCATCATAGAATCATTAAAAACATCTTATATAAATGGGTAAGGTCACATCCAAATACACAAGCTAGTTTTTCTCACGATACCTACCAATGCATCAAGGGGCTATAGTGGGCCCCATCCATCACTTATTGAATCCAATTTATTCTTAATATATATAAGGGGTGATACATAATAAATATAATCATTGATATTGTAAAACTAGAATACAAAATGGTAACAATTATCCCAATTAATAAAAATAATCATAAACCATCTAGAGTAATATGAATGGTATCAAACTGATATATCCCCAGTAAAACTGATCATAAAATATTTGGAGAAATAATATATATGGTATCATTTCAACAGAATCTTAGTGGGGAATAATAAGAATAAGGGATTATTTAATTTATGAATAGGAATTCCATTAATAGATCATGAAAATCATTATTGAAGAAAATAATCTTTCCACTTTGGAAATCACTTTTTAAAACTAAATATTAATAAAGTATTGTAAAAATAATTTTCTATTAAAATAAACACCAACACATATAATTAAATATATAAATAATTTAGTGGTAATGATGGTGGGGAATTCCATACCATCCATACAAGTAAAAACAATGTTCCTTTAACTTTTTTATTTTAAAAGTAAAAATGTATTTTATTTGGAAAGTGTCAAGAATATGTATATTAATTTTTTTTAAAATACAATCATGGATAAATATATATTTAATAAACTATTTTTATAATGTTAAAATATCTATTGAACACATTTTTATAAAACATGGTTGTGGAAGGAAAATGATTTACGACCAAAGAGAGAAATAAAGTCATATTTTCTTAAAAATATTTTCTCAATAATTTTACGTACTAAAGAGAGGTAAAATAATAATAATACTTGAAAATTTCATGAATAAAAATAGTACAATAACATTCATGAGTTTAATTAGGGTTAGGTCATAACATTTCATCATCAAACCATTAATCATAATAAATCCTGATAAATAAGGAGAATATAATATAAATTAACTCCACATTGGTAATTTCTAAATCATAAACCACATTAAAGAAATAAAATTGATTAAAAAATTAAAATAAATTAACATAAATTAATTTACAATCAATCATATCAATAGGTTAATTACATAGACCACAAAAAAAAATGTTGAATATGAAATATGTATAATAGAAATAAAAGTGAGGCAATGGACCCTTACCAAAAGTCTGATGTCCTTCATACATGTTAAAAAATAATGAATAAAAAATATAAGGTTATTTTATGTCTATTAATAATCCATAATCACATATCTCATAATATATATGGTTTTCTTATATTCATTTTATACATATTTATTAGAAATTCTTTGTTAAAATCACAATTTCAGGTGATAATTGTTTCGTCTTTCTGGTTTGTTTTGGTTCAGTAATTTTTGTACTTTTTTATTAATAATAGTTACACTATATTCAAAAAATTAAAAATTATATACATATAATATATATTCAATATACATATATTTACGGAAATTAATAAAATCTATAGATAGAAAATGAATTACACCATTCACAACGATGGTATTCCATACATACGTATGCAAAACTATTTCCATTTTTCCTACGTGGATGGAATGAAACAAAAATAAATATTAAATTACCATTATATAATAATAATTATTTAATATATCAAATATATATTACTCAAATACATACATTCAAAAATTCATTTAGAAATAAAATTAAAACCATTTCACATAGCTATGTGAATAGGGTAGTCCGGATGTACGCACAAGCGATGTTATTATTTACCAAAGGATTGGAAGGTAAAAAATTATATGTGATATTATATTTATAGAATTATTTTTAGGTAATAAATATATTAAGTATTATTTACTTAGTTTTTTACTATCTTCCATGTAAAGCATTAGTAAAAAATGAATCATAATGCTTTGCGAGGAGGTGGTCCGCTGTACACATGGGTGACATTATCATATCACCTATGGAATTGAAATAAAGAAAATTTAACTAATATCATACTAACATAAGTATAATAATTTTATAAATATAATATAAATATTTTAAATTTATCACTATATACATCCTTGAAATGCGGTGATGGAAAACAAATTACAACGGTTCGAGAGTCGGTAGTCCGCCATACAAACGCTCGAAAGTTTTATTTTCCATTTTGTGGAATTGTAGATATTTATAGGTTATTATAATATAGTAATAAAATATAATTATATATTATATATGGGTTTTATTATTTGATAATATTTTAAAAATATTCAAAGGATATTGAAGAAGATTTAAAATAAAAAATCCCATTTAAAAATTTTACCTCATCTTCAGATAACTTCTTTTGGTATGAAAAAAATATTTCCATGGATTGGTTAATATTAAAAAACATACTATAGGATAGTTTTAGGTTATTAAGAAAGTTATTTGGTTAGTTATTGGAAAATAAAAATGGATTTGAGAGTGTTAAGTAGAGAGGGGAAGGGTGGCCTTTTATATGTGGCGGAGAAGAAACGCATGAAACTTTTTAAATGAATAAATTGTATCAACATATATCAGATTAAAAAATGGTAAAAAAATGTTCCATTATAAAATATTATAGTTTATATGCTCTAAATATGTCCATAAAATGTGATTAAAAATTTTAGGCCTCATTTCAACTCTTAGCTTCACAATTTAAGCCACTAGTAAACCTGTTTTCACCATAACCGTGATAATTTTTTATTTCACTATTCTTTATGTTAAAAAATTAAGATTACCTTATTAGATAATATTAATTATTCATATTCCATTTAGGGAATAAATTTTAAAAAATTCAATTCATTTAAGTGGTCAAATTCAAATTGAAATTAAACCTATATATGCGTCGAAAAAATTGTCTTTTCCAAAGGAAAACATTTAAAAGATTAAAATTATTTTATGTCATAATTTTACATGAAATTTACACTATTTACCTCAATTATTTAAATTTTAATATAATTTAACTTATTTTACTTTAAATTAAACATAAAATATAAATTAACATTTTAAATAATTTATATGAAAAGACATCTTTGAATAAGAATAAATATTTTCCACTGTTTATCAAAAAATTAAGCTTTTCAGAAAAATATCAAAACATCACCCAAATATAATTTTTAAATTTACATTTATAAAATTATTTTTATTTTCGAACATAAATATTATAAAAGTGAAAAAAATTAATTCTAGTTTTATACTTGAAGCATAGATAAACTACCTTATCAAAAAATACAGTTCTTTAGAAAACATATCTTTGTCTTTCAAATGATTCTTATTTTATTTATAATCAATAAGTAACTATTGAATTTATTTTTACATATGTAAAACATATAATTTCAATAATTTTTTATTCATATTCATACTAGTAATTTAATAACTAATTTATTATGCTATTCTATATTATAGTTCATTTAGACTTAGGGATACATGTTTTGTAAGCTATTAGAGAGAATAAATTTATTTTAACAGAAATATATTTTATAGTCATGGAGTGTTACATTATCTTCATTATTTGTGTTTAATATATGATATCAAACATAAATTCCTTCTTTTAAAATCTAAATCGATTATATCCACCCCCTTAAATAAATTTCATTCTCACAATTTAACTTTGATCTTGGTAGTCAAGGGTTTGAAATTCAAAAGTACCATTGCTCGATACCCACATAATAAAAATGATTAATAAAACATCTTGTTTATAGTACAAAAAGGGAAGTAAAAAATTCATCTAAAATAACACATTACTAGCTTTTCAAGTAAGAGAACATTGGTGGTAAATTATAACATTGACATTGAACAAAATACTAACGTTGAATGATCAATGGAGAGTAATGGAGAACACAATCATGATAATTTTAATAAAAAAACAAATTAATCTATGGTGAGTTAAAATAAAATCTATTAAACATAAATGAAATTAATAGGATATCATTTTTTATCATGATAAGTTTTATAAATTTGAATAAATTTTTACCATAAACATAAAGAAATAGAGAAAATTTACTTACTTGATTACATTATATTTTTTAAGCACAACCTTATCCTTTGTATATGATTTAATAAATTTTAACTTCATATATATTTCTAGTAATGGAAGATGAATTTTTTCATTATTATAAAGCACTAATAGATTAAAATATCAATAAAATCATGATAAATCACTCCTTCTATATCGGGATATTTTCCAAAACCAAAATTGTTAGGAAAATTTATCCAATAGAACCAAAAGTTCTACTTAATCCATTTAATAAATAGTAAACCATATGATTC
Organism: Viscum album; assembly: GCA_963277665.1. NCBI lineage: Eukaryota > Viridiplantae > Streptophyta > Magnoliopsida > Santalales > Viscaceae > Viscum > Viscum album. The sequence continues at coordinate 1,436,845,849 of OY728143.1, forward strand.
ATCCAAAATAAGTCTAACCAAATTTAAACTCCCAAAAATTTAAAAGGTAAGTCAATAAATTTCCAAAAACAACTTAACATTAGATTGTCGAAACAAAATAATGCGTCTCTTAACATCACATACCAAATATATGGTTAACTTTACCACCATAAAACCTTAATTAATTATGAATGCTTCCAAAAAGAAATCTATCCTTATAAAATCATAGAATATTTCATATATTCTATATTTAAAAAAATGTTTTAATATCCAGAAAATATAACATAAATCACTATCCAATTTCAATGTTTCCAATGCTATCCACTAAACATATATTTATCATTAATATATAAATATCATGAATATATTAGGGCTTATCCTCCCTCAATCATGCGTGTTCCAAAAATATCAACTTCCCATTATATCAATTTTCTTGGTTATTGATACCATTTAATGTACGTTTTCAAATCTATATAAAAAAACTACTATAGTAAAATACTGATGCATTCTATGATTATTATAACATAATATAACTGATAAAATAATTATACAGTAAAATTCTTGAATCCAAATATACAATAACTTTAATCATTCCACTTCATTGTTAAAAAATTAGTACACTAAATCATCTTATTACTTTATTCCACATCACTTTATATTTCATTATTATTCTCTTCATCATTAGAAATATAACCAATACTCATACAGCCTTTTTTATTCTCTTTATGGGCTTCCCCCTAGGACATTAAATTTCACATTTCTCATACATTTCACATTTAAAAAATTCAACAGTTGGTGATAACATTGGGAGACCATTATTCTCATCCATTTTATTAACTAAGCCTTCAATTTTTACTTGGATATTAATTTCTTTATGTTATTATTTTCCACTACCAAAATATCTTCCCATTCATCTATGAAATTCACATTAGAGTTTATTCCCACATTCATGATATATATGAAACAAAATCTTCTTTTCTTTATGGTATCCACCACCCAAGGTCTTAGCGAATACTACCCATATCTTCATTGGTGAGTCCAAGAGCTATAAAAGATGCATGATGATAATAATATATCATGATAATTAATTTGAAATGATGAAAACATCCTTAATTTTATTCATTAACCCATTTATATTCTTATGAACACATATTATATTATATTCAATTTTAACCCAGTTCCTTCTAGTTCTCACCAAAGAATAAAACCAAAAAGAATAGTATAAGAATAAATAATCCTAATGGGAAGCCACATTATCATGAAAAATAATTTATAAGATGTCTAAATCATGACACATACTTTTCAATCTAAGCGACCATAGTTTTAATACCGAGTGATTCATTTCTATCATCTATTCAAATTATTCATAATGGGTTATATATAAAGTTTTAATTAACCAAATCATATCCATTTGGAGTGTTAAAATGTTTTCATAGTAGGTATCATTATCATGTACTAGGTAATTCTTGATTCAGTCCCAACATTCCATTTTTAGAGTTATTACACCATGTTATATTTATGGTAGATTCATATCAACTTGTATTCTCTAGAAATTTATGGATTTCTAGGTAAACCAAATAATCTATAAATTAAAAAAAATCAGATGTTATCTTATACTTTGACTTATCCAAAAAGTTAGTTAAAGGGTTTTATTCCCTAATCTATGTTTTCTATAATCTATTATGCAAGGTTTCTACTAAACATTCTCTGTTACCAACTATGAAGACCCTAACTCTTGTAGCTCAGAGCCAGTGGTAACATTGTTACATGGACTCTAATACAAGTAATCACAAGACAAATGACCACTTATTTTATTAGTTTTAGTAAATTAGTAACATACTTTAAATTCATATTTCATTTTAAAATATAATATACATAATTAATTTTATTTTATAACACCATTGTCACCCTTAGAGGATCACTTCATATCAATCAAAAAACACATCGTCGTATCCTGGGGAAAATAAAAAAATAAGGGGTGAGCTCATATGTTCAGTAAGTGTTATCATATATTATAATATATCATTAATAAATAATCATAATTAATATGGAAATGCAAATAACTAAATAAAATTACCTTTAAAAAAAACTTTAGAATAATATGGTAGTGGTAAATGATGGTCATATAAATCCATATAAATAATTACATTATCTTGAAACGTATCCAGGAATTTTATAAATAATTGAATAATCACATGTATATTAAAAATTAATCTCATAATTAGGGAATGAAGAATGAATGATATCATAGTCTCACCATCAAGAACACATTCCACGTCATCTTACATATATGGGTTACACCTTAGCCAAATTCCCAAGACTATTTCTCTAACGAGACATGCCATTAAATCGAGGGGATATAGAGATCCTCACCCATCACTTGTTAATCCCAATTCATTACTCATATGAATGGGGTGAATCATAATTAAAATAAACATTTATACTAAAATACTATTATAATAAATGTTAACAATTACCCAAATTATTAAACACAATCATGAACCATACAGTGTAATTTGAATGGTATAAAACTGGTATATACTAAGTCAAACTAATAAAAAAATATAGAGAAATAGTATGGATTCTATCATTAATATATATATATCTACTGGGGAATAATAACGATAAGGGTTGTTGTTGTTGATGAATAAAAATTACATAATGATATCATTAAAACCCTCATTGAGGAAAATAAACTTTCCACTTTGAAAATCACTATCTAAAACTAAAAATTGAAAAAGTATTTTCAAAATAAATTTATTCTAAAATTATCTTTGTAAATTGTATTGTAGTCTTTAAAACATTTAGTGTTCATGACAACATGAAATCCAATACATTCGATGTAATTAAAAAAAATTCCTTTCACATTTTTGTAATAAAAATAATCATGTAACTTGTATAGTAATTGAAAAGGATACTACCTTTAACACATTTTCTGAAAATCCAATCACGGGTAAAGATTTATTTAATAAACTAGTTGTATAATATTTAAAATTTTCTTTAAATAATTTTTATGAAACATGGATTTGAAAGATAAGGGATGTATGAGAGAAGATGAAAACAAACTCATATTTTATTAAAAATATTTTCTCTATCAATTTAAGTACCAAAGATTAAAATTGGTACTAATGAAATAAAATTTCATGAATAAACAGAGGATAATAAAATTAATCATTTTCATGAGAGGTATATTATAATTTTCCTTTATTAAGAACATAATCATAAATAATCCCGATAAACACTAATATTGTAACATAAATCAATGCCGAATTTTTAATTTTTGAATCATAAGACCCCTAGAATAAAATGAAGATAAAGTAATTCATGATATATCATATCAATATTGTATTTAAATACACGACATAAAATAGCTAAGTTGTGAATATGGTATATGTCTCACAAAAGTAAAAGTGAAGTGAAAAAAACTTACCTCATGTCCAATTTCATTTGTACATGTTCAAAAATCGCAAATATTAAATATAAGTTTTTTATAAATCAATTAATAAACCATAATAAAATATTTGTTATCATATATTATTTACATACTGTATTTTAACAATCGTTTATTATCAATTATTTGTTAGAATCACTATTTCGAGTGATATTTCCTTTGTTTTTCGTGCAAGTTTTTTCCTTAGTAATTTAGGTCCATTTAATTTTATAAATGATAAATTATATACATAATTTAAAATTTATATAAATATAATCTATTTTAATTATATATTTATTTATATTAATCTGTAAAATTTAGAGATAGAAAATGGATTACATCGTTCATAGAGACCGTAGCTTGTACTTATACATGAACATTATTTCCATTTTTTCTCAACAGAAGGAATGAATTGAAAATTAATGTTATGTAACCTTAAAAGAAACATTATTATATAATATATATAATTTATATTAATAAACTACAACATTATTACATTCCATGTAACAATAAAATGATAAACATTTTGCATCGTTATATGGACGCGATATTTCACACATACACATGAGAGATGTAACTATTTTCCAAAAGATTGGAAGAGAAAAAGTTAAATATGATATCATATCTCTAGAATTATTTTTAGTTCATAAATATCTTATATTATCATAAACATTATTTTTACTTCCATCTATGTAAATAGTAAGAAAAAAACAAATCTAATCACTTTGTGTGATGGTAGTCCGCTGTACACATGAGTGACGTTATAATATCCCCCAAAAGAATTTAAATTAAGAAGGTATATGTGATATAATATTTAAATATGTATAATAATTTCATGAAATATCATAGAATTATTTTTAATCCATCATTATATCTATCTTAGAAAGGTGGTGATGGAAAAATAATTACATCGGTTCGTGAGTTGGTAGTCCATTGTGAACATGATCGATGATCTCATTTTCTATTTGGTGGATGTTGAAATAGATATAGGTTCTTACATAAACATAATAATATTATTGTATATATTAAACATATATTTTACTTTAGAATAGTTGAAGAATATTTTATTTAAGGGAAAGAGGAAAAAAAATTAAAATGATCGAGTAAGTAGGTTATTTCTTTTTCCGAAAACTTCTTCAGGTTTTCCTCAAAATCATTCAAAGGATGGACATATAATAATATAAATGACTCTATTTTTTTAGGGAATTAATTAAGGGATTTAGATAGGTATTGGAAAAATGACTTTGTGAGTGTAAATAGTAGAAGAGAGGGGTGGCCTCTTATAAGTGGAGGAGAGGATATATATGTATGTTTTGAAAGGAATAAAGTGTAATCAGGTTTTTCATATTATCCTAGGTTAAAAAATGGGTCATTATTGAATATTAGGGGTGATGAGTTTGAAATATGGTCAAAAAATGGGTGATGTAAAAATATTAGGTCATTTTAACCCTTACATTCTTAGTTTAAACACATGGGAAACCCATTTTCACCATAATCATTATAATTAATTTGAATGTTTTCAAAATTCATTATGGTAAAAAAAATATTTTTTCCTTATTATATAATATATATTATTGTGTCTAAAAATATTTAATCCAACTTTCCAAATTCAATTAACATAACTGGAAGGATTAAATTTAAAACTAAACATGTAGACGCATCAAAAAAAGTTTATTCCAAAAAAACATTCAAAAGTTTAAAAAGTCTTAATATTAACATTCAATATTAAATTGATTAAATAACCTAAATTAGTTAACATGTAATATAATTTCACTAATTTTACTTTAAAATTTATTTTAAAATATAATTTATCTTAGAATTAAATTAAAATAAACTTTTCAATAAAAAAATATATTTTTAACAGTTTTTTGAAAAAATTAAACATCTTTAAAAATTCTAAAAACTTTTCCCAATGATAAATTTGACATGTAGATTTAAATACGTAAGATTAATTTTTTCAAATAAATTTTCTAAAAGTTTTGAAAATTAATTTTAAATTATGTCCATGAATCTTGACCGAGACGCCTTTTTAAAAAATAAATTTATTTTTCAAAAAACACTTCTTTTTAATTAAAATTATTATTATTTTATTTCTAATAAATATAAATCCACTAGAATTTATTTTATAAATGTGAAAAGCATATAATTTTGATAATTTATTTAGTCATATTAATAACCACTAATTTAAAAACAATGTTATAATGGTATTTTATAAAAATATTCAATTAAACTTGGGGTTGTGTGTTCCACAAGATATGAAAGTGATTAAATATATTTAAAGGGAAATATATCATAAATTATATTACTTTGACATTCTTTTTTACTATTAGTATTTCATGAAATATATTCCATCAAACATGATCCTTATCTTTTAAAATATGAGGGTGTTATATGAAATATATTCCTTTTTTCTATATTGAATTGAGATGAAATTTAATTCCATATTTCACTTTTTTTCTAGAACCACTGTATTTATTTTATATATATTCTATATTATCCTTTATATTTGCACCAATTATTGGGAAATTTTCATTCTTCTCAATTATCAATTACCATGACACATGTCCATATAATTTGTGTGTTCATAATTCAAGAATTTAGATAGGGACAAACTTACAAACTCTCAATCCAAAAACTTATTTTTTAAATTCAAGTAAAATATTAATTTAAAAACTAATATACTTTTTTAAAAGAATAAAAAAATATTTATTTAAATATGATTCCTTCACAGTTTCATCTATTTCAACATAAAACATTTTATTATGGTGTTATATATGGTTAAACCTGATTTAAAATATCTCATGGTTTTAATCCATCCTTTTTAAAAAACATGAATATCACTAAGAACTAAATAAATATTTTTTCCAAAAAATCAATGAAAAATGGATCTTCAAGATATTTTTATAAATTGTTTTGTATCATCATATTATAGACTCTAAAATGTTTTCCATTTTAAATATTCATTGAAATATCCATTTAATTCTTTATTGAGTCATCCATTTCAATGAGGATTTAATTATATGTTAGAATAAAACTTTTGTTATATATTTAATTATCCATGTAATTATCCACATACATATACACGTTTTTACATATAATTCATCACAAAAAATTTCCATAAAATTAATGAACTGAGTTCAGTGATATTCCCTATATAATCCTCAATTACTCCACGTTTCAATAACTATTGTATTTTACCTAACTAGTTTTCCACAAATATTATCTCATGAAGCTTAAAAAAATTATTAATCTAAAATGTGTAGAGTGAATTATAATTTAAAATCAAATTGATATGATCTAATCATAACAAAAATGCATGTTAGATTATTTAATATTAATAATTAATATATCTCACAATAATTAATCTCCTAGAACATAATGTTTTAGTGTATTTGAAGATTATATACATAATAAATTTATTTCAAAACCATTATTCAACATTTCCCAAAAATAATCCTAACAAATCATAAACTTTTATACATATAATACTTCATAACCTTCTTCATAACCTAAGTAAGGGGATACATGAGATTGGTTGAGCTCAGACACTCAATATGGGTAAACAATGAAGATAACAATCAAAGATATTAAGTGAGAATATGGTGAGAATAAGATTATGATGTCATAATAAAGGTACATTACCATAACATATGAAAATAATTCATGTTAAGTCATAGATCATAAAAAAAGATTCAGGTCATAGGGATTTGGGAGAATATTATATAGGAACAATAAGAGTTTGTAAACATTAGTCAAAAATTAATAATATTGTTCCATGAGTTCATAACATAAAAAATAAAATATTTCATAGAAGTGTGGCACATAAATAATAATTGAAAATAATTTACAATTTCAATTATTACTACAATGACCATCTTCAAAAATGATATACATTCCCATTGTACATTAGGTTCACTCCCCATTCCCTTTAAACCGCAGTGGACATGGTCCATTACTAGACTGGGTTTACTCTTTAGTCACATTAATTTAATCTCAAAAGATATAAATATTTACCCAATTCATTAGAGATATATATAATTTTTAATCCCCATTACATAATGAAATATATATATATATATATATATATATATATATATATATCTGTGTGTGTGTGTGTTCCACAAGAAAATAAAGAAACTTATATTTTTATCATATCTTATTTAAAATATTGAAGAGAAATGAGCTTCAAACAAACCTCATAAAAACTCATCATGTGAAATACATGTAACGAAGGTACATCATTTAATTAGATACAATTAATAGTTAATAATAATAAACATTAAGGATATTTACAAAGATGAGAAACACATTTATTAATGCATTATAAATATAATTTGAAAAAACAAGAAGAAATCTCATTCTATTTTGATAAGTTTTAAAATAGAAAATAAAAATAATAAGGGGAATATGATTTGTTATAAAATACCTCAAAAACTTGAAAATTAATATTAATAATGAATAACTTTAAATATATTATTAATGGTATGTAATTTGGAAAACATTAAGAAACATTATTCTAAGACCTTCATAATAAAGTATAAACTACCTCATATAGAAAAAGATAAAAAGATACCTTTTAAATAAATTAAATAAGGTAAAATATATTTAAAATGAACTTAATAAATAATTTATATATATAATGACATTATCGAAATAATATATAGAATATGTATATAGAGGAAAATGAGTTTGGTAAACGAAAAAAAAATATTTAATGCAATTATTTAAAAAATCCCATAATATTTTTAAAATAAAAACCCCATTGAATGGAAAAACATGAAAAGATGTATAAAATATAATACTTATAAAGATATTCATGATTTGATATTTCAAATAGGTAGTATATAAAACATATAAATAAAATTTTGGGTATAATATGAAATATGTCAAATTACAGTGACATTGAGATGAAAAAACGCTGACCTTAGACACCCGCTAGGCCGAGCACACTCTAAACACAAGTATAATAAATTCGGGTTTATTATTAACAAATTTTAAAATCATATTTATTTTTATATTACTATAATCCATTCAATTATAATTTTTTATCAACCATTTAGTAATAATGCTTTGTTAAAATCAATATGTTTGTGTTAACTCTTCAGTTTTCCATGCTTGTTCAGATTTGACGATTGTGGTACCAAAAATTGGTCATTGTTTAATAAACTCTATAATATTCATAAAGTAATATAGTATTTATTTGATACAATTCTTGAGTCCAATATTTTTTTCATTGAACTAATGGTGATGATATTCTTAGAAGATTAAAAAAATCATATTTTTTATAAATTTCAATTCCATAAAAAATTATTTTTATCAGTGAATAATAATACACATATTAACATTAAATAATAATTAAAATATGTAAAATTAATTAATATTAATTAATATTTATATAATATTAAATTCATTAATCATTCATAAAACAAAAATTATGACATCGTTCATGTAGGTGGTAAAACCAACCCAGACAAAAGCATGAGAAAATGGTTAAATGAGTAAGAACATGTTATTTGATAATGATAATAAAACTTTTATTGAATCGTGATGATTTTAATTTTTTAAGTTATAAATTATATTTAATAAGATCTAGATAAAGAAGATATATAAGAAAAAATAATAAAAAGATATCTCTTACATTGACAACATTAATCTCTTCTTGAAGGAATTGATAGAATTGATAGGTTTTTGACTTATTCATGGGGGAGAAGATTCCAAAATGTGAGAGAACTATGAGTAAGATAATTTGGTACCATATTAAAGGTAAATTTCAATGAATTTTTGTGTTTTAGGTGGGGTTATAAGGGGTCCTTTTATAGTTGACAAGGGTGAAACTTTTGTTAATACTCTCCACTTTAAATAAAATAAATGTCATTCTAAATGTAAATAGGAAATGAATTATTAAAATATTTATGATAAGATAAGGGTGTATATAATCCACTAAAAATATTGATTTTTGATATTTTTGGGGATATTTTCTTCCATATTACGATGTTTAACCCCTTGTATACCATTAAAACCATTTCCGCGAAGACTAACTTTTAACATGGTTACTTATTTTTATGACCCAAAAACAAAATAAAAGTAATTCCCTAATTTCTATATGATAATTAAAACCCATAAAAACCAATTTAGAAAATTTAATTTCAAGAGTTGGAAAAAATTAATTTTAATATAAGTACACATAACACAACAATTTTCTTTTAAAAAGAATACCCCTTTATGGATGAAATGAATTTATTGAAAAATCATTTATAATATTGATTCACAAGACATTTATTAGTAAATTACTTAAAAAATAATTGTTTTATAATGATAAAATAAATAAAAAAACAAATGGATTATTTAGAATTTTTAAATAATGCAAAAAAACAAAATAGTTTCTTTATTAGAAGAAAATACAACTTAGGTTCCAAAAAGTCAAGAATGAGTTTCCAAATTCAACATTTTATTTTTAAATGATTTAATTTAGGCATTTAATATATATTTGGTTGTGCTTTATTTCTAAAAAATTTATAAGTCATTTTTATATACTACTAATTCCATAAAAGTTAAAACATTCTGAAAGTGACATTTTTCTCTAGTCACCATGACGTAAACTATTTTTGAAAAATAAGAAATATTCACCATACTATTATTCTAATATTATTATTCAAAAAAATCATTTGTTTCATAAAATAAAAAATCCTAAATTCCAAAATTAACCTTAAAAAATATATAATATAATAAAAATGATTTCATAAAAAACATTTTTTAGCTATTATTAATTATAATTGTACATGAAATCACTTAATTATTTTAAGTTTGTTAAAAATTTATTTATCAAATAATTACTTTAATTTTATCAATACATTTTATTAATATAATTTTATAAAATTTGAAAATTTAACAAAAATTCAGAATTCATAAAAATAGTTTCTTTAAAATAAATTATATTTCATATGAGAATTAAAATATTTTTATAATAAAAGAATCATTTATTTTTCAAGTTATTTTTTGTTTAAATATATTTATTGTATTTAATTTTTTATTAAATAAACCATTAGTAAATTTAGTTTTGTGTTTCTTGTATCATGAGCTATCAAGGACATTTAATTTATTCCACGGGGAAATACATACTAAAATCATGGATGTTACACATGTTGTATTTTGAAAATTACCTGGATTAATCATACATGACATGGAATATTGTTATTTATCATCTTGTGAGATTTCATTTTAATTTGACACAACATTTTTTTGGGGATAATATAACACAATATTTATAAGATCAAAGTTAATCTAGAATGGATTTAAAATCTCAAATTTATTCCTTCTCAATACAAAACTATTTTCTTCATTGATTGTGAACCTAAATCATTACCTGAGTTAGGTTCTTCTGGAATTAATCTCATAGTTCCTATGGATACATTTTTTGATGCATTGAAATTTATTAGGTTAATGTCACACAAAATTAGAAAAATAATTATTTATCCTATTTATCCCCTTTTTCCAATGTTAATATTACATAAACCATAAACTTTTTAATGTGTATAACATAGTGCATTTCTATTCATATGAACTTCTTGAAAATTCATTTAAACGTACACATAACATGGAAAATTTTTCATAATCTCCCATTGCACCATATTCATCTATAATTAATTTCCCCCTTATACAAGTCTCTTGAAAGATGAACTAAATTCATATTAGATCAGAATAATCATAATTCATCTCATTAATATTCCATCTAATTTAAAATTTTTACATCATGCTTCAAACCTCATAAAGTCAATCTCTGATCAAATCTCCTTAAAAATTATTTCAAAGTTTCCCACAACATTTAATAAACTTATCTATTATTCAGATATAGATATATATTCATCTCATTACTTATCTAAGAAAAACAATCATTTCATTACACATATTACGTTTTCATACAAATCTAATAAACTTATAAGTGTTTTGAATATCACTATTTTTTGAAAAAACATTCTAACCATATTTTGAATTGATGGAAACTAATCTAACTGAGATATGAATGTAATAAATGTACTCCTCTTAAAGTAATTATTTATTATTCCATTGATGGATAAAAAACCAAATAGTAAACAAAATTTTGGATCCAAAACTAGGATATGTGATTATTTATTTGGATGTGGGTTATTTGATATGTTCATATACTTAGATGGACAACATGTGATATATTCATTAACCTAGTAAGTTTATCATCCAAATATTTTTTTTATTTAATAAAAGAAACTATTAAGGTTATTTGGGAACCAATAAAAATCCTAACATAATAAAAATTCAACACCATTGAACTCAAAATAAATAATAAAATAATTTTCAAATTCAAAATTCCAAAACATACATCACACACCACATCCTTGCACCACCAAAGGATATGGACTACATAAGTCTCGATGTCACATCAAATTGACCCTAGAGTCCTCAAACATAAGGACACAAATTTCATTAACCACACAATCATTATTGACTATTGTACATCATTGGAACAATGGATTTCAGAGAACCATCGACAAACTAGAGTACTTGTGTCTAGATACCGACTATAAAGATAATATTATTTTTCAACAATTTACAAAATGAAAAAAATGAAAAACCTATAAAGAAACAAAAAATAATAATGGAATGTCCAATAATAGTGTAAGGATAAATTTAATAATAACTGATACTATCCATAGGACAAACACCAGATATATAATGAAATTGATTCCATCCTCCATTCCACCATCAGATAATTGCCACTACCCAATCAAAGGATCCTATGGAGAAAAATGAATTTATTTCTTTAGTAAAAATCTTAAAGGGTTTATAAATATCAAAAACTAAGAATGGATAATATAACAAAGAAAATTTACATGATCCTAGAAGATGAAGGTCAATGATGCATGTTGCATGAACCAAAGTGGGGGAGAATAAGATCTAGGACCATCGATGACACACCAATAGAAAAAATCAAACCCTAATATATATTAAGACAGAAGCCGATGAGCCAGATTATCACTAGAAAACAGATTTATTTCATGCCTATTAGGGTAGAAAGACCTAGGTGTAGAAATTAAAGACAACATCGGAGGGGGACCCAAGTTAGTTAGACTAGGAAATGAAGATCTATAATAGAATCCAATAAAAACTAAAGACAAGGAAGAACCTTCAACATCAGAAAACAATGAAAAAATAGTATATAGTATGGGTAATGAAAATAGAGAATTTTGAACTAATGAAGGAAAAAATAAAGGTAACTCTCAAGGAAAGAGTCCTTGATGAAGAAGAAGAGGATACAATTTATTCATTTAGGGAAGTGGGAATAAACCAACATACCACCACGTGGAAATGGGATGATCTGAAAAGAAATAGAAGGATATTAAAGGGAGGGACCAAAAGGGTGAGAAGAGGGAGAGTAGGAGATGATACTAGAGAGGTAGTACCTTATCCCTCTATGATCCTCTACTAAATAGAAACCCTATACAAGAGAGAGAAGTTAGAGACACTATATAAAAGAACTACCCAAAAAAATGCACTTTATCAGCCAAGTTTGTCTATACTCGATGAATTGAGAATATATGTGTAATATATATGGGATTTACATACTTGATATCCCATTATAACTTATTATCTTAGATAAATAGATTATAATAGTAAGCATACTTGTATATTATACACCTGGTGGACACATGTATAATGATACATGTGTCTGATGGAGACCACAAAAAATCCATTTACTAGTAGAGTAGTAATGATGTTTTTCTAGAGGCCTCTATTTTCTTACATTCATGAATTCATGAAATCATATTTACATTGAATACTAAAAATTATAACAGGGTCATAATTTATGGTTGAACAAATGGGTATCAATATTTTAGAAATTAATAGAGATTTATTAAATATTTAATGAATTTCACCAATAGATTTTTTGGAAGATTATTCATGTGTTTTTTTATATAATATGATATAAAATGAAGTTTCTAATATGTTTCCAAATGTGTTTTGTAAATTTTAATAAATAATCTTGGATATGATTTCACAAGTTATTATACGTGATACTATGTAAGGAGAAATGAAAACAAATGTCTATGAGGATTTAGTAAAAGTGAGAGATTGATGGAGATATGCACTAAATACTATGTATTTAGGGTATATCATATGAGGAAATATAAAGGATATAATGTTAAAAATTATATATGGTGGGAAAGAATTATTTTACGTTTTTAGGTATATTATTAAATATTATATGAAGAAATCATATTTCATTTACTTTAGCCACTTGTAGTGTATGACATAGATATATCATAATGTGGTCAATGGTAGCTAAAGTTACCATGGAATTATGATTGATGAGGTATATGAAATTTATATTTTAATGCTTTAGTGATATTTTAATTATATAATCTATCATTAATCCAAATATATCATAAGATGGAATTTATGGGAGAATGTGACTTTCATGGGCAGTAAAGGGTTAGTAACCACATAAAATGTACTCAAACATTGTGAATTATTGAAGTATATTCTATTGATGATTCAGGGGTGTTTGGGGGACTATATTAAGAGGATGTGTCCAAATGAATGGGTGTATGGTCCATGTTGGATTGGTTATAGATTCCTAATAATTTGTTTATCACTATTAATAATTTACCCTTTCCTGGAGAGATATTATCATATCATGGTGTGAGGGAGGGTCCTGCCCAAATGTTTGGTGATTCTATAAGCTGATGCATACACATCATATGGAACAATACATTATCTATTCCTTAGTAATCTTCATCATGAACATGATTGATGTATGATTATCATTCATATATTGTGAAAGGTGTATTTTCATCATTTAAAACATACATGATTTTAGTTTTTCATTTCATGATGATCCATGTTTTAGGGTTTCTAAGGAATTATGATTTATTGAATATGTTTTATTCTATACTTATAAATCAAACACTCCTACTTTTCACTCCATGATCTTCCACAACCAGTAAAAACATGAAGTATTCTTCAGTTTATATATATGAATTTATCTCTAATATCAACATAAGAGATTACTGTAACATCCCAGGTAAATAAAGAAATATGAAATTTTAAAATTCAGTAATATTTGTTAATTAAATAAAATTTTTACTTTAATGGTGACGCTCTGATTGATGGTGTAACTGACATGCAACGATGGGTTTCTCTGAAGTCTAATGTTGCACACAATGCTGAGTCATAATGAAAAATAATAATATAATATTATTTTAAATGGTGATTAATGCCTAGCCATTGTTTTGGTTGGAATGAATAGAACTGAATATGATATGATTATACATATTTGTTAAATGCGTTTACATTTATCTAATAAAATATAGAGGTTTAAAATGTGAATGAATCTAATTTTGAGCATAAATACTTTAATATCCATTAAAAGGTCGATTTACTGCCTTTTGATGGAGAACCCTCTTTAAATATATTTTTGGTCACATTTATATGTTATATTTGACAAAATAAATTCTTTTTTATAATTGGAATGTCAAAATTTACTTTGGGTAAAGTTTTCATTTTTTTCTGAAAAAATTCATTTTTTAATGAATAGTGAAAATATTGTATTTTAATTCAAAAATTCATTTTAATCTAATTTATTTGTATGGTTAGATTTTATTTTTAATTGGTTTTAAAGTGTAATTGGATTATATTCTTACCATTTAATCCAATTTTCATCTTTGGAGGTAATTTTACTTTAAAATTGGACATAAACAAGTATCAATCTTTTGATATTTATTATTTCTTAAAAACAAATTTTTTTGACAATGGGAATTATTTTTAAATTAATTAATTAAAATTATATGTTTGGAATATAGTAAAATAGATATCATTTTTGAAATCATAAAATCAAATATATATTATGCTGAATTATTTGTATTTTTCGGAAAACCTTCAGTTTTTGATGAATAGTGAAACCACTAAGTAGTAGTTAAAAAAACAGCTTTTTCGTTTAAATAAAAATTTACCACTTATGTGAATTGAATTTCAAAAATCTGACATACATGGTTTTTATTAATAATTAAAATTTTGTTCAATAAATTGAAAATAAGTTTTGGTGAATAGTAACATTTGACTTTTATTTACCGCGATTAAAGGTAAATGGGGTAATTCAAGGTAAAAACAATATTATAATAATATAAAATTACCTTAACACTTATCCAAACCTTATCGTGTGAGTAATTTTCGACCATAACAATCCTTGGGTGAGACTGTTGGTCTTTGGAAGCCACTTGGGTAAGATAATGACATTAATAACTTTTTATTTAATGTAAAAATAAAAATATCATAAACAAGTACTGTTTTTATAAAACAATTTTAATGTGGGGTTATATAATTGATATATTTGTCTATAAATATTCATTATAAATCTAATAATATTTCCTACACCATGGTATTTTATTTATAATATTTAGACATAAAATAAATAAAATTATTTGTGACACGATAATGATGCAATGTTTACCTCATTAAAGAAGGATTTCAATAAATATGAATATAAAGATTAAAAAATATCTAAAACCTATCCAATTATTATTGGATGATTTTATTTTTAACATTATTCATCTTATATTTTACTTTAACGAGTCTTGGACATTTATAAACTGAAAATCATTATATAATAAAATAATATTTTCAAACATTTTTAAAGAGCCCATCCTCCCCCTTATAAAAATCCCTCACCTCTAACCCATTACTCACACCTCTCATGCCTCTTGGATCCTCCAAACTCTACCCAAATAAGCTTTCAGGATCCCTATATTCTACCTATAAGCCTTACCTTAGGCATAAGGCACTTCAAGAAATCCTTTTGGTTCAAACCAATGGTAGTTTCCTGATTTAATGGTAACATCTTCTCTTATGTTCTTTTTTGTTATTTTACTTCTCCAAACCCATAAATGCTTTTAATTACTTTATTTTATATCAACACAGGTATCCTGAATATACTATGTTGTTTTTAAAAAGAAGAATTATAAATACACTTACATACACCTCCATCCAATGGGTAATGAACATACTGTTTCTATGGACGGTGAACTATTGCCTCACGAAACGATGATTATTCAAATATCTCCAACCTCCTCTCATCCTGGACATTATGATGAAACAATATTTATATATGATAAATATTATGTTTATTTTTTCTCTATGCTTCTGTATTTTTTATTTATATCATACCTGTATTGTTTTCATAATGGGTAAACGCGATAATTTCATTTGAGGAAGTGTAGACTACTGCCCCCTAAAATTGATATGACACGTTCATTACATATGTGGGATGTATAAATGATGAAGTTAATGAAATAATATATGATATTATACTGTTATTATAATATAACTATGTATAATTATGTTTTCATTCCATTAAAATATGAAATAGAAATGAAGGTAGCATTCATGCGTATGTACGACTTATCGTCTCCATGAACGATGCATTTAATTTCTTATCTCCAAATGTTATGTACTATTATAAATACTTATATATACTTTTTATATATGATATCGAAATCATGAATATCATTCTATAGATAATGGAATTTTGACCACACAGACAACATGTAATTATAAGAAGTTTATTATTGACTCAAGTACCAAATATCAACAAAATGTCCATTATTAACTTAAATGATTACATAATGATTATAACATGGTTATAAGTAATATAAAAGGAATAAAAAACTTGAAAAAGGTTCTTAAGAAATTAAAAATTAACTTTTTTTATTATTCAGAAGATTAAATAATGAATGGGTCAAGTTGGACACCAGGTAAGGGACTTCGTATCAATTTCCTTTCACTGAGGCATATTTTTTTTATACACAACTTTATTTAATATGGTGTATAAAAACCTTTGACTTTGACTTTTATTCCAAAGGAATATTTTCTCTATGAAGTGTTTTACTAAATAAAAAAAATATTGATTCTTTTAAATATACGTAGTGATAATGTCCTTTTCCACCGCCATGAGTATTATTTGATCTTTGGCTTCCTTAACAAGATGCAATTTTTTTAAAAAGAAATATAAATACCATATACTCTTTATACATATTTTGGTATTGAAAATGGTTTTGAGAATGGATTTATTATTTCAATATTTTGGAATGATATATTGTGTTTTCAATATGGGCATTTTATCTTTCCTTTATTCTTATGTGATGTGTTAGGATTATTTTATTATTCTCAGTCATTGTTTACGTATACGGGTGGTTCCATGATAAACCTAGGGAGGGTGAGACTGAGATAGATCTCTAATGAATTGGGTAATGTTACAAAGGTAAACATGAATGTTTCTCCTAAGATATTAAGGGAATATACTATGATGGGTATTCCAACATAACTCCCTATATAACTATGATAGCTATAATGTAAGTATGATATGGATTCTACATTTTACTGTTAGGATTTATGATTTCTGTATGTTATTCATAAATCTTATGATTTCATAAGGTATGTAAAAGAGATTATTTTTTGTATGTATTGATGAACTAATATTTTATTTATTTTTTTATAACCCTTAATGAGATTTTTATGCTCATCCCATGTTATGAAATGTTTTTAATAGGACTTAAAGATGAATAGGGTCATGGATGGGATCAAGAAAAAGTCAGGCTGTCTAAAACATGGAACAACACATGAATATTTTTTTCAAGAGTTTTTATTTTATAAAAAAATGGAAACTAAGTAGAAGTGTTTTCTTTTTAATTTTTTGATATGTAATAGTTATTAAATAAGTCTCTAAAACTCTAAACCTGAAAAGATATTCAATGTGAGTTATTAAATTAATTAAATATTATGTAATTTTTTAAGGATGGTTCCTTATAGTTGCTATTATAGGTCGGTTTAGACAACTTTAGGAGTTAGAATATTGTTAAATTAATGTACATAAATTAATTTATGGTAAGATTGAAATGACATAGCATTTACAGATTGTCATGTTGCTTCACCTATGATATTTCTGTGTTCAGAATGGTTATTCATAGTAGAAACATGGAAACTTCAATAGGAATGAATACAGAGGGAAATGAACTTCAAAATCTGCATCTTAAGATGCTCAGAATCAGAATTGAACAGTTTGTTGTAAATATGGCTCAGTTGACTCAGGTGATAAATGGTGGTTATGTTTATTGATGATATTTTTTTTATTCGAAAAGTAAAGAGGAACATTAAATTAATTTAAGGGTTTTGTTGAAAACCTTAAATGAAAAGTAATAGTTTGGTAAATTCAAAAAGTGTGAGTTTTGGTTACAACAAATTTTATTCCTTGGTCACATTGTTTCAGAAAATGGCATAACTGTTGATCCTGATAATTTTTTTTATTAATGGCCAAGGCCCAAAAATATAACCAATATCCATAGTTTTCCGGTATTATCAGGTTATTACCGTAGGTTTGTTAAGAATTTTTCACGGTTATCTAGTCTAATGACTAAGTTAACTCGAAATGGTGGTAAGTTCATTTGGAAAAAACAATTTCATGATTTTTTTTCAGGAATTGAAAATAATATTGGTGAATGATCTAGTTTTGGCAATGCCATCTAGAAATAGTGAGTTTGTTATTTATAGTGATGCTTAGTTGAAAGGACTTGGTTTTTTCCTAATGCAGAATGATCAGGTAATTTATTATGCTTCACGTTAGTTGAAATGTCATGAGTTAAATTACCCTACACATGGATTGGAATTAGCTGGTGCTTTTCTGCTTTAAAAAATTGGAGGCATCATTTGTATGGAGTAAAGTGTGAAATATATACAGGTCACAAAAGTTTAAAGAATATATTCACAAATAAAGAATTAAACATGACACAGAGGAGATGGTTAGAATTATTCAAGGATTATAATTGCAAGATCCATTACCATACATGAAAGGTAAATAAAGTGTTCGATGCTTGGAGTCAAAAAAGTAATGAAACATTAACCATGCTATGTTTTGGAATGAGATCCTTTGGTTTTTGATTTGATGAACTTTGGCATAGAAGTTGTTGGTGTACGAAATTCCTCTATTTTGTTTCAGGTGTTAGTGAAATCATCTCTATTATATAGAATTAAGCAAGCATAGAAGGAAGACAATGACTTACTGAAAAAGGTAGAGTTAGTTCAGAAGGGTAGCTTTTCTGAATATATCATTGATAATGATTGTACTGTTAGATTTTGAAAGAGATTATGTGTGCCTTGTGATTCACAGTTGAATAATGAGTTGTATGTAAAGCTCATATTTCTACATTTTCAATTAATCTTGGCAGTACTAAAATGTACAGAGATCTTCGGGAGTATTACTGGTGGGATGGAATGAAAAGAGATATTTCTGACAATACTGTGAAGTTTTTGACTTGTCAATAGGTTAAAGTAGAGCGGTTGTTACTTAAAGGGATGCTTCGGTCCTTACTAGTTCAAATGTGGAAATGGGAAAATATATTCATGGACTTTTTTGGGGGATTACTAGAGACATCTCAATATAATAATTAAATCTAGGTTATTGTTGATCAATTAACTAAATCTGCTCATTTCCTTCCTATTTGAGATACTCTATATCTAGATAAACATTCTCGGTTGTCTGGTAAAGATATAGTTAGGTTTCATGGAGTTACCATCTTCATTGTATATGATCATGATCCCAAGTTTACTTCTATATTTTGGATAGGATTTAAGAATCAATTGGGTACTGAATTAAATTTCAGTACATATTTTTATCCACAATCATATGGGAAGATAGAATGAACAATTCAGACATTGGAAGATATGTTACATTCTTGCTCAATGGACTACCAGGGAAGTTGGGACCAACATCTTTCTTTGGTGAAAGTTTCTTATAATAATAGTTTTCATTCCAGTATATAGATGGATCCATTTGAGAAATGATATGGAAAGTGTTGTCAAACTCTAGCTTTTTGGGATGAAGTAGGTCAATGAAAGTTGATAGAACCAGAATTGGTAGAAGAGATGGAAGAAGAAGTTTAGTTGATTCAGAAGAACATGAGAACAGCTCAGAGTGGACAGAAATGTTATGTGGATAACCAGAGGAAGGATCTCTCTTTCGAGGAAGGTTATTATGTATTTCTCAACGATTATCCATGGAAAAGTTTGATGCATTTTTCTAATAATGGAAAGTTGAGTCGGAGGTTCATTGGAACTTATGAAATCCTAGAAAAAGTTGAATCAGTTCCCTACAGAGTGGCTTTACCTCCATGTTTTTCTGAGGTACACAATTTTTTTCATGTTTCAATGTTGTGGAAGTATATGCCAGATGCATCTCATGTTTTTGAGCCCAGAGGTAGTTCAGTTGGAAGAGAATCTCTCTTACAAGGAATAAGCAATCAAGATTCTAGACCATAGAGAGAAACTGTTGCAGAATATGGTGATTCATCGGGTAAAAGTTTTTTGAAAAAACCATATGGTTGAAGAGACAGTGTGAGAATATGAAAATGCTATGAGGGATAAATACCCCATTTATTTCTTAAGTGAATTAAATTGCAAGGATGCAATTTCCAAAATGGGAGAAAGATGTAACATCCCATGTAAATAAAGAAATATAATATTTTTATATTTATTAATATTTGTGAATTAAATATTAATTTTACTTTAAAGGTTATATTATGTTCAATGGCGTACCTAACACACAACAATGGGTTTCTCTGAAGTCTAATTTTGTACACAATGCTGAGTCATACTGAAAAATAATAGTATAATATTATTTTAAATGGTATTTAATGCCTTGCCATTGTTTTGGTGAGAAATAATATAACTAATTATGATATTATTATACATGTTTGTTAAATGTTTTTACATTTTTCCAATAAACATTTGTGGCTTAAAATGTGAATGAATATAATTTTAATAAAAATACTCTAATATTCTTTAAAAGGTCTATTTATTGGCTTTTGATGGTGAACCATCCTTAAATATAGTTTTCGTAACTTTTATATGTTCTATTTGAAAAAATAAAATTCTTATTTAGATTCAGGACATCAAAATTTTCTTTGGGTAATTTTTTGGTATTTTTTTGATAAAATTAATTTGTAATGAATAGTAAAAAATAATGTATTTTAATTCAAAACTGAATTTTAATATAATATATTTGTATGGTTATATTATCTTTTTAATGTGTTTTAAAGTGTAATTAGATTATATATTTACCATTTAATCCAATTTTCATCATTGGAAGTAATTTCACTTTGAAATTGGAAGTAACCAAGTGTCAATCTTTTGATAGTTATTATTTATTAAGAACACATTTTTTGTTTTGATAATGGAAATTAATTTTAAATTAATTAATGAAATTTATATGTTTTTAATATGTAAAAATAAATATCATTTTTGAATTCGGAATATCAAATATAGCTTAGGCTGGATTTTTGGTATTTTTCTGAAAACCTTGAATTTCTTATGAATAGTGAAAACACTAAGTAGTAGTTTAAAAACCACCTTTTTTATTTAAATGAAATTTTAACACTTCTGTGAATTGAATTTTGAAAATTTGACATACATGGTTTTTATTAGTAAGTAAAATTTGGTTCAATAAGATGAAAATAATTTTTGGTGAATAGTATCTTTTGACTTTTATTTACCGCGATTAATGGTAAGTAGTGCAATTCAAGGTAAAAAAAATATTATAATAATATAAAATTACCTTAACACTTGTCTTAACCTTATTGGATGAGTAATTTATGACCAAACAAATTCTTGGGAGAGACTTTTGGATTTTGGAAGCCACTTGGGTAAGATAATGACATTAATAGCTTTTTATTTAAAGTAAAAATAAAAATATCATAAACATGTATTGTTTTTCTAAAAAAAAAATTAATGTGGGGTTATATAATTGATATATTTTACTATAAGTATCTATTATAAATATAAAATTATTTCCTACATCATGGTATTTTATTTATAATTTCTAGACATCAAATAAATAAAATTATTTGTGACACAATAATGATGCATTTTTAACCTCATTAATGAATGATTTAAATAAATAAGATTATAAAGATTAAAACCATATTCAAAACCTGTAAAATTCTTATTGGATAATTTTATTTAGAAAATGATTCATCTTATATTTTACTTTATGGAGTTTTGGACCTTTATAAACTGAAAATAATTATATAATAAAACAATATTTTCAAACTTTCCTAAAGAGCCCCTCCCCCCCTTATAAAAACCCGCCACCTCTAACCCATTACATACACTTATCAAGCCCTTTTGATTGTTCAAACTATGGAAAAATAATCTCTCAAGATCCCTATCTTTCACATAGAAGCATTACCCTAGGAAGAAGGTACTTCAAGAAATCTTTTTGGTTCAAACGAAAGGGAGTTGTCCGATTTAATGGTAACATCTTCTCTTATGTTTTTTTTCTTTTATTTTAATTCTCCAACACCTAAAATATTTTTATTACTCTATTTTATAACTACACTAGTATCATAAATATACTAGTTTGTTTTTATAAGAAGTATTCTAACTACACTTAAACACACTTCCATCTATTGGGTAATGAACATACTATTTCCGTGGACGGCAAACTATTGCCTCACGAAACAATGATTGTTCAAATATCTCTAACCGCCTCTAATAATGGTCATTATGATGGAAATTAATTTATATATGATATATATTATGTTTATGTTTTCTCTATGCTTCTGATTTTTTATTTATATCATACCTTTATGGTTTCTATAATGGGTAAACGCGATAATTTCATTTGAAGAAGTCCAGACTACTGCCCCCTCAAAGTGATATGACTCATTAATTCTATACATGGGACATATAAAGTATGGAGTTAATGAAATTATATATTATATTATACTAGAATTATAATATATCTATGTATAATTTAGTTTTAATTACATTAAAATATGAAATATAATGAAAGGAGCGTTCATGCGTATGTACGACTTACGTCTCCATGAACAGTGCATTTCGTTTCTTATCTCAAAATGTTATGTAGTGTTATAAATACATATATATACTAGATATATATTATATATATGATATCTAAATCATTAATATCATTTTTGAGATAATTTACTTTTGACCACATGGACAACTTGAAATTAGAAGAAGTTTATTTTTGACCCAAGTACCAAATATCGACAAAACAACCATTATTAACTTAAATGATTACATAATGTTTATAACATGGTAATAAGTAATATAAAATTAATAATAAAAATTAAAAAGGTTCTTAATCAAGTATAAATTAACTATATTTTATTATTCAGGAGATTAAAGAATTAACGGGTCAAGTCAGACACAAGGTAAGGGACTTCGTCTCAATCTCCTTTCATTGAGGCATATTTTGTTTTATATAAAACTTTCTTTTATACAGAGTATAAACACCTTTGACTATTAATTTTATTAAAAATTAATCTTTTCTCTACAAATAATTTTACTAAACAACAAAAATAATGTTTCCTATTATTGTACGTGGTGAAAACAACCTTTTCTATCACCACGTGTATTATTTGATCTTTGGCTTCCTTAACAAGCCATAAATTTTTTAAAATAAATAAATAAATACCATATACTCTTTTTATGTATTTTGGTATTGAAAATGGTTTTGAGAATAAATTTATTATTTTAATATTTTGTAATGATATATTGTGTTTTATATATGGGAATTTTATCATTCATTTATGCTTATGTGATGTGTTAGGATTATGTTATGGTTCTTGGGAATTATTTACATATACAAGTGGTTCTATGACAAACCTAGGGCGGGTGAGCCCGAGATAGCTCTCCAATGCATTGGGTAACGTGACAGAGGTAAATATGAATTTTTTTCTTAAGAGATTTAGGGAATATACAGTGATGGGTATTCCAACGTAAATCCTTATGTAGCTATGATAACTAAAATGTAAGAATGATATAGATGCCACATGTTACCTTTATGATTTATGATTTCTATGTGTTATTCATAAATCTTATGATTTCATGATGTATGTTAAAGATATTATTTTATGTATGTATTGATGAACTAATATTTTCTTTATTTATTTTATAACCCTTACCAAGATTTTTATTCTCCTCCCATGTTTTGAAATGTTTTTCACATGACCTAAAGATGAATAGGGTCAAGGATGGGATCAAGGAAAATTCAGGCTATCTAAAACATGGAACTAGACATGACTCTTTTTTTCAAGTGTTTTTATTATATAAAAAAATGGAAACTAAGTTGAAGTGTCTACTTTGTAATTTTTTGGGATTTAATAGTTATGATATAATTCCCAAAAACTCTAAACCTGAAAGGATACTCAATGTGAGTTATTTACTTAATTCAAGGTTATCTATTATTTTAAGGATGATAACTTCTTTTTTATTCATACCAAAACTATATCTGATGATCCATTAAGCTCCACCATTGATTCCTTTAATAAATTTAGATCTATATGAGATAAAATAACTACATAGAGTTCAATAAATTCCTTCCACATGATCATAAAACGAAAAATAACTCATCTAGATAATAATAATTGAAAAAATGAATTACCTTAACTTTACTCCATATTCATCAAAGTAAACTAGACTAATCATTGATAAATTATCAATAATGATCCTATAAATCATCAAACTAGACTTAAAATTCTATGTTAATAGGATCTATTATACCCCCTTGAAAACTATATATATCAATGATATTCACAATGTATTTTTTGTTTCTTATGAAATTTCCCAAAAAAACATATAATGCTCTCCAATATCCAAGACCTTATATTAATATCTTGGATAAATTATCATTTTTCTAATACTGTGATAAAATTCCATGTTTCCCACTCACTTTATTGTTTTTAATTTCATCCATTTTAGTCAAGTATATACCCCAAATAATGAACCATATCTCACCTTTTTAAAATTGAAACCGAACACTCAAGATATTATTTAATTTATTAAATCACAACATGATGTTTTCCATTATAACAAAGTGTTACATAAAATTTAAGAAACTATTTTGAAAATAATTCAATAATGGAACGATTCTCAATCAAAATCATATATAAAAATATCATATCCAATCAAATATACTTCTAATTGATATTATCAACATGATCCTAAAAAATGTGCATGGGTCACAATCACATTATGTAATGATAAAATATATTATGGATTGATTACACCTATTAGATCCAAATAGATATGAATGATTTCCATGGTTATCTGTTGAGTTTTTATATGGTTATCCTTATATCTGGATTAACGAATGTTGTGGTGTGGTTTTTAGAATTTTAACATGAATCCTTCATCCAAAATATCAATCCCCAAACAATATTTTCACATGGACTTGATTAATATGTATCCTTACTTATAATGGAATAATACTATAAATTTTTACATGATTCAATAAAATTTATTATTATTATGATTTTTATTATTTTTAGATATAAATAAAGGCATGACATAGTACAACTTATAGTATGTTTTTTATTCCTTCACTGAGATCAATTTGATCCTTCTAAGAATGATTTTATTCATTCTCACACTTATTATAATACTATTATAAGCTAGAATTTAAAATTTATACTTCTATAATATTCAACCAATCTTGTTTTATAGATAATATTACCATAATCCCCATATTTCATTTCCTTGACATGTAAAACATCTTGGAATAATTTTCTATATATTCATTCACCATGTATGGAAACCATAATTGTCTCTATTTCCATGTATATTGATTATATACCTTCCATTGTTGCAATATTTTCTTGTACAAAATACCCAAACATTGAATGAACACTTTTCTCACCCATTAGATATAGTAACAATAATCACCAAGATAATCCACACATGTCACCTTGACCATCCACATATTTATCCTTCAACTATAGATCAAACATTAATTGATAAATAATCAAACACATATATTTTTTTATAATAGATATTCACCATAATCTTACCATAAAATGTGATAATAATACTAAAGTGTTTGAGGAATGTTTAGAGAAGATCAAGAGGATATTTTAATTTCTCAGAACTTCTAATACATCCAAGGTGGAATACAACAATTTTTCCATTGATGGTATTAATCATAGGTGTATTGAATTCATTGTTTACTTCAAGATACATGAAGATCTCTCTTATAAAAATTTCAATATATTTTACTCAGTAATTTTATTTCTATGATATATAATTAACTCTTATAGGGAATAAAGTTTATAAATTTATTTTATTATTCCATAATCACAAATAAGATATCATATTACATGATAAATTTGAGGTTTAACCCACCAATATTGGTACATTTAATAACAAAATCTATTCCAAAAGACAAGATGAAAATTTTAATTAGAAATAAAATTATAATCTAACAAACATAGCTTTGAATGATTGATTCGTGAAAATTTATATATTTATTTTTATGAAATATTGATGATTAAAAAGATGTATAGTCATTTCATTATTTAAATTAGATATAATTATAGCGTTGGTCTTGGTGATAAATCTATAACCACTAAACTCCCATTTATTATGGTTAAGTACTTTGGATTATTTAGAAACCATGTGATCCAAAACAATATTCTATTGTAATCAGATAAACTCATTTAATGATTATACATAAATAAAATAATTTATTTAATATAATATAAGTCATAACATCTATTTTCCCAAAATGGATACTCCTAGAAAATAGAGATACATAATTTAAAACCCTTTAATGTTAAATACCATAAAAACATATTATAAAAATTTAAGATACTATAATATCAGATATCTTTTTATTATAAAACCGATTAAAAAGGAGTTTCCCCATTATGTTAAGAATGTGATAGTTGTAAGAAAATCGTTAAAAACTATAATATCTATCCATTACCCAATAGATAATATATTGGAAATATTTCCATTAAGTGTGAAGTGTTAGAATTTATTTGTATGTAAAAATAAAAATTTAAATATCTATTCCACATTATATCTATCCCAAACTCTCTAAAGAAAACATAAAAATTAATCAATGTTCAAAAAAAATTATATCTTATGTTTCCATGACATAATGAAAATATATATCTTTAACTTTTATAATTTTTCATAAAAATGGTTTGATAGTTTCTATTGTTCCGAGGAACTCCACATTTCGCCTAAAATAGTCATTTTACATATATATTTTAATGTACTACCTGTAATAATCAATTTTTATCTTCAATATTACTAAACACCTAAGCATAATGTATCTTTAAAAAAATATTTATATTATTATTTTATCCATTATAGATTTTTTTCCCCACACCCCTATTTTTAAACAACACATATTAATGAACAATGGTTATTTTTATTCAAATTTCCCATTTGACCATTCTAAAAATCCATTATCACTATGTTGTGTATGGAATCAATATGATCTTCTCTATATAAAAATGATAAAAAAAATAATGTTTTGGGTATTTAACTTGGTTATTTCTGATAAAAATATTTCCCTTCATTTTCATAAAGCTCCAATAAGAAATTATTTAAATTTAAAGCTTCAACATTTTGTGTCTGGTAAATCCCTATAAACTATGATAGTTTCTCTCCACAGAATAACAATCAAAATTTCATCCCACTGTGCAATCCTATTAGGTACATGTTGTTCCAACCACCATGACAAGGCTAGCCATTTCACTCCATCTCAGCATTGGATTTTCCCATGTATGCAGGTTCTTTGGGATTCATTCAAAAAACATTAATCTCACACAAAAACATCTCCCAAGGTTAATCACATATGGATTCAGCTTTGGAGTTTAACGCATGCATGCATGGTTTCATTAAGTTTATTTTTGAATGATACTTTTTTCCATGATTCATTATCCTTATAAAATTGGTAAAAAAGGCTTACCTTACAAAACCCTAGGAACATGCTTCATTCATTTTAACATTTTCCATTTTCCATGCCTCTTAATCCGACATGAGTAAGAACCCACATGTTTTACCTTATGACACCCCTTTTGACGCCCCTTTAATTATATGTAGGTAAATTTTCTTTTCATTTATTTATTTCCATGAATAATTTTTAGCCATTAAATTCATATAATTTTTATCAAAATATAAAATAATTTAATATATTCCATTAAAAATAAAAATAATAAAATTGAGTCAACATAACTTTTTTAAAAATAGGATTTATTAAATAAATAGGCCCATGATATTGGATATCAACCCCCCCCCCCATACACACACACACAAACATATTCTTTTCCTTAAGAATAAAATCCTAACACCTTACCTAATGAAACACATCCTCCTACGGAAGAAACTTCCTAGCTAAAAAAACCATAAAATTATCAGAATGAAATAAAAGATCAATCATGAAATAAGATATATATTTCCAACTAATCCCTTTTTAAAAAAATCATTCTATCCATCAATTTTACGTTTACACTTTCATTGTGGAAATTGTTTTAACTTCTATAAACAAGTTTGAACTTATTATGAATTTGAATACCTATTAGAATCTATACTGATTGAAAATTTTCCCTCATCATTCAAGGAACATTTGACTTGATTTTTACTCAATAATTGAGTACATGAATCTTTACCATCAGATTAAAAAATAATTAAATCCCCACCATGTGAAGTAAAAACCAAAATTAATAATTATTATTTTAATTAAATTATAAAATGAGTTTGAGGCTGAGTATTTGAAATTAAGTGATGTTAAAAATCACAAGGCTCAAAGTAGGATAAACATTAATTTACAATTCATTATGACATATAGAAAACTAAATGTAAATACCTATCATAAAAAATATTCTTCAATAAAAATATACCTCGAAAAATTGTCCCTCATTTTCTCATAATCTCACAAATCATAATAATGTGAAACAATAAATAGTCTCCATTTTTTCAATAACAATTAGTTTTTTCTAATAAGATTCCATTATTTGTTTGAGGGTAGATAATAGGGAATCGTGAAAGGAAATTTTAAAAACTTTCCCACATAACCAATGACAACTACTCCTATATTTTAATTTTCCAAAACATATAATCCCCTTCATAGAATGTTTCGGAATTTCCCAACAAGTTACTTTTTTTTCTATTGGGAGTTATATTTGTTATGAGAGGGTTATAGGAAATGATATAGAGTTGGAACTGAGATTTCATCTAGGAAGAGTGTGTCACTTCATGGTCATGGGTGTCACACCATGGAGCGATGTTTATAAGAGAGTATGATGTTAGAGTTTAATAAGTTACATCACAAAGGTTTAAAATGAAATGTGTGGATTTTTTTCATGAAATGAGGGTGTGTAAAATCTATAATTTCATTGTTATCAGTCATGAATGGGTTGTTTATAATAACCCATTCTATCAAAATATACCCCTCATGGGCCAGCAAATAAGGAAGGGAGATAATGTCTCCCAAGTCCCACCTCTAGTAGGCATCATGTTGGGGAATAGCACCAAGGGTATAAAAATCTCATAAGTGGGAGGCATTATCCTCTATAATAATATGATCAGGAGATATGATAAATCTAATGAAATGAAATCTATGAAATAATATGAAAATTAAATCAAAACCATCCCATAATGGATGTATAAATTTATCATATTCATATAAATGTCTCTAAATTAATACCTGAAATAAAATCTAAGGTGGTAACATAATATCAAAACCAAAGGTATAAGATAGAAATTTCCAAAATAGTTTGGGTCGTTCCCCTATGAATATAAAAATATTTTTATATACATAGGTTGAGTTTGGAAATATAATCAAATGTTCCATACCAAAGCCTCCCATTAAAATATTAAAAGAGATTACTAATTCTCTTGTGAGCAAGTAACAGAACGAAAAAAAACTATATAGGTCAAATAACCAAGACCATTTCAACATATAATGTTAACCAAATAATGAAATATGATTATAATATTATAAAAATAAAAATATTCATAAAGGGTACCCCATGTCACTTTCCCATTAGGTTGCCTCTCTCACACCCTAATGTCACATGCCTTGGTCTTTCGATCTATTCTGAACATCACATCATACCATGAAACCTACTTACAACTAACTATCACATCACATATCACTCGATATCACTTGATAAATCAATTAACATATCATTCCAAGACACATGGGCTATCAAATCACCTATCTTTCACAATTTTAAATAGTGTAGTATGGTATAATGAACCTAAAGTACATCAATATAGTTCCTTCCTCCTACCATGAATGACCCCCACCACATTCCATCTCATCGCATCATAAAACATCACTAAAATTCACTTTTGAATTATATCCATCACATAAATTATATTTAATTATTTTTGGTATAGAGAATGAGTGAGATCTTGTAGTCAGCCACCTATCCTTATTACTATGAAGATGGGAAAACACACGTAAAATATATGGGTGTCAGCACATGGTTCTAGATGTGGAGGGAATGTGTATAGAAAATCATAAGTAATTGAAATGACATATATATACACACACACACACACACAATCCTAAAATATGAGTCCACAAGATGAGAACCAACCATCTAATAACACCAACACTCTCACTACCACTACTAAGTGAACAATGCCATAAAACAGGCCACAATCCAAATTTCACATTTCATTTTCTTTCTCAACATAATGAATTTTTTTTTATTTTACCATTTCAATACTATTATATTTAATCAAAAATTTTATTTCATATTTTTAGACCATTTATTTCATATTATACGCCAACCATGTTTAACCACACAACCCTTTTGATCCATTCACTCATTAATTTATCAACCCATTCAATTATAATTATTCATTGGATTTTAATTTCATTAATTCCTAGGAATCTACCGGAAAAAAAATCACCACACAAAGAAAAACCCCCATGAAACCTATCCTAGGATACCACCATCAAATAGCCATGAAAACATTATCATCAATACCACTACATCACCACCAATTTTCCAACACAACTACCCCATGAAATAACCACATAACTAATCACATAACTACCCCCCATCACAAATACACATCACTTCCCACAACATGGACACATCACAACATGTGAAAACCACACACCAAAACCACATATTTCATATCTACAGACAAAACAAATTTCCATAAATTAGATTTAAAAAGAGCAACTCATCAATTCCACTCATTTACCTTTGTGAATTCACACAAAAGCCGTCATTTTTATGTGAAACCAATAATTTAGACAAATGGAAGTGATTACCCATTTATTCAAGGTGGTATAAATACAATCACACATAAAGGGATCTAAAATACATAAAATAAACACAAATGTAAGCTCCCATAATTCATTATTTTTATTGGAATAATAATAAAGAACAATCTCCACATCAACAATATCAAAAAGCTATAAAAATATGTGAAATTTTCTCCATCTACTTCGATTTAAATTTTACCAATTAATTATATTTGTTGAGATAATGATGAAAAATAAGAATATAATACCTATTACATGATTAAATAGATGTAAAATGATGGATCCACTACCTCATATAGGAATTTCTGATATACTTCCTAAATTTAGATTGATACGGAGACAACCAAAACAATTATCAATGAAGGGGCTCACCTAGATCAACCAAGCACAACACCCCCACAACATATTCTTTTAATAACATAAAAAACCCCTATGATTTATATTTACCCCCCCAGATAAGAAAATATGTGAGAATTGGGAAAAGGAAGTAGGGACTCATCTAAACCACCATAGATCGATCAAAAAAGTATGCGAACAAAATCTCCAAAAATGGGGATAAAAGACCCTATTATGAGACACATGGGTCACCAAAAATGGATACAAATAATGGAATAATGATCTAGATCAAGAAGATAATGTAATATATACCATCATTGAAAATATTAGACTATGACACATCTCTTAAGACTATTCTAAAGAATAGCTAAAATAGACAGGACTACGACGTCGAGGGGATGACCAAACCATAGCCTAGCTGGTCAAAGACCTAAAGGTATTTGTATCTATATTTTCACCAGAGATCGGATAAAATAGGGATAAAACAATGGTATAACCTATGGTACTACAACACATAGCCTATTCACTAATAATTTCTTATCCACATCCAATGCTCTACACCACAGGGGTTACCAATTTGGTAGAACTGCTGAAATAAGACCCCTGTGACAACATTCCATAGTCGAAACCCTTACGCAATAGGCACATTATTGATTACTCACCACAACAATATCGGTTCACCAAAAACTATAGCCCTTACTTAAATGGTAGAATCACTAAACACTCAGACTAAAGACACTAGTCCACATATGAACTCTCCACATCATGGCTACCTCTCCTATTTAGAAAAACCTAATCTATACATTGCAAGACCATTTTATACATAATTTTATAGCTAAAACCTCCATTTTTCTCAAACTAGAATCATAACCTACTCTAATAATCACTAGCACTCGAATTCCCACAAAGTAATAAGATGAAAGTTCTTGGGTCATTACATGAGATACCTCTCGAACTATTATTATATTTGATTATCAAAACTAGACTCAAAAAGGGAAGAGGTATGAAAAACCATCCCTTGAGATACCTCTCAAAGATATCATTACAATTAAACACTTCCAATAACCAAACATTTCAAACAAGTAGAGAACATTCACCATACATCCTGCACAACCAAATTACAACACCACTTTACCATCTACCCAACTAAAAATAACACCACCCCATTTCATTCAAGAAAAAAAACCTTATCCCTTACACATAAAACTCCAAATAACTACCTCATCCCCCATAAATCCAACGCTAATGATCTCCAGAACCACCACATAATAGAACCCCAAGCACAAAATTCAAGGAATTCCATCTTCCAAGTCTAGATATTGTTTTATTTGGAAAACATTGACTCATCGTTATAGTTTTAGTCATGTAAAAGTATAAAGTATATAGACTGAGAATCATGTCTTCCCCTCTTCATATTATTTAATCTTTAAAACACACATCACATCAATATAGAAGAACCATTTCTCAAAAAATAGAAAAAGACATTATCACATTGTCAAGAAAAAAACAAGGAAAGCAAGATGAGCATCAAAACACTCTTGGTACTAGGAAATGATATTAATCTCATGATCTCATGTATTCTCCTCCAAATGAATATTCATACAAAACACCTGAGTTATAGAAATGGACCATCCATGTAAAAATTTCTCTCGACTGTCCTAGATCTCCATTGGACACTCCACGAACATCGCATCATCCACGATATCTAGCTCTATCCATTCAATAACATGTTAGTCATCATGAAGATACTGATGATGTTAAGAGATTTAGATGATGTATTGAATCTGGTCTTCCTGTGGTAAAAGTTCAAACAGATAATCCCCATTTCCAATATACTCCATTCGCTTAGAAGCCCAAAAAATCGGGGTCCATGATTACTCCCCTAACCAAACTTCCACTTCCCACATTAAGGGAAAAACTTCAAGAACATGTGGTCTCAAATAAAAAACTCTAAGGTTATCATCATATTATAGAAACAAGAATTCTTCTAGTATTTCACTGCATTCATCTTCTCATGAAAAACCTGAACCAGCTCTTTCATGCTCTACACCACATCTAGTCTGAAAACTTACTACTCCCCAACCATAGCCTAGGACAACAGATAACTACATAAACATACATAAAAATCCCAAAACAAATACATATATTTAAATGAGTGATAAATTATTTTATAATAAAACACAAAAAAATTAATGTTTTTTTCTTATATCTTCCAAATTATAAGATACATGAAACAATATATTCTACTTCATCTTGATATTTCACACCACACGTCCAAATGTCTAAGAGATAAAAGTAGTACTGAGGAATATCTTAGTGCTAAGAGGGTTATTATATTGCCTTTAGACATACAAGGTAAAATATGTGTCTCAATTAGTTATAATGGATTTTGGGACTCCATGGAACCACACCACCTCATCCACATAACTCATTGAAAACAATACCTGTAATTTAACTCCATTATTACTAGGATGTGATTCGATTTCATTAGATGATCCACAATTACCTAGATATCATCACAACCTTTCCATAATCGGGGTAACCCTATGAAATAGTCCATTGATATTTTAACCAATTTCCACTTCATAAAATAAAAGAAAATTAATAAACCATCAATAACATGATTCCCATCCTTCACCTACTAGAAAAGTAAACACCGTGCCACAAAATTTTCCAC
This sequence comes from Viscum album, assembly GCA_963277665.1. Taxonomy (NCBI): domain Eukaryota; kingdom Viridiplantae; phylum Streptophyta; class Magnoliopsida; order Santalales; family Viscaceae; genus Viscum; species Viscum album. Next base: position 1,436,880,394 of record OY728143.1, read on the forward strand.
AGCCTATTTCATATCGGGACACCAAATCAATGTCATCAATTTTTGGTATAAATTAGATACTCCTAGGTGTACTAGAAATGAAAATATTTGAAACTCACAAATGAATCCCTCCTGCTTCACTATTGAAACAAAAAAACATCTCTAAAATCAATAACTGGTTTAAACAGCCTCCAACCATCCCTCTGAAACATCACTATAGACAACTCAACCATACATCACATATAACTCTATGTATCCCCATGGAGACCCCTCTACCTACTATTCATAGAATAATTCACCTTCATATAAAATAATAAAACTCCCACATCAACCACACTTGAATCTATGTATAGAGATTCCAACTCCTCCATCATCCCCTCCTCATCTCTAAACTCTCAAACATCATTAATTAGTGATTTAATTATCAAATAGCGGGAAATGAAATTCCTTGTAACAACCAAGGACATTAAAATGTATTTTAATTTTTTTTCATTCAATTAAGTAAGTAGATTTTAATATTAAAACTATATTATTTTTATTAAAAGTTTATATTTTATATGATATTTATTTTATTAGATACTATGTAATTTTTTAGTAACCTGTGAATATTTCATTCATAATATTAATTCATTTCCATTAATAAAATGCCTCCTCCAATTCCTTTTTATGAAATTTTAACTATTTTTAGACAATTAACTGGATGCATCTACATATGTAATCATTATGATGGGTTATCAGCCACTTATTATTTTTTCAACCTAAAAAGTTCATATTATTATTCCATTAATGTTATGGGAAAATCATTATGGGAAATAATTTTGTCCGGAAGTATTGTCCATGTTCATTATATCTAATTTCCACACATTTTTTACTACATTAATTATAGATTTTTTTTAATGTGGTCTTCTCGGTAAATTTTATTCTACGTATTTAGAATCCAACAAAAATATTCCATCCACTTAAACAATGTGTTGTAGGAGTTTGGGTAAAATCATTGTTGAATATATATCTAGAATTTATATTCATTGAATCTTGATGAATTGACTTCACACATGACTTTGAAAATAATATTTTTTGAACAAGATGTTCTTTTATTTTGATTAAATGTTCTAAATTAAGTAATATAAATTCAGTAAAACTTTCAAACCAATCCAAGAGTAGGACAAAGTTTTATGAATTGATTTCTATGTGGGGGACCTATAACATCCTGACCAAGGATCCATTAAAACAGTGCCATGTGTAGGTTGGATGCATGGCCCAAAGAACAACTCCCCACATGCTAGAGGATATCGACCAGAAGTGAGAGTCTAATAAAGATATAATGAGAAGACTATATCCCCATGATCAAAGCAGTACAATGGAATCATAATAAAATAATCAATGATAGAATAAATATAAATAAAAGTTTGTGGAAGGATAATAGTCAATTGAAAAAATGGCCCATGATATTCAACCATGAATGCATGCCCATATAATGTAATAATCTTTAAATAAGTAAGAGTACTATAAGAGATACAATAAAATACATGGATCAAAAACCTGAAAATATACCAATGGGATAACTCCATGATAATCCTAATCTCTAGCTTAGTCTTGTGCCCCTACGCTTCCATGTTCAAATGAGCATGACAAGCATAATATATAAACCTAAATTTACAATCATAAGATATGTTTTGGTAACCTAGTGTAATGGAGGCCTATTAATGGTGTGAGATATACATTGTTTTCCACCACCAATGGTGTCAAATTTTATCCATCCCATGAATATAAAATACAAATATATGTAGGTATATCAAAAAATATGTAACCAATAAATATATATAAACTACTCAGACTCAGGTTCCTCAACGACACCTGGATGACCATATTTTCTTTAGATTATGATGGAATATATTTGATGACGTATCCACATAAATTTACAAGAATGTATGTATGTAATCATATGTATTCATTACATATTTAGAAACATATAGAGTTATATATATAAATACATAGTTTTATCCATGACCTAAGGAATAATTTACGCCTTCGAGCTTTTTCATTAATGTCTTATGGAATAATGAGGGACTCTATCCATAAGAATCAAAGTTGAGAAGAGAATATATTTCTATGTATCATAATATATAAAGGATAACATGCCCGAGTATCATAATATAGAGGTGACTCCATGTCTGAGTATCACAATATAGAAGGGACATCATGCCAATGTATAACAACCTAGAATGGATATGATACTCGAGTATCATGCATGGGTATCATAATATAAAAGGGAAAACATTTTTCAGTGTCATAAATAATGAAGGGACATTTATTTAATAATTAATCTTAGGACATGATAGTAAGTATTCAAGATTAAAATTCATTGCAACAATTTAATTATAATAATACACAATGAAAGGTCACATCACTAGTGCAGAAAACGTTATTTACGTCACCATTTTTTACATCGGATATATATAACCGACGTGAGAATCTGTGAAATGTGGTTTTTTACGTCGGTTATTTAATAACAGACATAAAAAATGCGTTGAGTGGATTTTTAACATCAGTTATTAAAATAACTGACGTTACAAATCGTGCGTGTTCGGTTTTTACGTCGGTTATTTGATAACCGACGTAAAAAACCACAGCATGGGGGTTTTTTTACGGCGGTTATTTTATAACCGATGTAAAAAACGAGTTATCTACAGGTTTTTTACGTCGATTATAAAATAACCGACGTAACAAAACCCCCACTCTTTGGTTTTTTACGTCAGTTATAAAATAACTGACGTAAAAAACGTGATATCTATGAGTTTTTTACGTCGGTTATTTTATAACCAACGTAAAAAACCAAAGCACGGGGGGTTTTTTACGTCGGTTTTCAAATAACCGATGTTATAAATTTAAAAAATAGTTTATAACGTCGGTTATTATATAACCGAGGTTATAAAACATTTAAAAAATTAAAGCCCCGTGGAATGTCATTTATGTTTCTTCGATCGACAGTCCGCCGGCTCGTCTCTCTCGCGCGGTAAACCCTAATCGGCTCGTCGATCGACCTGCGTTAAACTCATTTTGGCTTCATCGTTTATAATCTTTAGTCTCCTCGGATCTATCATCTCAACTCACAACACTCAAGTAAGCATTCCACGAATTTATTTTGTTTGTTTTTTTTCGGATAGTCTATATTTATGTTTTTCGATTTTTTTGTTTAAACTAGGTTTGATTCTTCCATTTCGAACCCTATTACATCTTTTTGAATATCGTTGGCACCGAACATTCGTTTTTATCTTGAGTGTCTTGTTTTTGTATTTCTTTATAAAACAAATTTTGATATATTAACTTTCATTTAATGACTCAAAATCCTCCTATGTTGGAAACATATTTGGGGTTATTTATTGAAGGACTATGGCGCAATTAGGAAAATATTTGGAATATTTCCTGATTTGACCGGTTTGAATTTCATTATCAAAAAGAAATTTGAGGTATGGTTGATTAATCCATTCCTTTTATCCTATATTTCATTTAACAATCAGGTTCATCTAACAATTTTGTAGTTGGATAACCAATAATGTTTATGTGATTAAGGAATTAAAAGAAACAATCATCATATATAGTGAATCGTCCTTGTTGAGTGTCTTATCATAGAATAGGAATCAATCATCCATATTGAAGATGTCATTTTTTTAGAAAACAAAAACCATTAATGTAAACCATTTGTCATTTATTAATTGAACTAAAATAAATATTTACACATGAGTTATAATGGAACATAATAAAATAAATATTTATCATTCACCCTCATAGAGTCTAATAAATCTATGATAAACCATTTGTTTTCTTTAATAAAAACAAATTCACTTTTACCCACTTTGTATTTTTAGAAGACACTAAACTCCCTTATAATTTCACCCTTCTGGGAAGTATTAAACATCATTATATCCCATTAAAAAATCTAAATGTCACAGAAATATCGTGTATCAATTTTGTCTTATAGGACTCTACTATAGATAAGTATACCAATTTTTATATTATTAGTTATGATAAACTCTATCATAAGATCATTAATATATGTTTATAAAAATGGGAATGTCACAATTCTCATGATTTTAGTTGACAATAATGATAATGTTTTTTATTAATGATAATATAGACGTGGGTAATTTTACAAAAAGAATGTGAACTTGAATAATGAATGTTACTTATATGTATTTCACAAGATTTTTTAATTTTATGTCACAAAACTAATTGATGATCAAATACAACAAATAATTGCACCACCAACCAAAGTGAAACCAGTGTATTGTTCTATTTTAGAAATTTAGTATTCAATCAATGAGATTGTGATTTATTTATTTTTTAGAGTTTCTGAATCAAGATACTAGATTCTATTTCAAATGGGTATTTGTTTGTTTTTTGATGTTTCACGATTTTATTTGATGTAGGTTTTTCTTTTTCATGGATTACTTCATAAAGTGGTCTTGGTTCATTTGATTTTGTGTTTCCTTTGACACCATCCCCCCTCAATGACTATGATCTCTCATTGCCAGTTTTTCTCTAATTGTTCTCTCATACACCTTTTGGATTTGATGGTTGATTACAAACATATTTATTCAAATATTTAAGCTGGATTATATGCATTTTTTAGGATTATATTGCGGTTTTATGCCAATTATTTATTATTCTATCCAATACTAAGACTCTTTCTAGTAAGTAAAATTTCATAAGAAATATGATTGGACTCTTCATCATATTTCATGAAATGTTTTTAATAATGTCACGTTTTTAAAAAAAATATGTTATATCAAAGATGTGGAAACGGGTGGTGTCCAGGGGGGTGTCCAAGGGGGTGGGTGGGTGTGAGTGGCTGTCCACGGTGGTGGGGGCCTGTCCGGAGGGGTGGGGGCTGTCCGGAGGGTTGGGGTGGGGGTGGTGTCCAGGATGGGTGGGGGTGCTGTCTAGAGGGGTGGGGGTTGTCCGGAGGGTTGGTGGGTGTCCAGGGGTGGTCCAAGGGGGTGGGTGGGAGTGGGGGGTTGTCCAAGGGGGTGGGGGCCTGTCCAGAGGGTTTTGGGGGTTGTCCGGGGGGTGGGGGTGATTCTCAGGTTTACTCCATTTTCTCCAATTTTCTATCAACTATGTAAGCGGCATGGTTTTCTTTGATTCAATGAAATTTAAAACTATTATAAATAACTATATTTTGTTTTAAAAATAATATTCAAGAATATTTTCATAAATACCCATAGATTTGTTTTATATTTTAAATTGTTTTACATTTAAATTATGATTTTTTTCATATAAACATATATTTGTCTTATCTTAAAAAAATATATTTTTTGTTGATATTTGTTATAGGTAATAATGAGTCGAAGTTGGATTACGGCACATCGAATGAGAAATGAATTTGAGGAAGGTGTTGATGCCTTTTTGGAATTTTCAAAATGAAATTTTCCAAGTAGTGACATTTTTTTTTCTGTCCATGCCTGAAATGTTTGAATATGAAGAAGTTGAAAAGTAGAGAGATAAAAGATCATTTAAGTTGTAATGGTTTTAATCTGAGTTACAGCACTTGGATTTGGCATGGTGAAACTGGACAGAATGTCACTGATGATGATGATTCGCAAGATGGTAACTCCGATGGAATTGAAGAAATGATTCGCGATATTGTAGTAGAACAAATTGAGATAGAACCAATAGTTGCACGTCTATATAGTGATGCTGAAAACCCATTATATCCTAGTTGTACAGATTTTACAGTTTCGTCGGCGGTGTTAAGATTGATTAACCTGAAGGCGAAACATGGATGGAGTGACAAAAGTTTTACAGAGCTGCTACAATTGATGAAAGACATTCTTCCAAAAGATAACGATCATCCATATTCACATTACAAAGCCAAGAAAATATTATGCCCGATGGGATTGGGATAAAAGAAAATACATGCATGTCTGAATGACTTCATTATATATAGGAAGGAATATGAATTTCTGTCAGAGTTTCCTAAATGTGGGAAATCATGGTATAAGGTGAAAGAAAAATCACAGGTTGGTGTAGAGATTACAAAGCTCCATTCAAAGGTATTTTGGTATCTTCCAATAATTAATCGTTTCAAACATTTATTTGCTAATTCACATGATGCAAAAAGGTTAAGATGGCATGCTGAAGAGCGGGTATGTGATGGAAAAATTCATCATCCAGCTGATTGTCCACAATGGAAGAAAATTGATGCGCAATATTCTACATTTGGAAATGAAATTAGAAATCTCAGACTAGGTTTGTGCACAGATGGAATGAATCCATACCGAACCCTCAGTAGCAAACATAGTTCATGGCCTGTTTTATTGGTAATTTAGAACCTATCTCCTGAAGTTTGTATGAAGCGCAAATATGCCATGTTGAGTATAATGATCTCTGGTCCAAAGCAACCCGGTAATGATATTGATGTTTACTTTTCACCGTTGATTGATGATTTGAAACTGGTATGGGCTGATGGTATTAGGGTGTATGATTCTTATAAAATGGAATATTTTCAACTGCATGCAGTGCTTCTGTTCACTATAAATGACTTCCGAGCATATTGAAATTTGTCTGGATACAGTGTTAAAGGGAATAAAGCACGTCCAATTTGCGAACAACAGACGTCATATTTTCAATTGCATCATGGGAGGAATACAGTGTACATGCGTCATTGAAAGTTTTTGCCTATGGAACACCCTTATAGAAGACTAAAAAAGGAATTCAATGGATCACAAGAATTTGATACTGCTCCAAAACCTTTATCCCTTGATCTATATTTTGGGAGGGTAAAAAATCTTGATGTGACATTGGTAAAGACACAAAAATCTGGTAATGATAGACATATTTGGAAGAAAATGCCAATTTTTTTTGAGCTACCGTATTGGAGGTATCATGAAGTTAAACATAATATTGATGTCATGCATGTGGAGAAGAATATCTGTGATTATTTAATTGGAACATTTTTAGATATTAATGTAAAGACTAAATATGGGTTGAATGCAAGATTAGACTTACTATCAATGGGAATACGTTTGGAGTTAGCTCCCACTCCTAAAGGAAGACGAACATTTCTTCCCCCGGCTTGTCATACATTATCGAAGAGGGAGAAAATTAGCTTCTGTCAGTGTCTTCATGATACCAAAGTGCCTCAAGGATATTCTTCTAATGTAAAAAAATCTGTCTCATTGAAGGACTTAAAGTTGATAGGTATGAAATCACATGATTTTCACATCATGATGCAACAAATTCTACCAGTTTCATTGCGTGGAATATTGCCCATTCGTGTCAGAAAGACTATAATGAAGATGTGTTATTTTTTCAATTCAATTTGTAACAAGGCGATTGATGTGAATGCTTTCAATATTTTGGAAAATGATGTAATTTTTATACTTTGTGAATTGAAAATGTATTTTCCTCCAACTTTTTTTGATATAATGGTGCATTTAATGATTCATCTGGTTCGAGAAATAAAGTTTTGTGGACCTGTATATCTTCGTTGGATGTATCATTTTGAAATTTATATGAAAATATTAAAGGGGTATGTTAAAAATCAATATCGACCTGAAGCCTCCATTATTGAAAAGTATATTTCTGAGGAGGTAGCAGAGTTTTGTACGAGCTACTTGGCTACATCGCAACACATAGGTTTTCCTCCATCTCGCCATGAATGAGTTAATAATGAGGGAAAGGGGATTCATGGCTTGAAAGTCAAATCATTGTCAGCTGAACAGATGAAGAAGTTAGAATCATACATCTTGAATAACATAGCTGATGCTCAACCGTATATCACATTGCATATTAATGAGTTGAAACAATATCATCGAAAGAAGAAAGAAATGTGGATTTTGAATGAGCACAACAGAACTTTTTTGTCATGGATTAAAAAGACTTTGCTTGGTAGATCAGATGTATCAGATACATTAAAATGGATAGTGGGTGGTCCATGTTTAAATGTGATAACATGCTCCGGTTATGACATTAATGGTTATAAATTTCATACGAAAGCTCAGGACAACAGAAGTGCAGTTCAGAATAGTGGTGTATTGGTGTTTGCAGAAGCAATGCATTTTTCGAGTGCTAAGGACAAAAAAACCAATTTCTACATCAAGTGCATATTATGGAGTGATTGAAGACATATGGGAGGTTTATTACTTTAAAATTAAAGTTCCTGTTTTTAATTGTAAATGTTTTAACGGTAACAACAGTGTCAGACACGATGAATTTGGAATGACACTTGTTAATCTGAATAGATTGGAAGACACAACTGATTCTTTTATAATGGCAACACATGAAAAACAAATTTTCTATGTAGTAGATCAATCAGATATGCAGTGGGCTATTGTTTTACAAGGGAAAAACAATATATCGGTGAGGATGAAGTTGATGAATATGCTGATTTATGTGAGATACCTACTTCCATAGAAAGATTAACAGAACATAATGATGATCATGTTGAAGACATAGTTTGTGCCATAAGGAATGATCACGACGAAGGAATTTGGGAAAACAACCCATTTGTACATTCCCAAAATTACAGGTAACATATGTTTATTTCTTGTTTACATTTATTTTTTCCATAAATGTTAGATATTGTAAGTTTTTTATTTATTAAAACATGTTTTAAAACAAAATAAGTATATGTTTCTATTTGTTTTAAGTTTGTTTATTTTACTTTATCATGTTTATAACCATTACATGAATTATATATCTATTATTTTTTTTCACTGACAATTATTTTACCATGTTTACCATGTTTACTAGGTCTACCATTTTTACCATGTTTACCATCTTGACCATCTTTACCATCTTGACCATCTTGACCATCATTACCATTGTTTAACATGCTTACCATATTACCAATGTTTACTATTATGTAACTTAGTACACTTCTCTATTTTCTGATTAAAGTAGTATTAAAATATTTTAATTTGTATATTTGTGAACTGAAGTTTGTTTTTTTGATGTGAAGGATAATGACAGATCATTCAGATGATCAACCACATGATTCAGGAGAGGAGCATATTGCTGGTCATACCTCTGGGGATGAACATTCACATGCTCCTATTACGACAAAGAGTTCAAAGGTTGGTAAAAGTGGGTGCACACATTTACCAAAATTATCACTTGCCCGTACGCAGGATCAGAGGATAGTCATTGAGTTTGATGATGATGATATTCCTAGAGGTCCGAATGCAAAAGATTTTAAGAGTTTTGTAGAAACTCAGGCTAAGAGAAAAGTAAGCATTCTGTATGATGATTGGAGAAGTGTGGATAAAGCGATTATCTCTCAGTTGTGGGAGATGATTTTGGTAAGATCTTTTGTCATTGTTTGACTATTCTTTTAATGTTTCTAGTATATATAATATGTTTAACCTCTTCTTTATCAGATGACATTTGATATTCCTGACATTGGAGGAGTCAGGAAGAAATGATTATCATTGGCTTCCAGGAGATGGAGGGATTTCAAATCAACCCTCTCATCTGATTTAATTTATGTTCATAGGAGTCATGACCATCCATGTCGTATATATCATTTTATAGATGAAGACACATGGAGACAATTTTTTGGAAGTAGAAGAAAAGAGTCATTTCTGGTAGGGGCGATATAAAATTTTATATACTTTCTTATATAAATGATTTTATTAATGTTTTGTTAATGATTTCTTATTCTTAAATTACAGCAAACAAGAAGAGCTCATCAGGAGATCCAATCTAAAAATTTATACCCTCATTGTTTATCTCGGGGAGGGTATGCATTATTGGAAGAACAAATGATGGTGGAAAAATTTCAACAACTAAGAGCTGAGTCTTCAAGCTCTGGAGAGGTGGCCCCTCCATCCCCTCCATCTAGACATGAAAAATGGAAGAGAGCTCGGAAGGAAAAAAATGGCATTATCTTTCGGAAGAATTGGAAATCGTAGCTGAGAGGATTGTAAGATATCTATTTTATTTATTTAAGTTAACTATTTTCTTCATATAATTTCAATCATTACAGAAATGTTCAGTTAATTAATACAGGACTCTCTTGAGGAGAAGAGTTTAGAGGGGACATTTACAGCTACTGGGAGGGAAGATATTTTATTTGCAGCATTGGGAAGACCCGAACATCCTGGTCGTGTAAGAGGATATCCGGCAGGTGTATCGGTAAGAAAAGTGTTTCCACGTTCTTCAACTTCTAAAATTGAGGGGGTTTATAAAAAAAGAATCCTTGGAGGATGAAGTTCATAATATTAATGCGACGATGGAGGACAAGATTAGAGAGTCAGTGCAGTCTATTTTTGCAGAAATGCAAAGACAATTTCAGACTGCAGCTCCCACTCCTCCACTTCCCCCTGCAGACCCCATTATTTATCCTCCACCTCCGCCAGTAGCTCCCACTCCCCCACCTCAGCTTGCGGACCTCATTTTTTATCATATGCCTCCGCCGCAGCTTCTTACTTATTGTGAGTTGAATGTTGATGATTCTCAACATCATATAGTAGCATATGGGTTGGTATATTGTATAGGAGATACAGTTCATCATCAAAAATTAGAGGTAGAGAATCAGAGGGTCACTGTACAGGATATTATATATAGATCAGCTAGGGTACCAATACCTAGAGATGAGGTGGCGACAATTGGACAGAGTATCGGACATTTTTAATTTGGCAATCCAGATTTCTTCGACTCATTACTATAGAGGTATGAATGTTATATCTTTTTATTTTATTTTTTTTATTAAAGTTGTTTTATCATTTGAAAACTAATATATTTTTAAATTTTTTTTACAGGAATACTTCAAAGGTAAATAAATACTATATAGACAACAACAAAGACAAATGGATATGACATCAGATACAGATTCAAATGGTCTTGATAGATTGTCAAGATATTCACATTTTTTGTCGGGTAATTATGAGTTTCCAATGGAAGCTAATGTTTGTGGACGTGAAATAAGAGTGGGGATTATAAAAACTGATATCATGGAGCTTGTTACTGGAGATAAGTTGGGCATCAACGTGGTGAAATTTTTTTCCATGTAAGTCTTAACACCTTTTCCCTGCATTATATTTATTAAAAATGTATACTTATGTATGTTTTGTATTAGGTATATTTATAAAATTTGTGAGAGGAATGAGCTGATAGATGTATATGGATTCATGGACCCTCAATTGATTTCCCATGAAGCATGTGCATTGAATGAGGAACAAAGAATTGTTTATATTGCTGAAAGATTTGAAAAGAATATAATCACACAATGTTGGATGATGCCTTTTTGTGAGAGGTATGAAACACATTTCTCTCAAAGAGTTAATTATCTTTTAACATAAAAAACCACTAACGTCAAATTTCCCTTTATCAATGATCATTGGATGTTAGGGGTTTTTTTTGCCAAGGGAGAAAGCCCTTTATTGGATATGCTCTGTCCATGGTGATGTGCGGGAAAGTTTTAAGAATATATTGGAAAAGTAAGTTTCATTTTCTCAATAGTTTTATATATTATAATGAATTTTAAATTTACCACATTCTTATTATTTTCTAATAGTGCATGGGCCTACTTTCGAAAAAACACAAAGAAAAGAGGTGCAAAGATCAAATATGTAAATGCGAAGGTAAATATCCATTTATAATTTGTACTTTTTGATTTATTACATAAAAATAATATATTGAATTTACACTCATTCAAACAGAATTGTCATGAACAACAAGGCCTCATCAAATGTGAATATTATATGTTAAGATTTATGTATGAAATAATAACAACTGGGACAATTGTGAATTTTGACCTGGTACGATTTCCTCTTAAACTTTGCCATAATATTTCAATTTGATTTATTCATTATACATGTTAACTACTTTCTTTTTCATTTGTAGCTTTTTGATGACCCTAAACCCTACACTGCTGAAGACATCAAACACTTAAAAGTGGAGTGGTCAAATTATTTTATAGGTTTGATTGAATTTTAGTTGTTTGTAATGTAAAATGTAATTTGGAATATTGTCGTTGTAATTGTGTGTTTGGTAGTTGTTTAGGTTGGATTTAGTTTTTTTTTGAAGTTGACAGTGTAAGTTTTGAATATTATATAAGTGAATATTTAATTTTTCTATGCTTCTAGTTTTGGTTTACTTATGATGGTTTTTCTGGTATGGATTTGGGTCTGTGGGGGAGGGGTTCCAAGGGTGTGGGGGTGTGTTCAGTGGGGTTGGGGGGTGTCCAGTGGTCTGGGAGGGCTGTCTGGTGGGGTGGGGGGATAGTCCAGGGGGTGGCAGGGCTGTCCAAGGGTGTGGGAAGGCAGTCCAGGGGTGTGGGAGTGATGTCCAGTGGTGGGGGGTATACATGAGGGTGGGGGGTTGTCCAGGGGTGTGGTGGGGGCTGTCAAGTGGGGTGAGGGGGTGAGGGGGTGTTGTTCAGGCGGGTGGGGGTTGTCGAGGGGTTTTTGGGGCTGTCCGGGGGTCGGGGGGCATTCCAGGAGTGTGGTGGGGGATCCAATGGGATGGGGGAGGGCTGTCCAAGGGGTATACATGAGGGTGGGAGCTCCAATGGGGTGGGGGAGGGCTTTCCAGGGGGTATACATGAGGGTGAGGGCTCCAACGGGGTGGGGGAGGGCTGTCCATGGGGTATACATGAGGGTGGGGGCTGTCTAGGGGGTAAGTTTTATATGTTATCAATGTAAATTCTTAATTTTGATCTACTTCTGTTTTTGTGGTACGATTTCTTGATTTGTTTTCTGGTTGATTCTGGTAGAGAGAAGATGAATGCATAAAATTTGTAAAAAAAATTGGGTTTATCATGTTGTTTATTTAATAACTGACGTGATAAAAGGCCTGGGAAATGGTTTATCACATCAGTTATTTAATAACCGATGTGATAAAAGGCCTGGAAAATGGTTTATCACCTTGGTTATTTAATAACCGACATGATAAATGGCCTGGAAAATGGTTTATCACGTCGGTTATTTAATACACGACGTGATAAAAGGCCTGGAAAATGGTTTATCACATCGGTTATTTAATAACCGACGTGATACACCACCTCCCCCGGTTTATCACATCGGTTATTTAATAACTGACATGATAAACCCCCCTCACCCCGGTTTATCACGATGGTTATATAGTAACCGACGTGATAAACCCCCCTCCCCCCAGTTTATCATGTCGGTTATTAAAAAACCGACGTGATAAACCCTCTGCCCCCTGGTTTATCACGTCGGTTTTTTAATAACTGACATGATAAACCCTCCGCCCCTGGTTTATCACGTCGGTTTTTTAATAACCGATGTGATAACCCCCCCGTTTATCACGGTGGTTCTATAAAAACTGACGTGATAAACCCCCCGCCCCCCAGTTTATCACGTCAGTTCTTTAATAAGCGACGTGATAGACCATTTCCCCGTCCTTTTATCGCGTCGGTTTTTTATGAACCGACGTGATAAACCATTTTCCAGGCCTTTTATCACGTCGGTTGTTAAATAACCGACGTGATAAACCCTTCCCATTTTATTTATCACATCGGTTCTACAATAACCGACGTCATAAACATCGCGATTTTATGTTTTTGACGTTGGTTTTTAAATAACCGACGTCAAAAACATTATTTATAACGTCGCCTGTATTAACGTCGGCTAGAAACCGATGTAAAAAATGAAAAATAACCGACGTAAAAAACTTTTTCTACACTAGTGCATACTTAGGGGTTTAAAACATCATTCCCAACCCACATAATAATTCATTCAATTTTATTTAACATTTAATATTATCATAAGGAATAGTCATGTATTCAAATTTCATATCTTGGATATGGCCAACTATGTTTCCACGCCACTAGACAGATCATTTAATTTCATTAGCCACATCATTTGACCATTTATAAATATTTTTCAATGAAATTACATGCCTCTTTATAAATTCTCTTAATTCAATTATTAAACCTCTAATTTCTATTACTCTATGGTTAAGTGTGTATTCTCAAAACTTACCTTTCATTTAATTCATGCTGATAATCTACTCATTAGAGGAATTCCCAACACACCCATCTCGTGGATTGGAAAAGTGTGAAACCATGTTCAGTTTATGAATTTAATCTAAAAAACCATAGGTTGTGTTACATGTTAATTTCGTAGACCACCAAACAAAATATGGGTCTCATAAATGGTTTGTTCAATGTTAATAAAATCAATTTCATTAGTTACTACATTATAGGAGTAGTGTATAGAAAGTCAAGTGTGCGACACAATAGAATACATTTAAATGTTGCAAAATTAAATAAAAATCATATAGATAACCTACATTATACCGAGGGAGTTCCACTAAACCATTACCAACCATTTACTAGGTCCAAAACAATAGAAATTAGACGATTTTACAAAATTCCTTGAAAATAGGTTGAAATACTCACAGGGATTTAACATTCGATATGGGTTGATAAATGAATTAAAGCAGCAAGAGGAATTGAGAGATTACATAGGGATATCAAATATGGAAAATAATTATTTAATCAAATCTCATATGGATTATACCTAAAAATCTCTATGAAAGTGAGAGGATCCACCACCATGACTACGAGAAACCTATCTTGTTGCCTGAAGAAAAAAACAATGGACTGAGACCCTGTTAACCTTTAAAAAAGCATGCCACATATAATTCATGACTTGAACCAAATTCATGTTGTGAATTTCTCAGTGTAATCACCTTGATCATTCAAAACCTGAACCCTCCATGTCTTATACCAATGAAACATATTCATGTCGTGAAACTAATTAATGATGTTAGTGGCTTGGTGTTATGGGTTTCAGTATCTCGCTCAATCCATCCTTCCTCCAATGTTCGTCCAAACCCTTGATCTTCCATCGAGTCATAAATACTACATGAAAACATCAATTATGGATGTTGAAACCCTCAATACCTCACTCAAATTTAGATATTCTAATATGACTCATCTACCAATCGTATATTTTATATTCTCTTAGAAAATTCATCATATAAAAAACATGGGATACTATAGTATCCACACCATATAAATTATCATATATGAAAATCATTTTAGAATAATGAAAATAATCACCATAACTACATGAGACATGAGTTGTTTTGTATATGGTGTCATTAAAATTACAAATTCTCCACAAACCTCAATCCTCACTTTCAACATATAGTATATAATCCATTAAAAATTGACCCAATGCTTGCATTCCACAACCGAAACATCGAGATGGTGGTTACACAAGCCCGTATAATTGGAGACATGGTCATGTAATCATACCTTTAATCTTATATCCTATGATTCTTCACACTATAGGTTATACTATTTACTAACCAACACTATGGCTCAATACTTCAAAGATCATAACTTCCTATTTAAGAATGCCTTTAACACTCTAATGACAATCCCACACTGATCCTCATTTCAATCGAACTATTGATTCCCAATTTACTTAATTTTTAATGTTCAATCATACCCTTAATGAAATTTCTTGGACCACTTACATGACACTTTTCATAACCCAATGAAATTCTAGAAGTAGTCCCTCCCTATCCTCATGGAGAAAAATGAGACCTTAAGTCAAACCGCCGCTGGTAGACTATATTCAATAAAGACCATCATAGATGGCTAGTGCATTTGAAAAAATAGTTTCTAATTCCTTTAAACCAAGGTACATTTTTATTGGTATGATCTCATTAAATAAGAACGATAACTGGGATCTGGTGGAGTATCAATCAAAAATATTCATTAATGTTTTCATACCATGGTATGCACATGAGTGTATACCTAATCCAACACACTTGGATTAGTACCCTCAAAAAAAAATCATCTAATCCTGACTAAATTATGATGTAGCCACAAAATCATTAACTAGAGTCCAATGATCTCATCTAATGTGTTCTATACTCTGATATTTAGAAGTGAGATATTGATACATTGATAAATGTCTACATGTCAAGAACACTGACTGGGCCCAACAATAGTCAAGTCATAGATTTAGATGATTTCCATGAGTCAGTCCAAGGTGTTCATACATAGGGACCAATGTATTATTTAGAACGGACCATAACCCTATTAACAATCATGCTTCAATATTGCAACTCCAACAATGACTATTTATCACAATAGAGAAGAATTTTAATTTTTCTCATTGTATGACTGATGCTCTCTTAGTGCACTCTAGATGATGTTAAGATGAGGGGAATGATCATCACTAATCCAAGATTACACCAATATTATGTCAAAGATTAATAATAATATTTGAGATGAACCCATCATATCCAATATGAAGTTACTGATAAGGTTTTCAACAAACCATTATCCAACTATGAACAAAAAGGATTGTCAAACTATCTCTATTTAATTCATTTTAAAAAGTGTTCAAATGATCCTTCTAATGCATCATATTTAACTGAACACGATTCCATTACCACCCATGGAATATCATGATAACTCAATAATATCCAGTGAGGGTTATCCGAACTAATAGTGTTTCAATGGTTACACAGACTACCAACTATATCGTCATCATGCTACATTGTAGCCATTGACAAATTTTATAACTCACTGGCACCGTGGGAGTTTAAATAATTATTGAGAATTTCCAAAAGTTCTTCCCAGGTTTTTCCCCTATAAACATAAGTATTCACTTAAAGATGAAAGACATGATGCTCCCCACATTATGAGTGTCCAAGTCATTGGATTACTGAAAATGGGAACTCATCCCACAACACACATTCCATCGACCACTAACAAGGGGTGTAGGACATGGTCAATGTTTCTTTATCATTTTTCATCTCAAAAGAGATAAAATATAGCCACTTACATGTTCTATAGTGTAGTTTCACTTTATATGTAGGCATGATTCCCATAAGATCAGTGATCACACCAGTAATTTGTACCAGGTATGCAAGACAAAACAAGCTGATCGGGACGCTGAAACTCCCGATCCCCATTGGAACATAATCCTGACCATTGGGGACGATTCATATTTACTTTAACACATAAGACACTCTACCTCATAGATAATTGGTTATCAAAGAATAACTACTCGGTGCTTATAAATTTAGCACTTAAATCATAGTGTTTTCTGTAACATTTTATGAACTCGATGGGCACCACATGTATTGATGTGTAATACCATGAGATTTCATTATCATAAAAACACATCACTATCCACTTTACATAGTCTATCATATATATGAATTAAAGTATCTAATAGCCCCTAAAAAATAATTATCTCAGATTCATATTATTTATTATGACTATTAATCCAACTGATGATCTCATAAATTCCCAATATTGAAGAATAAATAGTGTTACATGACTTACTTAGTGGCCAAACCATCCCATGGAATGTCCAACATATTTAATTGGTGAATGACATGATACTCATAGAATAATACATTAGTCACATTACCACACAAACACCTATCAAATATGAGTGTTATTTTATAAACTAATAGTCCTAGTTGGGACAAACAACACCAGAACAACACCTAACATCTGAAATATAATCATAACATTTATAAATGGTTTATGTTTTAAGGGTGCTATCTACATTAGTATAACCCCTTACTAATTCATAAAGTATTTATCCTATAATAAAATCATGAATGAATGGTCACTAGGATTACCATCCCTACCATTAGATTTATGTGATGAAAGAATAATTCTACGGTCAACACTCACATTCCCATTCTAAGGAAACTAAAAGGGAAACATTAGAAATAACACTTAGACAAGTGTTGAAACTAATATCACAACTTTAATGCTTTATTTATGGACTTAAATTAATTCACATTTAATTTTTATAATTCTATAAGGTTTACATGAAATTTATATCAAACATACTTTCAAACATTATTTATTTAATGGAAATCATATCACATTTTAACAAAAATATCTAATAAATTCCTTGTATACATTTGATTTATCCATTAGATTATAATATATTAACCAGTTAAAGAAAAAATTAACTTCATTCTATAGAGGAAAAAATATTCTAGGTTTTAATTGAAATTTTAATTAAATTAGGCATCATAATACTATAGATAAAATTGATGAAATGTATTTTATTAATGTAATGGAACTAGTTCAAAAATATTCAACTATACATTTATATGTAACATCATATATGTGGCCACCGAAACATTAAATAACCATCCCAAAATGGAGTAAACTTATCCCCATAAGGTTATTTACTAATCAATATCAAAATAAAGGTAACCTATGCAAGTCCATAAAATCCAACAATGATCAATATAAATTTCTCCCAATAGAATTTGATTTAACTATTAATGTTTTAAAACACCCTTAATGGGTTATGTTCTAAGAAATATCCCCCAACTAACCTACTTGGTTCTAGTTATTCATTTCGGAATTTAATAACATGGGTAATAATGCATGGATTATATAGGTATGAGTTCTCATAAAGGAAACCATTATCTATAAAAATTAAATTTCATAATAAAATATGCTTTAGTTATATTACTTACCATTCTAAAATAATAAATTCACATTCCTTTATAATTCCCAATTTGAATTCAAGTATCTACAATGATGTTTTCAGCATTCAATTTCAAATAATGAAAGTCCATTTATAATGGTTTGATTGAATAGGTTGACATTCCAAATTTATAAAGGCCTATTCACTTTGTAAATTGTTATTGGCACCGATATATTCACTACCATAAATGTTTCATCCCATTTAACTAATCGTTTTTCTCATAAACTTGTAAAGATTGGTTTTTTAAGGTTTCACCATCATGATATATGGGAAAACAATTTAGATTGATACTGACACCTAAATAACCAATCATATATCATAATTATGGAATGAAATTATATCACAAGGAAGAAAATAATACAAAAATAAAAATAGGAGACTATAGAAGCTTGGTATATAAGAAAATACTTCTAAACAATCAATTAATTATTGCATATTGATATGAATGATGCTATAACACACAAGCTACATCCAACATATTATCAAGACATCATGAAATGCACCTTACATGGAATGGAATATGCAAGACATGAAAATATCAATTTGAATACAATGATTCATGTAACAATACTTCCTTCCCATATTAGGATTAGTGGAAAATACCATAATCTTAGAAACCATCAAGTAGCTAAAGTACACCAATCCCTCAAGGTCAAATAATAATAAACATTAATAATGAAAACGACAAAAAATACCATCTCTAGCCATATTTTATTTTTGATATTAAAGGGTTGATCACTCCCAAAACATGGTTATTTACTAATATAAGACACATTCCCAGTCTCTTGTATACCAGACCAAAATAGTATGATAAATAAAAATAAAACCCTTGATACCACTATATAATGTCTTGAATTAGGAGACATTGAAATGGTTTCCCAATATGGTTTGTCACATGGACTCAAGGACACCACCCCATATGCAAGAGGTTACTGACTATAAGTGAGGGACTAATGATGGTACAATGAGGTTGATATAAACTCATGATCAGAGAAGCATAATTGAATAGTAATAGACAATGAAATATCAGAATAAATATAAATGATATTCTATATAATATTTACAATAAAATTATAATATATAACATTCCAAATATAAAACCATGAACTCATGTCCATAGAATGATATAATATTTAATGTAATAAGTATACAACTTGTGATATAGTACAATACATTCATATAGAAAATAAACAAAAGACCAAATGGTTAACTACAAGAGAATATGGAGATATGGATCAGTCCTATGCTCTATCTCAGTCTTGTGATAATAATCTCCCATGTATAAATGAACATCACAAGCATAATCCTTAAATCAAAACCTAGAATCATGATATCTATCTGGGTACCCCAGTGCAATAAAAGCCAGAACATGATGTGAGATATACGCAGTATGAGACCACGAATAAAGTATGATTATATACATTCATTGGATATAAAATATAATGGTGTTAACAGAAATCAATAAGTTTTGAACAAATAAATAAATATAAATAAGTCAGATTTAGGTTCCTCAAGGGCATTTGGCTGAACATACTTTCTTTGGCGCAATCTATAAGATCTATGATGAGGTGTCACCAAATATTTATAGTCTTGTAAGTATATATTTATATATTCACCCTATAAATTTATTAACATATATATATATATATATAGTGTTATAAAAGACATGAGGCATAACTCAAGTGTGTGAGATAAGTCATGAACATCTCATGGGATAATGAGGGACACCATGCCCGAGTGTCAAAATATATAAGGTATTCCATTATTGAGGGACTAAATTACCTAGTATCATAACTTATAAGGGACTCCATGCTTTATAATCATAATATATAAGGTATAAAATTCCATAGTGTTAAAATATAGAATGGATTACATGCTCATGTATCACAATATAGAAGGGATTTCATGCCTGATTATCATAATATATAAGAGACTCCAGGGTCGAGTATCACAATATAGAAGGTATTATATGAATGAGTATCACAATATGGAAGTTATTTCATGACCAAGTAACATAAATAATTAGGAACCATGAATTTAATAATTAATTATAGTGATTTTAATTGTGTATTCCATATTACCATTAATTATAATAACTTAATTAGAATTATCCAACATGAATGGTTACGAACCAATGGGTACGAAACTATAAGTCAAAGACGACCAAAAATTCATTTAATTTTATTTAACATTTCACTTTATTATAAGGAAGATACATTAATTCAGATTTAATATCTTAGACACAATGAAGTGTGGTTTCATTCCATTTGACATATCATTCAATTTAATTAGACACTTCATTAAACAATTTATAAATACGGCTGAGGGTAATTCCTCTACCTCATTATTAATTCACTTAATTAACTCAAAAATATTATCATGTCAATTATCCTAGGTTTAAGTGCTTAAAATTATCACTTACATTCCATTTAATTCATCATCTCATTCCACTTGTAAGGGGAAATCCCAACACACCCATGTAGAGGTTTGGTAAAGTCTGAAACCTTATTAAATTTAATTATTTAATCCAATCACACCTTAAGTGGTGGATTGGGTCAAATTAATAGACCAAAAACCATGATAGGGGTATCATAAATTATCCAGGTCAAAGTATATAAAATTTAGGTGCCACACATTTTAGGAACATCATGTGGAATGTCAGTGATGCAACAGAACATCACATTTTATAAATGATACAACACTAATAGAACATAATATAGAAAACATACTTTATAAAATGTGAGTTCCACTGATAAATTATAATCCATTAACTTGATATGAATGATTTTAAATCTAAATATTTTATAAAATCTTATAAAATAGGGAAAAAGATATCACATATATTTATAATTCCAAATAAGAAGATAAATGAAAGAAACCAGAAAGAGGAATCGAGAGCTTATCGAGGGATATCCAACATGATGAATGATGATTTAATTAGATATTAGATGGAGGATACACAAGGATGAAAAATATTGGGATATGATCTAATACTAAGACCTCATAGAATCCCTCCCATTTCTTGATGTAAAAAAGAAGGGGTTGAGCCCCTCTTAACATTTAATGAAACCGGCCATGTATGATTCATGATGTAAACCGGATTCATGATGTGAAAAAAATTCATGATGTTATTTACTTGGAGTAAAACCATTGGTTTTTATATCATAAATATTCCATGTAATAATACCATGAAACCCATTCACATCATAGATAGAATTAATGATTTTAATGGCCATCTACTGCAGTTTTTAGCAACCTAGGCTATCCTTCTTTCTTTCAGTGTTCATCTGAACCCCTATGCTTCCCCCAACACATAAACCTTGTACATAAACATCATTTATGAATGTAATAACCCTTATAATCTCACTCAAATTTCCACATTATAAAACAAACAATCCACCAATATAAAATTTTAAATTCCCTTATGAACTTCATCCATTTCAAATACAGTGTCTTACTAAACCCATACAGTTAGATCCACATCATTATTAACATAATTATCACTTATATACCCCCAAAATGTGGATCCATATTTCATTATATAAATTAAATATTTATATATATTATTATATAATCAATAGAAAAAGTAAAATATGGTGGAAACAAATAATTTGGATGAAAAATAGTAATGTTCAATTGAAAGGAAAAAACAATAGTTCCCATGAAAGTTTAAGATTCATTAATTATTATTCTTGTTCAAAATTTATTTAAGAAATAAAATTAAATATAATGGGTAATCAATTTTTTATAAAACCTTATCCATCCTTGAAAATAGTAATTTTCAACCAACAATATATGAATTAGTGCAACCTAAATTTTTTTGGACTAAGTGGAAAAATAATTATAATTTAAAACCTTAACACTAACCCTCTATAAGTATAAATACAAAACATATTACAATTATCCCATGACCAATTATAATTCCCCTCATTATATAACTCATACGAAGTCTATTTCATTAATATCACTTCATTATTGAAGTGCTTTATTGGTCTGAAGGTTATCCCCTCCAAGATTTAGGATGTTACTATTCAAGGTAAGAAAATTCACCTATTCTCTTTTTTCATTCAAATATCTCATTTTGGGAATATCTATAAAAAATTAATAACTTTATTTTCAAAACATGTTTTTATTATCCCTTTACATCCAAAAGAGTTTTCCCATTGGGGGGGGCATTATTCCCTCTTATTATGCCCTCACTTTAATCCTTTTTTGTATAACACCATGCTAATAAATCTTCTTTATGAATCTATATCATTTATGTTTGAAATTAAAAAAATATGAATACCTAAAAGACTTACCATTCAATCGGTATTCACGTATATGTAAACTTAATTTATTGTTTTATGGACTTACATTTATAAAACCAACATTCCATCTTCATGGGTAAAAATGGTGTAATATTTAAGTAATTTAGCACCTATTTAGTCAATGATTTGGAGGAAAATTTCTTTATTCTCCTTAGGTTATTGATGAAATTATTTATTATGATCAATGTGATACAAATGAATATATAAATATGAAGGGTGAACCCTGAAGGCACGCCAATGCATTTTGTAAAGAACTAATCTGTAGATATTGCATGTTTATGATACCCTGTAATCATTTATTGGTAATTATTTATGATACCTTGATGAATATCCTTGGTATTATGGAGGTTACACCCTAATAACAATCTACTAAATTGGGTAATTAAGTAATTTATAGAGATTAAATGTTCATGATACATTGGTAGCATTCCTAGGTAATGTTTTATGATACCTTGGTCAAAATCCTTGGTAATATATTTTACAACATCTTAGTGATGATTTTTTGTGATATGTTTATAAATGTATATTTTTTATGTAGTGTAAAAATTTCTATGTTATTTATAAGGTACAAATAAATATTATCTCATGATATGCTTCACATATTATTCATGATGATCGTTAATGTTCCATTTCTGTTATTTTATATCCTTATAAGGATTTATTCTCACCCTATTCCATTGATGTAAGTCCATTTTAAATTACTTGAAGTGTTGCAATGTAGGATGGAATATAAATTGAGTCTTTCAAAAATATTAAATAATGTTTCTTTTAATCTTTTCCTTATGCAGTCCATGTGTTATGTACTTGGTTATGAAGTTACTAGACCCTCACATACCATTTTATAATATTAATATAATTTTTTGTTATGGAATTATGTTAAAAGTCATGTATTAAAAACATGGTTCACATAGTTTATATCAAAGGATGGTTTGTTAATTTACAAAAACTAGTATTATAAAACATCAGAAAAAACCTTGGGACATGTTTCAATATAGAAAAATTTTCATAGATTTTTTTGTGTAGTATTATGTGAGTGGTTTCCAGAAAAACTACATATCTATTTTGATACTACAAGTGGATGTTGAACTATAATAGTTATGACTAAGACTAATAACTCAAAAATGGAACATTGACCAAAACTCGACCATTTCCTTTCTCACAAAAATGGGTCATGCTACACACTGGGTTTGGCACTATAAGGGATATTATTTAGTTAATAAAATAGTTTTAAAATACATTATGAAGGATAAATAAAAAATATAAATAATTTATTAATTTCTAAGTATATCATCTATGAAGCATGATATTTGAATGTTTTTGGATTAACATTTCATTTAGAATTGTTATTTTATGAATCCAAATAAGTAAAAACTTTCTCACATAGGATTTCTACTTCTAGAAAAAATAAGAAGAAATAGAATGACTGATGAAAATGGGTGAAACCAAAAATGTGATAATATCCTTCCCAATATGAGTGAAGATGGAGTTGAAATTTTAGGATGAAATTTCTTCAAGGGGGAGATGTAAAAACCTAGGCCTTTAAAATATATTTTATTGTCAGTCATTCAAAAAATAATATAAATATTACAACTAAAACTATTTTTTTTTATTAAAAATTTATATATTATATTATATTTATTTTATTATATAATAATTAATTTATTATAGAACTATGAGTGTTATATTAAAAAATTAATTTGTATCCATTAATAAAATATTTTATTCCATTTTTTCATTTAAAATTTTACACGTTAATTGAAAATTAAATAGTTGAATATGGATAAGTTGAATCAAGGAATGTTGTTCTTACATGTTTTTGGTTTTATCCCTAAAAAATTCAGCTTATTTTGACATGAATTAAATATGTATGGATGAATAATTTTTAAAATAATTATATATAGACAGAAATTCCAGGTTCAATGTATCTAATGTGAATTAAGTTTTGATTAAATTAATGAAAAAATATTAGAATTTTGTATTGTGTGAAATTTCTTCCCAATGCTTTGTACATCACCGTAAAAATTTTAGCCTCTTTCAAGATGAGTGGTAGGAGTTATAGGTGAATTATAAAGAAAAATATATCAATCCCTCCAGATTTATTGAATCATGATGCATTTATTTTACACTCACTAATGAAAATGATAAATTTTGAAATAGATATTCTAATAGTTGAATTAAATGATAAAAATTAATTCATCAATCATTTTTCATGTTTGTTGTCTTGTCAAGGAATAAGGAAAAAATGTTTGTCCTAATTTCTATTGTGGGACCCAATCCAATCAGATTCACATTAGTGTTGAATTCATGGACACTTATCAATTACAAAAATGTGCATATTTATTTCATTATATAAATAAAAAATATAGATATTTTAGTATATAATCAACAATCAAACTAAATTTCTACTAAGATAAAATGTAAGAAAAAAAATACTATAGTGAAATTTAAAGGGAAGAACCAAAATTCCAATGAAGTTATCAAATTTATTAAACTTGATTCTTGATCAATATGTTTTTATGTAATTACATAAAATGAAATGGGTGATTTATTAGTTGGAAACCATAATCTGACCTTTATAACATTGATTTGAATCCAATAATGATGGAATTAATTCCATGCAAAATTGGTTGGCCTTAATAGAAGTATAATTATTATTTAAACCCTTAACACCACCCACATAAAGTTTAATACTCACCCTTATTCCCATTATCCCACACCCAATTTAAATTTATCTCATCATATACCTCCCAATGAGTCTCTTTCCTTACTCACTATTCATTCTTGAAGAGTTTTGTTGGTCTGAAGGTTATCCTCTCCAAGATGTAGGATGTTACTCTTTAAGACAAGGGAATCATTCTCTTATCTATTTTTCATTCATGTAACATATTTTTAATGTAGATATAAAATTTAAATTAATATATTTCAGAAAAACTTTTGTATTATGCATTTACTTCAAAAAAGTCATTTTACTAGTGGGTGACCGTCATTCCCTATCTTTGTTCCTTCTATTTAGTCCATGTTCCATACCATCACACTACTAAATTAATTTCTTGAATTTATCTGTTTCACATGGTAAATTTCAAAATTTTGAATACCCAAACAAAATTCTTTTAAACTATTTCTTAATTAGTTGTAAAAAATTTATTTATTCAAGGTTTTACATGAATGAAACCCACATTATATCGTCATGGGTTAAAAATTATGTAATATTAGTGTATTTAATAACCTATATAATCAATGATTTTAATTAAACTAATTCTACAATTTAATCAAGTTTTTGATGAAATGATTTATTATTATCAATCTATAACAAATTTATGTAGACATATGAAGGGTGTGCCTTGATATCCCTCTATTACATTGGGTAAAGAATTAATCTCCAGAGATAGAATGATCATGATACATTATCATAATTCCTAGGTAATTTTTTATGATACCTTAGTGAATAACCTTGGTAATATGAATGTTGCACCCAGATTTCACTCCAATGCATTGGGTAATGAAGTAATCTATAGAGATGAAATGTTCATGATACGTTTATAGCATGCCTTGGTAAAGTTTTTTTGATCCATGGTCAAAAGGATTGGTAAAATTATTTACAACTCCATAATGATGAGATTTGATGATATGTTTATGAATGTATCTTGTTTATTTTGTAGAATTATTTTCATGTTACGTATCAAGTATGTATGATTATTCTCCTATGATTTTACTCATGTTTTTATCATAATGATCATTCATGTTCTATTTCATTTTTACTTACTAGGCTTTCTAATCACCCAATTATAGTGATGTATGTCACCTAGAATTTACATGAAGTGAGGCGATGTAGTATGGAATAACAAATAAATATTTTGAAAGGATTAGATAATAATAATGAATATATTTTCCTCTTATAATTCATTTTTTATGCCCATGATTTCTGAGAAACTATACCTTCAAATATCCTTCAATGTTATAAATGTAATATTTTTATGGAATTATGTGAAAAGTTATATAATAAAATGTGGGAGCCTATATTTGACTTTCCTAAGGTGTAGGAGATATCAAAGCCACTTTCCTAATGAAAATACATACACCATTATTTCATTAGATTCATATCACATTGAGAAAATATATAATGCATTATCTTGTGATCCATTAAGAGGATAAAGTTTTTTTCAATGAGGTATTGTTGCAAAAAATCTAGTGGAAAAGGCTACAAGATCCAGATCATGGGTGGAATATTTACACTTTGGGGGTGTAGCACCCTAGACCCATTATAGATCACTTACATCTACTACATCATGAAACTTACTAAACCTAGATATGAATAATCAAAAAACACCTCAAACATCACCAATTCTTATAGAAAATGAAGTAGTGATTAATCTCCCCTTTAGGTATTTATACACTACTTAACACTAATAAATCCAGATAAAATCATGTTCTGTTGAAATAGAAGCTATCAATGGTGATGCAATATTTTAGAAGTCAAATATGATCTTCCATTAATCTCCCACAAGTCATATGAAGCTATAAAACTCTGCCAAATTCCTAGGTGATTCCCAAGAAATAACTACCATGACCTCTGATGGACCCGTGAACACTACCGGGCAAAACACCACGTTCCCAAGGAAATACACCTCTCATGTCCATAACTAACACTTGGAAAAATTTATATATATATGGTGGTGTGGAAGAACCTTTATGTTAAAATTTACCACATTCCCAATGAAATACACCTCTCATGTCCATAACTTACCCTTGAAAAAATTTACATAGATCAGGTGGTATTGAAGAACCCGTAAGACAAAATTGAGTTAATGAAAATGCTAATCTTCTAACTTTGAGTAGATATATATATATATATATTAGTGATGAACATGACTAAAAATTGATCCATGAATTCATAGAAAATGTAGTTCATTTTCCCCATTAACATAGCTGGTGTGTTTGTGGAACTGAACGACATAACCAAAAATGTGATGTTACCATACCTAGATATGAATTCA
This sequence comes from Viscum album, assembly GCA_963277665.1. Lineage (NCBI taxonomy): Eukaryota > Viridiplantae > Streptophyta > Magnoliopsida > Santalales > Viscaceae > Viscum > Viscum album. Next base: position 1,436,908,138 of record OY728143.1, read on the forward strand.
TTCTTAAGAAAATAACCCTCTTTCACTCTCAAATGGTTATATCCACAGCACAATGTGATCTTAGTAAAAAAACATTCCCCTCTAAAATAGTTGAAATGATCATTGATCATTAAAATATATTATTGATTCTTGATCATCACCTGATTCAACATCTAGTATTCTATAAACAGCCTCAGAATAACATCCAGATTCTTAGTTAATATATTAAGAGCACCCCATAGTTTCACTCTAGGTTAAATGAGAAAACTATTTATAAAATTATCTATGATAATCCTCATCTCCCAAAACTCAGACGATTCCATATGATAAATAGGCATCAAAATAAGGGAGTGATTGGCTGTAAGACTATCAGGAATTCAACACCACATCGTGGGGGTTACATCACATAGTCCTTATATAAAAAAATCCCTTACAAACATGGAATCCTCCTCCATCCTAGCATCTATTGATTCTATAAAAAACTCAAAAGCCTAATATAAAAGGGTATCCAAACATCTACAAAACATATGTGAAGTTCACTTGTCATTGAAAAACACATGTTATCCATCCACATCCAAGAAAAAGGCTCTCCTCCAGAAGTGGTTGATAATAATATTCATGGAATAAAACCATTAAATCTCATGAATGGAATAATATCACTATATACATAGTAATAAAATATCCTCATGGTATTGATATGTATAAAAAATAGTCTACACCCCTAGCACATATCAAAAAATCTAATTTATCCTCTTATTGGAATAGTCAACATAGTGGGAATGAGTATCCAATACATGTAATGTCCTAGAGTATGAACTAATTCTGATGATGGTGATTAACCATGTAGAAAAATCAAACTACCCCAAAGCTCCTAGGTAAATCACAAAAAACTCTATCCCCAGAATGATAGAAAGGATGATACTGAGGTCAACCCCCAATAAGTTGAAACCTCAAAGACCCTAAAAAATAGACATTCCACTAAAAAATCTAATACACAAGCAATCCTACATGTTCCCCTCTCATAGTAAACCATCTCATGAGTGTATATGATCGATCACCTTATCCATCTTCTGAAACTCTATATATATAGATTATGTAAAAGGTGTAACCAAATATTGGATTGATAGACAGAGTGACTCCTCAAGACATCGTGATCGAGGCTCCTCATCTAGAAAAAATATCTGGGGGGAAATGAAAAAAGTATTTGAGAATTATACCCACCTCTAATATTTAATAATGAACTCATGGAAGAGAAATAAAATATTCTCTCTTTAATTGATTCAATGTTATGTAGTGGAAATATTCATAGAACTCATTTTGAATGTTAACCCACAAAACATCTTCCTCCTTCATCCAACCATGATACACTATCCACCACTGACACGTAACTACTCAAATTTGACCAACTTCATATGGGTCCCAATACTCCATCGGTGTTCGAATTAAAAGGAATGAAATATCAATATCCTTTAACTTATTCCCTATATCTTGATAAGAAACACTACCCACTTATATCCACAAATACTTTTTCTAAAAATCACAAAATGTTTTATTCCACTAATCCTCCTCCTCTACCAGATGAACCCTCTAGATATTAGGCATATCATCCTACTAAACCTCCACTGCCTGAACCACATACGTATTCCAATTAAATTTCATAGTTGAAAGGGAAATAATAGTTTCCTGAGCCTAATTGTGTGGAATTTTATAAAGATGTATTTATTTAATTTAAAAATACTTAAACTTTCTCAAAACAACCTAATTTATAAAATAAGATAAGTCAATCACAATATCGGTACATATCCTTGTTCTCTAGTATAAAAGTGTAATCACTCACTTTTTCATTTAGTAGGATAATATTCCTTACATCATATCATTAGGGGGCATGAAATACAATGTCCTAGGACATCATTCCAAGATTATTTCATGCTCCAATATTAACTGAAACTATTTCACTACCAACCCATTAAGTATTCATTGTTTCTATCTTTGAACTCCATCATATCCCTAGACCATCCCATCTGATTCCACTCTATCATTCCTCCTACCTCTAAAGGAATCCCTTTTGGGATAGGAATGAATGAAGAGAGAAAATTACCCCAATGTCCCATCCCTTATAGGCCTCAGGTTGGGGAATAACTCTGAGGGTATGAAAATATCACAAGTGGGGGGAATTACCCTCTATAATAATAGGATTATGATATAGTATAAATCCACCATAATTAAATCAATTAAATAATAAAAAAAACTAAAGAAACCATAAATATTATTGTATAAATAAAACAAATATAGATAAAAGTATCCAAATAAATACCGCATAGAGAGGCTAAGGTAGAGACCCTACAACAGACCAATGGCCCAACCTAAAAATGTCCAGCATGGTCCACAAATTCCTCATAGAATACTAGATACAATTGTATAAATGTAGGGTGAAAATAAAAATATATTTAGTAGGGTCATACCAACATCTCTAATTCACATTTTAAAAGAGAATACTAATGAACCCATTGGAAAATAATAGAACCAAAAACAACTACATATGTAAACAAGGAAATACCATCTTCACTATAAAATTCTCAAAAAGTAACGAAATCCATATATAATATCATAATAAGAAGAATATCGATATTGGGTACTACACACTGCTTTCCCACTGGGTTTCTGATCTCACATTCCAACATCGTATGTCAAAACACTCTCATCTATTCTGAACAACAAATCATTCCAAAACCCAATTGCAACCGGACATGATATCATAACTCACCAACGAATCATTGTCCATCAGATCACATCTCAACCAAAAAAACATGGGAATCAAATCACATCTCATCCATAGTCTTAACCAAAGTAATAGGGTATCAGGACCTTGAATGAAATCATCCTCCATCCCACATCTTACCATATATGACCCCCCACCATAATTATATCAACAACTCATTGGATATCACCATAGTGAACTATTTAACTTATATCCATCACATCCCATGAATGTAATCATCACATGGAAGATAGAGTTAAAATGAGTGGTTAGATAGTCATCCATCCTTGTCACCTGGTTTTTGGGGAAACACCACTAAAAATATATGGGTGTTGACACATGGTGCTGGATATGAGTGTGGTGTGTATAGAAAATAAAAAGGAATATGTACGATATATATATATATCAAGACAAAATATTGACCTGTGGATAATAAAATGATCACCACACTTATCAAATCACCAACATTTTTTCTTCCGCCACTAAATGTACAACGCCACACAATAAGCCAAAAAACACATTTCACATTTCATCTTCTTTCTAAACATAATCTATTTTTCCAGTTTTCATATTTCCAACCAATCCCATTTAAACACCCCATTGATTTATTATTTCCCAAATATTTTTTTCATATTAGAAATCAACTATATTTTACTACACAATCATTTTTAATCCATTAACTCATAAACCATTCAAACCATTCCATTACTACTCATCAATAACTTTTAATTCTGTAACTACCTGAGAAAATACCACAATAAGAAACCATATAAACAAAAAACCCATGCCAACTTGAACATGATATCACCATAAAAAATCTACAACCACAATCTCAATCCAACAACCACATCACCACCACCATTCCATCAAAAAATCCACATAACACAACCTCACAACTCATCACATAACACCGCCACATCACAAATACACATCCCCACCCCCAAAAAATACTACAATTCAATATATAAACCCCACACACCACAAACAAAACTTTCATGGCCACAAGAAAAATAACTTATTATACAAAATATTTAATAGGGGACATCCTTAATTCCAATTCCTTACTTTAGTTCATTATCATTCAATCCAAAGTTTCTATGTGTTACTAATCATTTAGTCTAATAAAAGTGATTAACCTTTGATTAAAGGTAGTATCAAAAAAATTAAATATTAAGGGAATCACAAATCATATCAGTTAAAAAACATGGGCTCTCAATATCCATGATTTTCAGTGATACAATAAACATGAATAATATAAATGTGAATAATATCAAAAGGCTATAAAAACATTTGAAACATTATCCTTCCCATTAAATTTCAAATAAATAATTTTATTTTATTAATTAGGCTTTTTAAAACATAAATCTGAAATATAAAGAATTTTTTTACACCTATAACATGATAAAATAGATGTGAAATGAAGGATACCTTACCTTTTGTAGGGACTTATGATCTACTGACAAATTTTGGATTGAGAGGGAGACAACCACCAATAACCTAGAAGAAGGGGAATAACAAGACCAATCTAGGAAAGAACATCAAAAATCCTATTATCACAACATCACAAAAACAATAGGTTTTATTTTTAAATAAACATCCTTTTAGAAGAAACTTTGGGAAAATGGAAAAAAGAAGGAAGAGATTAACATAAACCCCCACATATTTATACCCCAAGACTAGGATCAAAATTCACTAAAATGGGGATAAAAAACTCTCGGTATGCACTTAGGTGAAAGACCATGCGACATCATATCAAGTCAATGAACCTCATATATTTGAAGCTATATTTATACTATATATTCTATAGAGTGGGATAAATATGAAAATCTCAGCCTAAGGTATTATTCCACATAGCCTATTCACTAAAAATGTCATACATTACATCCCATCCTCCATGTCGCAGGGGGTATTGATTTGGATGAACCACTGAAATATAACCCTTGAGACTCTACGGAATAGCTAAAATCCTTACCCCATAGACACTGAGGTGATAAATTACCTCTAGGTTGTAGGCTCATACCATGCCACAAATCAACATTAAATGGTTGAAGTAATAAAACCTGTAGGTCAAGGCACTATTCCAAAACCATCCTTTTTACACCGCAGTTGCATCTCCTCAATGACATGGCCCAATATCCACATCATAGAACCCTTTTTAGCTTAATTTTATTGTATAAAAATATATGTTTATCTAACTACAATCAAAACCACATATGAACACATTTACCACCAAAATTCTAGCAATGAAATCGGCTGAAAGGTCTAGTCCATACAATGATGAATTAAAACAAATGATTATTTTAAAAAATTGAAATGTGGAAGAAAATTATTATTGGAACTATCTATAATATAATATTGGTATGATTTTTATTTCTTCCTTGACTTTATAGTGTTGGATGATTCTTTTTGAAGATGTTTTTCATTGGTTGGAATAGATGGGTGTGAATGTTTATGTGGTATTGGTGGTTATACATTTTGTGGTTGGAATGGTGGATGGGTTGTTATGTGACATGTTTTGTGGTTAAGAAATGGGAAGTTTTTTAATAGTTTGTGTGGAAAATAAAATGTGTTATGGTTTAGTTTATGTGGAGGTTGTTCAATTGTCAATGGTATGTGTTATAGTTTTATAGTGGTATGGAATATGATTCAAAATTATGAGTACAGTAATAGCTATGGGATAGAATTTAATAAATGACTATAAATAAATAGTTAAATCTTGAAATCAATAAATAATATCTATGATAAATGTTTATCATGGATAATGAATGTACATACATTAAATATGGATGAATGAATAGAATAATTTATGTAATGTGTCTGGTGAAATGTTACATATCAAAATAGGTAAATTAGGTTATTAAATTGGATATTTTTAATATATTTATGTCTATTTCAAGTTTACAAGTGGGGATGGTTTATTTATAAATATGGTAGTGGTCATTGGTATGTAATAATGGTATTATAGGGATCATTGTGGGTATTAATAGTGATATTTTATTGTGATAACATAGATTTGGATTATGTGTATGTGGCTATATATATTATATATTTTTATTATAATTTTCTATCCATCCCACTCATGTTTGAGAAACCTTACTGAAACCCAAATGGATTTTTTGTGTGTTTTCATAAACACTCATGTTGGTGATGGGATGAATAATATTGCACTTAATCTACCCCCATCACCCTTATATATGTAGTATGGGATGTTATGGCTAAAAGTATGTATCATCATATGAGATATAGCTAGTAAAAAAAATCAAATGTGACATATTGTATGACTTGGTTTTTTCATGGTAATGATGACACATGGTGGGGGGCCTATATAAAATATTGAGGGTACAAGGTTTATGTCCTTCATGTTTATGATACCATTCTATGATGAGGATTTAGATTGAGGTTGTGATGTGCTATCTCGACCTGACCCATTGGGAACTGTGTCAAAAACTACACTTATGACACATCCAATAAGCCAAGGGAAAGAGACTAGTGAATAATATGGAATATCACACACATAGAAGGAAATATCCTATAGTACCTATATGGACACACACAACTCTAAACCCATATAATTCTGAAATGTAAAAAAATAACAATGCTTTTTTTTAGAAAAGCGATGATAGAAAATTGTCACCCAGTTCATTCCCGCAAAGAAATTTACTAAAAAAAGTTACATTACAAGTTCGAGGTGTAAAGAGATTAAACCAAGACAGGATTAAATGGAGAAAAATATGAATATTTTAAGATAATCAAAACAAAATCCTTTGTTACATATAAGAAGACCCTACCAAAATTGAATAAATCATTGGAATGAGCTATAGTTGAAAAAACATACCCAGCCATAGAGGATGGAGAATAAGAGTGGAAGCATTCTAGATGTTGGAGACTCCCCAGTCATTTTCCCTGCACTACCAAAAGAAACATGGGAGTTTGATAAATGTAAAACAATGGAGTGCATGCTAGAGAAGTTTGCAAACAAGTATTTCTATACAAGAGCTATTCGACCAACCAAAGATATAAATTCTTCAATACTAATACATCCATAAATCATCCTCCTTCATACATGAGGAGAAAGAGGGCTAGAGTCAAATCTTTATTGATATGTCACCACACTCAAAAGGAAACTGAGAGGGAAACCTCGAGATACACACTCTATCAGACTAATAACCCATCTAAATGATCATATATCTACACAAAGATACTTGGTAAAATCCTAGGGATCATTGGGAGGACATCAACCCATACTCGAAAGATCCTCCATGATAGGGTACTAAATCTTGGGTAATTATTGGACTCACAAATTACAACAACACCATCTTATAAAACATGAAGGATATGAGGATTACATTGGGCCCCACTAAAGGATACATGTTGCATGCTACTGAGATATCTACCAAAGCAAGTAAGGAAACTCACTCTAGGACAAGGATCTCTCCTGCACTACACTGATCATCAGGAAGCTATAACAGGCCCCCCAACTATGAAGAGAACATGACACCACACTAAAAACTCATAGAAATAGTCCAGAAGATTACACTAAACTAATATTATACTAGGGAATCTCACATAGTCTCACAATGAAGCTGATATAAGAAGAAATAGGAATATGACATTTTACAAAAGTAGTATATGGCGTGTCCTTAGGGGCACACTGTGTGTCTCAATAATCCTTTAACTTAACATGTCTCTCACTAAAAATGAATATATTTTTCAATGATACATGGATTTTACATGAAGAACTAGGCTTGTTGATATCACCCTAGAAATAGGCATTTCATCCTTCACATGAACGTGTATACCAGATCATGTCATCGTACTTGGTCATGTTAGAGCACAAGGTTTTTCCCATGTATTTCGGACGTCCTATGTATTCCCCAAGTACACGGTGTGTGGGAAAACATGAAAAATTTGGCATGTACCCCCTATAAATTCCAAGACAGTAGGGTAAGTTTCAAATGACATGTGACTTGAGATGCACTACATGTGATACTTACATTGAATACCAAGTGCCACACAGAATGAACTACACGGCATGAACTCATAGGATTACACACCATCTAGTTTTATTTTACATATAACCTATGAAAAAATCTCATATATTCCAATTTTAGAACTACTATTGTTGTTTCCTCCCAAGGAACATTGATCTGGCCACACATAGTTCTTTTGCCAACATGTCACTAGATTGGGGCCATTAAATTCTTGAAATCACAAACTCCATTTCCTATCAACACATAAATTTGGAAACCCATTCATGGGAATATCTAATCTATTTCTGATCCATATGTGGATCTACTATTGGCATCATCAACTATGAATGTGTTGTTGAATATCCATCCCAAACCCATGGTAGTGATATGTTGCATTAAATATCGAATGTGCAATGATCGATCATAAGGAAATCAGTGAATTGTAAGACAAAATAAAATTTCAATGATGAAAGTAAGCATAAGAGGGGGAGAAAACCATAAACGATAAATGTTATGAACAATCCATTTTATTTGTTCGTTTTAAAAATTGATCTAATGTCATAGAATGGAAAAATAAAGTCTTATAAACATCAGTGAAAAAAAATAAAAATTATCCCTAAATACCTCAATTAAACCCTTAACTTAAAAATGACCAATCTGAAAATCAATCCATTAGTTGATAGATTTTTGTCCATTATGGGACAATAAATTGGGATAAATCCCAAAACAAATTCACTTCCTCGATTTTGATCAATTTTTAATAATTACCGATCACACATCATTGTCATTGGTGAGATCCACAAGCTACGCTACAGACCAATCAATAATCAATGATCTGGTCATCATTCCTATGAGAACAATCCTCCAGTTATCTCTTCTAAAATATATAGGGTTATGTGGTTAACCATGATATTTCTCCCTAGTATCATATTTATAAGTTTTTTTTATTATGGATAAAATTAAAATTTCATAATTAAATTATTATATTTATTTAATTATTTGGATATGAATGTTCATAACTCGAACGTATGATTCATACCAAGGTTATTTAAACCCTATGGTAAAACCCATGATCTGAACTCAATGACGGTCTCAAATGTCTAATCCAAGAATCTATTTGAGAGTAGTTACGCACTATTATAAAAATGGACAAACATGTTATTTAATATATTTAATACATTTCAAAAATAAATTATTTTCTCCCCAGGCCTCAAAATATCACTCTGTCTCACTACATGGGTCCAAAAATATTCCTAGAATTATTCAAATGTACTACATGAAAATACTTATAACATTACATTGTTCCCTCCTTCATGGATTTTTATCCTAAAAAAGAACAAGATAATCTAAAGGGTGGTGATACTGAGCTCTCAATTGGTTCTCCCACTCCCATGAGTTCTTCTAATGGTTTCCTATACTGTCAACAAAAAAGAAGAAAAGGAAACCACTTGCTGATAAAGGAGACATTATTTTATATTTTCAATAGCCCCATAATCTTGAAAAAGTAAACTCCAGTCACATTGACTTAGCTTTTTCAATTTAATATCATATAATGAGTAATGAACATAACTCTTCTATTGCATCAAGTGGAGAAGAATAAGAAACCAAAAGTATTCTGGTCCCAGTTTTAAGCAGTACAATACCTCAATAACCCGAAACTACAGTAGTAAATGAAATGGCATAATAACCCTAGAGATATCCTATCACCCGGGTTAAAACACCATTACTCTCAAACTCAAAAAACTTCCATCATTAGTCCAATAATCAATACTAACATTTTATAGATAGTCCACATTCACCCCTTGATAAACTACACCCTTTACACCAATCACTAGCACTAAAACTAGGAACTATTATTCTTACAAATTAGATCATACCAGTATAATAGTCTATTATATGGTATCTCATACATGTCCCAGAGAAGGTACTAATCAAATGGTGGAGTGGTAGTCATCATGATATAAAAAATAAACAGATGGTGTAAGATCCTCCCATATGTTTCTCAAAACCAACATAAAAACACGAAGCATGTTGACCATAACCTAAATGGTCCAATTTACTTAGAAATCATATAGGGTTAAAATGTTGTGCTCAACATTAACCATGTCCCTAAAGGATTCATGCATGACCTCCCTAATCATTATATGAAGAAAATATCACAATCTACAATGATCGTTGACATAATTTGTAACGCCCCAACCCCAGTTGCCCAAAGTCGATGGATTATTTTAATAAATTGGAATGATTACAAGGAATCATGTCCTAAAGGGCTGATCAATTTACTAGAATTGGAAAATATATTACATACATAAAGATTAACATTACAACTTGAAAAGAAAAACAACAGTAATTTATTTCATTAGAAATGTCCAGGCCTCCATGATTATGCCTCCAAGTCACTAATAACTAACTTCTTCATATCCTAGGAAAATAAAACATAAGAAAGGGTTGATATTAGATTCTCAGTAATGGTGAATAATTTAGCGTAATCTATAAACTTTTAAGGAAATATGTGTAATAAAAACAACAACCTTTTAAACATAAACATGAACATAATATGGAAAAAATAAATCAAACATTACCATATAAACATGCACATGGATATTATACTAGTTGAATAATCACATGTAATAACTAATTTTATAATGAGGGAATGTATAGTACTGGACTATAATTACTATGTAAAGGCCTCATGCTAGGACCTAGGGGATAACTATAACTGAACCCCAACTCGGATAGCCTCTGTAACTGGACACAAACCCGGGGAGCCTCTATAACCAGACTTCATCCCAAAGAGCCTCTATAACTGGACTCGAACCTGGAGAGTCTACTGTAACTTGACCCCAACCCGAAGGGCTTACTTTTACCAGTCCCCAACCCAGAAATACTAGTCTGATACATTTAACTTAAGAAAAGGATGAAATATAACATAAACATTCGTATTAAAACTACCATACGGAATATCAATACTTTTACCATAAACCATGAATGGAATAAAAATAACTCATCCACAGTCAAACATATCACAAAACCATAAATACAATATGGACGATTGGTATCATAATAAATCAACCTCGATCAAGAATAATATCCCATAAAGGATGTTGACGTAGTTGAAAATGATTAGTAAAATTTTTTGAGAGAAATATCCCTTTTTTATGAAATCATTTAAAAGTCACATAATTTTATATAGGAATTAATTTAAAAGATAGTTTTTAATCAAAGATTCCAATAACACTTTTAAACTTTTTAAAGGAATTAATATTTTAAAACATTCATGTCTATATAAATAAATCCTTAAAACCATTTTAAAATCATGGACATTAATGAGAAAGGTTTATAAGAATAAGTTTTTAAAATATTTAAAATGATGTTTTAGTAAAATTGTCCCTTATAAATAATTACTTTGAAAATTATTTTATGAAACATGGACATGGATAATAAATATGTCCCAGTATAAAATTACACATAAAGAATCTTGAATAATAATGAGATTGAGGAATTAACCTTTACCAATTTGGTAACTTATGAAACATACACCCAATGAGAGAATTATCATACAATGAAGATGTAACTACACATAAATTAAAGTGTATTACACAAAGAATAAAATTATGGGTAGTACATACACCACAAAAAAGTAAATAGTGTCAATATAGCATGAATCTCACGAGAATAAGGAGTGAGATGAAAACCCCTTACCTTGCACTTTTCATTGGTCAAGGGTACGTTTGACCTCCTGTATAATGGCCATTGCATGTTATTGGATTATAACAGAATAATATTATTATTTATTATATAATAAATGATTCATTTATGACTTTATACTACCCATTTAATAATGTTTTTCATGTAAAATTAACATTTCGGGTAATAATCGCTTTCTTTATCGTACATATTTTTACCTGTTATTTTTTATCGTATCATTTAGATCATGATTTAAATACTTCCAGAAATTAAACCTTTATTTATATATCATACATATTTATAATATATATATTTATAATATATAGATATATGAAATGGAAAACACCGTTTATGGAGATGGCAGGCTGTACGTACACATAAACTATGTTTCTGTTTTCATATCGTATTGAACAGAAGTAAGTGAATAAGATATATGTAAGTACATAAATACATAAATACATATATATATATATATCCAGTAGAATTATTATTTCATATATTACATACTTATTATTAATATACTTTTTTATAATCTTCAATGAATGGTGAACGTGGAAATGAATCTCATCGCGTCATGGAGATGGTAATCCGTACGTACGCATGGGCGAAAATATCATTTCCTTAAAGGTGTGGAATTGGATGGTATGTTAATTTTACAGAGAAGTTAGCATGTTATTTTCATTATTTATATACATATTACTCATCATTATATCCATCCAAAATAACATAGTGTTGAATAAAAAATTACACCACGGTGTGGGGACAGTAAGCCATACGTACGCACGCATGGTGACATTATCATTTATAGGATGGATAGAATAATGAATATGGTTGTGCCATATTTATAATAACATAACATTATGTATAAGGTATTGGAGGTATTATTTTGGTTTGGTAATAACAAAAAAGGAGTAAATGGAAGAATAAAAGAACATGGAAGAGGGTGGGGAAATCATTATCTCTTCTTCAGGTTCTTCCTTTAGATTTGATCAAAAGGGATCCATAGGTTGGCTTTAGGATAAAACTAAGGCCTCTATGATGAAGAGAGGATAGTTGGGAGGATATTTGGTCAGGGGATGGCCGAGCCAAATGGCTTTGGAGGTGTGCATTGGAGAGAAGAGGAAGTTCCCTTTTATATGAGGGGTGAGGGGAACCTTAGAAAAAGATTGAAATATTATTTTATAATAAAATAATTTTCGGATTATAATGGCTTTAAAATGATTTATTTCGAGGATAATGTGGTTATGGGTTTAAATAATCTCAACCAATAAGTTTTACACAAGTTTATGTTACCATTTTAACCTCATCATTTAGATTTAACTCTTGGTTAATTAGTTTAACTTTTACCATGTCTTCTTGAATTCTTATAATATATAGTTAATAGACTTACTCTAAAATTTTAAGAGAACCTCAAGTGGTTCTTTAATGACATTTATAATATTATTTAATACCTTTTTCAGAACCATATATTTTTAGGAATATTATATCAACCAATAATATAGTATTCATTTTGCAAATTAATTTATGTCAATTTTGACACTATTTGGTATTTGGGTTTTGTGAAAGTCATCACAAATTTATTGCTGCAAAAAAGATACATTTAAGGAACCATAACATGTCATATTCACCTATAATACTCGTGGATGTCATAAAAACTTTGAGATTATATTTATTGTAATATTTATAATACCATTTATTTGATTCTTTCATTAATAAGGTAATTACTGAATCATCATTATGTCATAAATAAATTTAATTATTTAATGTTTAAAAATTATAAATAAAATACAATGATGTGTGAAATAATATTATCTTTATAATAAATATTTATAGTCAAATTTATATTGTGTGTAACCATATATTAAAAACCGTTTAGTTATTAAACTTTGATTTTAACTCTTTTAAATCTTCTTTAAATAAAATAATAATAAATGTCCTAATCTAATCCAAGTGGACCTAAAGGATCATATTTTATTCATATGGTTTTTTTGGTCTAATTACACTTATATAATAGAGTTAGGACATGTGTTAGAGTAAGAATAATATAATTTTTACCCTTAATTACCCTATTTACTTTTAACCGTGGTAAATAAAAGTAAAAAGTTACTATTCACCAAAAATTAATTTCATCTTATTAAACCACATTTTTCTTACTGATATCAACCTTGTCTCTCGGATTTTTGAAATTCCCCTCACAGGAGCGGTAAAATAATGTTTTATGCGAATTTTCAAATTTTCCTAGGAGGTGGGTAAATGCGGTGAAAAGTTTAATAAAATTTTATCTATATAATATTATTAAAAAATGAATCCAATGGATTACATTGAACATATATAGGTATTATGTACCGATTTTGACCTAAAATAAATTTAAATAAAATAAATAATTATTTAAATGAAAAGCCAGTTTTAACCAATAACGCTGTGTTTTTCACAATTCATCAAAAATTGAAAGTTTTCAGAAACATACCAAAAATTCCCCCTAAGATAATTTTGATATTCCTAATTCGAAAATGAATTCTATTTTACCAAATTAAAAACCTAGAAATTTCATTTATTAATTTAAAATTAATTCTCGTTGTCAAAACCTAAAAGCGTATTTTTAGGAAATAATAACTATCAAAAGATTGACACTTGTTTATGTCCAATTTCAAAGTGAAATTACTTCCAATGACCAACATTGGATTAAATAGTAAAAATATAATCTAATTATTCTTCATAACCATCCATATGTATACTTGAACTCTATATATTATTTTGATTAAAAAAGTTATTTTCAGTTAAAATATAGTATTTTTCACTATTCACCCAAATATGAAAGTTATCATAAAAACACCAAAAATTTATCAAAACTAAATTATTATCTCCCAATTAAAAATAATTAGTATATTTTGTCAAATTTAATATATAAAAGTTTCAAATATTATATTTAAAAAGGGTTCCCCATTAAAAGGTGGTAAAATTGCATTTAGAAAAATAATTATTTTATCTAAAAAAATGAATTTGTTCTTATATTATGTCTAAGAAACTCATAATATGGATTCTAAAATTATATGGATTATATAAACTTAAAAATTCAGTTAATATTATCCAAAACTGCTTTTGAACGACTAGTTTGGTAAGTCGTGGTGCACTTGAACTCATTGTTGTGTGTGGTGAAAGTTATTGAATTACATTGAAGAAATAACATACTATTAAATCTTGGGGTGTTACATTATCCCCTCCTTCAATAAATTTCATCCTCAAAATTTGAAATTTTTCTTCAAAAATCAAAGGTTAAAAATAGAAAAATACCTTTGTGGAGAACCCACATTGGAAATTTGGTTAATAAAATTTAGTCTTGATAAGAGGGAAAGGGAAATGAAAAGGGTTACCACTAAATTATGATCTCTATTAGGAGAACATTGGTGGCAGTTATAGACACATAATTAGAGGGAAACTTAAATATTTACAGGGAGTTATTGAGGTCATCAATCACAATATATCATTTAAATATATTGACATAACAAATCCATTATAAAAACCACTTTCAATACCAAAATATGTAAAAAGTGTATATGGTATTTATTTTCTTTAAAAAAAATTTTCTTATTAAGGAAGCCAAAGATCAAATAAAACTCACAGTGGAGGAATGGTCGTTTTCACTGCTTACATAAAAAACATTACTTTTTTGTCGTTTAGTAAAATGATTTGTAGAAAAATATTCCACTTGAATGAAATGTTAAAGGGTTTTATACAGATTATAAAAGAATGTCATTTAGAAATCAAAGGATGCCTCAATGAAAGGATATTAAGACAATGTCCCTTAATTAAATTTAAGAATTAATTTAGACATATAATAAGAGGGAATATATATATATATATATTTGACAAGTAGAGTTACATCCTTTAACTAATTCCTACCACAAACTCATCTTTCACTTAGAAAGATTTAAAAAAATATTCTCTTTATACTAATCGTACAGGGTTACAAAAATAATGAATTTATAATTCCCCTATCAGACCTTTTAAAAAAATACATTATATAAACTAGGAAAACACGTAGGCCAGTGGTAGGTGATGTGCCCTTGTCGCCCTTCGGTTGCTGGTTCAAGTCTCGTGGTCTTTCCAGACGTGACTGGTTGTCGCCCAACCTCTGGGTTGTCCTTTTTATGAAAATCCAAAAGTAACCTTAACAATTATATCCAATTTCAAACTCAATCAATTCCATCCTTTAGACGTATCCCAAATACTTATATCCAAAACTCACAGTCCAAAATTTATAAGGAAGTTAAACACAATGAAGATCCTTTTGGCAGGTAATAACATGTGAACACCTTCATCATGTATTGTTTTAAAACATAGTAACTCCCTAAATTACCATAAAACCTCATTGATTACATTCAAGCTCACTTATTCTTTATAGAATACTGGATATATCCTTTACATCCAAAATTTTGAATATTCCAACAACGATGAAATAAACAAACTATTAATCAGTTCCAAGGGAGTCAAGAATATCCAATATAATTTATCCAAATCAACAATTTCTTATTCCAAAATCACTACCTCATTATTAGGACCATATTAAGGATTACCTTTCCTTCAACCATGTATTTTCCAAAAAGTGCAGCTTACTATTATGCCACTTTTCTTAGAACCATATAATCTCAAATCCTCAATAAAATAGTACTGCAGTACAATCCTTATTTATCTCCATAATTCATATAACCAGTATATTTTTGATACAACACTAAAATGAAATAATTCTATAAAAACAACATAAGAACACTAGTCATTCCTCTATATTTGAGGTAGTATCATAACATTATTATTATCCAATAACATCATTTATGATATACTCTGATGACCGGGACATTGATTCGTGTAGTGTCCCAACGCCCTGTAGATGAATCATTTTACATTCGAAACATTTTTCTTACCCTTGCAATCACGAAATTGGGGTCCATTTCTTCCATACTTATAACAAAATCCCATTCGCTTCAAGAATTATCAAATTGATTCTTTCCATATTTATCACATATGGGAAAATCCTTCTTTCCCCTATTCTATTTATCCATATTTCTATCTACCATCCTTTTCTTCTCTTGCTTCCCTTCAAAGCCATAAGACTCAGAGAATTCATTACTTATCTTATTAACTAATGATATTATTTATTTATATGTTAAGAATAAACGGGATACTATTTTCCTTATAAATGTTCTCTTAATACCATGAAAAATATTATTCTTATTACTCTTTGGGTCATACGTATTGTTGGAGTTCTCATTCCTTCTATTGGGTGCCATTTCTGAACAATGTCATACTCTAGGTCAATTTATGAATCACAATGAATAATTCCAAACTTGTAAAATACCTAACGTAAATTGAACAGTTTATGGATAATAATAAAAATGTTTTTTTGAGGAAGTATTTACTCCTAAATTCTTCATAATGGCTTGTAATGAAAATATGAATTATCCTAAGCATATCCCCCGGGAGTGTCGTAAGCAAGAGTGCGGCAAGACCCGTTGTCATCCACCATTTTCCATTCGAGTCTAGATCAAAGAAGTTCCTTCATTTTTTAGCCCTAGGTATATCTATGCCAGAGCCGCCACTACCTGCTCATATCCAGACATGGATATATTACTTGGAAAACTCACAAAATCTTTACCGTACCAAAATTCTAGTAAGTTCTTCTATACTAATTCTCAAGGTCTATCTTAGGATAATGTTCTCTAATCAGAGTTTATCTAAATCTAGTTTTCAAGGTTTTTACTAAACTTCCTCTGATACAAACTGTAATTCCCTGACCCCAGTTACCTAGAGTCGATGTATTATTTTAATTTATTGGAATGATTACAAGTTATCAAGTCCCGAAGGACCGATCAGTTTTGTAACTCCCCAACCCTAGTTACCCAGATTCGGTGAATTATTAAGTAACATTGGCATGATCACAAAAGATGAATTCTTGAAAGACTGATTAGTTTAGTAGCCTTGGAAACACTAGATACATTCATAAATGTTACATTACATCATAAAGTGTAAAACTATAGTAATATAGTCTCCATAGTCCACACTCATATCCCCTTCATACTATCCCTTCAAGTCAGTCATAAAATATTTCTTCACATCTAGGGAAAAATAAAACATAGAAAGGGGTGAGCTCAGATGCTCAGTAAGGATAACAATATAGAGAAATCTTTCATAAATAAGCATAAACATTTAAAGAAATGTATAACTAAAACAAAAGCCTTTTAAACTTGAACATCACAATAATATGGAAAAAGTAAAATGAAATAATGTCATTTACTTATTCACATGAATAATCTACTAGTCGAATAATCACAAGCAATATCAATTACCAGTTTCATAATTATGAAATGCATAATGCTAGAATATCATAACCACATAGCCAAGGCCTCGTGCCAAGACTAAAAATAAAATTTTGTCAAGGCCTCATGCCAAGACACTAGTTTGTCTTATGATACCTATAGATGCATCGAGTAGCTATTGTGGGCTCCACCCATCACTTACTAAGTCTAATGCATTCCTTATATGAAAAGGTTTAATCATATCATAAACCATAACATAATCATATCACATAAAACATGCATAAATGAAACATAAAATTTCCACATTTCAATCACAAGATATCAATACAACACATTGATATAATAAAAACATTTTCAATTCCAAAATTAAAGAAAATAAAAACATGGTATTTATTTTTTAAAATAAGTTATGGCTTGTAGAGGAAGCCAAAACTCAAATAATGGTCACGGTGGCGGAGAAGTCGTTGTCACCGCGTACGTAAGACAAAAAATTTCATTTTGTCATTTGGTAAAAATGATTCATATAAAAATATTCCTTTTTAATAAAATTAAAATACAAATGGGTTTATACACTGCATAAAAAAAGTTGTGTATAAAATAAAATATGCCTCAATGAAAGGATATTGGGACGAAGTCCCTTACGTCGTGTCCGACTTGACTCGATCGTTCTTTAATATCTTGAATAATAAACTAGAGTAAATTTATACTTGTTTAAGAGAATTTTTCAAGTTCATTATTCCTTTTATATCACTTATTACCATTTTATGAACATTATGTAGTCATTTATGTTAATAACGGTAGTTTTGTCAATATTTGGTACTTGAGTCAACAATAAACTTTTTATAATTACAAGTTGTTTTTGTGGTAGAATAGCCATTATCTTAAAAATTATATTCATGATGTAGATATCATATATATAATATATATCTAGTAGATACTTTCATTTATAATATTACATAACATTTAGAGGTAAGAAAAGAAATGCACCGGTCATGGATACAATAAGCCGTACGTACACATGGATGCTACTTTCATTTCTATTTCGTATATAATGGAAAGAAATCATAATGATTTAAAGGTATATTATAATTACAGTATAATATCATATATAATATTATTAACTCCATCCTTTATATGTCCCACATACGGCATTAACAATTCAAATCACCTTGAGGGGGTGGTAGTCCGCACTTCCTAAAATGAAATTATCGTGTTTACCCATAATGGAAATCATAAAGGTATGCCATAAATGAAAAATACAGAAGCATAAAAGAAAACATAAACATAATATATATCATATATAGAAATAGTTTCATCATAATGGACACCATTAGTGGTGTTAAAAAATATTAAAAAATCATCGTTTCGTGAGGTAGTAGTTTCCCTCGGAATTTGGGGATGACCTCCTTGATTTAAGGTTCAAACATTCCAATCGGTTTCTAACGGGTTTGTTCATAGAACTGGAAACATCCAATGATTCCACATCCATTTGTACCTACATTCCAAAGGTAGGCGCTCATTAGTTTGTGGACTAATTAAGCATAGGAATTTTCATTGGTCGAGAGTAAGGGAGGTCGGACTCATAACACCTTTTTGAGGGGAATTATTGTCTACTCCAGGACTCTCTTTATAGATTTAAGTTAGGTTCATGAATCCTTATTACATTACCAAGTATAAAATGAGATTTCCTTTAGATCTGAAAATCAATGATTAAATATGTAGGAAATTTAGAGAATCTTTTATATGTATTAGAGGTTCTTCATCGATAGAGAATCATATGTTTTTATTAGATATTCTTGGTCAATGGTATCCTTCAGCACATTTATATAGAAGTCACTTGGTCATTATGATGACCATGTTGGTTTTAAAGCCACTCAGTGGGGCACTTGAAGTTTATTGTCATTCAGAAGGACATGGATTATTTCAGAGTTGGGATCGAACCCGCAGATGAGCTACCTACGTATCCTTTGTTTAGAAAAGGAATCAGAACCCACATAGTTCGAGTAAGAAAGTATGATGTTTATGATTGATGGATCAAAGAAGGATGGCATAATTACTTTTACACTCTAATCTCACGTGAGTCATGCTCGGTGTGAGAAACAAGAGGTATTGGTAAAAATTAGACAATTGGTCCATGAAATATGAAATCATAAGAAATAATGTGGGGCTTATGTATGTATGACTGCCCAGATAAATGAAGATTAGGGTTTACTTCAGGGAAGAAATCCAGGAACAGGGTCCATAAAGATATATGTGCTTCATGGATATTTGAATACTCTAACTTGGGGCTTACTCCTGAAAAGGAGGTCAAAATTAGGAGAGGACTTATTATTAGGTTTTACTCTTGAGAAGGAATCTCGGATCAAAGGTAAATTAGGACTAGTTAAGAGAAATTAAGACTGGGACTTACTCCTGAAAAGGAGGCCCAGGTTAGGAGACTTGAAAAATTATGGGACTTGGGGCTTACTCCTGAAGAGGATGCCCATATTATGACTGGGGCTTATTCTTGAAAAGGAGGCCCAGGTTAAGAATTATGACTGGGACTTATTCTTGAAAAGGAGGCCTAGGTTAAGAATTATGACTTGGACTTATTCTTGAAAAGGAGGCCCAGGTTAATGATTATGACTAGGACTTATTCTTGAAAAGGAGGCCCATGTTAAAGATTATGACTGTGACTTATTCTTGAAAAGGAGACTCAAGTTAACAATTATGACTGGGGATTATTCCTGAAAAGGAGGCCCAAGTTAATGATTATGACTGAGACTTATTCTTGAAAAGGAGGCCCATGTTAAGAATTATGACTGGGGATTATTCCTGAAAAGGAGGCCCAGGTTAAGAATTATGACTGGGGCTTATTCCTGAAAAGGAGGCCCATGTTAATGATTACTCTCATTTTTAAAGGATGAGGTTGAATGAATGAAATCTCAATATTTAGTGACATAAATATGTGTAAATCACTAGGTCTTGAGAGATATTCCATAGAATTCCTTTCAGATAAGGAAGTCAAATAAAGAAATCATGCCATAAATGGCTTTGAAGAGTGTCTTGAAGGCTGAATCTTGAATAGGATAGGTGGAATGGCTTAAGAGGGGTGAAATGGGAAAGAAGGGCACCCAAAAAGGCAGGGGCGCACAAGTCCTGGCAGGTGCGGAGGTACTGCGTGGGCGCGCAAGTCCTGGTCACGCAGTTATACCTGCGAGACACATGGGTACTTGCGCGACAGTTAACCAGTAGGCAATACTTGAGAGACTCTTGGTTAAAGCCTTTAGAATCATCTTGAGGTTCTTCCAGAAGAGTGGCGCGCAAGTTTTATTAAAGGAGTTATGCGGCGCGCAGTTCTAGCCATTTACCTTAAGGGATTTCCACTTAGGTGTGCAAGTGTTGATGAGTTTCAACACTTATTCCTTCCTCCCCCTCTTTAGATCTTCCATTCTAGGTAAGAAATTACCTTACAAGTGTTTTGGAATCTTTGAGAAGAGACTAGGGCACCGGGAGCTTAAATCTGAGTTTCTGGAAAAAAATTCCTCCCTGAATGGGGGGACCACATGGTCTATTTATAGGATGGAGAAGACCCGGGCAGTTATCATTTAGGTTACGCAAGTGACTTGTGTGACCATTAGGGGGGGCGCAAGGATACTTGCGCGATACTGATGGAACTTGCGCAACCCATGTGCTTTTGAATCCTTGTTCATGCCTTTGTCGATTTTTGATGTTTTCTTCAAAGGATGCATCAATTTGTGCTAAGTCATTTCCCTTTAAATTGTTTTAAACAATGTGACGAAAAAGGAGCACCAACAAAAGTCCCTCCTCAGAGTTGGATCCGAAAGAAATGAGGATGTGAATCTGAGGAAAAGAAGAAAACTAAAGGAAAAGCGGCACACAAGTGTTGATGGCGCAGAGGGTGGCGCGCAAGTGTGAGTCACGCAGGGCTGGAGCGCACCTGCTGTAGGCACGCAGGTGGGTAGCCTAGCCTATAAATACGCTGTCCTTTGTCGCGCATAGCATCTGATTTTCGGATTCTCGAGCTCTCACCACATTGGTCACCTTCACCACGCAAGTCTCTCATTTTCCACTATTTCTTCGTCGTCGCGCTACTGTCAAGGTAATAGGACTTGTGCGATGATACTTGCACGAAAGAAACTTGCGCGACACATAAACAGTTGCGCGACACATCCATACTTGTGCACCAAGTTTAGACTTGCGCGCCTTAATGCCTTTTCCATTTTTTCAAATTCTTTCACAAATTTTATGAAAAATCAACTTACTTAAGAGTGAATTATTCATCCTTTGTGAAGATTTAATGGATCCCAACCGAATCGGAATGGCTGATGAACTGTTTAGCAAGCATATTGATGACTTGATGAACATTGTTGGCCACGATTACTATGATATCTGTGAAAGAACTCTCCCATATTTGGCTAAGTACTTTAATAAATATCATCTAAATTTCCCACAGAGCATCTACCTGCATCTATATACTCATGGTCATCTGCAAGGAGTCAATGTTCCAAATGCAAAGAATTATAATCCTGAGATGCATCTGCACTGCTACTCCTCTATTTCAGTTATTCTATGAATTAAGAGTAACAACATTGGCATGACCTTTCAAACTTTTGATGCATGCCATTTCCTTGCAGATATGAAAATGGAAAACCCATGGGCTGAAATGTTTTCCGCTGCCGGTTGGTGGAGAGAAGATAAACATGGCATTACAACAATATCTGAAATGAGTACTCTATCCAAATGGCTCTTTACTTCCAATGCTTTATTCTCAAATCCTTGTATCCATCTTCCAAGTCTCTTGGACAAAAACAGAGTCACTGTTTGATAAGTAGAAAATTTTCTCAAACCGCACTCAAGAACATCCTTTACAATTGTTCCAAGAAGAGATGGAATCATTGCATTTCTTATTGTATCTAGTTGAATGATTGAATTCTAGGTGGTTGCTGATGAATCTTGGGATGCCGTAAATCAAATGAAGAGTTAGGTTGAAAGCCTCTTGTATTTATTTAAAAATAGAAGAGACTCTAGTCTGTGGATGTCCTTCTATCTGTTGTGCATCAATGAAAAACACTTTCATCATTAATCATTTGTACCTACATTCTTTTGCTACATGCTTTGGATTTTACCTAAGACAATGGTCCTAGTAAGCATAGTTTGATTTTTACTAGGATTAATGTAAATAACCCTACAAATTTTGAACCTTTTAATTTCTCAATATTACCTAAATCATACAAAATGTATGTTTAGTGAGTTGGAACTTGACTTTTATTCAGATTTCCTTTGTATTTTGTGGGCAGTTTAAATTCATGCATGTCAGACATAAAAAGGCTAATGTTTAAGGTCAAAATAGCTTTGACCAAAATGGATTAAAATTGACTCAATTCCTTGACAATTTATTTGAAAACATATTACCATACTCAAGTATGAGAGAAAATATGTAAACTATGACTTAAGAATATTTAGATCTGAGGAATGATATGAAAAATAACTAAAAGGAATTAGAAGAAGTAGTAACCAATAATGAAGTTACCATTATTTAACAAACCCGTTAGGGGGGTTGAATTATGCAGGGCCACCTAAGGGCATTGGTTGCATAGTCAAATAAATAGTATCTTTTGGATAACCAGTCTGTTATGTATACTGTTTATGCAAGGCCGCCTATGGGCACGTGATACATAGTCAGACAAAAGAACTCTCAGAAATTTACTTTCCTAGTGCTAAAAGCCAGTGAAAGTTTATGGAGATTAAAAATTTCCAAAGTATAGAGTTTGTTGTATGGAAAGAGTTACTTGAATATGGAGGAGATATTTCCAAACAAGATTATCGAAGAACTGGATGGATATTACTCCTACGAAGGTCTGACCCAAATGTAGGGAAGGAGAATATAAATCATAGAATTGAATACTTTTAGATCATGAAAAAGGATATGGGACAAATATGTTAAGGATGGCTACTTTTGCGGATCCCTACATACTGTCATTTAAGACCAACAAGGAAAAAATATTCTTTCTTCCCAAGAATGAAGTTAACAGTATTTAACAAACCTGTTAGGGGGTTGAATTATGCAGGGCCACCTAAGGGCATTGGATGCATAGTCAAATAATAGTATCTTTTGGCTGACAAATCTGTTATGGAGACCGTTTATGCAAGGCCTCCTAAGGGAACGTACTGCATAGTCAGGCAAAAGAACTCTCACAAGTTTGACATTTTTGTTACTAGAAGTCAAGAAAAGGTTTATGAAGATCTGAAAATATTTAAGGTTAGGATTATGACACATAAAGATGGGTATTGTCCAATGTATACAGAGATACACAGATCAATGTTAACCATAATCATGTTGTGTCTAGGTCCTAAATTGAAATATTGGACTTCACTACGTATCCCATAAGTATGGGAATCAAACCATATGTAGTTCTTGAACTATAATTTAACGTCGTTTGGGACAAAATGATTAGATATCTTAGTTTAGGGTCATAGATCTTGGACCATTATAAGAAATACACAGTGTGTGTTTTCATGGGGACTTTTCAGCCAAGGGACTGAAAGTGGAATTTGGGTTTAGGCCCAAAAGACTTGGGGATGGATTCGAGGGACACTCGAATGTTCTTAAGTATCCCATAAGGATGGGAATCAAGCCCACGTAGTTCTATAAATACCCTCTGTACAAATTTGGTTCGTACATGTGGAGGGTGAAAGGGGACTTTAGTACAATGATGGTTTAACCCAAGATAAAAGGTTTGGGCATTGCCATGTATGCACGTAGTCTTTGAAATGAAACATGATTGAAAAATCAATGTAAATAATGGTTCCCTCTTAGGTGAGGGTATCAAAGAATATTGTAGTTTATTGTCATACTGGACAAAATTGTTGTATAGTTTAACATCGTATAACAAGGATGAAAGTGAACCAATGTAAAGATATTGCTTCTAGGGGTGGATTCACGAATCAACATCATATGAGATGGAGGTGAACCGATGTGAAGAGATTGGTTTTGGGCTTGAACCTTGGGAGGTTGCCTACGTACCCAGCCTGGAAGGCAAGGATCAAAGTCCGCGTAGTTCAATTAAAGAATGAATTAATGATCAAGTTATTATTGGGGAAAACGACCTAAAAAATGATGTTGTTGGGACTTACACACGGTTAGTAGCCCAGAGAGAGTGTTATGGTTGAGGTTTTCTCTAAGCTCATGTGATTCATACTTGGTATGAGAAACAAGAGGTAACAACAACCTTAACGATGCACAGTTTAATATCGTGTAGGACATATAAAGGGACTATGCAGTTTAAAGTCTTGCAGTTAGGACTATTGGTGCTGCACGGTTTAGTGTCATGTAACAAGGACAAATTACAGTTTAATTTCATGTAGGACATATCAAAGAATTTCTGTAAATTTTTGCATCATGTAGTTAGGAAGATGGGGAAAATATAGTTTAATGTCATGTTGGATAAAAGGGGGACTGTGCAGTTTAATTTCATGTAGTGAGGAAAAAAGAGTATAGCATTTAACGTCATGTTGGACGTATTGGGGACTTTTCTCACAGTTTAACGCCATGTTGGATGAAAAAGGGACGATACAGTTTAGCGTCATGTTGGATGAAAGTGCAAATAGTTTAAGGTCATATGCATGGACTGTGGATGGTACAGTGTAATGTCATGCTGGACGTAAGGGACTTCTGTAGATTTTAGCATCATGTAGTTAGGAAGTCACAGTTTAACGTCATGTGAGGCGAAAGGAATGCAAATAGTTTAGGGTCATATGCATGGATCGTTAATGATGCAGTTTAACGTCTTGCTGGACGATGGTGTAGTTTAAGGTCATACCCGACCACTTAGGGAACTTTTTCACAGTTTAACATCATGTGGGACGAAAGTACAAATAGTTTAAGGTCATATGTATGGACCATTGATGATGAAGTTTAACGTCTTGCTGGAAGGTGGTGCAATTTAAGGTCATACCGAACCACTTAGGGAACATTTTCACAGTTTAACGTCGTGTGGGACGAAAGTACAAATATTTTAAGGTCATATGTATGGACCATTGATGATGAAGTTTAACGTCTTTCTGGACGGTGGTGCAGTTTAAGGTCATATCAGACCACTTAGGGTATATTTTGTGTTTATACAAAATACTTCTTAAAAAATCTGGCATTGGTTGGAGTAGTGATGAGTTCTCCATCCATCGAGATTAATGAATAAGCTCCATTGGAGTAGACCCTATGTATTGAGTAAGGTCCTTCCCATTTTGGATCAGGCTTGGAAGGTTTATTTCCTGGTATCATTGGAGTTCTGAGAACTAATACCAATTCTCCCTGAGTTAATGAACGAAGATGAACTTTTTTGTTAAAAGCTCGTGCTATTCGATTCTGATAGACTTCCAAGTTGTGCAAAGTGCACAATCTTTTCTGGTCTAACCATTCTAATTCAATCAATTTCTTTTGAGATTGTTCATTTGTAGATTACTGATCACAAATGGCTACTCTGAGCGAAGGCAATTGAACATCAATGGGCAAGACGACTTCCGTTCTATATACCAGTGAATATGGAGTTGACCAAGTTGTAGTGCGGGTGGTAGTCCGATAAGCCCATAAAGCATGAAAGTGTTTATCAGGCCATGACCTCTTATCTTTATCCACCATCTTTTGCAGTATAACTGATAGAGTCTTTTTGAAATATTCTATGTGGCCATTGGCCGCTGCATGATACCGAGATGAATGGTTAGATTTGATGTTTTATTCTTGATACAACTTCTTCACCTCGGATGAACAGAAGTTGGTGCCATTGTCTGTCAATATAGTATGAGGGACACCAAATCTGGTAATGATGTTAGACTTGATGAAGCTAACAATGCATTTAGAACTAACTTCCTTGAGAGGTATTGCCTCTGCCCATTTGGAAAAGAAGTTAGTAGTAGTAATAATGTACTTAAACTGCATGGCCATAGCCGAAGGGTAAGGTCCCACCACATCCATTCCCCATGTGGAAAATGGACATGAGTATTTAGTTGTATGAAGAAACTCTGGAAATTGATGAATGAAGTTGGCATGTACTTTGCATGAATGACACTTCTTTGTGAAATCAACACAATCTTGTATCAGTAAAGGCCAAAAGTATCCAAGCCTTCGAATTTAATCAGACAGTCTATGTCCAGACTGGTGGGAACCACAAACTCCTACATGCACTTTTTTCATGACAGCCATTGTCTCTTCACCATCAATGCATCTGAAGAGAACTCCATCAAAACCACGTTTGTAGATAATTTTTTCTAGGTGATCCAGGCTATCATAAAGAGTAAAATTGACCACACGTCGCCGGATTTGTTCTTTCTCGGCTCTATTAGGTGGAAGTGTTGTATTTTAAAGGTATTCCCTGATAGGTTGCATCCATCCTTTGGTATGACCATATGGTTCAGGAATGGGACTAATTTCATTAATTTCCTCTGTTCTGATTTGAACATAAGGTGAAATTGCACGACGGTGGGCAATACTAATGGTTGTCTCGTCCCGATTTGGATCTTCCAGGGTTGTGGCTATATTATCTAGTGCATCAACTTGAAAATTTTGTGATCTTGGGACATAAGAAAATGTCAGTTCCGAAGGGAATTCTATCATTAAATCTCTGAAGTAATCATATAAATGGGTTAGTTCTTCTTTTCTGATGGCATAATCCCCATTGACTTGTTTGATTACCAGGTCTGAATCACCTTTCACCTTTAAGTGATTCACTTGTGCTTGAAGCGCTAATTCCAAGCCTGTGATGAGAGCTTGGTATTCTGCTTCATTATTGGTACCACCTTCCAACAATAAGAAGGAATAAGGTAACACTACCTTTTCTGGAGAAATGAGAACAATTCCTAAGCCAGCTTTGTTGTATTTAGGATTTTCCATTTTCCTCCCTGTTGGACTTCTAGAAGCACCATCAAAATACATTTCCCATGCTTGAGGACTTTCTTGAATAGAAAAGAATTCCTCATCAGGGAGTTCAATATCTGAAGATGTGTCTTCCACTGAAGGGTGTTCATCCAGGAAATTAGCCAGAGCTTGGCCCTTTATCGCCTTTTGAGACACATACTAGATATTGAATTGCTGCAAAATAACTGCCCACCTTTCCAGACATCTTATAAGCATTGGAAGACTAAGGATGAATTTGAGCGGGTTATTGTGATATACCAATTGGACCTCGTGATGTTGCAGGTAGTGTCTCAACATCTGAACTACAATGATTAATACCAGGCAGCACTTCTCAATACTTGAATACCGGGTTTCTGCTTCAAGCATAGTTCGACTGAGACAGTAGAGGCTGTTTTCATTACCAGCATCATTCTTTTGAGAAAGAAAGGAACCCAATGATTACTCTATAGCTATAACGTAGAGGATAAGTAGTCTTCCTTCAACAGGTGGCATGAGTACCGGTGGAATCAAGAGGTATTTCTTGAGAATATCGAATGCTTCCTGAAATTATTCAGTCCACTGGTAAGTGACTCCCTTCTTCATCAATTTGGTGAAGGGTAAACTTTTGCCTTCCAAATTGGCGATGAAATGCCGAATATAGGCTAAGTTTCCTTAAAGTCCTCTTAATTATTTCAAATTTCGTGGAGGTGACATACCAAGGATTGACTTGGTCTTCTCAGGATCGAATTCAATACCACGATGGTGTACAACAAAATCGAGAAATTTTCTTGTGGTTACCCCAAAAGCACATTTTAAGGGGTTCATCTTCAAATTATGTTGTCGAAGCTTGCAGAATATGACTTCCAAATCAGCCAAGTGATTATAACGTTGTTTGGATTTAACAACCGAATCATCTACATAGCATTCAACAAACTTCCCTAAGAAGGGTTTGAAGATACAATGCATGGAACGGTGATATGTTTCACCTGCATTGTTTAAGCCAAAGGGTATTAACCGGTAGAAAAACACACCCTGAGGGGATCTGAAAGCTATGGATTCCTTGTCTTCTGGGGACATTCAGATCTAATTATATCTGGAATATCCATCCATGAAGGAAAGTGATTCATAACCAGCTGTTGCATCAATTAAAAGTTCTGTAATCGGAACTGGGAAATCATCCTTAGGAAAATGCCGATTAAGATCTCTGAAATCGATGAAAAATCTAATTTGTCTTTTATTCTTCTTTACAGGGACAATATTAGCCAACCACTTGGGATATTTAACTTCTCTGATAAAGTTATCTTTGATTAGCGTATCAACTTCAGCTTCAATTTTGGAAGCATAAGTTGGGTGTGTTCTTCTCGCAGATTGCTTAAATTCTCGATGTTCTTCTGGTAAACCCAAATGATGAGTAGAAACATTAGGATCAAGCCCAGGCATTTCTGTATATTTCCAAGCAAAAATATCTCTATTTTTCTTTAGAAAAGAAATATACATCTCTTGCTCTTCAAGAGTCATGGCTGCACTGATTAAAGTGGGGCGTGGATCTTCTTTTGTACCCAGATTTATTTTTATGAGTTCATCCACAGTGGTAGAGATACCCTCTTCAAATGCTGGAGGAGCATCTCTGAGATCTTCCTCTTCTTCTTCATCATGTGTTATTTCTTCCGTATCTACTTTCATAGTAGATGATAAAGCATAATTTTCATGATCAGAATAGATTTCAAAATTTTCACATCTTGAAGAAGAAGCTTCCATTTCTGACCCGATTGATGATGAAGGGTATTCTTTGGGTAATAAAGAGGAGATTATGAATTGAAAATCAACATCATTGTTCACCTCCGACATTGCAATAACTTCTTCTGGCCTAATTGGTGATTTATAGACTTGTTGGATTTCAGAAGATGAAATGAAGACGTCACCATTTGTGCTTTCATCACTGCTTGGTGGGTTACCAATTTCTCTCATGTTGTCTAGCTCAATTGTCGTAATTGACATTATGGATCTTTCCATACGAGTTTTTTGATTTGGGCCTATCTTGTTAATTTGACTGATAGGAAACACATAATCTGTACTCACATGTGTAAATGGATTTACTGGAATCTTCTCCAAACCATATGGAGCTTTAACTTTGGTAATCTCCTTTGTTGTGGATTTCTCCCTTCCCTTCATGTGATAAAATTCCGCCTCAATGTATTGAGACTCACATGTCTTGAACGGGGCCTTATCATTATACAATGTCCCACCATGACCATCGAAACAATATTTGAGAGATTGATGGTATGATGAAGGGATAGCAGCTTGCTGATGTAGCCAGGGTCTTCCAAGCAAGATGTTGAAAGCTGATTCTTGATCAACAACCATGAAATCCGAATTGGATACAAGATCTCCAAACTGAGTTCTGAGTGTAACTTCGCCCAGTGGTTCTTGTTCATTTATATCATATCCTTGTAACATCATCGTAGAAGGAGATAAATCAGATTCCGTGAGGCCCAAATGACGAAGTGTACGAATGGGCATGAGGTTGACTCCTGAACTATTGTCAATGAAAGCTCTTCGGACGTCTATACCATTGACCTTTCCAGATAAGTACCAAGGTATAATATTCCCATGCACAACATTATCTTCATCTTTATCAGTAAAAGATATTATTGCATGGCATTCTGCAGGATTATTATCTATGTGATAGACCTCAGCTGCAGCAATTTCAGTTTCAAACTCCCGAGGACTTGAAAAAGCCTCGATTAGTGCTTCCAGAAGATCTTTTGAAAGATTCAATGAATCCATAATTGATAATTTGGCTGGTACATGGGACAAGTGTTTCAATATATCATACTTTTAATCCAGAGGTTTGCGTTTCCCAACAGGAATATGTGGTTTAGAAAGTGCCTTGGAAGCAGATGCTCTGGAAGTTAATGCATTTTGTATCGGGATAGGAGTTGGAAATATCCCAGGTTTTGGAAGATTAGACTGATTAGATCCATTTACTTGCTGAGAGGAAGAATATGGAACCTTCAATTGGTCTTCCAAAATAACTATGTCAGAACTGAATTTGCTATTGGTTGAAGAACTTGCTTGTTCTTGCTGAGCTCGCTGAAGGGCTCTACCACGAGTTTCTACTGCGTACACTGTTCTAGTAGGGGTAGAATTGGAATAGTGGATTTTGAAAGATCCACGTCTTCCCCTATATCATGAGCCTTTGGAACTTCCTCTAATTCTCCTATTTGATATAGGGAATTCAGGCTCATCGAAATCGAAACTGCGGCTGGCATATGGATCTGTTAATTGAATCATATTAACAGAACCAAAGATTAATTCTTCGTCTGATGAAGTCTCTATCTGATTAGCCTCTTTAGGTTGTGCCGTTTGGTGGGGCAGTGCTCGTGGACTTCAAGTAGATGGCATGAAATCTTCCAGAGTCAAAGAAAACTTACGCTTTGACACATACTCATCTTCTTCTGATTCTTTTTCTTTCTTTGAATCATGCCATTTCTTTGAGGACATTCCCTCTGATGAAGAGGGTTTTTCCACACCATTCATGGCAGAAGACACAATCGGTTTCTTTAATTGTGTTCGCAAAATAGCATGAGTTCGGTTGATTTTCTTTCTGACCATCCAATCATCATACTTCTGTGCATTTTTTCTTTTAACTTCTTGTCATTCGCCTTCCTCCTCTGGAACTGTAGCAGTAACACATGTTACCTGAGCTGAAGAACCTTTCAGTTTGACTTGTCCCGAGTTGACCACATTTTGTAGGAGGTCTTTGAAAACAAAACACTCCTGGATGGGATGCCCCAACATTTGATGAAAGGGGCAATAATTGGGATGATCTTCATCTCCTTCCTTGTTTGGCATTTTGGGCCTTGGAAATTGAACCAGATTATTTTCGAGAGCCTAAATGAAGTAACCAGGAACTTGTTCATTTCAGAAAGAGTATGTTTTTATCTTCATATCCTCAAATTGTTTTCATCTTTGATCTCTTTGGTCATCTGGACAAAACAGCCTTTTTTGTTGGCACTCAGGAGGTGGAGCCCTTCAAGAATATGAAGGTTTTGATGTAGAAACAAGTACATATGCTTGTTTAAGCATAACTGTAGCAGTTCTTGATTTTACCCATTCTTCTTTCTGGAGCTGATAGAATTACATGAGATTTAGCCTTAGCTTGTATAAGGGAATATTCAATCTGCTGAGTGATTGAAGTAAGGTCTCTAAACCCTCCTGTGTATTTCACAGGGATCAACGGCCTGCGTAACTCGTCACACAAAGTTTCCACACAGATTGGCAACAATTCTTATTGAGGGAGTGCTAATCTTAGGGAATATGTTAATCCCTTCCAGCGACCAATGAAATATGAGACCCTTTCATTATCCCTTTTCTTACAGTTTGTAAGATCAAAAACTGTTGTATTTGGAAAAGTTGAGCTGAACTGAAGAAGGAATTGTTGATGGAGGTCTTCCCATCCAGTAATTGACCAGGATTGCAAGCTTGTATACCAGAAAAAGGCTGGTCCTTGCAAGGTCTGTATGAAGCATCTGTGTTTTACTGCTTCTTGATGATCTGGAGTTCCCATCATAGGATCACAACAAGACACGTAATTCATCAAATGCTGTTCAGGGTCACCTAATTCATTGAAAATAGGGAATACATGGTTTCCAAAACTGGATGGAGGAGAGATTGAATCTACCCATTCAGGGTAAACATTCTTTTCTGGTTGAACCTGCGCACGTTTCCCTTCCATAGTTTCTAACCGATCTGTTAATGACTCAATAGTAGATATTAACATTTGAGAAATATCCAGTTGAACTTGGAATTGGGTAGGTGCAATGACTAGAGCTAGGACAAATGTGGTGGTTGGTGCTGCAACTGATGGTAGCACTGCTAACTGTTGTTGCACTTGACCTGT
Source organism: Viscum album (assembly GCA_963277665.1). Lineage (NCBI taxonomy): Eukaryota > Viridiplantae > Streptophyta > Magnoliopsida > Santalales > Viscaceae > Viscum > Viscum album. Next base: position 1,436,940,635 of record OY728143.1, read on the forward strand.
AGGATTACACCTATGAGGGTGTACTGATAGAGGAGGATATTCTTGATCCATATCAGTAGCTGCAACAAATTCCTTTAGCTGACTAACTCCAGCATGCTTAAGAAGAAGACTACTCTGAAGTAGATCTGCATTCAACCTCCTCAATTCCTTCATTTCTTCATCCTGTTGTGCAAACCTTTGCTCTAGTGAGAGAGATTGACCTTCTCCAGAGGAATTATATGTAACTTAATTCTTTCCCCTCCCTTTGTTGGATCCCTTTCGGAGAGGGGGAAGTGGGTTACTCGAAGGATTACCTAGGTTCTGAGAAACCATTTGATTTCTTGTACGCACACCTTCTTCATTTGTGTCGGTGGGTACATCTTCTTGAGAAGGAACCTCTTCATCTGAGTCCTCTGAGTGAGCCTCATCTGGTGGATCAGCAACAATGGCATTGATGACATTGATTGATGCATAACATATTGTATCCCGTTTATCAGCATTTCTGTGATATTCTCTTCTTCCATGTCTTTGATGAGACATTTCCTTTTGTTGATTCGATCCCTCGGGAATTTCTTGACGAACTGTAATTAGGAGGGAATATGATGTTAATTTGGCTCTTCGTTCCTCTTGAGGCTTCTTCCCCAATCGAGAAAAGACCGACTTTCTCTGAGGAGGGAATTGATGATTTGAAAAAGTCCCCAATCCGGTGCACTGGGGTTGTTCCTGCTATTCCTACTCAACTCCTCGAATCATATTTTTTGATTTCGAGGGTTGGTTTAAAAGAGTCCCCAGTCTGGCAAGCCGGGGTGGCTCTTGACATGATATGTCTGAGACTTTCTTAAAATATCTATTGATCTTGCGAACATTAGTCAGGAAATTAGCTGGATGCATTAACCTCTATCCACTTTTATCACCTGGTTCAAAATACCGTTGGATGATTTCCAACACTTCCGTCACTTGATGATGTGGTAGCTCCATACGAGAGGCCTGTTCAATATTCTCGTTTGATTGATGCAAGAGTAATTCAACAACTTGTTCTCTGTATGCTTGATTTTCAGAGGAACTAGTTGAAGCCTATTCTTGAGAAAGATTTTGATTACAAACAAAGCCCATTGACTGTGGCCGGCCATGGGAAATAACATTTCATGAGACCATTTTTGGCGGGCTTTGCTGACTGGAGAGCACCGTGAAATGTAGTGCACCATGAACACCCCATCCTATGACATGAATACCAGATGGCGCATTGGAAATTAACTGACGCAATATTCTTAGTGTGCCAAGGCATGAACGTTGAAGGGATCTATGCTGCTTTTCAGCCTTTGGATATCAAGAGACTGATAGAGATGCCAAATCAATCTGGCGTTGTAACCCTTCTATTATCTTAATATTATTTTCATATTCATCATAAGATAATACTTTCTTCTTCAACTGACAAAGAGTTTTCCATATATTGAGACGAATATCATGAATTCAATCTTCCGTCAACATCTTTGGAATGTCATATTGAGAGTCAGCCAGAGGCCAAAACATGACTGGTACTTCACCTTTTTCCAGTTGTTTTCTCATGTTCAGCATTTCCTCTTTATCATTTAATGATGATTCTTTTACCTGATTTGACCAGAGTTGGTATTTCCTTGTTGCTTCATCGAATTCCAAAAAATTGGTAGAGAAATCATTGATCAAACTAGAAGATGCATGATTTAGGGGTGGTTCGGATAATGACCTACACCCTTGGCTGTCTTCTGATTGAGAAATTATTTCACCTGCTAGCGATGAAGCATCAGACATGACTGGTTTTTCATTTTCAAGTGCCTCAAGATAAGAGGGATTTCTCGGTACTACATTGTCCAGTGGAGCATTTTCCGGGCAATGTGCATCACTACTGTGGAGAGGACTTTCGTAGCGAAATTCATCATCATGGGGAGGACCACCATGGTGGGTTACAACAAAAGATGAGATCTCTTTCTCCTTGGTCTTCTGACCACACAGAGGGTTCCTGTGGCTCTAATCTGAAGATGAAACTTTGAGATCGACCGGATTTTCATGAAGCAAGCCTTCATGAGGAAGTGTTTGTTGAATACCTTCGGAATTAATGTTCCCACTATTGGGAAATGAGGGAGTAGAATCTTGATTTCCAACAGATAACTGTCTGAGGGCTTCCAGAACTCCATCATCGAGCAAGGCCTTGTTACAGATTACATCTTGATCTCCTGACTGTGCTGGGAGGGTATTTTTCTTAGACGCCTTCTTACTCACCTTGAAAAACCACTTGTTGACGAATGTGGCTGCTCTGAGTAGGTGTATGTGCCTGATCATGAAATATGGTCAGGTTAGGCTGACGATCTCCACTCAAATCAGGTTTATGTGCCTGAATTGGTTGTCCGTATGATATGGGGGAGTATTCCTCACAACCCTCTTGGACTGGAACAAATGTGTGTGTCTATTTCGGAGTGAATTGTTGATGTGTCACTCCCCTAGTAGGGGTAGATTTATGCGTCTTTCCCTGAGATGTTTCTGAATCTGTTATAATATCCTGGCAAGAATCCAGAATACGAGAAGGGATTTGCTTCTTCTCATTCACTATTGATAGAATATGCTTGGTGACTTCAACTGACAGAAAGATGATATACGTCCATTCTGTGCTTGGAGTAGGTGTATGTGCCTGCTCCTGTCCTCCTTTTCCTATCAGTGAATCCTGACAGTACTCAAGTGTGGGGCCAGAGAGTTGAGTCTGCCTCTTGTTTGTCATCGGAGCTTTCTGAATGACTTCTCTATGTGTTACCAAGTGATACTATTGGTAGGTTTGATTAGTACTAGTAGGTGTATGTACCTGCTTATTGCACTTCACTGAACGTGGTTGACGAGCTCCATCATATGCAGTTAGACGAGCTTGTTGACTAGCTAATGATGTATAAAAAGGTGTTTGTTCTTGCCTATAGTACTCCATCGGAATTTCCTAGCGGGATTGGCGTGATTCTACCAGACGAGTCTGCTGGAAAGCGGAATTAAACCGGGCAGGTGTGTGTTCACGCTCGTTGTTTGCCACCAAGTTAGGTTGGTGGGCTTCTCCGGAGATGTTAGAGATGAGAACCTGCTCATTGTTGACCGGATTTCGCCTCTGGCGTTTTGTCTTGCCTGCTCGGGTTCAAGGAACCTGATCCGAACACCTGGAGTTGGTACCCTCATCATGTTTAGGGAATACTGTCGCACAAGTATGGCGTCGATTGTTGATAGGATCCCTCATGAAGGACTCCTGCTTCTTTGAATTAAGGCCCTGAGGGACCTGCTCATTCACCTCCTCGGAATATGGGTGTGAATAGTGATTACGTTCCGGAGATAACGACCCAAAACAGTTGGAGACGGTGGTTAGCACCGCCTGCTTCTTGATCATTGGTCATCATTGTTCAAACGACCGGTGTGAATTGTTCACTTGGAGGGCTTTTCGGGTAGCCTCCAGAGTTGGGATGGTACCGTGTTGACAGTACTCCTTAACCAGCACATTTGATACCCAGCGTTGAAGACGCTGAGTAGGTGATGTCATCCATAGAGCAGATGAAGATCCAGCAGGAGTAGCAGTAGTGGCATTTGCAGCAGTAGTATTCACAGGTGTGAACTTGAGAGAAGCCATTCTAGAAATGTAGAAGATCTTGGAAAAGATTTCCTGTTTGATATAACAGATGTAATCAAGATAAAATCAACCACTACATCTTTTGGATGATCACATATGTCAATGATTGTTTTTGTTGGACCTCTCATTGAGTTTTAAATAGGGGCCTAACAAATAGGTAAAAAATAATTTTAATTTGGTTAAGGATTCATGTTTGGTTCACCATTTTCTGGTTCCCTCGGAATTTGGGGATGACCTCCTTGAGTGAAGGTTCAAACATTCCAATCAGTTTCTAACGGGTTTTTTCATAGAACCGGAAACATCCAATGATTCCACATCCATTTGGACCTACTTTCCAAAGGTTGGTGCTCATTAGTTTGTGGACTAATGAAGCTTAGGAATTTGCATTGGTTGAGAGGATGGGAGGTCGGACTCATCACACCCTTTTTAGGGGAATTATTGTCTACTCTGGGACTCTCTTTATAGATTTAAGTTATGTTTTTGAATCCTTATTACATTACCAAGTATAAAATGAGCTTTCCATTAGATCTGACAATCAATTATTAAATATGTAGGAAATTTAGAGAATCTTTTATATTTATTCGAGGTTCTTCATCTATAGAGAATCATCTATATTTTTTAGAGATTCTTGGTCAATGGTATCCTTCGACAAATTTAAATAGAAGTATCTTGGTCATTATGATGACCATGCTGGTTTTAAATCCACTCAGTGGGGCACTTGAAGTTTATTGTCATTCAGAAGGACAATGATTATTTCAGAGTTGGGATCGAACCCACAGATGGGCTACCTACGTATCCTCTGTTTAGAAAAGGAATATGAACCCACGTAGTTTGAGTAAGGAAGTATGATTTTTATGATTGATGGCTCAAAGAAGGATTTCATAATTACTTTTACACTCTAATCTCACGTGAGTCATGCTCAGTGTGAGAAACAAGAGGTATTGGTAAAAATTAGACAATTGGGCCCTGAAAGATGCAATCATAAGAAATAATGTGGGGCTTATGTATGTATGACTGCCCAGATAAATGAAGATTAGGATTTACTTCAGGGAAGAAATCCAAGAATAGGGTCCATAAAGATATATGTCCTTCATGGAGATTTGAATACTCTAACTTGGGGCTTACTCCTAAAAAGGAGGTCCAAATTAGGAGAGGACTTATGATTAGGTTTTACTCCTTAGAAGGAATCCCGAATCAAAGGTAAATTAGGACTGGTTAAGAGAAATTTAGAATGGGACTTACTCTTGAAAAGGAGGCCCAGGTTAGGAGACTTGAAAAATGAGGGGACTTAGGGCTTACTCCTGAAGAGGATGCTCATATTATGACTAGGGCTTATTCTTGAAAAGGAGGCCCAGGTTAAGAATTATGACTGGGACATATTCTTGAAAAGGAGGCCCAGGTTAATGATTATTTCTCAGACTTATTCTTGAAAAGGAGGCCCAGGTTAAGGATTATGATTGGGAATTATTCTTGAAAAGGAGGCCTAGGTTAAGAATTATGACTGGGACTTATTCTTGAAAATGAGGCCCAGGTTAATGATTATGACTGGGACTTATTCTTGAAAAGGAGGCCTAGGTTAAGAATTATGACTGGGGATTATTCCGGAAAAGGAGGCCCAGGTTAAGAATTATGACTGGGGCTTATTCCTGAAAAGGATGCCCAGGTTAATGATTACTCTCATTTTTAAAGGATGAGGTTGAATGAATGAAATCTCATTCTTTAGTGACATAAAGATGTGTAAATCACTAGTTCTTGAGAGATATTCCACATAATTCCTTTCAGATAAGGATGTCAAATCAGGAAATCATGCCATAAATGGATTTGAAGAGTGTCTTGAAGACTAAATCTTGAATAGGATAGGTGGAATGGATTAAGAGGGGTGAAATGGGAAAGAAGGGTACCTAAAAAGGTAAAGGCATGCAAGTCCTGGAAGGCGCGCATGTACTGCATGGGCGTGCAAGTCCTGGTCGTGTAGGTATACCTACGCGACACATGGGTACTTGCGCGACGGTTAACCAGCAGGGCAATACTTGAGCGACTCTTGGTTAAACCCTTTAGAATCATCTTGAGGTTCTTCCAGAAGAGTGGTGTGCATGTTTTATTGAAGGATTTAGGCGGCGCGCAAGTGTGTCCATTTCCCTTTAGGGCTGTCCACTCAGGCACGCAAGTGTTGATGAGTTTCAACACTTAGGCCTTCCTCCCCCTCTTTAGATCTTCCGTTCTAGGTAAGAAATTACCTTATAAGTGTTTCAGAAGCTTTTAGAAGAGACTAGGGTGCCGGGAGCTCAAATCTGAGTTTCTGGAATAAAATTCCTCCCTAAATGGGGGGGGCCCACAGGGTTTATTTATAGGCTGGAGAAGACCCGGGCGGTTATCATTTAGGTTGTGCAAGTGACTTGCGCGACTATTAGGGGGCGCGCAAGGATACTTGCGCGACAGTGATGGAACTTGCGCGACCCCTGTGCTTTTGAAGCCTTGTTCATGCCTTTTTCGATTTTTGATGTTTTCTTCAAAGGATGCATCAATTTGTTATAAGTCATTTTCCTTTACATTCTTTTAGACAATGTGACAAAAAAGGAGCGTCAACAGCAGTAATTCGCCACCCACAGAAATAGTATGTTCTTTAACCATTAGACGAAGGTGTGTGTAAGTGTAAATAAAATAATTCTCAAAAAAACATCCTAGTATATTGAATGTACTGGTGTTGTTACAGAATAATGGAATAAAAATGGTTTAAGGGGTTGGAGAAGCAAAATAAAACAAAAGAACATAAGAGAAGACATTACCTTAAAATCCGGTAACTCTTTTTGATTTGAGCCAAAAGCTTCCTTGGGAAGACTTCTTCCCAAAGCGAGGCTTCTAGAAGTAAGAGAGAGACGTTTAGAGAGTATTTTGGCAGAGTTTGGCCAATCCAAATGGCTTTGAAGGTGTGAATAAGGTGGTAGAGGTGGGGGCCTTTTATAAGAGGAGAGGAGGGGCTCTTTTGGAAAAATTGAAATGTTAATTTATTATGAAATGCTTTTCAGATTTTAAAGGTCCCAAAATGATATATTTCTAGGATAAGGTGATAAGGGTTCGAAATACACCCATCCAATTGGCTTTAGAAAAGTTTAAGTCTTATATTTTACATTATATTTTCATTTTATTTAAATCCTTCATTAATGAGGTAATCGTTGCATCACCATGGTGTCATAAATAAATTTATTTATTTAATGTCTAATTTTTAAAAAAAAACCATGATATAGGAAATCTATTTAGCTTTACAATGAAAATCTATAGTCTAAGAGATCATTTATATAGACAAAAGTAAAATTGTTTTACATTGGTGATAGATACTTTTGTTACATTTTCCTATCTTTAAAAATAAAAAGATAAAATGTAACTATCATACAAAAGTGATATCATGGGGTTCCAAAGTTTGGAACAAGGCATCCCAGGGTTGGCCATGACACAACCAGTAGAATTAGGACACATTTTGGGGTCACTTGATATTATTATTATATTATTTTATTACCCTTAACTACTCGATTACTAATTAATCATGATAATTAAAGATAATTGTCGTCGTTACTATTCATAATGTCAAAAAAAAGAGAGTCTTAATTACATAATTTGGACCTTATGATTCCAAATATGGAATTAATTTTACCAAATTATAAACACAGAAATTGCAGTAATTGATTTAAAAATTATTCCCGTTGTCAAAACAAATAGCGTGTTTTTAAGAAACAATATCTATCAAAAGATTAACAATTGTTTATGTCCAATTTAAAAGTAAAATTAATTATAATGAACACCATTGGATAAAAGGGTTAAATTATTTTCTAATTATACTTTAAAACCACTCAATAGTATGATTTATCTCTATAAATTATTTTTATTAAAAAAGTTGTTTTTAAGTATTTGTCACTATTCATCAAAAATTGGATGTTGTCAGAAAAATACCAAAAATTCAACATAGGCTAATTTTGTTATTCCAAATCCAAAAATGAAGTCCATTTTGAAATATAAAATTTATATAATTCAAAAAGTGGGTATTACTATTCATTACGACTACTTTGATTGGTTGCGGTGTGTTAGAATCACGAATTTGCGTACAATGCAAGCTATTGCATTATTGAAAGAGAAGCGTACTGTGGAAGCTTGGGGTGTTACATTCTACCCTCCTTTAATAAATTGAGCCATCTTAATTTGAAATTTTTCTTCGAAAATAAAAGGTTGAAAGTAGAAAATACCTTTTTGGAAAACCCACATTGGAAATAAGGTTAATAAAATTTAGCCTTAATAATAGGGAAAGGGAAATGAAAAAGTCACCACAAAATTATGATCTTAATTAGGAGAAAATTGGTGGAAATTAGAGACAAATAATTTGAGGGAAAATGTAAATATTTGTAGGGACTGATTGAGGTCATCAATCCCAAAGAAGTGTAAAATTGAGGGCCTCAAAGCCTTCAATCTATGGTGATTTAAAATATCATCAGTTCAACGAAACATACGGTATTAGGATAACACATTTTTTTTAATATCCCTTTCCTAATGTTTAAGAATTAATTTATTCATAGAATAAGGGAGAGGTATATATATATACTTGATTATTAGATTTTCAACCTTCAACTAATTTCTACCACAAACTCATCTTTCACTCAAAAAGATAATAGAACTCAAAAATATTATATTTATCCTAATCGTACAAGGTTCAAAATATCAACACATACCATTTAGATTTTGAAAACTATTTTTTAATAACCAGGGACTTCATGTAGGCTAGTGGTAGGTAATAAAGGCCTGTCACACTATGGTTGTGGGTTCGATTCCTACAACTTTGTCCGACGCGACAGGTTATCCCCCGACCTGCAGGTTGTCCTTTTCCTAAAACTATAGTATTATAATATTCCAAAAATAATATTCAGAAATGTATTAACCTTAAAAAATACTATCCAAAGTTAAACATAATCCATTTAATCCTTTATAATTATCCAAAATACCTTTGTCCAAACTTTCTCAAAAAGGTCTCTAGATTCCAAAATCAATTCATCAGATTCCCCAAACAAAGTAAAGTTTCTCTTATTGTCATATACTAAAAATATGATTACCTTCACCATATTAAAACCTTAATGAAAACAACAAGTACTGTAGTACAATCCTTATATATATCACATTATTCTAATAACCATGATATAGTTCTTGAGTCCAAAAACACAAATAAAATAACTATTCCACTTCAACTGTAGTAACAGCATAAGATTGGCCTTACTCCCTTGGCGTTTTCTGAGGTAAGTTTCCTTGGTTCTTAGGGAATTAATTTTCATATTTCCCCATTTCTCTATAATTGTAGAATTCAACATTGATAGCCTCTTTCTTTTCCTTACAATCACGAGCCTGGTGACATTTTTATTCACATTTATAACAAACTCCCAATCCTTTTAGGAAAGTACCGGGGTGATTCTTCCCACAATTATCACATAATGGAAAATCTTTATATACCTTTTTCAATTTATCTGTCTCTTGTTCCACCGTTCTCTTATTCTCTTACTTTACTTTATTGTCATAATATTTAGAGAATTACTTTTCTGTCTTGATAGAACATGAGACTATATCTTTGTATGTTGAGGAATATTGTGATACTAAAGCTCGACTAAGAAATGGTTTTAACCCATTAAATAAACCATCAATATTAATTATTGGGTTACTTATATAATATACAGCATGCCTTGCTAACCTTGTAATGTTAGACTCATACTTTGAGACATTCTCATCCTCCTTTTTCCTCAGACTCAGAAATTGCCTTTCCATATCTGCTCGATGGTCATGAGGAAATTATTTTTCTAAGAAAATATCTTTGAACTCTCTCCATTCCATACTTGATAATTCTTCATCTTCCTTTTTATTTTAAATCAATGGCCACTATTGATCAGCACCTCCAGTGAGGTGGTAAACTGCCATGATAACCTTTTCCCTTTTACTACTCCCCAAGGCATGGAATATTTTTTTTATAAAGAATTTATCCATTGCTCAGCTACTAAAGGATTTGTAATCACATTGAATGTTGGTGGTTGTTTCCTCATGAAGCGGTATAACATTGATCCTCCACATTGTGGATCAGGGTGCTCCATACACGTAAGGTTATTATTCATAACCTGAGTGAGTTGTCCCAGTATGGTGATAAGATGATCAGCACTAGTTGTATCACCAGCTCCACTATAATTATCCTGAGAAGGAGGGAAATCCCTACATGGAGTGCGTGCGTTGATACGGTTTCCATTCCTTCCACTAGGCACCATTTCTAATCAATGGCATAAACTAGATTTGTTTATGAATCGATATACAAAATAACAAACTTGCAAAACACCTAACATAAATTGGACAGTTTACGGATATAATCAATAATCATAATAATGTTTTATTTGAGGAAGTATATACTCATAAACCCTTTATAATGGTTTGTAAATAAATCGTGAATTATCCTAAGCATATCCCTCGGGAGTGTCGTAACCAAGAGTGCAGCAGGGCCCGTTGTCGTGCACCAGTTCTCATTCGAAACTAGCTCAAAGCGGTGTTTTCGGGTTTTACCCCTAGGTACATCTATGCCAGAGCCGCATCTACCTACTCGTATCCATATAGGGATTGCTCGGAAAACTCACAAAATCTCTACAATACCAAAATTCTAGGAAGTTCTTCTATACTAATCCTCAAAGTCTATCATAGGGCTATGTGCTCTAATCAGATTTTATCTAAATATAGCTTCCAAGGTTAGTAAAAAAATTCCTCTGATACTGACTGTAACGCCCCGACCCCAGTTACCCAGAGTCAGTGCATTATTATGTAACATTGGCATGATCACAAAAGATCATGTCTCGAAATAATGATTAGTTTAATAGCCTTGGAAACACTAGATACATTCATAAATATTACATTACATCATAAAGTGTAAAACTACAGTAACATAGTCTCCATAGTCCACACTCATATCCCATTCAGACTATCCCTACTATTTAGTCATAAAATAATCTTCACAACCTGGAAAAAATAAAACATAGAAAGGCGTGAGCTCAAATGCTCAGTAAGGATAACAATATAGCAGAAACTTTCATAAATAAACATAAACATTTAAGACAATGTATAACTAAAACAAAAGCATTTTAAACTTGAACTTTAGAATAATATGGAAATTTAAAATAAAATAATTCCATTTACTTATTCACATGGATAGTCTACTAGTCGAATAATCACATGCAATATCAATAACCACTTTCATAATGATGGAATGCATAATGCCAGACTACCATAACCACGTAGCCAAGGCCTCACGCCAAGACTACAAATAATATTTGGTCAAGGCCTCATTCCAAGACACTAGTTTGTCTCATGAGACCTGCCGATGCATTGAGGAGCTATAGCGGGCTCCACCCGTCACTTACTAAGTCCAATGCATTCTTTATATGAAAATGTTTAAACATATCATAAACCATAACATAATTGTATCACATAAAACATGCATAAAGGAAACATAACATTTACACATTTCAATCACAAGATATCAATACAACACATTTATATAATAAGAACATTTTCAATACCAAAATAAATGAAAAGTTAAACATGGAATTTATTTTTCAAAGGAAGTTATGGCTTGTAGAGGAAGCCGAAACTCAAATAATGGTCACGACGGAGGAGAATTCGTTGTCGTCGTGTACGTAAGACAAAACATTCATTTTGTAGTTTAGTAAAAATTCTTCGTATAAAAAGATTTATTTTGAATAAAAGTAAAATTGAAATGGGTTTATACACCGCAGAAAATAAAGTTTTGTATAAAATAAAATATGTCTCAATGAAAGGAGATTGAGACGAAGTCCCTTGCCTCGTGTCCGACTTGACTCGATCATTCTTTAATCTCCTGAAAAATAAACTAGAGTTAATTTCTACTTATTTAAGAACCTTTTTCAAGTTCATTATTCCTTTTATATCACTTATTACCATGTTATGACGATTATGTAGTCATTTATGTTAATAACGGTCGTTTTGTCGATCTTTAGTACTTGAGTCAACAATAAACTTCTTATAATTAAAATTTGTTTATGTGGTAGAACATCCATTATCTCCATAATTATATTCATGATGTAGATATAATATATATCATATATATCCAGTAGATACATTCGTTTATAATATTACATAACAATTATAGGTAAGAAAGGAAATGCACCATTCATGGAGACGGTAAGCCGTAAGTACGCATGAACTCTTCTTTCATTTCTATTTCATATTTAATGGAATGAAATCATAATGTTATAAAGGTATATTATAATTCCAGTATAATATCATATATAATATTATTAACTCTATCCTTTATACATCCCACATATGGCATTAACGATTCAATTCACTTTGAGGGGGCGGTAGTCCGCACTTCCTAAAATGAAATTATCGCGTTTACCCATAATGGAAATCATAAAGGTATTCCATAAATGAAAAATACAGAATCAAAAAGAAAACATAAAAATAATATATATCATATATATAAATAGTTTCATCATAATGGCCACCATGAGAGGTGTTGAATGAAGAGTGAACAATCATCATTTCGTGAGGCATTAATTCGCCACCCACAGAAATAGTATATTCTTTAACCATTAGATGGAGGCGTGTGTAAGTTTAAATCAAATAATTCTAATAAAAACATTCTAGTATATTTAATATACTGGTGTTTTTACAAAATAATGGAATAAAAAGGGTTTAAGGGGTTGGAGAAGCAAAATAAAACAAAAGAACATAAGAGAAGACATTACCTTAAAATCGGGAAACTCTTTTTGATTTGAGCCAAAGGCTTACTTTGGAAGAATTCTGCCCAAAGTGAGGCTTCTAGGAATTATATAGGGAATTTTAGAGAGTATTTTGGCAGTTTTTGGCTGATCCAAATGGATTTGAAGGTGTGAATAAGGTGGTAGAGGTGGGGGCATTTTATAAGAGGAGAGGAGGGGCTCTTTTGGAAAGATTAAAATGTTACTTTATTATGAAATGCTTTTCGGACTTTAAAGGTCCCAAAATGATATATTTCAAGGATAAGGTTATAAGGGTTCGAAATACACCCATCCAATAAGCTTTAGACAAGTGTAAGTCTTATATTTTACCTTATATTTTCATTTTATTTAAATCATTCATTAATGAGGTAATCACTGCATCATCATGGTGCCATAAATAAATTTATTTATTTAATGTCTAAAAATTATAAAAAAATACCATGATATAGGAAATATGTTTAGATTTACAATGAAAATTTATAGTCTAAGATATCGTTTATGTATACAAAATTAAAATTGTTTTACTTGGGTGATACATACTTTTGTTATATTTTCCTTTCTTTAAAAATAAAAAGATAAAATGTCACTATCACACAAAAGTGATTCCATGGGGTCCCAAAGTTTGGCACAAGGCATCCCATGGTCGGTCATGACACAACCAGTAGAATTAGGATAGATTTTAGGGTCATTATATATTATTATGATATTATTTTATTACCCTTAACTACCAGATTACTAATTAATTATGATAATTAAAGATAATTGCCATCGTTACTATTCATAAAGTCAAAAAAAAGAGCCTTAATTACATAATTTGGACCATCTGATTCCAAATATGGAATCCATTTTACCAAATTATAAACACAGAAATAGTAGTAATTAATTTAAAAATTATTCTCGCTGTCAAAACAAATTGCGTGTTTTTAAGAAACAATATCGATCAAAAGATTGACAATTGTTTATGTCCAATTTCAAAGTGAAATTTATTCCAATGACCACCATTGGATAAAATGGTAAAATTATAGTCTAATTATACTTTAATACAACTCAATATTATAATTTATCAATATAAATTATTTTGATTAAAAAAGTTGTTTTTAAGTATTTTTCACTATTCATCAAAAATTGGATGTTCTCAGAAAAATACAAAAAATTCAACATAGGATAATTTCAATATTACGAATCCAAAAATGAAGTCCATTTTGAAATATAAAATTTATATAATTCAAAAAGTGGGTATTACTATTCATAACAGCTACTTTGATTGGTCGTGGTGTGTTAGAATCTCGAATTTGCGTACAATGCAAGCTATTGCATTATTGAAAGAGAAGAGTATTGTGGAATCTTGGGGTGTTACAAGTTTAGTAGTCCTGGAAAATAGATTACATACATGAATTTCAACATTATAACTTGAAAATAAAAATAGTAGTAATTTATTCCATTAGAAATGTCCAAGCCTCCTAGATTATGCCTGCAAGTCACTCTAACTAACTTTTTCAAATCCTGGGAAAATAAAACATAAGAAAGGGGTGATCTTAGATGCTCAGTAATGGTAAATAATTTAGCAGAAGCTATAAACTATTAAGGAAAGATGTGTAATAAAAACAACAGCCTTTCAAACATAAACTTGAACCTAATATGGAAAAAATAAATCAATCATTACCATATAAACATACACATGGATATTCAACTAGTCGAATAATCAAATGTAATAAATAATTTCACAATGAGGGAATGTATAGTACCAGACTTTAATTAATGTGTCAAGGCCTCAGGCCAGGACCTACGGGATACCTGTAACTGGACCCCAACCCGGAGAGCCTCGGTAACCGGACTCCAACCCGGAGAGCCTCTATAACTGGAATCTAGCCCAGAGAGCCTTTGTAAACGGACTCCAACCTAGAGGGTCTGCTGTAATCGGACACCAACCCAGATGGCTTACTTTTACCAGTCCTTAACCTGGAATATACTAGTCTGATACATTCATCTAAAGAAAAGGTTGAAATATAACATAAACATTCGTATTAAAACTATCATATGAAATGTCAATACTTTAACCATAAACCATGAATGTCATAAAAATAACTCATCCATAGTAAAACATATCAAAAAACCTTAAATACAATATGGAAGATTTGTGTCATAATAAATTAACCTCGATCAAGAATAATATCCCATAAAAAATGTTGACATAGTTGAAAATGATCAGTAAAAATCTTTGAGAGAAATATCCATTTTTCAAGAAATCATTTAAAAGTCACATAATTTATAAAGGAAGTGATTTAAAAGTTAGCTTTGAATCAATGTGTACCATACCAATTTGAATATTTTGAAAGGAATTAACATTTTAAAACATTCATGTCCATATAAATAATTCCTTAAAACCAATTTAAAATCAAAGACATTAATAAGAATGGTTTAGAAGAATAAATCCTTAAAACAGTTAAAATGATGTTTTAGTAAAAGAGTGCCTTAAAAATAAACCCTTTGAAAATTATTTTATGAAACATGGATATTGATAATAAATATGTCTCAGTAATAACTTACATATAAACAATCTCGAATAATAATGAGATTGAGGAATTAACCCTTACCAATTAGGTAACTTATGAAACATACACCACATTAAAGAAGTATCAAATAATGATAATGTAAATACAAATGAATTAAATTGTATTACACAAAAAAACAATTATGGGCAGTACATACACCACACAAAAAATAAATAGTGGAAATATAGCATGAATCTCATAGGAATAAAGAGTGATATGAAAACCCCTTACCTTTCACTTTCCTTTGGTTGAGGGTACGTTTAACCACCTGTATAATGACTATTGTATGTTATTAGATTATACCAGAACCATATTCATATTTATTATATCATACATGATTTATTTATGACTTCATACTACCCGTTTAATAATGGTTCTCATGTTAAATTAACATTTCGGGTAACAATTGGTTTCTTTATCGTACTTATTTTAGCTTGTTATTCTTTATCACTTTCTTTATCGGTTTTAGGTATATTGAGCGGATCTGGTCTCCATGTGTTTTGAAGGAGGCGACGGGGTTTGAATCTTTGGCCTGTGGTGGATCCTGTTCTCGTGCTATTTTCGGTGAAGGTTCATGTTTTCTATTTTATTTGTCTAAGATTCTTGATTTTGGTTGGATTTTTGGATGAGTTTCTAGTTCGAATTTCGATTTATGATTTGCAGTTGGTCTGCTTCGGTGTTGTGGTGGAAATGTGGGTTTTCAGTGGAGGCATTGGTTTCCATAACGATTTTCAATCTGACAATGGTATATAAAAGTCTTCATGTTGTTGAGTGGTTTGATCTGTGAAGATTTTTCAATTTGGTCATTGATCCTTTTGTTTGTGTGGATTGTATTTTGAGGGGTTTTGTGATGTGGTTCTGCGATCTGCAGTTATTGGGGCAAGGAAACCAGTTCGAATACAGGGCTAATTCAGAATTGGTTTAGAGCATGGAGTTTTCACTATCCAGTGCTATTCAGATTTGGATGTTTGAGAGGGTATGACAATTTTCATCAGTATTAGGCTCGCGCAGTTCTGCACGAGACGTTTGCTGAGAAGTGTTGTGATGGTGAAAGATAGTCTTAACGTGATTGATGTTGGCGAGGAGTTATCCTTGTATTTAATTTGGTTGTTTTTAGTCTTGGGATCTTGGACTATGAGGTCTTGTTGAAATGTTTTAGTTTCTGAAGTCATGTTGGGTTCCCCCTTACCCTCAATATTGGGTTTATTCTAATAAAAAAAATAATTTTCAGTCAGTTGAATAACAAATTACACCACGGCGTGGAGACGGTAAGTCTTACGCACGCACGCGTGGTGAAATTTTCATTAATAAGATAGATAGAATATTGAATATGGTTGTTCCATATTTATAATAACATCACAGTACATATAAGGTACTGGATTTATTATTTTGGTATGGTAATAACAAAGAAAGAGTAAGTGGAAGAAGAAAAGAACTAGAAAGGGGGTCATGAAATCATTACCTCTTCTTAGGGTTCTTCCATTTTATTTGATCAAAAGGGCTCATTAGGATGGATTTATGATCAAATTAATGCCTCTAATATGAAGGTAGGATAGTTGGGAGCATATTTGGGTAGGGGTTGTCCGAGCAAAATGGATTTGGTGGTGTGAATTTGAGATAAGGGGAAGTTCCCTTTTATAAGAGGGGTGAGGGGCACCATAGAAAAAGATTGAAATATTATTTTATAATAAAATAATTTTGAGTTTTTAATGGATCGAAAATGATTTATTTCTAGGATAATGTGGTTATTGGTTGAAATAAACTCAACCAATAGGTTTTATACAAGTTTAGGTTACCATTTTAACCTTATCTTTTATATTTAACTCTTGGATAAATAGTTTAACTTTTAACGTGTCTTCTTGTATTCTTATACTATATGGTTAATAAACTTATTCTAAACTTCAAAGAGAACCTCAAGTGGTTCAATAATGACAAATATAATATTATTTTAGCCCTCTGGACAAACCATAGAGTTTTAGGAATATTATATCACCCAATAATATAGTATTTGTTTTAAAAATTAATTTATGTCAATTTTGACATTATTTGGTATTTGGTTTTTCTATAAGTCATAAAAACATTATTGCTTCCAAAAAGATAAATTAAATCAACCCTAACATGTCATATTCAATTATAAAATTCGTGTATGTCATAAAAACTTTGAAATTATATTTATTTTAATATTTATAATACCATTTATTTGAATCTTTCATTAATAAGGTAATTACTGAATCATCATTGTGTCATAAATAAATTTCATTATATAAGGTCTAAAAATTATATATAAAATACCACGATGTATAAAATAATTTTATATTTCTAATGAATATTTATAGTTGAATTTATATTGTGAGTAACTCTATATTAAAAATGGTTTAGTTATTAAACATTGATTTTAACTCTTTTAACTCTTCTATAAATAAAATAAAAATAAATATCCTAATATAATCCAAGTGGACGAAAAGGATCATATTTTATTCCTATGGTTGTTTTTTATCGAATTACACTTATCCAATAGAATTAGGACATGTGTTAGGGTAAGAATAATATCATTTTTACCCTTAATTACCCTATTTACTTTTAACTGTGGTAAATAAAAGTAAAAAGGTACTATTCACAAAATATTATTTTAATCTTATTGAACCAAATTTTTCATACTGATATCAACTGTGTCTCTCAAAATTTTGAAATTCCACTCACAAAAGCGGTAATATTATGTTTTATGTGAATTTGCGAATTCTCCTAGGAGGTGGGTAAAAGACGGTGAAAAGTTCAATAAAATTTTATATATATAATATTATTACCAAATGACTCCAATGGATTAAATTAAACATATATAGGTATTATATATCTATTTTTACCTAAAATAAATTTAAATAAAATAAATAATTATTTAAATGAAAAGTCAGTTTTAACCAATAACGCAGTGTTTTCCACTATTAATCAAAAATTGAAAGTTTTCAAAAACATACCAAAAATTCAACCTAAGATAATTTTGATATTCCAAATTCAGAAATTAAGTCTATTTTACCAAATTCAAAACAATGAAATTGCATTTATTAATTTAAAATTAATTCCCGTTGTCAAAACCAAAAGGTGTATTTTTAAGAAATAATAACTACCAAAAGATTGACACTTGTTTATGTTCAATTTCAAAGTGAAATTACATCCAATGACAAAAATTGGAATAAATGGTAAAAATATGATATAATTATTTATCCAATCCATTCATATTTATAGTCGAACACTATATATTATTTCAATTAAAATAGTTGTTTTCAGTTAAAATTTAGTATTTTTCACTATTCACCCAAATATGAAAGTTATCATAAAACAAAAAAAATTATCAAACCTAAATTTTTAGGTCCCGATTATAAAGAAGAAGTTTATTTTGTTAAATATAATATATAACAGTTTCAAATATTAGATTTAAAAGGGGTTCTCCATTAAAAGGTGGTAAAATTACATTTTAAAAAAATACTTCTTTTATTTGAAAAAAATGAATTTGTTCTTATATTATGTCTATAAAACTCATAATATGGATTCTAAAATTATAAGGATTATATAAAATTCAAAATTCAATTAATAAAATTAACAACCGCTTTTGAATAGCTAGTTTGGTAAGTCATGGTGTGCTTGAACTTAGTGTTGTGTGTAGTGCAAGTTATTGAATTATATTAAAGAAATAACGTACTATGAAATCTTGGGGTGTTACATAATCCCATGAATCCAAACTAAGCCTTCATGCAAAAGTGTCCCAAACTCTTCACAAACTTATATTTTCCATCACCCTCATATAAGGAAGGCAAGAAGAGTTTAGAATAAAACCATACTATTACTCACTTGGATCCAAAACTGATGCCATGATATCCTGGTGAATCATCACCTCCACCAGATGCACTACTAAGGGAAAAAAACTTCCTCAGTACCTCATATCATATAAAGACCAGAAACACCATCCATCTCTAGAAAAGGATGAAATTATTAACTACTTCAAGGAATCCATCAAGAAAGTATCCTATAGATATTTGGTCACATAACATCTAAAAATAGATATCATTGATTTGTACGTCCAAATATTTTAGAATAAGAGAATTCTAAACACTATTAACATGAGGTAATATAAACCATCCATATTTGTCTCATGTGCTCTAACTCAATATTGAGCAGACATGGATGGCATCAAAGAAGACCACCATGAACTATTTCAATAAGGGTTAAGGATTCAGTCCAAAATTCACATGATTATTTTGTGTCATACAACATGCCAAGGGTATCCCAACTAACTTAAAACATAAATAGTGAATTTTGATATGAAATTATGGTATATAATTCTACAAAACCAGAGTCGATGATAACCTATATCAAGGTTAAACTATAATAATAACTTCTCTTCAAATCATTAGTCGAAGAAGCCATTGATTTTTGCGAGTGGATACCTTTCATAATTTCATCTAGTCATAGTGACAACAATACACACCTATACTCAAGTACTTATCTACCTCCTAGGTGAATTAGCACATGGATTCCCAACAAAACATACTAGTTCTTATGAATCCTTTTCTTTGAATACTCCTCCAACTATTTATCTAGCTCTCAAAGCTATACAAAGTCACCCAAAATGCTAGTGCAGATATGGGGTCATCCATAATGAAAGTCTATGAAAAAAACAAGTCTTTATGGGATGGTAAATCTTGAAGGTCCTTAAAATAGACTCCCTCATACTCCTCCATTATCATAAATAAAATGCAATCATAAAGATGACTCTACTCCAATGGTAATATTTACCCAACATAGGCTATAAAATTCCATATATGAGCTCATCTTACTCTACCTGGGATCACTCCTTATCAAATGAGGAAAAGTCCAACCCAATAATACAAAATAAATACCATAGTCATTGGTGACAAAAAAACAAGCATGTATGGTTGGGAACTGGTCCATACAAAGGAATACATCATAGGGTTCTTTCTCCACTATAGAAAGACATCGTGTGAGTCTCTCTCTATCACCTCACAGATTCAGGTCATACCATCGACAAAGATGTGAAATAAAAAATCCTCTATGCTGGAGCCTCAATCATAAGGTTTGATCATGGAGGATCAACTAGTATCTATATGTCTCGAACAGGGAATATAACTACGAAAAAGTAGATCATAACTCTTTGTAAAAACAAAAACTGTGGAAGTGAAGACACACATCTTTCCTCAAAAAAAACATGAAGACTCTAGGAGCTTGTATTACTTGTAACTCTTTATTTCTCTTTCCCACATGTTTACCATATACATATATTTATTCCCCACTTTATCACTAAAAATAACCTCACAAACTCATGTTAGATGAAATCATCCACCACATCATGATACTATCCATTTTGGGTGGCACTAACTCACCCACACAGTTTGGGAACACATCACAAGAACATGTCTTCATGGGGAAATTTTCCATCCTCTTATTTTCTTCAATGTTAAGCCAAAAAACACAAGTAATGCTGTCCAATAACATCTTACGTATCCATAGTAAAGAACTTGAAAAAAGAAGTAAAAATAGTGGATCATGCCTATGTAATAGTACTAAAGTATGAGTATAAGTGACATAAAATAAACATGGAAACACTAGAGGAGCCTCTAGGTAAAGAACCTCTATTGCTTTCTACTAGATAGGATTTTGAAAACATGCTTCCCAATACTTGATTAATATATATTTTGGGTGATGTTTGTAGCATCAAGCCAAATAATATTCCACCTCCTACTGCTCCCCAAAATATTCTATCATGTTTTCTAACCCACAGACATCCTTTCCCCAACCTCTGCATCTGTCTGTCAGTTCATCGACCATCACTCTGACCACATCACAATGGGTAAGACAATACTGAATGATATACCTTCTTCTATCACAATCATAGTAATGTATCAACCTCAAAGAACTGATCTATCCCAAATATCATTGATGAAAAGTCAGGTTTTGTGACTTTCATTGCATGCCTACTATTGGTAGGACCTATTTTACCTGTATCCCAGGTGAACCTTTCCATAGAAGAGCACAATATACTCTCTAACCCTACACATAATCATCTAGAACAAAAATAGCCATCCACAAATTTTTCAGACCAGTTTCATCCACCTAAACCCTCTGCAGTGGTTTTATGCACTACCAATGAGTGGAAGCTCTAATAGCTATCCAATCAAAAGAAAACCT
Source organism: Viscum album (assembly GCA_963277665.1). NCBI lineage: Eukaryota > Viridiplantae > Streptophyta > Magnoliopsida > Santalales > Viscaceae > Viscum > Viscum album. The sequence continues at coordinate 1,436,961,790 of OY728143.1, forward strand.
CCTCATCACCAAGAACATATATGGAGAACTCATCACACAACATTTTGGACTCTCAACCTACTATAGAAACCATTCTGGTTTTCATCTTTAATATATCCCAAAATAAGACAGTACTTATCATTATAAATTAGTATATCTTGAGAGATAACTAAAAAGGACACGTAAACTACAACCCATTCCTATATTTTTCATGTATCTATTTTTTCCATGCAACTAATTCTTATATGTGATGAGTAACCATATATATTATCAGGGTCTGGGTGAATGGATATGTCATCTTCCACGCCAACACTAGAATCCCTAGCCTGAGAGACATTCTCAAAACATGTTAACACTATTTACCTATTTCCCAAATCATAACTCAAAGATATAAAAATAAAAACCCAAATTCTGGTCATGGAACCAAGAGTTTTCAAAACACTTCATACGAGGTACTCCTATAATACCATTTTTCCATGGCCTGGCCCATCAGGATATGAGTCGCAACTGCCCCAAGACCATATCTAATTGGCTAGAAAATTTATTCTAGAACCATTAAGGAATATCAAATAGATGAAAGACATTAACCTAATATACTTATATGCACAAACAAATCTCCTAACCAATATATTTCTGAAATGTAAAAAACTGATAAAAATGAATGAATACATCTATAATCCCATAATTATAGCATGTTATAAAGTACTAGAAATTATAAAATGGGTCCAAATACAAGACCACATAAAAGTGAAAATTATTTTTAACCTACTCAAAGGAGGGGGATGATATCAAATGAAACAATAGTATACACCTCGGTCTCTCTAGATAAACTAAGATACACCTTCTTCTAGTCATTCTCAAACTTCATAGAATGGTACATCATCTGCATACGACATGACATGTGTGGAAAATGCCCATTTATGGGTGATAATAACAATATATAACAGGACTCACTACAATCACTAAGCATAACTCATTAAGAGTTGTCATATCATCATAATATATATTTATCATGATAAAACATTAAGATATATCCATAAAAGTATTTGATTCCCAAACTTATCAAAAAACTTCTATCCATAGTTCCACTGCATGGATTCAAGATAATGGTCATCTAGTAGATCTCACATCATGATCCATACCATCCCTGATGTAAGTAATATAATAGATATTGTTCTACCATGAATCACTAAGTTGATGAAACATCATTTCTATTCCATATGGAATGAATAAGAGAGAACATTCTTTTTTGGTTCTATCTAAGAAAAAAACATTGTAAACTATGAAGGTTCATCAATGATACACACTCCATCAGAATAATAAACCATTGTAAAGAACATATATTGATAAAAAGATATTTTTTCAATTACCATGGCTCACTTGGGGGACACGAGACCCTACTGGAAGTATCCTCTTAGACAGGGGATCAACACTAATGTAAATATTGGTCGTGCCAATTCGAAAAACCCCATCTAAAGAAACAAAATTTATATGAGGATCAATTTGGTTCTCTCAGAGGGATACGTCCTCCAAGTATCTAAGATATATATAGATGAATAATAAGAAAACCCACTCCATTGAATGGAAATTTCCCACATTTCACTGATAATTTGGAAGATGCAGTGAGGTTACCCGTTATGATGGGAATGAAATTACACACTGAAATATTATAGAAATGGACTAATGTAACACACTCAACCGATACTAGTCTAGGTAAGTTCGTAGATTCTCACTGAAAAGTTATATTGAGAAGAGAGAAGAATCAAACCCATCCAAAATGGTGTATATATCATGTTCATATGGGTACACTGTGTTTCTCAATATGTCTTGAACTAACCATGTATCACAGTCGCAGGGAATGTATTTTTCACAAATAAATGGAACGTTCTTTAGGTACACAATTTTTAGATGCCACCCTGACATTCAGCATGGCGTGCTTCCCATGCCTGTGTACACCAAACTGTGTATGTGTACTTGGTCATGTCTAAGAACATGAATCCACCTATATACTCCAACCTTCCCATGTACAACGCAATTTCATAGCATGTGGGACCACATGGCCACTTGGGATTTTACCCCTACTATTATCTTAGTTTTTCAAATAAGGGTCACTTGGTTTGTGACTCGTGTCACATAGAATGTGATAATTATATCTACATGGGAACCCTAGCACTACACGTAATTAAGATAATGGTGTGTGTTGATAGTAATTTACACCTTATCATCGAGTTTTTCACATAAACCTTAAAAAACCCATTAATATCTCATTTCCTCGCCTTTGTCTCCACCTATTCCAAAGTAACATGGATCTTATCAAATTGAGTCCCTCCATTGCTTTCTCTCTAGATTCTGACCATAAAACCCTTAAAATTGTAACATTCATTGCCTCTCCTCATTGAAACTTGGAATCCCATCCGCAAGGATCTCCTATCCTCACCCGATCCATCCTCAAGTCTACTAACATTATTTTAAACCACAACCGCGTCTTCAAATCTCCATCCCAAACCATCAACATAGATCTATTACACCAATGATCGAATTTGCAATGATAGATCATAGGAAATTATAAAATTGTAGGGAAAAATAAAATTTCAATGATGATTTTATAGAGAAAAGGTTGATGAAACCATAAATCATTAAATTAGGGAAAAATATATTTTTTTCCTTTTCAACCACCATTAATTATTGTGGAAAAGACAAATGATGTATTATAATCATCAACAGAAAAAATAAAAAATTATCCACAAATCCAGAAATAAACCCATACTAAAAAAATAACCAATCCTAGAATCAAACTTTTATGTGATGGATTATTTATTTTCATGGTATAATAATTTGTGATAAATCCATAAAAAATTCCTACCACTATTTGGATTAATTTATGTGAAAAATGATCTCATGTCATTTTCATTGGAGTGATCCATAAGCTATGCAACACACTGGTCATTGATCGATAATCTAGTTGTTGTCCCTATGAGAAAGACAATGACCTCTCCTAAAATATCCAGGGTTAGGTATCTAACCATTGGATATTTCCATCGATTTGAATTTACAAGAATTTTTAAGTCACGGAGAAAAATTGAAATAAAATAATTATATTATTTTATTTCATTATTAATTCACCCGTTGCTGCACTCAACTCAAACGACAGACATATTCTAAGGTTTTTTCACACCTTGGTCAAACCGCATGATATAAACTCAATATTGGTATCATATTTCATACCCAAGATGCCATTTGGGTGTTATAATACTATTTTAGGGAAACTACACATGAATGATATTTGTTGTATTTCAAAAAACAATTCTAGCCACACCAATCCTTGGAACGTTACACTGTATCAGCACATGGCTCTGGAAATATTCGTAAAAACACTCAAAGGTCTTACACATAAGAAGATATTTGATTACATGTGTGGTTGAAATTTTTTATGTTTTTGTGGATATTAGACGATGATTATATGATTATGTTTTTATACATGGCATATGGTTGTTATTTGAGATATGATGTGAGATTAAAAATCTATCGAAGGGATCAAAGAACATGAAATTGGTTGTTGGGGCATATGTGTCATAATGTAGTGGGGAAGTGGTCATGGGTTTAATAATTAATATATCATCTTGATATTATGTTACTGTAATTGAATGTTTTATTCTATGAGTAATACATATTGATTTTCGGTGATAGATGACTCAGTTAAGTGAGTATTGGTTCATCTATTTATTCATCGGGGGATTCATATTATTCTTACATATTTCCATGAGATATATTAAGGATTATACTACCGAGTATTCATGTTTTCTCACCCATATATATATTGTAACGAAACAGGACCTTAAACTAATATCAAATTTTAAAAACATGAACCAACATCCAAAAATAAATGATAACAAAAGAATCTAAACTACTAACTCAAACCTCCAAGAAACAAGAGAGGTGAAACATACACAATCTACAAACACCAACCTTCACGAGAAGACTCTCAACCAATTGAACCACCATTGATAAGCACGATGCCTCAACCTAGGATTCAAAAGGAACATGGTCTATATACACCCAATGGTGTATGTAGGGTGTGATCCAAGAGCATAGTAGGACACCACCCAATAAAAAGGATCAACATATAATTGTTAAATGAAAAATACATTTTCAATTTTAATTAAAGAAAATACTTAAACACCTTAACAATTTTGATGACAAAAAGATTAAAGAAAATAGTTTTAAATAGAATAACATAAATTAAAACACACACACACACACTTACTTTTTATAATAACCAAAGTGTCACACCGTTGAGAGAAAAGTAACCAACGGACACCAAATATGGGAGAGGAATCATGGTTGTTAGATAGCTTGGGTCCCTAGATATTCATGTCTCAGTAAAGCGTGTCATAGAAATTACAACCCTCAGAAAACATGGCTTAGAAACCTCGAACCTCAGCAAAACATGGCTTAGAAACCACGACCCTCATTCATTCATATGTTTAATTAGTGTTGTAGTTGTATATCCATCTTAGTGAAATAGGGAAAAATCCACCCCTGTATTAGTAGCCTACTATTCTATCCCACCCTCCTAGCTACCCAGGCTTCCCCCTTTTTGTTCAAACAAGTTTCAGGTTGATGTCATGTGTTACACTTCTACATAAAAGCCAAAAAGAGTACTTACACAAATAGAATCACCATTTCCACACTCAAACCCTTTTTTAAAACCATACACAAACAAAAAATCTTTTCAAAAATTAATCTACATAGGTTACATACTCAATTAAACCATCTGCACAGTTTAAAAATACACTTATCATTATACATAATAAAACATACACACACACATACCATTTGGAAATAAGATTCACATTAAAACATTTTTCAAACACATTTCACACCATTGATATAATTTAATAAACCATTTAATAAAAAATATTATAAATCAATAGTAAAAGAGTGTCACATGGCTTTACACACACTAATGTAACCATGTATATGTTCAAAACAAATTCCAATATCACACGCACTCAAATAAAATTTTAATGCTTGACCTACACCACAAAAATCATTTGACGGAAAACCTTACACCATATGTAAAACACCTTTGCGCAAACAACATAATTTAATAATACAAAAATAAATCCTTATAAAACAATTTAAAAGAAATCACTTGGAGTTTCCCACTAAACCCACAAAAATCCTTCTTTTACGTCCAAACACACACGACGCCATATCAAATATAAAATTCGAACAACTCGCACAGATTAATAAGCTAACTACAAATTTAAAAATCACTAACAACTAACTAGATATGGGTTTTTGAAAGAGAGAACACACATATTATAAATATGATACTAAAAAATTCAAATGCAAATCAAACTTCAAAGAAAACCAACTTCACACTGCACAAATTAATTAAATAATATTAAAAAATTATTAAAATTGAAAATTAATTCATCAAATAATATTTTTAGATAAAACATTCTACCTTGAACAAAGAATATTCTGAAAGAAATGTTTGAAATTACCATTGCACCTCGGCCACACCACAAGAAAAAAAGAACGGAACCTAATTCAAGACACGAGACCCAAAAAATCACAATTTCACCCTAAAAGAAGTTAAAACCCTATAAAACAATGAAATGTTGGTTGGGGGAGGATGGCATTGGTCAGAAAAGTCAGAGGAGGAGAAGACCAGTGGTTCACCTAATGAAGGAAAATGGGAGACGGGGGGAGGCTGATCAGAGGATTGGAGGTGCGAAGGCCATGTGGCATGAGGGGCAGAAGTTGTGTTGGTCAGATGGGGAAGACCGATGAAGGCTCACATACCACACATGAGGGCCGCACACGGGTATACCTGGGAAGGTGGAAGGGGTTTCTAGTGAGTTTTTTGGCTGTGAGGCAGTGTAGCTTCCCATGGGGAGGAGAGGGAGGAAGGCAAGCTAGATGGTGAGGGAGAAGGGTGCAGCAAACTAAGAGGGTTCCAGGGCGATGGCGCGACGACATGGTTGGGGGTTCGGGCTGATGGCGCAAGCGGGGGAAGGCTGACCGAAAGAGTCTAGCGGTTGGACAGGGAGCAGGGTGCAAAAGGGTTTGGGGAAGGGGGTGTGTCACAATCTGGTAGAAGGGGGGGAGGTGCATACCATCTCTAAGGGAAAGGAAAAAAAGAAAAACAAAAGAGAAAAAGAAAACGAAGAATCCTAATAATAATAATACTAACATAATAAAATGTTAAAAATAATAATAATTAAACAATTAATTAATTAATGGGAAACACAATAATTCTTTATTAAAATGATAATAATAACCTCAAATAATAATAATATTATTACCATTAAAACAATTATTCATTGCATTTTTTCTTATTTTTTTATATTTTCATTTTATCACTCACATAATTTTATTTCTTTAATATTAATTCATTTTATTTAATTCGTTGACATTGGAAGGTCACCCAGTGGCCCAGGAGATGCCGCATGGTCTCCATATTATGCTTCGCCTGAGCGTCACATGTTATCAAGCCGCAAAGAATCAATTGTCGACAAAATCTCAAGATTCCACTCTGACCCATCCCGCACCTCGACAAAATATTTTGAAGCCAAAGAAAATAATAAAGTGACCATAACTTAATATTATATTAATAATCCTATTGATAACTTAATAAAATTTATTTTCATAACACTATAAATAATATTAATATCATCAAACAATTCTATTATTATCATCATTAAAATATTTCTTTAAAATTTTATTACACTTCTTATTTTCATTTTACTTTCATTTCATTATTCATTATTTTTTTTCATTTGACCTGAACATCGGGATGGTTGTGCGGTGAACAATGTGAGGCCACGCAATGACCCTAAAAAGGCTACATGGCTTTGACAGTAGCATTCTAGATGCTGTCAAGGCCAAAATGTATGTTTTTTAATAAGAACTTGAGATTTTATGTCGGTCTTCAACCCAGACTACCTGATGCGCAGAAAACTTAACAAAATAAATAATTAAAAATGGTGGGTGTGACAATTATCACCACCATAGTGATTTCCATCCCCGAAAAGCCACAACCAAAACTGAACCCCAAATAAGAAACCGGTACCCCCTTGAGGATAAAAAAGGATCCATAAAAAATATGTTAAAGGGGGGAAATGCATCGTTCTCAGAGAAAGTGACTTAAATGAAAACCTTATGAAACTGGTAAAAGGACTTTCTGACATGTGTCGCCCACCCCAAGGAGCTAAAACACCTCCAACTGATCAATCAAGGAAAGGAACTCTCACACCCATAGAATCTATCCAAAGAAACTGAATCACCTAAAGAACCATAGAATGAAAACCATATCATTTGACTGGAATAAACAAACAAGATAAAACCACCTCCAAATAATGCTCTTATCACTTACTATCGAGCCATATTTAGGAAAATAACCAAAAGGCCAACATGGGGAAATCTCAATGAGGCTCCCCACAATTAGAAAATTACTGAATCCTGATACAAGATTGGAGAACTGACATAGGGAGGCCCAGGCGGACTCCCCACCATTATAAATAAAGGCCAACACCGATTCATTCTAGAGACATTTGTGCGAGACCCATAATTGGTCTCCCACCATTAGAACTGATTGAAGATACAAAACATTGAAAAATTTTCAACGGTGACCAAACACCCCACCACAAGGGGTGAGGAGGGAAGGGCCCAGCTATCGGGGCGTCAAAACCATGGCCAAAGATAGATCAACATCTCCACATCCTTGGATGAGCACTATTCAAATTTGAGACCGATTTACCCAAAAGATCCCATAAGGACCACTAAAAGTGATTACATCTGGTGAGACTCAACCCACGTGAATTTAAGTTAATGAGACGATTGTGCATACTCATATCCATGGACACCTAATGCACCCAAATGTGTCATTTGGAATGGAACAACTACAAAAAACAATTTAAGTTGCCCTAACCTTCAATACCAACGACAGAAATAATGGTCGGGTCCCATAGACTCTCAGGGTTCCTGACCACGTGCTAGCTTCACATTGAGGCCTATGGATAGATCCATTCTAGTCAAACCCTCTCATGCCTCACATTCTGGCATTGAAAACTCTTGAATGGAGCTTCTCTTATTGGTGCCACGCGCAACCACACCGCAACCGAGACAACACCAATAAACACAACAATCCACGACATCCAACTACTCCCTCGAGGAATATCTACCAGGACAGGGGTTTAGATGATGTGAATGCATCATATGTTCAACCTTATCTAATAAACCTAAGAAGGAAATACACACAACAAACACTCCCCTTTGAACAGAAAAATTAGATCTCCCGAAGAGGAGGACACACTCCTATGAAAAAAGGTATTCTCGAAGGGTTTCATGACATCCACCTTTTCACTTTAATGAGAACTCACACTGTTGGAAATCACCAAACCCGACCCTTGTGCCCAATGAAATCACTACAATCCCTTAAACCATTGGCCACCACTGATAACTTTGAACCGCCTTCACCCTCCCCCATTGGAATTCCTTTCACTGCTTCTAGGGGGAACCTTCAGACGCAAGGATGTCAAAATTATTACCTGAAAACTCAAACAACTCAAATAGACCATAACTCTCTTCAAATCCCCACACATTTTTCATCCCGCTACAATAGGATCTTTTTAACTGAAAATAAAAAGGGATAGACATAGCACTATCACTGAAAAGAGAGATTCCTTACTTTAATCAACTGGAGGGTCGACCAACGGTGAATTTCCCATGGCCGCACTTCAATCACATGTTAATACTTTATGGGGGTGTGAACTAGTCCCAAAAGAAAACCATGGACCAACTCAAATTGTTCCAATGTCCAAGACATACTACAAGTGAATGCTAAATGTCTAGGGGGGGGGGGAATGCAAGGGAATCCCAAAACACTTTTCCAAAGAAACCATTAACCACATTCTTGCTCAACAACATATAAATAATAATTCAAACTGAGACACATATCAGTAATAAAGGATCCTTGGATCAAAACGCTTCACATTCGACATTTCAAAAACACAAGGACACACCACACAATCACTGGTTATTAAAACACCAAATTTTCCTTTAACGAATCTTTTTGAAAATAAACAAAGTTGTTGGGTTTCACAAACACCAATGGTGTCCCATGGGCCTCACATATGCATGTTACCATTCCACAACGACACCCACCTCATGTCCACCCAGCCACTCATCTACACATACAATTAACCATTTCTCTTTCTGCATATACCCATACATGTGGTTTCGCATGGGAACACCAAGGTTCAAAATCAAAACTTTTCCATTTTTCAAAACCAAAACATCCAACCCACAATTTACAAACCTTACACATCTTTCTCATTTCAAAGTGCTTCAATTCAAAAGATTTTCCATGACAAACTTATTTTTACATAAAAAACATATTTCCACGAATCTAAAAAAATACGGGTAATGATGCTAGATGACACTAATATAGGCAGGTGACTAAGACATGTGGTTGAAAACCATATGCCAATCACACCACCGCCATAGAGAGTATTCTAGGACAGTGTCCTTGGTTCCACATGGCTAGAAAAACCCTGAGAGATCACTAGGACCACTGACCCTACACCCTTTTAATTTCCCCATAACGAGATTAACCACGTGGACCCAAGACTGAGTCAAACCTCAAATTACCCAAGTAACTCGAGTCCCACCATGAGGTGTGCTAGCGAAGCACCTTACTCGGAGACAGGATGTCGAGTCCCGACAAAATTTACTCTAATCTTCCATGAGTCTATGCCAAAATAACACGACACAAGAGAGAAAACCTCCTCTGATACAATTTTTTTCATGAACCAGGTCCTTAAACTAAAATCAAATTTTAAATGTTTACAACTTTAACTGAAATCCAAAAAGGAATAACAACAAAAGATACTAAAACTCTAACTATAACATCCAATAAACAAGAGAGGTGCAACAAACACAAGCTATAGACACCAACCTGCTTGAGAAGACCATCAATGACCAGAACCACTATCGCTGATCACGATTCCTCAACTTGGGATACACAAGGAACAGGGTCTACATACACCTAAAGGTGCATGCAGGGTGTGAGCCAAGAGCCCAATAGGATACCACCCAATAAAAAGGTTTCATGTATATTTATTAAATGATAAATACATTTTCAATTTTAATTAAAGAAAATAATTAAATTCCTGAGCAGTTTTACAGAAATCAGGATTAAAGAAAACAGTTTCAAATGGATCAACATAAATTAAAACAAACACAAACTTGCTTTTTAAAATAACCAGTGTGTCACATCGATGAGCATAAAGTAACCAATGAGCACTAAATGTGGGAGAGGCCTCATGGGTGTAAGCTAGATTGGGTCCTCATATCTTCATGTCTTGGTGAAGCATGTCTTAGAATCCGCGACCCTCAGAAAATGTGGCATAGAAACCACGACCCTCAGCCAAATGTGGCTTAAAAACCAGGACCCTCAGTCATTCATATGTTTAATTAGTGATGCAATCGTCAATCCTGCTATGTGAAATAAGGCCAAAGACACCCTAGGATCGCTAGACCACTAGTCTAGTCCACCCTTCTAGCTACAAAGACTATCCGCTTTGTGCCCAAACAAGTTTCAAGTTCATGTAACATGTTACACTTATACATAAAATCCAAACAGAGTACTTACACACACATAATCACCATTTGCACACTCAAACCCTATTTTAAACCCATACACGCACCAAAAATATTTTCAAAACTTAATATTCCAAGGTTACATACTCAATTAAACCATCTTCCTAGTTAGAAAGACACATATCATAAAACAAACCATAACTTACACACACAAATACCATTTTGAAATAAGATACACACTAAAAAAAAATTCAAACACGTTTCACACCATTCACATAATTTAATAAACCATTTAATAAAAATTTTTATAAATCAATATAAAAAGAGTGTCACATGGCTTTACACACACTAAAGTATCCATTTATACATTCAAAACACATTCCAACATCACACGAACTCAAATAAAATTTTTAAAGTGTGACCTACACCACACAAATAGTTTGACGGAAAACCATACACCATATGTAAAACACCATTGAACAAACCACATAATTTAATACACCAAAAATAAAATCTTATAAAACAATTTAAAAGAAATCACTTGGAGTTACCCACTTAACCCACGCTAAACCTTCTTTTACGACCAAATTCACATGATGCCAAATCAAAAATACAATTTGCACCACTCGCGCAGATTAATAAGTTGACCGCACAATTTAAAAATCACTAATAACTCACTAGATATGAGTTTTCAATATAAAGCACACACATAATATAAAAATTCTAATAAAAAATTCAAATTAAAATCAAACTTTAAAGAAAACAAACATGGCACTACAAAAATTTATTAAATAATATGATAAACTAATTAAACATGCAAATTAATTCATAAAATAATAATTTGTTATAGAACCACCTACTATGAACCAAGATTCTTCTTAAGAATGGTTTGAAATTACCATTTCACCTCGACCACACCATAGTAAACCAAGAACGGACCCTAATTAAAGAGTCCTGACCAACAAAATCACAATTACACCGTAAAAGAAGTGAAAAACACATAAAAACAATGAAACTATAGGTTGGGGTGGAGTGCGCTGGAAAGAATAGCCCAGAGAGGAGAAGACTGGTGGTTTGTCGGACGAAGGTCAAGGGGATAAGGGGAAGACGAGCAGTGGCTTGGAGGTGTGAAGGCTATGAGGCGTGAGGGGGATGGAGCGGTGCTGGTCAGCTGGGGAAGGCCGAAGAAGGCCTATGGACAATGCAGGAGGGTCGTACGTCGGAAGATTTTTAAAGGGGGAAGGGGTTGCTGGAAAGTTTGTTGGACGAGAGGTAGGGCGGCTGGCCATGGGGAAGAGAGGGAGGTGGGTGAGCAGGCTGGTGATGGAGCAGGGTGCGACGATCTAGGGGGTTCTAGGGCAATGACGTGAAGGCCTAGCCTGGGGTTCGGGGTGATTGCGCGGGCGGGGGAGGGCCCGTTGGAAGAGTCTGGCGGCTGGGTAGGGAGCATGGTGCACAAGGGTTCAGGGAAGGGGGTCTGCAGTGACCTGGTGGGGGGGGGGGGGGGCGGCTAAGTGAAAGGAAAAAAAGAAAAACAAACAAAAAAGGGAAAAAAATAAAAAGAAAAATCATTTTACTAATAATACTAACATAATAAAATGTTCACAATAATAATAATTAATCAATTAATTAAGGAATGGGAAACACAATAATTCTTTATAACAATGATAATAATACCCACAAAAAATAATAATATTATTATCATTAAAACAATTCTTTATTATTATTATTTTTATTTGTTCATTTTATCACTCACTTAATTTTTTTTTCTTTATTATTAATTCATTTTAGTTAATTAGTTGACATCGGTAGGTCACCCAGTGGCCCAGCCGAAGCCATGCGATCTCAAAATCATGCTTCGCCCGAGCGTCAGATGCTGTCAAGCTGCAAAGAAACATTTATTGACAAAAACTGAAGATTCAACTAGGAACCATCCTGTACCTAGACAAAATATTTTAAAGACAAATAAAATAAAAAGGTGACCATAACTTAATAGTATATTAACAATAATATTGATATCTTAATAAAATTTATATTCTTAACACTAATAAATATAATAATATCTTTAAACAATATTATTATTATTATCATTAAAATAATTCCTTAAATTCTTATTACACTTATTATTTTCATTTTATTTCCATTTAATAATTCATTACATTTTTTTCATTTGACTTGAACATCAGGAAGGCCATGCGGTGAACCGGGCGAGGCCATGCGGTCACCCTAGTGAGTCCACGCGGCTTCGACAGTGGCGCGATGAATGCTATCAAGGTCAAAATGTGTGTTTTAAATAAGAACATGAGATTTTAAGTCGGGCTTCAACCTAGACTACCTGATGACCCGAAAAATAAATAAAATAAATAAATAAAAATGGCGGGTGGGACATATATAAATTGATTTATTAGGATTACAATAAGGAATCAATGAATGATCTAGGAATTTGTAGCTTTTTTTGGAGAATCCGTTGTAGTCATTGACTTAAGAGTTTCATTAGGTATTTATTTTTGGTGATTTTTTATCTTATATAAAATTCATGTATTGGGGAAGATCTGTTTTCATTTTATATAATGATGTTGATTTTTGTTTTTTATATATACTCTTATAATTTATAAAGGTAGTTCACCACATTGTATCTTTGGTACCCTTAGTGGTAGTTTATAATCCTTAGCTGATTTGAGGAAGGCTTTAAGGGTCACTCTAATATTAACTATAGGATAGGGAAGTGTTCCCAGTTGGGGAGGGCTATAGAAGGGTGGCCTCAAAACTATGAATGAGATATTATATGGAAAATGGAGTTTGGAACTTGTAAATATTTCATGGGTTTAATAGATAAATAATGTTAGTCGAACATAGTGTGTGATTTAACTAGAAAGTCTGACTCATGCACAAGTGATTAGGCCCCCTATGATCCAATGAATGAAACTTAAACTCACTGAACATCCAAGTCAAGTATATACTTATTGTAAGGTACTAATCTGATTGAGGTATACAAATCTTATTTTTTTCACTTTTGATTGAATTGGGGTGATTTTGGGGATATTAACATGAATTTAATTAAATAATATTTAATGAATATGTTAATAGGATTAAGATTTTCCATTATTTCTTATAGATATTTCTTCTGTTATTTCTCCACATGTAGTTTTTGCTGGTGTGGTGAAATAGGATGATCTAGTTGACCTCTAGAGGATTGATTCATCTTAGGAGTATGATTTTTAGAGGAAGATGTTATTTGAGTTCCAACATTAATTATTGGAGATGTATGGGGTGGGAATATCTAAATTAAATATAGAACACAAATTAGTGGTTGTTTACAATTTGGTATATGTCAGGATGGATTATCGAGTCCCGCAATCTATTAGTTATATGATAGGGTTTTCATACTAGTGGTGGATCATATTCCTTAGTGAGCTTTAGAAAGTGTAAATTTCTAAATACAATTTATAGGGAAATTTAGTTCATAGTTCCTTTCATTGATAGTAATGGTGGGGAAGTGAAAATAACTTCTTTCTCTCTAGTAGGAGAGATTTAGGATGTTGGATATTAGGATGATATTTAAGGACCTTCTGTACTTTTCCACTAATCTATACCCAGATGAGGTGTCCAAATCACATCATTTATAGGAGGTATTGAATCCAGCTATTCAGTATGCAGCATCCCCATTTACATTTTCTATATATATTATAGTATAGATGAAAATAGAAGTGATCAAGAGTATGAATGAAAAAAAAAGTTTATTTTAGGAAGGGAGTCATCAGAGATTCCGAAGGAGTAGATCTATAGATAGAGGATCTCATATATTAGGAATGTTAAAGTTCTAGTAGTTATATAATCCTGGTAGTATTTTTTCTAATTTTTTTATATTTTTTTCTCCTGTGTGTCCATCAAGAGTTATATGGACATTACCTATGATTTTGGTGGTCATGGATATTTGTTATTTCAGTTCCCAACCATCCTCAGTGTCTATAATAATGTCCATAGTTAGTTTTCATTCAAACCATAGTGTTAGTTTCCTTAGTGTCCATACAAGTAATATAGTTAGAAAGATTTTTTCCAACCAATGTGAGATGGAATATGTATAGTAAATCCATGTGATTTCATCCATACATAGGGAAACAAATCTAATAATATCCATATAATTATTCATTAGTTGGGCTAGTGACGAGGAGAAGCTAGACATGGTCAGATTCATGTTAATTGATATGTCGATGATCGATAAGCTAGAGGTAATATAAGATACCATATTTTTCATCTACACTGGATTCACTTTTGTTGATTCTAGGGTCTTTCACTCTTTCGTTGTATCCAATTAATTTTCTACCTTGGTAATCAAGGTGGTGATACCTTTTGTCCCCTTGGTATTAACTATGCCAGCGAGTGGCCGTCTGTGTTTTCATTATGTGTTCCAGAGTTCTGAGTTGATTCTGAGGAAAAATTAGTCCTCAAGAGATTTTATCTTACTATGGGTATATCCATGTGATGAAATTATTGGAATATTCTTGTTTTACTCTTTTCATGGAGACTATGATTTTACTTATAGTCCATATATAAGTCTGACATGTGTTATCTATTGGTGAGCATGATCATCAAATTGGTCAAAGGAACTTCTTAAATATTTTTTCTTCGCTAGTGGTGTTTTCAATGGGTTATATAGTGGAACATGTGGTGGAGCTGTAATAACCTGAGATTTTATGGAATATATAAATCATTTCAATTGAATTTAATCTTTTAAATATTTTATGTTACACGTAACACTATGTTCACCTTGTGTTACATGCAACACTATGTTTAAACTAAACATTTCATATTATTAAAATAATATTATATGATAGTCGTTACCTAGACATTTGAATGATGTGTATCTATAATATTATCTAAGCTAAGAATTTTTTAAACATGTATATAAATTTATTTCTTTGGTGGCCAATTATTTAAAAATGAAAATAAAACTGATTGAAAATAAAGGAAATATTTTCATCAAAAGTTATTTTTATGAAAAAACACATGTTTTACAATAATAATTTTAAAAATCTAATTTTGGTGAATGATTTTATTGAAATTTATTTATTTTATAATAAATAAACTACTTAACATTCATCTTATGTGTTTTATATATAATATATAAGAATAAATCAAATTTTACTCATAAAAGCCATATTTTTTTAAAAAGAAGATTTCTCTCCATTTGGCATACGTATTTTAAAACTAATTTTTATAAATATAGATTGTTTATTTTAATAAATAAATTTAATATTTGAAATAATTATTTTAAGGTTATCTTAGGGTGAATTTTTCTTAATTTTTTGAAAACATTATATTTTTATGAATAGTGATAAATACTGAATTTTAATTAAAAACTATTATTTTATTTTATTTATT
The DNA here is from genome assembly GCA_963277665.1 of Viscum album. Taxonomy (NCBI): domain Eukaryota; kingdom Viridiplantae; phylum Streptophyta; class Magnoliopsida; order Santalales; family Viscaceae; genus Viscum; species Viscum album. The sequence goes on from OY728143.1 coordinate 1,436,977,765, forward strand.
TATAAGGTTATGTTATATTTTGAATTGGTTTAAATTAATATTAAATAAATTATATATATAATATTCCATTGTATCTCATTTGAATCATTTTATTAATGTTTTTATATAAAAATCTTGTAAACATGTGAATTTGTTCTCCTTGAAAAACTTCTTTTTTGTCGCATGTGTAGGATTAATTTTTTATTAAAGTTAAACAATTTTGTGAATATAATTTTGAAAAAAATTATTACATATTTTTAATCATTATAATTTATATTATATAATAATCTTAAATTAACTTTCGACTATAATGAATAGTTAATGTTTTACGCACGAGGGGTGGGGGGGTGGGGGTTAAAACTGAAAATATAATGGTTAAAATGACATAAAAACACGTGTAAAAATGATTTTAGTTTCTTATTTCAACCCTATAATTTATAATTATCAATATTAATTCATTTTTATGTCTTTTTGAATGATAAAAATGCGGGTAAACTTTTTTTCTTTTCCAAACATTACAAGTGTGTAACCCACTGCACTTATAAAAGGCCGCCTCATCTCCTATCCTATTTACAACATAAAAGTCTATTGTAATGGAATAAATACTACAAAATAACTTAAAATATTCCCTTTTATATTTATATAAGGCTTATTTTTGAAATAAATCCATCCTATGATGGATTTTGGCTACAACATAAAGAGGATACCCATAACAGAGTTAACGTTCTTCCTTGAGTATTTTTATTTTATTTCTTCCACTACATGAATAATTTTTTATTGAAATTTTCTGATATATTAATCTCATTATATTAAATTTTCTGATATGTTGTTTTCTTATGTTAATTATGAACAAAAATCTCCACTTACTTCAAATGGGTCAAGAAATCCTCACTCGTGTGTATAACAAACAACTGTCCCGTGAACCAATTTCATTCATTTTTTCATTACCAACTCTCATGGATCAGTGTGGTGATAGATAAAAATTTTATATATTATATTTATGAAATTATTATACCTATGGAGTAATTATATCATAATTTTCATTCCTTATAGGATACAATTATTCCGCTCGTGTGTACGACATACTACCGCCTCACGAAGCGATGTGATTTATTTTTCACTAACACTTTACATGGAAGATAATAAGGATTATGTAAATGAATATATGTGATATAAATGAAATTATTATTATATTATTGAAAAAAAATTATTTTTAAAATATAATATATCAATTTATTTCTTATATTTTCACTCACAGAAAGTTGATAATGTTGTTTGTGTACATGTGGACTAATACTTTCACAAAGAGATGTGTCTCTCTCTTTTAATCACAAAACTAAATGAATGATATGTATAAGTATATTTAAAAAAAATTATTTATGATAATAGTTTAATTATTTAAAGCTAATGTATTATTTAACTCTTTTATATATTGATTGTCGTAAAATGGGAACGTTACTCATGTGTACTTACAACCAGTCATCTCCATGATCATAAAACAGTTCATTTCTTTAAACCATAAATAATTATTGGCACTAAAAGAATAATTTATGTATAAATATTATAATTATATATTTATTATAATTTGGGATACTTTTTTAACGTTGATTAAATTAAGAGGACTGAAAAGAAAAAATAAAACAATATACAAAAAACAAAGTGGTTAACACCTCAAACGACATTTTAAAAATGAATTTATAATAAGTGGGTAATAAATGGTCAAAATTAAATAATATAGGGAATAATATATTTAATTATGGTTCTATTAATGATTTATTATAAAATTATATTTACTGTATAAGAGGTTATAATATGTGTTAAGAAAGTTGATACGTACTGTAAGGGATTTATAGTCTCTCTTTTATTTTAAGGATACATATAAAAATTCCCTATTGATTTATTTTGTGTGGTGTATATAATAAAATTTGAAATTTTATTTGATGAATATCATCATTTTCATGATATTTAACGTTTAGTTTGATTTTATTCTTCATTGGGGATTACGATTCAAAATATTATTTATCTATTAATGGATTTCCATCCAACTATTTACATCTCTGAGACACATGCCACATTAACCACCATTTTTTTATATGGTGTGTATACTACCCATGTATGTATTTTATGATTCTTCTATAGAGAATTATTTATATTTATTTATCCATTTTAATTACTCAATCGTTCAAAAAAGGTTTTTAATAAAAAAATTCATTATTTGTGACTTTAGTTGTAAACCATTTTTCTTCCCAAAACCATGTTTTCTAAACATGAATTAGAAAATAGTTTTAAATTTATCTAAATGATTTATTAAATAATTTTTTATAGATGTTTTAATTTTTACCAAATTTGTTTAAAGGAATATTCTTTTCATTTTCCAAAAAAAATACCATTTATCATTTATAGATAACGTGATTACAATATTTATTTTAACATGTACACCATGAAAAAAATTTCCTAGAATCATGGCCAATATTTTATTTAAAGATTAATTTATATGATTTAATGGTGATTTTAAAATAAATTGATTTTCCAAATATTTTATTTTTCAAAAATGGCATATTTTCACATAGGAAAAGATATTTTCCTCTAGAAAGGATTTAAATTATTTTTTAAAACATCATCTGAATGTTTTCATAGGTATTTTCAAAGAAAATTATTTCCATAATATTTTTTGATTTTTTTGTTAAAATAAAATAGTTTTTCAAAGAAAATATATCTTCTAGAAGAAATGTTACACCTGATTTGTCTTTCAAAAATCATTCTACCACCCTGATGACATTCCATGATGCAATTTAGGCTTTGTTAGGGATATAAATAAAGGATAAAATTCTTATTATTTTTTTGAATTGTTTATGATGAGAAGATGTTTATAAAACCTATTTATCTTCCACAAGTTATACAATTAAATTATTCTTATGAAAGTTGATTCTTTATCCATGGTTTATGAAATGATTAAATGATTAAATGATTATAAATCCTATCTATATTCTATAGGTTATAAATTATAAAGTGTTTTTAAAACACATTTAATTTAATGGCTAATTATATGATGATTTTTATGAAAATGTGGAACATATATGTATGATTTTAATTATGTGATGGTTGGGGGCTATATTACCCTCTAATACATTAGAAATCGATTTTTTTTCTCATAATATATAAAGTACTAGATTGGGAAGTAAACCCGGTTCAGTATGAGACTGTTTCCTCTATGATGGTCTTGGGAGAAAACATTGAAAACTGTGACAGTATGTTTTGTGAACCAATTCCACTATAATAGACATGGTAGTTGGCATTAAATACTATGTAAATGATTTTATATTCCTATATTTTTACCAAAATACTATGTATTATGAAAATTTATACTCTCATGATTCATGTTCTTTGATTTCCTTTTGATTATTATCTTAAGAACAATCAATCTTTATGCCCTGAATCAGGATTATTATCTCTTATATGAAGGGTATGGGTGAATATTTTATTCTCATGTTCTAATACCCTTATTTCCATGTTATTATTACATATATCCCCTATTAAACCTTACTAATAATACCATATAACCCTTTTTTATGTTTCCTTTCCTCATGTTATAAATAAAGGTTTTAAGAAGGGTATGTTTATGAAGAGTACGGAAGGAGAAGATCTTAATGAGAGTTATTGAATATTATTGTCAAAATTAGAATATTTTGTACCTCATCCCCAAATAAAATAAAATATTATAGTCATTAGGAATGTGTTTGTGTAATGTATTGAATATTCATATAAAAGGTTTTAATATCCTTATATAAAAATATTGGGTTGTTATAATTGGTATAATTGGAAAGGATTAGTTAACCATTGGAAACTGGGACTACAAAACATTAGTGATATCCCTAGGGATATTTCTAATTAAATTCCAAAATATTTATCTATGTATAAGTATAAAGATGATTCAAATTATAATATAATGTATTGGAATGTTTTTAAAGGATAGAGTGAGTGATTTCCAAGAAAATTTTATCCATATCTGGATACTACAATTGGATTTGGATCTAGCACAAAGGTGCATATGTGTAATAACTATGAAAAAGGAAAATTGAGTTAGACTCGATGTTCCCCTGGTGCACAAAATTGGACCTTTATACACACCTAATTTGATACTCCTTGGGGATATGCATTGGAAATTAACAAAATAATTATGAACCACCATGAAGGATTTAAATAGACGATGACTATGAAAGACCATGGATAAAACTAAGGTGTCATAGATTAAAAATAACATGTCTGAATTTAGGAATCCTATAATTTATTTTCAAAATTAATATGTTTCCCATTATGATAATTATTTATCACCCTATTATTTTTGTTTTAGTCATTGACGGGAACCAATAGGAACCCGGTAAAAATTAAATGAGATTTAAAATTTGCTGATGAATATCCATATGGGATGGTGACTGGAATGAATGATATTGTGATTATTCCCAATCAGTTATCATAAAATATGATAAAAATGCGTACCATGACCAAATATCTAACACACCAATGAATAGAAGGGTGGATTTTTCTAAGAGTTCGGTAAGTAGAAATAATTTAGTAAAGAATATTCATTTTACTATAGGATGATACTGTGGAAATAATCACTCTAGGTAATGTCTCACATGGATGAGAAAATGATTTATATGTAGAAAAAAGGGAACAATGAAAGTAACTATAACTAATGAATGAAAAGTTAGGTTAAAAAAATAGATGATAATAATGGTCATTCTGTGGTATCATTAGCTGTTGAATGTTTTAAATATGGAAGGTTTGCACATTATGAAAATTGACATCTCAAGGAGAAGGATTATGAAAAGAATCAAAAAAGTTGTCTATGTAAGGGATATATTGATAATCGTGGAGAGAGTACAAATGAAATATGAAAGGAATGAATTTAGATGGAATAATATGATATATTCTAGTTAATGGTTTTGGAATGAAGAAGATTAATGATGTGGTTATTTATTTTCATTACATAATTCTGTTATATGGGTCATGAAATATATAAGGATTCTTCATTATAAGATTTTCATTAAGTATATGAAGGTATATAATAAATATAACTGATTTCTTGGAAATTTGATTTAATGGAAGGGAAATATATTTTTGAAAACTCATGATAGGAAAAAGAAAACAATTAATATGTTTTTGAGGTTGTGAAATTTGTGTTTAGTTTTAATAAAGAGATGATTGATAGGGATAATGTAAATTAGATAGTATCGAAGAACTCATAACTGATAAAGTATTTTCTAAAGCTGATTATGATATCATTTATAGAGTTTATATCATTATTGAATCTATGGAGTATGTTCATTAATATATGGTTTTATTCAAGTAATGAGGAATCATGCAAAATTTACTTGAGTTCTTTTATGGAAATTATAGTTATTATCAAGATTTATAAGAATATATGAACAAGGTTTTCACAAATTTGGTATATTTTCATTAAAAAGTTATAAATTATATTTAGAGGATTTATGTTCAGTTTAGAAAATTTTGTGTCGTACTTCAAAAAAAATTATTTTAAAAGGGTTACAGGGTTAACCATTAATAGAATGATTTATGTTTAACTTGAGATGAGGTTTTAGAGATTAATATATTACATCACCATATGAATATTTATCCATATTGGTTACCAGTGGTAAATTTTTTAACAAGAGATAAAGGGAATGGCTTATTATGCATTTATTGTTTTTATTTTTTTACTTAACACGTGAAAAACAATTCATCTCCTGGAGTAAGTGATGAGGTATAAATTGATCAAGGCATAACCAAAGGATGAAATTGTGCCTATGAAATAAAAGGATATCAAGTATGTACTTTTTCATTTGTTCTCAATATAGATGTAAAAAAATATCCTAACATTAGGAAAAGGATAATGAAATATAATTTTATCCCACTATTATCATTTTTGATGATATCAGTGGCCTCTTTCATGCCTCTTTCATTTATTGTTGTGTTGTCGCTAACCTTCTATAGGTCACCCATTTCCTATGATCAATAATCTCCATCACACACTATAATTATTTATACTATTATTACATGTTCATATACTCAATTCCCACACCTTTTCTTATATTTGGAAACCAATTACATAACATTAAAAATCACTATTTCACATCCATTTTTTATATTCAAGATGATGATTTATTAACCATTTATACAATGTGTGTTTTTATAATGTAATTTTAAAATGTGAAACCATTGATGAAGAATATGATTTAATAGGGTGAAATTTATTTTATGTGGGTATAATGTAAAAACTTTAGGATTAATTAAATATTTTTTTTCAAAATTAATTTAATCTTTTAAATATTTTTTATTAAATGAAACACTGAGTTTTTCATGCAATATATATAACACCATGTTTAAATGAAATGTGTAATATTATTAAAATATTATTATACAATAGTTATCACCTAGATGGTGGAATAAAGGGTGTGAATATTATTAAATAAATATGGAAAATATATGGTTTATTGATGTTTATAAAATTAATTATTTGGTGGCCAATTATATAAAAATGAAAGTAAAAAATATTTGAAAATAAATAAAATCTTAAAAAAAACCAGTTTTATTAAAATAGACATGTTTTACCTCAATATATTAAAAAACCACATTTTCTAATTTATGTTTAAATACTTTTATATATTATATAACCAATATACTATTTAACATTAATTTTATGTGTTTTTTTATACAAGAGATATGAATAAATCCAATTTTACGCTTAAAAATGTATTAAAAAAAGTAAAATTTTTAAATAATTAAATAAAAAATAAATTCAAATAATTTTCAAAATATTAATTTGAAAAATAAATTTAGTTTTTTAAGTAATTATTTCAAATTTATATTACGTTGAATTTTTAAGATTTGTTTTTAAAATATTCTTTTCTTGATTAATAGAGAAAAATATTGAATTTAATTCAAATGGACATTTTCATTTAGATTATTTATAAAGATAAGTTATATTCTTAATTGGTTTTAAATTTAAAATCAGATCTATTATATATATGTTATTTCAGATATGTCATTGGAATCATTTTTATATTAAATTTTGATGTAAAAATCTTGTAAACATTTGAATTTTTTCTATTTGAAAACCTGGTTTCTTGTTGTGTATGAGAGATTAATTTAAAATTAAAATTTTCTACTTATATTAATGGAATTTAAAAAAATTAATTCCATATTTTTAACCAACATAATTTATATTATCTAGTAATTTCAGAATAATCTCTTTCTATAATGGATAACAAAAATAGTAAAAATCATTTACCACAGTTAAGATAAAAATTGTTTAACTGGGTATTGAACAAAAATGATAAGGGTAAAAATTTCCTAAAAACATGTATAAAATATATTTAATGGATATATTTTAGATATATCTTGTCTAATTCACTACAATACACCATTGAAATCTTTCTTTCAAGATAAAAAAATTTATACACATTTTTCTTTTTAGAAAATTACAAGTGTGCCAATCACCTCAATTATAAAAGGCCACCACAAATATTCTCTTATTCATAACTTTAAACCCTTTTTTACCAAGAACTACAAAATTATATTTAAAGAAGCATTATTTTTGTCAGAAATCGAACCTAGGATGGATTTTGGTGAATACCTTTAGAGGACACCCAATGAAGAGGTAAAGTTTTTCCACATGTGTTTTTATTTTATTTCATCATCCAAATACATAAATTATTATTAAAACACAATGATATAATAAAATTATTATATTAAATATAATTATATTTTTTATGTTAATGTAATAACCTATATTCACCTTAACTTCTTTATAATGGGTTACAAAATCAATATTCGTGCGTACGACAGACTACCTCTTCATAAACCGATGCCATTCATTTCCCATTACAACATATCATAGTTGGGTGTGATGATGGATCAAATTATAAGTCATATATTTATAACATAATTATAAATTGGGATTCATTATATCATATATACTATTTTTTATTTCCATTGTTTTGGGGATATGATAATGTCGCTCATGTGTATGGTGGACACACGTCTCGCAAAGCGATGCGATTTTTTTCACTAATTATTTACATTGAATATTATAAGTATATAATTAATGAATATATGTGATATAAATGGAATAATTATGAAATTAATTTCATATTTATAATCCTAAAAAGATTTTATATCATTTTCCTTTCTTTTCTTTTGACTCAGTGAAAGATAGTAACATTGTTTCTGCACGTGTGGACTACCCCCTTCACGAAGAGACATGACTCTATATTTTCATAAAAAATGTATGAAATTTAAAAGTACATAAAAATAAATAATATTTTATTTATGATATTATTATATTTCTAAAAGGTAAAATATCACTTAACTCTTTTCCATAATGATCCATGGAAAATGGAAATTTGACTCATGCATACGTACGTCCTACCATCTATATGAGTGTAACTACTTCATTTTTCAAAATAATATTTAATGATTAAAATTAAAAGTATAATAAATGTATATATATGATAATTATTTCATTATTATTATTCTAGATATGATATAACCATGATCAAATTAAGCGAACTGGAAACAACCAATCAAAACATATTTGGAAAAGCGGATAATACATACTACGAGATTTTAACAATGAATTAATAATAACTGGGTAGTAAATAGTTATAAGTAAATCATATATGAATCAATATATATAAATTTTTTTATGTAATATATTTTTAACAAAATTATATTTATTTTAATGGAGGATCTAACATGTACTATGGATGTTTGGACTTAAGGTAAGAGATATCTAGTCTCTCTGTTTTTTTCTAAGAAACATATAAAAATTCCTCACTCATTTATTTTGTATGGTTTATTTACTAACCGTCAAAATGTTATATCATGAATATCATAATTTTAAAGATATTTCATGTTTAATTTTATTTTACACTTTATTATGGCCAATAATTAAAAATATTACTAAAGTAGTAAGGCATTTCCATCTCACTTTTTACTTATTTGGGTAACATACCATATTCACCAGCATTCTCTTTTTTATGGTGTGTATACTACCCATGAATGTATTTTGTGATGATTTCCTGTAGAATTTTTTATATTTACAAATCCATTTTTGGTACTCATGAATTCAAGATAATTCTTTTAAAAAGAATTGTCTTTATTTCTCTCTTTGGGTTTAAATACTTTTCCTTCCCAATACTATGTTTTCTAAAAATTATTTAAAAAATGATTTTATCATTATAAAAATGGTTTTTTAAATATAATTTTACCCATTTTTGAAAATTCTAAAAAATTTTAAAGGTAATATTCCTATCGATTTCTAAACACTCCCCATTTGGGTTTTATAGAAAATGTGAAAAAATATTTGTTTTAACATGTACAATATGAATAGAATTACTTACCGTCATCACCATTATTTTCTTTGAAGATTACATTCTAATTTTAATGATTATTTTAAAAAATGATTTTTAAAATTTTTTATGTTTTAAAAATTATTTTTTCAAATAATACATCATAATTTGGATATGAAATTTTTTAAAAAATATTTAAAATAATCCCTTATAATTTTTCAAGTTTATCTTAAAAATAAAACATTTCAAAAATATTTTATGAAGTTTTAGTTTTATAAAGTGATTTTAAAAGAAATGTTATATTTATTTTGAAATAATTCAATTTATGTATCTTTAAAACTCATTCTCCATCTATGATGATATTGATTAATTTAATTAATTATTTGGGGGGGGATACAAAAAAAGGATACCATTTTATTCTTCCTTTCAATGGTTTATGATGATAAGATGTTTATAAGACCCAATTAATTTCTATGAGTTACACCATGATGATATTCTGATGAAACACCCTTCTTTTTATACGGTTTATTAAATAATTAAATGATGAAATTATTATGGAACCTGTCTCTTTTCTATAGGTTATGACATGATGAAATACTTATGAAACTGATTTAATTTCATCGGTTATGATATTATGAATGTTTTATTATATTTTAACCACATTTGAATTATTTTCAATATGTGACTCGTGCGACCTATATCTCCCTCTAATGAATAGGGTAAATATTTATATCTCATGAGATATACATGACTGGAATAGGGATTAAACCCAGTTCAGTAAGGATCTTTCTCTACTCTGATGGTATTGGGAGTGAACCTTAGCAACTATAATTTTTTATGGATTGAAAAAATTACACTATAATGGAAATATAAGCGATCCTTGACTACTATGAAAATGATTTTCTATGCATATGTGTATTCTAAATTCTATTTATTATGCAAATTTTCTTATCTTAGGGATCATGTTATTTAATTTACTTATAATTTATGTCTTATGAACTACCAATATTTTTGTCCTGACTTGGGATTCTAACCTTGGATATATAGGGTATGGTTTTAAAATATCAAAATTGTTTTCTCATACCCTTATGTTTATAATATTCTTACACATATCCCTTGTTTACCCTTACTGTTCATCTGAACATTCCTTTTCTTATGTTTCCTTTCACCAGGTTATGAAGAATGGTTTTGTGTTGTGTATTTTTGTGAAGATATGTAACTAAATTTAAAGCTTTTATACATATTATTTAATGACACACAATTCTTATATTCCCTAGGAATGTGTTTTATTTAATTATATGATTGTTCATCTAAAAAGATTTAATATCTATGTATTATAAGACTTGGTCATTATAGTATTTTGATTGATTTATTAAGAGTTTTGTAATAATTTTTCCCAAATATATTAAGATGATACTCTCTTGTTGTGATACTAAGTTTAGGAAAGAGTTTTTGTTTAGTGATTCATTGATTTTGGTGGATCCATATTAGATAAAGCCTCTTGAGATATGTTATTTTAGTATTTAGATTAATGATTGCAGTTGGGTTTCTTCCTTCCCATTGTGTTTCCAGAGGGTTCTCTGGTGTTTTTATGAAAGCAAATATATGGTAGTATGAGTTTTTTATATACTATAATTAGATAAAGTATGTGATAAACATGAATAGATACACCCTTTTAGGTGTAAATGCTTTATTTTCTTAGTTAAAGGAATCTAGTTTATTTTTGAATATTTATTTACAGTATGAGTATCATCGTATGAGGCTGAAGGAGGAGGATATCCTAGAGGATTATTTCTAGAAGTGAAATTTGAAATTCAATTTCATGGTTATGTTGTTTGGTGTCATGAATGATTCAACTATTTTCATGGGACCCGTGAACTTCGTATATCATAAGTTTCTAGATTAGTTTTTGGTAATTTTCATCGATGAAATAATTATACACTTGAAGTCAATGGAGGATCATACTAACCAACTTAAAGAATTTTTGAAAGTACATTTATAAAATCATATGTATTGTATGATTTCTAATTTAATTTTTTGGATGTGTGAGATGAATTTCATTAGACATGTGGTGTATCAGTTTGGATTGGTAGTCGATCATTTAAAGAATTAGGTGGATTTTTATTGGGAACCACTTAGGAATATTACATTAGTTTATAGATTCCTTGATATAATTTTATATTATCTGATATATGTATCCTACTAATTATGTATTATGGTTCCGTTGATATCATTGACTATGAAATACTATGATTTCATATGGATTGAATAGTTTTAGGAAGCTTTCAACTACCCAAAGGATAAGTTAATCAGTTCCCTTCTCATTAAATTTCTAGATGTGGGTTTTATGCTTGATGTTTTATTTGATACATCCTATATAGAGATGGTTTTATTCTTATTGTAGTATATGGTGATTATCTCATATAATTTTTGGAAGTTATGTTTCAAAAATAATAAATACTCCACCGAAGATCTTGAGTTAGAAGAATTCATATTTTCCATAAAGTTTTGGTCAAATTACCTCACTAGAGAACACTTTATGATATTAAAGTATCACATGAGCTTGATGTATAGCTTATCTCAATGTTATTTGAATTTTAATTAGTGTTGGTTGATAAAGGTATTATAAGTTTATGACTTTGAGATATCGTAGACTGTAGGGAAAGAGAATTTAGTGGCTAATTCAGTGATTAGGAAGTCATTAGGATATATTTATTAGGAATCTAGGGAATAATAGAGATTTATAGGGGGTCTTGTAGTGATTAATGTTAATATAAAGGATTGTTTTGGTATATGTTTTCTTTTGATCATGTTTTCATGTGGATTAAATTACTTACTACTATTTCTAGAGTTTTAGTAGTATAATATGAACCCTATATTGTCTCTCAATTATTCCATAGATCTAAAACTTTAAAAGGAGTTTTTAGTTAAATATATTAGATTCTATTTTGAATTAATTAGGTTTTTGGGAATAATGTATAAATAATTCTTGAAATAATAATTATGATTTTAAAGAGGATGATTTCACTTTTATAAGAATGTGTTCACCCCTAGGTATTTCCCATAAGGATCATTACCTCATTAATTCCATAGATATGGGTTGATCATTTAAAAAATGGTTTTTAACACTGGGATTTAGAATTTCACTAGGATTATAATAATATAACACATAGGGGTTAGTCAAAAACATAAAATAATTCACCAGTTATCAGTAATTATTAGGTAATTTATGTCTATATTCATAACCAATACTCAATAAATAAATATAAGAGGAACTCGTTTTATTGTATGGATTTTTTTGTAATTTAAGTTTAATACCATGATATTAATTTTAATTTACATTATAGTGTTTCTTTGAGTTAAATATACTGATATAAAGCACACAAACACTATAAATGGAAAGGTGAAAGAGTGGTGAACATTGTGTGTAACATCACATAAATTACGTACCCACAAACATTATAATGTCAAAATAAATTTGATAAAGTAGTACAAAAATCAATTAAATTTTAATGAAATATGAATAATAATAATATACAGACAAGGAATTAAAAAAATCATTCAAGTAATAAAATTATAATGAAATATAATTATGTCACATTCCTCCCCAAGTAATCATTAGGATAATAAAATTTTGTGGATGGGAAGGAAACAAAGTTATGGCTAAAGGGTAATCTCAATTACTCCTATTATAGCCTCTAATCAAAAAGTCTCTTGAAATGAGGTATATGAGGCTTTTATTACCATCTTAAACATGATAATTCCAAAATAAGTGAAGTATTCACTGGTGGAGGTGATCTTTCCATGCAAGAATTTATCCCTCTAATTGATTAATATGGTTGAAAACAATATGCTCTAATTATTAACATAAAATTTTATGGAGATGTAGAACTTTGTGCTATCTTTTAAATTGATTTAGAATCCATCCAATATTCATCATCTTAAAAGGTGTAACAATCATATAAGTGTGGTTGAATATACGTTATCCAAATATTCATCTTCTTAAGGGCCCCATTAATCCTACTGGGATTTTATATAGAACATTTTTAGTCAAATAAATTTTATCCCATTAATATAAGAATAAAAAAAATTATATTTCCAATTTGGATCGGTGTATATAATGTTATGAAATTGTTATGAAAATATAGTCCAATATGGTCATAGTGTAATTTCATATTCTTGATAATTTTAATAAATACTTCTAAAAAAATATTGAGAAAAAAAGGATTTAAAAATGGGATATTAAAACACATAATTATTTTTTGATAACAAGTATAATGGTGAAAACAAATGACATATCGATGTGAAATCACATGTACCAGATTACATTGAAATTTTAATAATTATAGTTAGTAAAGGATGTTGGAGTTGGTTCCCTAGAACCAATATATATGTACAGTATGATTACATGTATTCATTGATTTTAATATTAATTAACTCATTAAATCATCATGATTTTTCTTCTATGTAACATAGTATGTGAAACTTTTTATGAGTAACTATTTCACTAAAAGTTCATAACAATTACACTCTATGATGAGAACCTAGAAGTGACCCAACAATATTATTAAATATATAATCTATAGCCAAATAAAATAAACTGATGGACAAAAAATATATAGTATATTAGGGGTGGAGACTCATACAACTTTGGGGAACTTTCTCAGGGTGTATAACTTTGGTAATGTCCACTGTTGGATATTATGAGAATGAGACTCGCGAGTAGGAAATCCAAATTTATAAGTGTCATTGGATGTTTGTATATACAAATATGTTTATTGATCCTTAGAATGTATTTTTATTATCAATGAGTATTATAAGTCTCATTTATTGATTAGTTGATGAAAACTATGATGAAATATTCTCATGGAGAGGTAGGATATATTAGGTGTTTCATGACTAATATTTCATTAATTAATAATGTGAGAAATGATTTATACCTTCATTTCTTTAGAATAAGTTGATATCTATAAACCTTTTATGGAAGTGATATATACTAAATAAATCTACATCCATGGTGTTTTTTTAAGAATGTTCAATCTCTAGAAAGTTAAAGAAAGAGACATTGAGCACATAGGTTGATGACACTAGCATAGAACCTACTTGATTAGAGATATCCCGATAAAGGGATATTATTATATAGTAAGAATCAGTTTGTTATTTCACCTCATTGAGGTATAAAATTCTTACTCTATGGGTTCCTGGGTTTTTTTTCAAGATGAAAACCTTGGAAATTAGTCTACTTTTTCTAATTCTAATGAGAAAAAGGTTTATATGGTCACAGACTAAAGTGTATCCAAATACATAGTCAAATAATAATATTATTTATTATTTAACAAGTTATATAATATTATTCTCACATGTGGTTTAATAATTATTCATGTTTTCTTGATCAGATATATTAAGTCACTAGTTATACGAGAGAATATTCTATGAGGAGAATATTTAACAAAATATTATTTTCTATTTAGTGAACATGATATTTATTTATTTTTTAGTGAATAATGCAGTATTATTTATTTAATATAAAAAAAATAATTATTCTATGTATGATAAATATTATAGAGGAATTAAGAATAGAGTTTAAATTTCCAATCAGAAATAATATATGCTAAATATTATTTTAATAAATAATAAATAATTTAATTTGAAAATTTATCTCATTTCAAGACATAATTATAATATTGTTTGTATAGATATGGGGTTTCATAAAAATTAAGGAAAATAATTCGGTAATAAGGAAAATTTTAATATTCTAATACTAGATATATATAAACTCAATTATATTATTTCTACAAAAGGATAATTAATTTTTTTATACATCAAAACATTCAGAGAAAATCCTCTTGAAGCTATAGAGATATCTCTCTCCATAAAAACTCTTAAGAACATATAGTGATCCTCCTCCACCACCACTCTAGTGTTTGGATAGATCAAAGAGAACCCTTATTTGTAGAGTTTATTGATCTAATTAATGATAAATGATGTAAGTGTTATTATTTTCTTATGCTAGAACACGAATATTCCTAAGGTGACCTTCCAAGGTTCCTGGGGAAATCTGTGGATCACTGCTGGATGGAATCCACTCTTTATTCATACAATGTAATTATTTCCTGATGTAGAGTCATTTTTATATCCACCAATGGAAAAATACTTCCACATAACATAATTTTTTAATTCATTAAATTAAATATAAATAATATGTGATGATCATATTCTTTGGATCTGATGGTTTCTCTCATCATTATTATTTGATTTCATACTATTGATCACATTATTTATCATTATGTAAATATATAATTAATTATCAATAACAAATAAAATTTTATTTTTCCATGTTCTATTCAACACTTCTACTATGCCCATAACATTCAATGTAATCTTAGTTTGGAGACTTAGAGGTTGAGATAATGAGAGGTCACATGTTTCAAGGTTTCACACCTAATAGATGATTAGAGGATGATCGAAATCAAATTTCTTTTCATGGGATATTGTTTTCTCAATAATTTTTTGGTGATGAGTATTTTTGTGAGTTTAATAGATTTTCTTTGGTAGTTTATCCAAGTACATCTTGGATGGATCATGCTTTGAGGAGGAAGTTATGGTCGATGGGGATGAAATGATGATGAAAGAGTTCATGTTCTGGTGTTTTGTCTCCTAATAGGTGAAGGTAGAGAATTATGTAACAAGTAGTTTTTTTGACCATTAGATTTAGAAAAGTGAAAGTGAGAGAAAATATCTTGTTGTTTTTTTCACTGGGTTTCCTTGATCTCAATAATAATGGGATTCTATTTTTAGTTGGATCGTTTGATGTTGTTAGCTCATTTCTTAGAGATCATGGAGTCGAGTTCTATTGTTTCTTCTGATAAGTAGGTATGAATATTGGATAATAATGTTTCATGGGGTATTAATGATCATCGTCTCTACTCAAGTTCCCTATTTTACCTCACTAGTCTTAGGGGGGTTTATTATACATTTTTCTCTTAGTAATCATTATAAATACCTTTATTATTTAGATAAATAATTGCTCAATGTGAAAAATTTATATGCTAGAAGATATGTTGTGAGATTATGTTAATTTTTTTGTCTATCAAGGGTTAAACCCCTTAACTTGGTTGAGTTTCCAATAATAATAGTAATCACTCATCCATTGGAATAGCTGCATTTGAGGCATTGTATGAGTGGACTTATAGATCTTGATTGTAATTTACCGAGGCTAGGGAGTCGGTGTTCCTTATTCTTGATGTGATATGAATCATGACTATAAAGGTGAAGATGATTTGAGACTAGAATAAGACCATTTCAAAACATCACAATTCTTATGATAGTTAATGTCGGATAAGTATGTGAAGTGCCCGGATCAGTGTGAATCACTAAGAGGGGGAGGGGGTGAATAAGTGATCCTTTAAAACTTTTTACTAATTGATTCTTTATAAATTAAACCTCTATGGCTTGTTAAGGCCTCGATCCACTCTTCTTGTATCTCTCAGCATTTCCTCAAGTGATGCAGTAAATGTAAAGGCACATGACACAAGGATTTACAAGGTTCGGCACCAAAGGCCTACGTCCTTGCCATGTTGGTTATACACCCCAACATGGTTTCTCCATTATAACCTATTAAAATTACAATGGTCGATATAGAGTCACACTGTATCTCTCCTGAGTCCCACAGGAGGGTCTTTATACTGCGTCCCACAGTGTTACCAGAGTCCCACTGGCCTGCTCCAGAATCCCACTGAAGACTTCTTCCACCCTGAGTCTCACAGGGGGCTTCTCCTGGATCCTCGAGTCACAGAGTAGCTCTTCTTTACTTTAAGCTTCTTCAAGTATCTTTAGGAGTCTGGAATAAAGACTGCTGGCCTTGCTCTCTACTTCTGCTCACTTGTGATGAACAAGACTCCTCGTCTTGCTCAGGATTTATCTCCTTCTTCTAAGGATGACCTGGCCTCTCTCTTCAAGAATCTTCAACAGCCTCTGAAAAGGTTTGTTGGTCTTGCTCAAGACTTCTGATCACTTCAGTTGATCAGGCTCTTCTCAATCTACTGAAAACTCAGACAACTGATTTTTTTATCTCTAGTCTGGCTTCAGCCTGACTTCACATCATGCACTGAGTGCATGGTAACTCTTCTTCCCCATGCACTGACTGCATGGCCTCTCAAAATCTTCTTCAATAACTTTCAGTCTTGGACAACTCAAAATGCACACAAGCAGATTCAACTTGTTCACGTGTGCACGTGCATGCATGCATGCATGCACTCCCCTTTCCTTCTTCTTGGTGTGATAAACCCCCAAAGGGTGTATTCTCCTTAAGCACACACACCTTCTCCCTTATTCACACACTTTGTTCAATTTGGTCACACACTTAAAAGTGTGTTATACTTTAGTGTGGAAGTCTTCTTCCTTCTTCTTCTAAATGTGAATACTTTTCACACATCTAGGCTTCGACCTTCACTTGTTTAGCACACACAACTTGTTCTTTGTTTTGCACACATAAAGTGTGTTCTTCTTTGTTGTGGCCTACACTTCTTATGCACATACCCAAGTCTATGACCTCTTTGTTATTTTGCACACACAAGCCGTAGGTATGTAATGGCCTTCCTCCTTTGCACACCCAAGGCTCGGGTCTTCCTCCTCTGCTTGCACACACACACACACACTAGGTGTGCCTTGTCTTCACCCGAACCAGTGCCGCAAGGGAGGCGTGCAAGTGGTGTGCCCTTCTTCTCTTCACAGCCGCACAAGGTGCACTGGAAAGGGCCGCGCAAGGTGAAACACCCCACTGCCTTCTTCAAACGCACAAGCACAAGGTGCAAGGTGCGCAAGGTCTCGGTGCAAGGGGCAACCGCGGGTCGCGCAAGTACCACTGCCGCACAGGGGGAGCAGTGCAAAGAAGGAGCGCACAAGGTCACGCAGCCCAACCTCTCCTTCCTGTCACGGAAAGGGGTAGCACGCAGGGGACCTCCCTTTCTTTTTTCGCGCAAGGAGTGCGCAAAAGGAACCTCACGGAGCCTCTGATGGCTCCGGGCTTCACTACCGCGCAGGGGGCGCGCAAGGTGTTCTTCGCGAGGCTTGGAGCACTCACGGGACGTCAAATTTTCAACAAAGGATCAGAAAACTTCCTCAAGGGCTCAGCCTCTCTTTATATAGGCAGAGGAATGCCTTTGATCATCCACGTGATAATTTTTTGATCTCCCGAAGATTTCAGATCTTCAAGATTTTTTAAATCTTTATTTTTCTCTCCTGTTTCACCGCGGGTTCACTTCCTTTATTTTTACTCTACGTGCATGTGCATGGAACCGCATGCAACTCTCTGTTTAGTCCCAAACCATGAAAAGCAATAACCTCATGGCCTCGGCACTTCGTTTGCTTCGGCCTTCTTCGAAAATCTTGTCTCGTTGCATATATGAGTATTTTTATGCATGTATGAGTTCTTCACGGAGAGACGAACTCGAAGGTTCCTTTAGCTTCGAGAGATACAGCCAGGAGCTTGAAATCGGTGCTCGGGTTGCTCCTGGTTCGATAGAGGCACGTGGGGAGGCCTCGGCATGGATCGAGGTAGAGGATGATTGTGGAGACGTTGGATCAAAGATTTAAATGATATTCGATGGCCAGGATTATAACGGGCCGCGGCGGATGAGATGTGCGGCGCAGAACATTCGCGAGATCAGATGGATGGCCACGATTTGCTCCGCAGCAAAAATGTGCGTCCCACATTGAATCGGCGGCCAGTTTCCACGTGGTTTATCAAACACCGCTTCCCTGCCATCACTCAGTTGTACTTCTCCCCTCTCGGTGCTGCCCCGCACCGAGTTCTCCTGCGGGCGCGCTCTTGCGCCCACCCCTGCCACTCGGGCGTGCCACTGGCGCCCACTATGCTTGTCATGGGAGCGCTCCTCGCGCTTACGCTGTGCATGGGTTGAAAACCCTACTTGGCCCTGTGGGCTGGCCCCATGGGATCCCCATGGTCATGGTGACCTTGAGTCCCACAAGAGCCTTGGGTCGAACCCTTAAGGCTGGCCCTTGAGGTTGGCATATTTTTTTCTTAAGTAATAGTTAGGAGGACTTTGTGTAAAAACAATGTTAACCAAATGTAATATGCCAAGCCACAAATCTTCTTCTTCTCATCTCCATTCCTTCTTCATCTTCAAACAACATTCCTCATCTTCTTCATTAGAATTCATCCAATTCTTCTTTAACATGTATTCATCACTTCGGATTGGAATTCCCGAAGGTTCTTTCTTCAACCGAATCACTTGAATCAATTAATTCATCATGCACTAAGAGATAGTGCATGGTCTTCATTAATCCACATCATCCACTTAGTAGTTGTGGATGGATCAACCTTCATCTCCTCACGCATTGTCAATACAATGCATGGTCTTCTAACATTGTGATGACATTGTATCCAGTTGATACAAGTTCTTTGAACTTAACGATCAGCTCATCAATCGTCTGATGTAATGATGATGCTCAATCATCATCCATTCTTCAAGTGGTGTAACTTAGAATCATCTTGATACAAGTATTGAAACATTGAGATCAGTTCTACAATCGTCTGATATCACTAGAGAATGTTTCAACCATCATCCCCTATGTCACTTAGTGAATCTCCTAAGTGAAATTCCTCTATATTCCATGGCCATTATCCATTCATCACCATCACCATCACATACTTTGACATTCACATCTTGACGCTCCTTGACATCCATCCATTGCATGTCATCTTTTGACAACAAAATACATAATTGACAACAAATACAACACAGTGCACTTCAATCTCCCCCTTTGTATTTGTTATCAATACACTTCTTTAGAACATATGAATGGGTCAATATGTGTGCCAATATTTTCTCCTCCTTATTGGAAATCAAATGCAAAGATGTGGTGTGGTTCACTTTCAAAAATCTCTTCCTCCCTTAGAAAATAATTTTCTTCAAAATCACTAAGAGAGGGATGATGTCACATGTTCTCTTTAGCAAAGAACCTTTAGTAGATCAACTCTAAGTCTACGTGGGCTAACCCGGTGTAGAAAACAAGAGTGATGTAACCAAGGAACTCAATGCTGTCCAAAATTCACTGTACATGTGAGATCATGCTTCAAGGGGTCTGAAACTTTTCAGATATATCAATGAATGGCTAAATCCTGCACATACTTCACAAAACTCATTAGAAAGTTCAGGTGAAAAGATAAAGCTTCCCCTTTCAGCCATTTGTCTTCAATCAATACTCCCCCTTAATTGTCATGATGAATACAATTAATAAACAAGGGATGAAAGTATGATTGTAATACCTTCACTTTTCACAAGATGGTATTAAATCTCAGAATCCCATCTTCTACAGATTGGATCCCACTCAAGGGGTGCACTCCATTCTGTCCAAACCACTCTCCAGATGAGAATGATCATCATCTTCAATTCCCTGAAATGTTATCACATGTAAATTCAAGTGGTTAGGGAATAAGATGGAGCCTCCTTGGTTCATCAATGTGAACAACAAGGTTGAGAAGATTCTCTCAACCGAGATGTCCCATTTTCACCATTCTTCACACTTGCACATTTGATCTTCAATGGTGTTTCTGCTGGTGTGGATCTCAATACATCTTCATGTGAAATCTTCTTCTACCCTTTTGCCTTAGCAATTTCCAGAACTTCATCTTCAGCTCTTTGCAGATCTTTGGCAAGTTGCAACTGATTTGGCCATATGACTAGTAAGTCACTTGGAAGTGTGGCCTCAGTTCTGGATATTCCACATGGTTCCTTTGATGCTTTCAAGCTACCTTTCTTAGGCAACTTGTTTTCAACCAATCTCTTCTACTTCATCTAGATTCATTATCTATTTGATTCCAGTCTGCCTCTATTGAATTTCATGTCTTGTTTACAAAGATCCATGATATGTCCTTTCTTTCCACATTAGAAGCATGTTTTCTTCTTGGTGGTACTTCTGGATGCATCACCCTTCTTGGATTTCAAATCCAAGGACTTCTCTTCCTTTGCAAAAATCTTCTTGGGAGCATCTTCAACTTTCTTCTGCTTTCTTCTCAAGGATTCCATTTTAGCCAGGTTCAGTGATCTTCTCTTTTTTTTAGCTCTGGATACAGTTGGAGATTGACATGTATCTTTTTGACCACTTTTGAAATCATCCCAGATGTTGCCAAGTATCCAAATCTATTTGCAGTAAACAGATGTCTCTGGACCTGTGGATGCTGCTTCTTTTCCTCTGGCTTGCTCCCCCTTGGCATGGGCTTCCTTTGTGCTTTGACATTCAGTGGATTGTACCAAAAATACTTTGCACAGTGCCCATACTTATTACAACACCAACACTGACCCACAAATCTTGACCTCTTCAGTTCTTCTGATTATTGGGTACTTTTCTTGACTTGCTGTGTTGTTTCAGGAGAGCTCTCTTTCTTCATTGTCTTCATCCATAATTGTTTGGAATTATTCTTCCATCCTGCACTTTTTGGGGAAACACAATTAGAAGCATCAATACAATATGGGATGGATGGTACCATCTTTTTAGAAGTTGTTTCCCTTTTATTAAAGGATTTCCTTATTTTGTAATCATCCTGCTCAATGCATACATGAGTAGCAACATTTCTTCTTTCAGTTGACTGGGAGGATTCAGCTTTGGGTGATTGCAGATTTTTCAATATCACCTCTAATTCAAGGCATTTCATGTTGAGGGAGTTCTTCTTATCCTCAACCAATCTTAGCCTTCCTTCCCAATTTTCTTTCAGCTCTTTCATCTGGTCATCATGCACCTTTTTCAATTCTTGCAATGAGTTGTCATGCTCCTTCACCAATTTGACTTTTTCTTCTAGTTGAGCATCTTTGACAACCATTGAACCTCTGTGCAATTTTTCCAGTGCATGGAAAACTTCTTTGACCATTGTCTTAAAGAATTATTTCTTAGAAAGGCTTCTTTGCAATTATTCACAAGTATCTTCATATCTTTCATTTCAAAGAGAAACTGTTTCATCCTTAGCCTTCACCAGCTTTCTGAGAGTGTTGGTTATGCCAACCTTTTTTGCCAATTGATCTTCCATAGAATTGGCTTCTTCTTCTAGATGTAATTTTTCTTCTTGAAGATCAAGGATGCCAGTAGTAATACACATTGCCACTTCCTTGGGGACTGTATTATGAAGATATTTGAGTGCATTTAGAAGATCATTCATTGTTCCAACTTCATAACATCTAGGACATGCTTTCTTCATCTTCTTTGCCTGTCTCTTCTTCCTGTTTTTCAGAGTCTTGGCAGATATCTCCATTTGAGGGTATTCACTCACTTCCTCAAATCTACACTTCATAAAGACTCCCTTGGATCTTTTAGAGGTAACCTTCCCTCTGATACCAATTGAAGTGCCCAGATCAATGTGAGTCACTGAGAGGGGGAGGGGGTGAATCAATGATCCTTTAAAACTTTTTACTAATTGATTCTTTATCAATTAAACCTCTATGGCTTGTTAAGGCCTCGATCTACTCTTCTTGTATCTCTCAGCCTTTCCTCAAGTGATGCAGTAAATGTAACGGCACATGAAACAAGGATTTACAAGGTTCGACACCAAAGGCCAACGTCCTTGCCATGTTGGTTATACACCCCAACATGGTTTCTCCATTATAACCTGTTAAAATTACAATGGTCGATACAGAGTCCCACTGTATATCTCCTGAGTCCCACAGGAGGGACATTATACTGCATCCCACAGTGTTACCAGAGTCCCACTGGCCTGCTCCAGAATCCCACTGAAGACTTCTTCCACCCTGAGTCTCACAAGGGGCTTCTCATGGCTCCTCGAGTCACATGAGTAGCTCTTCTTTACTTTAAGCTTCTTAAAGTATCTTCAGAAGTCTGGGATAAAGACTGCTTGCCTTTCTCTCTACTTCTTCTCACTTGTGATGAACATGACTCCTCGTCTTGCTCAGGATTTATCTCCTTCTTCTAAGGATGACCTGGCCTCTCTCTTCAAGAATCTTCAACAGCCTCTGAAAAGGTCTGTTGGTCTTGCTCATGACTTTTGATCACTTCAGTTGATCAGGCTCTTCTCAATCTACTGAAAACTCAGACAACTGATATCTTTATCTCCAGTCTGGCTTCAGGCTGACTTCACATCATGTACTGAGTGCATGACAACTCTTCTTCCTCATGCACTGACTACATGGCCTCTCAAAATCTTCTTCAAGAACTTTCAGTCTTGGACAACTCAAAATGCACACAAGATGATTCAACATGTTCACGTGTGCACGTGCATGCATGCATGCATTCAATCCCCTTTCCTTCTTCTTGGGGTGATAAACCCTCAAAGGGTGTATTCTCCTTAAGCACACACACCTTATCCCTTATTCACACACTTTGTTCAATTTTTTCACACACTTAAAAGTGTGTTATACTTTAGTGTGGAAGTATTCTTCCTTCTTCTTCTAAATGTGTATACTTTTCACACATCTAGGCTTCGACCTTCACTTGTTTAGCACACACAACTTGTTCTTTGTTTTGCACACATAAAGTGTGTTCTTCTTTGTTGTGGCCTACACTTCTTATGCACATACCCAAGGCTACTGACTCTTTGTTATTTTTCACACACAAGCCGTAGCTATGTAATGGCCTTCCTCCTTTTCACACCCAAGGCTCGGGTCTTCCTCCTATGCTTTCACACACACAGTAGGTGTGCCTTGTCTTCACCCAAACCAGTGCTGCAAGGGAGGCACAGAAGTGGTGTTCCCTTCTTCTCTTCACATCCGCACAAGGTGCAACACCCCACTGCCTTCTTTAAACGCACAAGCACAAGGTGCAAGGTGCGCAAGGTCTCGGTGCAAGAGGCAGTCACGGGTCGCGCAAGTACCACTGCCGCGCAGGGGGCACGGTGCACAGAGGGAGCGCGCAAGGTCGCGCAGCCCAACTTCTCCTTTTTGTCTCTCAAAGGGGTAGCGCGCAGGGGACCTCCCTTTCTTCTTTTGCGCAAGGAGTGCGCAAAAGGAACCTCACGGATCCTCTAATGGCTCCGGGCTTCACTGCCGCGCAGGGGGCGCGCAGGGTGTTCTTCGCAAGGCTTGGAGCGCTCACGGGACGTCAAATTTTCAACAAAGGATCAGGAAACTTCTTCGAGGGCTCTACCTCTCTTTATATAGGCATAAGAATGCATTTGATCATCCGCGTGATAATTTTTTGATCTCCCGAAGATTTCGGATCTTCATGATTTTTCAAATCTTGATTTTTCTCTCATGTTTCACCGCAGGTTCACTTCCTTTATTTTTACTCTACGTGCATGTGCATGGAACCGCATGCAACTCTCTGTTTAGTCCCAAACCATGCAAAGCAATAACCTCATGGACTCGGCACTTCGTTTGCCTCGGCCTTCTTCGAAAATATTGTCTCGTTGCATGCGTGAGTATTTTTATGCATGTATGAGTTCCTCATGGAGAGATGATCTCGAAGGTGCCTTCAGCTTTGAGAGATATAGCCGGGAGCTCGAAATCGGTGCTCGGGTTTCTCCTGGTTCGACGGAGGCACGCAGGAAGGCCTTGGCATGGCTCGAGGTAGAGGACGATTGTGGAGACGTTGGATCAAAGATTTAAATGATATTCGATGGCCAGGATTATAATGGGCCGCGGTAGATGAGATGTGTGGCGCAGATCGTTCGCGAGATCAGATGGATGGCCACGATTTGCTCCACGGCAAAAATGCGCGTCCCACATCGAATCGGCGGCCGATTTCCACGCGGTTTATCAAACATCGCTTCCCTACAATCGCTCAGTTGTACTTATCCCCTCTCGGTGCCGCCCCGCACCGAGTTCTCCTGCGGGCGCGCTCTTGCACCCACCCTGCCACTCGGGCACGCCACTGGCGCCCACTATGCTTGTCACGGGCACGCTCCTCGTGCTTACACTGCGCAGGGGTTGACCACCCTGCGTGGCCCGGTGGGCTGTCCCCATGGGATCCACATGGGCGTGGTGACCTTGAGTCCCACAAGAGCCTTGGGTCGAACCCTTAAGGCTGTCCCTTGAGTTTGGCATATTTTTTTCTTAAGTAATAGTTAGGAGGACTTTGTGTAAAAACAATGTTAACCAAATGTAATATGCCAAGCCACAAATCTTCTTCTTCTCATCTCCATTCCTTCTTCATCTTCAAACAACATTCCTCATCTTCTTCATTATAATTCATCCAATTCTTCATTAACATGTATTCATCACTTTGGATTGGAATTCCCGAAGGTTCTTTCTTCAACCGAATCACTTGAATCAATTAATTCATCATGCACTAAGAGATAGTGCATGGTCTCCATTAATCCACATCATCCACTTAGTAGTTGTGGATGGATCAACTTTCATCTCCTCATGAATTGACAATACAATGCATGGTCTTCTAACATTGTGATGACATTGTATA
Organism: Viscum album; assembly: GCA_963277665.1. Classification (NCBI taxonomy): domain Eukaryota; kingdom Viridiplantae; phylum Streptophyta; class Magnoliopsida; order Santalales; family Viscaceae; genus Viscum; species Viscum album. The sequence goes on from OY728143.1 coordinate 1,437,003,480, forward strand.
CAGTTGATACAAGTTCTTTGAACATAACGATCAACTCATCAATCGCCTGATGTAATGATGATGCTCCATCATCATCCATTATTCAAGTGGTGTAACTTAGTATCATCTTGATACAAGTATTGAAACCTTGAGATCAGTTCTACAATCGTCTGATATCACTAGAGAATGTTTCAACCATCATCCCCTATGTCACTTAGTGAATCTCCTAAGTGACATTCCTCTATATTCCATGGCCATTCTACATTCATCACCATCACCATCACATCCTTTGACATTCACATCTTGACGCTCCTTGACATCCATCCCTTCCATGTCATATTTTGACAACAACATACATAATTGACAACAAATGCAACACAGTGCACTTCAGTATGGAGTGCAATGATCAAGATAATATTTTATTAAGGGGTTCCCCTTGTCATGGATAGTAAATTTTTGGTCAAGGGAGGAATATTTTCCCTAGTTTATCAAAGCTTTTTAAGTACTAGGGTGAATTCATGAGGTGGTTTTTTAGTTAGAGATTTCATCAATATAATAAAGGAAACATGATTTCATTTATGTTCTATATTATCATCATTGTATTCATGCAAACTCTCATGTCATCGATTTTAGAGATTTGGATTTGGTGGATGTCATGACATTCATGGAGTAGCCAGTCGAGGTCTAGGATCTTTGAGAGAATGTGGTGTATGAGTTTTTTATCCCCTGTTTTAGGTTTTGTAGAGGTAGATCAGTATAGAGGAATATTGATGTGAATATTAGTGATAGATATTCACGCAATAACATGATATATTTATAAATAATTTTCTTTGGTTATGATATGATTCAATTTTTTTATCATTTAATTGAGTTTATTTTTCTATATTTTATTTTACTTTAGGAATGATGTTAATTCTGTTTAATAGGTATCCATTTTTTAATTTTGGGTCCAATGGGTTTTTTTTAATTTATAAATTATTATTTTGATTCTATAGTATCAAAATAGTTTTATAGGTATGTAATGTAATTGCATAGTCCATCCTACATCATTATATTTTGTCTTTTGGGAGTTGGTGGTATCAAGAGTAACATAGTGGAAAAAATATGGAGTTAGAGATAAAATTTTAGCAAAGGGTAGTGTGTTACAATGTTGTATTGGGTGTCATGTAATAAAGGGTCAGCTGGAAAAGAGGGTGGTATTGGAGTTATTGTGCTAAACCATGATGGGTTGAGTCATGAGGTGGGGCTTTGATTCATGGCATGAGGATATTTCATAGATTGTGATTATAGGACATGTGATTTAGTTTCCATGATGTTATGAGGGTATAAAATATGTCTTCTATGTGGTGAAATCTATTAGGACAAAAAATATCATAAGGAGAATTTTGGAAAAGTAAAGAACATTTAATTTTATGCGAGAAACATACTTATGAAATGTTAATTATAATGTATTTACTTTTCCATTTTTAATCATGGTGTGATGGTTTTAGGTCATGACATATAATGGTTAGGGGGGTTTTTTTATTTTCCATGAGTGGTGTTCATGAAATAGTATCAACAATCAAGGTGTGGAATCTTGTGTGCCTGGTTTAGTGGTTTTTTATTTTTATAACTATCAAACTATAGAGATTTTTTTGTTCGATGATATGGTCTAGAGATTCATTATCTTTTTTAGGGCTATGCGTCACAGCTTGAACACTTTTTTTCATGGAATTATATACCTTGGTTATGTTATATTAATATAGTAGATCAAGATTTGAATGGGGTGAGTTAGAGAAAATCATAGCTTGGATATCAAAGATTCATTTTATATAGCCTTCTTATTTCATGACCATGACCTATGACACCATGGAACCTTAATTTTCTTATTTTATTCTAATTTATTGATCCCATTCAAATTATTTTAGTTTCTATTATATTTACTTAAACCCCAGGTGAAAAGAGATTCCTCCTTAGATTCCCTTTATACCTATTTAACAACTTTTGATTCTTTTCTTCATGAGATCATGAATCTTCCATCCAAGGTGAGATTTTATAATCATCATTTCCCCCTTTTTATTATCATTCTTGGGAGTTTTTGGAAATGATAGTAGTTATTTTGGGTGATGTTGGGATAAGTTTTTTATGTGGGGTTTCTATGTTTTAGGTTGTTGAGGGTTCTATCACATGATCATAGCCTTTTGATAACATCTTCTTTATTATTTGACAATAGTGATTGAATCCATGATCATAGTAGGATACTCTAGAATTTTCCATTTTATTTATGTGTAGTTATGTATTATAATACTTTTTTTTATTTTGTTGAATGTTATGCATTAACCTAATGAAGATAGCGAAAGAGTTAATAAAAAATTAATGGGTAATATTGAAACATGTATGTTTTACCCAATTTATTTATATTTTTAAAAAATGACGTCTCTTTAATATCCCTACTAAGAATATTCTTATAAATTTGATATATGGGTTTTTTTTTATTATTTAATTATTATAATCATATTTTGTAAAAGTATAAATATTTAAATTTGATAATTAAATGGTGGTGTTGAATAAAAAATTGTTGCTTTATTACACACACAAGAGATATTGAATTAAAATTAAGAATTATCATTAAAAGGGAAGTATGGAAGTTATTTATTATTGGAATCATCCATTTTATGTTAAAGGTATAATTTTTCAGTTTGGTGTGATTTTATGGTCATGGTTAGGGGTTGCTACGACTGATTTTCCATTGTTGTAAATGAACTATGTTGAGTTTTATGTGGTAGTGGTGGTTGGATGTCATGTGATTAAAATGGTGGATGGGATATTACGTGGCATGACTGGTGCTTTGGAAAGGGTATGAAATTTTGATATTTATTTGGGTTAATGGAATGTGTTATAGGATGGTTTGTGTGGAGGTTGGTTGAATTTTATAAGGAACTGTTATATTTTCTTGGTGGAATGATGTATGATTGGTAATAACAAGTATAATAGAAATAATGGAATTGAAGCTAAAAATAAAGAGTCGAAAATGAACTATAAAAGCATGAATTGAATAAGTAATGACTAGGATAAACATTTTTGATGGATAATAAATGGTTTTGAATTAAATATAGATAAGTGAATAACATAATGAATGTAATGTAGTTGGTTAAACAGTTAATAAATATATGGCTAAGTGATGGGATTAAATGGTAAATTTTTTATGTTTTTTGATTGTTTTATGTATACATGGGGCAGTGGTGTCTGTTTTAGATATATAAGTGGTTGTTAGAATTTAGTAGATGTGGTGTGTTGATGATTTTGAGTATTATCAGTTCTATTTTGGTGGTAAATATTTTGTTAGTGTTGTGTTTGTAAATATACATTTGATTTATTATCCATAATATTTCATACACACCCCATCTGATTCAGATAACCTTATCTATCAAAAAAATATGCTGGGTTTTAGTTTCTTTCTCAAAACCTCAAGGCTAGTTAGGGTATATATGGATGAATAATCCTTCACACCTTTTCTTCTATGTGTAGTACAATCTGTATGGTCTGAAAGTAGGTACAAGAATTTGGGTTGTAATACCTTGACAATATCATATATAATATACTGGAAGACATGATTATGTGGTAGTGATGATGATACATGGTGCATTTCATGCATGGTAGGATGAGGGAATGGGGTTGATGCCCTTCTTGTTCATGATACCCTACTATTACGAGGATATGGTATGAGTCTATGATGTGCTGTTATACTATGGTATATGATGGTGTAACTGTTATAATGATGATTTTTCTTTAATAGGATATGTGGATTATCATTTTTTATGAGATATGATGTGTATCTTAATTGAATTATATGGTATGAAAGCATAAAACATTTTTTATTGGGAGGAATTTGAGTGAAATTATAGCGGGGATGTGATTATGTGGGTTCCTTATTGATATATTATCTAAATTTCAGGTCATTATAAATAGAATGATTATTGGTTGAGTAATCCTTAGAGATATACGGTGATATCTAGACTTGTTATTTATGTGTTGGTTCTACTATTTATTCATTCTACGAATAGTATTCATCTTCTAAATTTTTATAAGATGTCCTGAGACAGATCCTTTTCAGTATACAAGTATTATCACCCTTATATATTTAAAATTGTTTTAATGTTTCTAGGAGTGATTCAGTGACCAAAATGGACATAACTATATTTCATTTAGTGTTATCATTGTAGTCAATGACTTGTTTATTTGTTTTTGATATTTTATTATAAAATATGTATTTAATTTGATATAATTGTATTTTGGGATACTAGTTTCCATGTTAAATTACCTAATTTACTACTGGTTTCCTATTTATATATATTATTTGGATTTATTTTGGTAATACCTACCACTACTTATTTTTTCCTCTTATTTTTAGACATCAACCCATGGCCTATTAGAGGTGGGAATCAAGGGTCACTGCCATATTTATTTTAAGCCTAGATAGTTTTCCTAGTTTTAGTGGGTTGTAACACTTCACATTCTAAAACAACCACTTCCACTCACACTTCATCCTTTATAAATCATGGAAAACACCCAAAGTAGGGTAAAATGATAAATATGATTATAATTTGAATTATTTACCAAGGGAAATCATTTATTTAAATCGATAATATAACTAATTTATATCCCAGCTAGAGAACCACCCAAACTTAGGCACACCTCCTCATATTCTAGAGGCTACCCACTTATGAATAGGGTCTAAATAATATGTTGACGAGACTACAAAATCTATTTCATAACCATTAATAAAAAATATACAACTATAAAACATCCATAATAAATAAAAATTATACTCATAATAAAAAAATTAAATTTATCAAATGAAAAGTAAAAATACAGTTAGAGATCCTAACCAATCACCCACTATGCTAATCACATGTATAGATAAATATGAAACAGAAGTTTAAGGAGGATCCAATAAAACTCCAATCTACTCTTCAGCCTAGTAAAAAATCCATATCAAGTAGCTATAATGGAATATATTTTATAACATATACAAATACTTAAAAAAATATAAGGATTCCATAAAAACTTGGGTGCCTATGTCATGAGGGAGAAATAAATCATAGTTGGATCTCATTATGTGCCCGTAATATATTCCATCACATAGATGTATATATATGTAGAAATTAAATTAAAGGAAATTTAGTATACAAGAATATGTGTCATGTCATATTTTTCTAACTAGCCCACACAAACCACTAACCAATCCTAATAAGAAATTCTATAGAATAGTACGACTCCTTCCATAAATCTTAACCCATAATTAAAGACAGAGGGAATAATATGTTAATAAGTCACGAAAAGTACACTATTTATTAGTGTAAATTAATCTAAAGCACCTAATATCACATCCTATATCATATTTAATCCTCTCCTCCATTTTCAAACATAGGGAGACATCCATAAATTATTTATATCCACAAGTTAGAGACATATCCCCTCTCACCCTGGGTGGGTCTAAATGATACATCACATCCCATTCCATGTTTCACAATTACTCGAGGATAAATTCCCTCACATAGGGTGTTAGATACTAGTAACTTCATAATAATTTAAAGTCTATAAACCCATTCTTATGACACATCATATTAATTACTCCCCTCACTCATTGTGGGTTACAAACAATGTCACATGGACCACTACCTTCTCACTCAAGGAGGGTGTTTTCCAAATAATGTTTGTTAATTAAACATAAATAGAAGGAGGATTGATTGAAGTCTATTAATGAATTATTATTTTCACTAATTCAAATAAATGTTTTTATAAAGTTAATCATTTAAATAATGTACAAGTTCCTAGCCAAAAATAAATTATCAAAATTGGAAAAAGTTAACCTATATAAAAAGTAAGGTAAACCAATAAAAAATTAACTATGTAAATTAAAAAATCGATGAAACTGAAGATAATAATTAAAAAACCTGAAAAATGATATTATTACTATAACAGATATATAATATGAACTCTTAGATTTTAATCCAAAGTAGAAGGTTTATCAAAAAACTTAAAATAATTTATCTAAGTCCCACTAGAGCTCCTTGACTATAAACCTATTAAAAGGTATCATGTTCTACTCAATAGATCATCCTTGACTGAAGGTTCTACATATGTTTCTCTTACCCTAATAAAATCCTTTTATCTCATCATTAGATTCAATTATAGTCCCCTAAACATTATACAAATTTAGGTTTACAAGGAATAACTTAAAAATACCTATAATTCCATCAATACTCATGATAATAATAAGTACATGTTCCTAGACATGGATCCTCATTGATCATATATGATTAGGGAATGAAAAATTACAAAGAAAGTGATAAATTATTATAACATAAATCTCATAGGATGTATTATCTTAGAAAAAACCCACTTAAGTCAAAGATTATAATCAGAATAATTTAAGACATTGTGATGATGAAAACATCGACAGGTTTACAATTAAGTTTAATATATTTCAATATCTTAATATACTCCATTCATATAATTCCTTGGTTTAATTTAAATCCTCTTTTGTAATGAGCACAATTAGTCACATTCCATATACATCTAGTTTAGTTGAAAAATAATAAGATGACTTATCATCTTTTTATGAATTAAACAATATTCTATCGATGTTCTCCATGATTACACTAATATATTAATTTTTTTCAATGTAAAAACATAACCATGACATTTTGAGTGGATGAAAACATTCTTTTAAAAGGTATATAATCACTATTTGATAACCAATGAAACCATATAATGCAAGTTTTTCACGGGGAAATGATTTTAGGATCATCTCATCTTTTAGAAGAGAAGTATTTCATAAACCGGGGCTCACTTATAGTTTTAATATATGTTCATGAGTCCCTAAAAAATCCCAATAAAGGGATGGTTCGAACAATAGATGAAAACCATTTATCGATGTGAACACATATATATATATATATATATGATAGGTTCTTCATATTTATCTTATTCATTAGTGACACTATGGTTTAAATCTACACAATTGGATGCTCTATAATTTATTTCCATATAAGGACATAGTAGGTGTTTGGGTATTGGGATAATGATCATGATAAGGTATTATTATATATCCATATTAAAGGAATCAAACCCCATGTATTTCAATGTTTCATAACATAACACATTGACCTTTTAAGGAAATGTGATAAGAACCCCTATGGTTCCCTTAAGGTCATGTATCCATGACCAAGTCATGTTCTATTTAAGGTTGTACATCAAGGACCTAGAGTGTTTTGGGATTGAACATCAAAGAGGCATGCTACATATCATAGTTAATTTTAAACAAAACACACATAATTTGTATTGAATAGAGTAAGGACATGTTTTATTACTGGTTTATGAAGTTTAATTTCACGTGGTGATGATTTTTGGGTCATTAAAGGGGATAAAACATTATATTTTTTGAGACATAAGCTTCAAAATACCAAAATGGACCATCCTTCAGACTATAAACTAGATAAGAGGAGATATTATTATGGATTAAACCTAGAATGAGGCAATTATTGGTTCAACCTGTATGTTTTTAACATTGTTAAGTGAGACATGGGTGTAGATCCATATAAAATAAAACCCATATATTAAGGTCCAACTCTTTTATGTTTGTAAACATAATAAGAATAATGGTTTCACTTTTTGTAGTGTACACCAATTTGGAGAACTAGAAAATATGGATATCTCATAATGGGGTGACAATAGGAGAATGAGTTCTGATTTTTCATGAGAAAACTGAAGGTTCTTCACCTATTCGGTAGCTTAAGTTAATGTTGGATGTTTTGGAGCATACACTTTGATTAAGTAATCCATGTAAAGATTTTATAGTAATCGAGAGATGTTAGTTTGGATGTGGTTCTATTTAGCCTCAACATTTAATATATCTGTTTAAATTATTCCTCAAATAAGTAAAATTTCCATGTAATTTCTTTATACTATTTTTTTACTTAATCTTTTAGAAAATCAATTTTCTTTCATGATGTAGTAACCAAATTTAACTTCTTATTAGTATCGAAATTTAATTTAGAATACTCATATTCCATCATAGTAACATTATTTTCAAACTTATATACCTTAGATTTATCTATGAAAATTTAAATCTTTTCTCATAGATATTATCTTTGAGTTTAAACTATTTCATAGAATGTTTATTAATATCTCACATTACTTGATTATATACCTCCCCTACCACCTATATATCTTATCATGAATAGTAACATATATTTCCATTTTGAAAAGAGATGGTGCATCATCTTAGTCATTCAATGGAGAAGATATATTTTTATTATTTTATATAAAAGGTAAATGAATCTTAAGTTATATTCATAATAGATTAAATGATTACCATTTCCATGAAACACTTTTCATCCTAGATAGATTTATCATAAAAGACTGTTTTCTTATAACTATCATCACTATCTTTCAATGAGCTATAAAATGTTTCATATTCTTTAAAATCATTCCAAGTATCAAATTATATAAAATTTTTGATGAATTTTTATTTCTATGATAACTTATAATATTTTTACATCCTCATCATTTTCATATAATCTAATATATTTTTACCATGTTTTCCGTATTCCATAAAAGCAATATCAGAATATTTTTTCTACTCATATATTTCTATTCAATATTTTTCGTTATCTCTCAAGATTTCCTTCTTTCCCATTTGAATATTAATTCTCTTAGTGAAATGATGAATCTCACTTTCTCTTAGTTTAGTTAAACTATTTACTTTTTATGTACTCAATATGAATATTTGAGCTCTATAAGTTAAAGACCAAAATATTTTTGTTAATTAAAATTAGTTTTTAATTTATTATTTCTCAAAATATATTTTATGTCTACTCTCATACTAAATGATTAATACAATTAAAATCTGTAATACCATCTTTGTGACATTCTGTATTTTATAAATAATAGTGTACATTAAATCCTATTATTTATGTAAAATATCAATTAACTTTTAAAAAATATGGTCATATGGTAACTCTTTTCATCCATGATATTAAATAATATTAATAATGTTTATAAACCTTGGGAGTATTTTAGAAAAAAACTCACCATGTATAAAGTAATTTTTTTTTGATAATTATCCTTCATCATAACACTTTTCATCTCTTGAACATTATAAGTTACAAAATTTATAAATTACACAAAATGTTTGACTTGACGAAACCTGACTATACACATTCAACTACATATCACATATTAATGTATTCTACAATTGTTATTTAAGTTGTCGTTTAACAATTTTATCATTGGTAAAATCAAAAAAAAAATTATTTTGAATCTTCTAATTTCAACTAAGAATTCCATACTTTTAAATATGTATATATATATTTGGTGAATGCACCCATATAGTTGTTCCAATATTCATAATATTCTACTTTATAATATGGGGAAATTGTAGTTATGATTATCAATCCAACCTACTGGTGTTCTAGATATATTAAGTCAAAATTATTTTTTTATTCAATATAGTTAGTGTAACGAAACATTAAAATTTTGATAAACAAATATAAAATATGAAAAATGAGAGAAAATATAAATTAAAGTGTTTATACTATACAAATTCCCCAAATTTAAAACAATGTGGTTGTTTGTTCGGTAACCTAAACCAAGGTATCATAGACCCACTTGAACTTAATGGAATGTAAACATTTAGAAATGCATTAAGTTGTACACACAAAAAATTCCTTGTATAAAAATAAAACATAGTTTTCTCTGTCCCTAAGAACATCGTTGATCTCACAATTAGAAGAAAGTAAAATCCCCAAGAATTTTCCAATTTTTTTTAAAAGTAATTGATTCTTATCTCTATAATTTTTAATTATCATGAATTCAATCACCACAAGTTTCTATCTTGGAAACCCCATCGATCATATAGGATCAGGAAATGAATTAATACCAATTAAATGATATGACCTTTTATAATATTTCTCACTAGAATAAATTTCTTAAAAAACACAATACAAGAAAAGATAACTATCAGAAGTTCTCAAAACATCTAGATAATGATAAAATTAATATGAAGGATGGAATAAAGAGCATTATTAAATAGATTATATTCTTTCAATCCCCCAGTTATATTTATATCCTCTGGAGTAATAAAATCCCATGATCATATTCCAAAGACTTTAGGTTCAGTTGCAATAGAATTAGAAGAATCATTATATTCTAATGATGCAAACAACATTTCATTACATTACTCCACATATAAGAAATTATAACACTCTAGCATCAGATTTGATGTTGTTCAAAACATCATATCAATGTACCATAGCATATTATTATCACATAAGTTCACTAGTTTTTAAATTATTAGAAGATAAAAAAACTAAACTAAAAATCACAAAAAATTCCATGATAAATAAAATTCATTATATAGTGCCTTTTAATTCAAAATAAGTAGATGTGGGAAGTAATTTGACTTAATATAAATGGAAATATGGTTTCTTCTCACTCAAGGTAAGTCTATCCATCACTTTTAATCATCAACCACATCACACTAACCACTCCCATATCATATGTTGGGTATCACATAAAAAATCTAATAATTCAATTCTCAATCAATGTTTGTTATTTACAACACTTCCTCACTTAAGGTGAGGATATCCATCTTGTCAAATAATCAACCACATAACACAAGATGGTAAACACACATAAAAAAAACAACCTCACATCCCATCCCACATACTCACCAACTACCATGGTAGGTTTTAGTTAATCGAGACCCAATCCCATGTCTAGGATCATGTATCATCATTCATATAGTCTCGTAGACTACTCTACTCAATACCATCTATATAATACATGCCCAAAATATTGAAATTATCTTCATTCTAATCTCATACATAATGGAACATCCCAGGTAAATAAATAATAAGACATATTTCATATTTATTAATATTGTGAATTAAATATTATGTTTACTTTAAAGGGGTTTCTATCTTCTATAGCAAACCTGATATGCAACAACGGGTTTCTTTGAAATTTTACGTTACACACTAATAATATAATATTATTATTTTAAATGGTAGTTAACTCCTAGCCATTCTATTGGAGGGAATGAACAAAACGAACTACAATATGATTATACATGACTGTTAAATGTATTTACATTTATCCAATAAAAATTTAGAGGCTTAAAATGTGAATGAATCTAATTTAAAGCATAATTTACATTAAGAGGTCGATTTACCTCTTTTTAATGGTGAACCCTATTTAAATATAGTTTTGGTCACTTTAATACATTCTAATTGACCAAATACGAATTTTCTTTATAATGAGGACATCAAAATTTACGTTGTGTAATTTTTTATAATTTTTCTGATAATGTTCATTTTTTAATGAATAGTGAAAATATTGTATTCTAATTCAAAACTTATTTTTAATCTAATTTATTTATATAGTTAGATTATATGTTTTAATTGGTTTTAAAGTGTAATTAAAATATATTTTTACCATTTAATTCAATGTTGGTCATTGGAATTAATTTCACTTTGAAATTGGACATAAACAAGTATCAATCTTTTGATAGTTATTGTTTCTTAAAAACACACTATTTGTTTTGATAACGGGAATTAATTTTAAAATTTATTAATTCCACTTATATGTTTTGAATTTGTAAAAATAGAAATCATTTGTGAATTCATAATATAAAATATAGCTTATCCTGAATTTTTGGTATTTTTCTAAAAAACTTCAATTTTAATGAATAGTGAAACCACTTAGTTGTAGTTAAAAAAATAGACTTTTTCATTTAAATGAGATTTTACCACTTCTGTGAATTGATTTTATAAAATATGAAATACATGGTTGATATTAGTAAGTATAATTTGTTTCAATAAGATGAAAATAATTTTTGGTCAATAGTAAATTTTGACTTTTATTTACCATAAATAAAGCTAAATAGGGTAATTCAAGGTAAAATGAAAATTATAATAATTCAAAATTACCTTCACACATGTCCAAAACTTATTGGATGACTCATTTATGACCATGGGAATCTTTGGGTCGATTTTGGGACCCCATTGAGCCACTTGGGAGTGATAATGACAATTTTGATTAATTAATTTAAAGTAAAGGCAAAATATACATAAAACAAAATCCTTTAGTAATTAATTTTTATATGGTGTTATATAAGTAATATTTTTGACTATAAATATTCATTGGAAATATAAAAATATTTCCTACATCATGGTATTTGTTCTATAATTTTTAGACATCATATAAAATAAATTATTTATGACACAATAATGATGCAGTATTTACCTCATTAATAAATGATTTAAATAAATAAGATTATAATGATTATAATATTATCCAAAAAATGTCCAATTCTGATGAGATGATTTTATTTCGAATATTAGTCACCTTATCTTCTACCTTAATGATTTTTGGACCTTTTTAAACCTAATATCATTATATAATAAAATAATAGTTTAACACTTTCCTAAAAGGGCCCTCCTCTCCCTTATAAAAATAGACCACTTCTAACCAATTCCTCACACCTCTAAAATATTTTGGCTCGTCAAAAATATGACCAATTAATCTCCCTACATAACTTTCTTCCTCATAGAAGCCTTAACTTTGGCAGAATAGACTTTAAGAAGTCCTTTTGGTTCAAACCAAAAGAAGTTACCCAAATTAAAGGTAACAATTTCTCTTAACTTGTTTTCTTTTATTTTACTTCTCCAACCCCTAAAATGTTTTTATTACTTTTTTTTGTAACAAAAACAGTATCCTTAATATACTAGGATGTTTTTATGAGAAGTATTTTAACTACACTTATACACACCTCCATATAATGGGTGAAGAACATAATGTTTCTGTGGATGGAAAACTAACGCCTCACGGAACGATGATTGTTCGATTATCTCCTACCGCCAATCATGGTGACCATTATGATTAAAATGTATTTATATATGATATATATTATGTTTATGTTTTCTTTATGCTTCTATATTTTTTATAGAATAACTTTATGGTTTCCATTATGTGTAAACGCGAAAATCTCATTAGAGGAAGTGCGGACTACCGCCCTCTCAAAGTGATATGACTCGTTCATGCCTTACGTGAAACGTATAAAGGATGGAGTTAATGATATTATAAATGATATTATACTGGAATTATAATATAACTATATATCATTATGTTTTAATTCCATTTAAATAAGAAATATAAATGAAAGTAGCGTTCATGCGTACGTACAACTTACCGTCTCCATAAATGGTGCATTTCATTTCTTACCTCCAAATGTTATGTACTATTATAAATACATGTATATACTGGATATATATGATATATATGTTATCTAAATCATGAATATCATTCTGGATATAATGGAATATTGACCAAATGGACAACTTGTAAATATAAGGTGTTCCTTTTTGACTCAAGTACCAAATATCGACAAAATGAACGTTATTAACTTAAATGATTACATAATGTTTATAACATGGTAATAAGTGATATAAAAGGAATTATAAACTTGAAAAATGTTCTTAAGAAATTATAAATTAACTTTAGTTTATTATTTAGGAAATTAAAGAACGATCCAGTCAAGTCAGACATGAGGTAAGAGACTTCATCTCAATCTCCTTTCATTGAGGAATATTTTCAATAATACACAACATTATTTTATACAGTGTATAAAACCCTTTGAATTTTACATTTATTTAAAAGGGATCATTTTCTATGAAGCGTTTTACTAAAAGACAAAAAGAATGTTCCTTTTTAACATAAGCAGTGGCAACAACCTTTTCATCTGCCGTGAGTAGTATTTGATCTTTGGCTTCCTCAACAAGCCATAATGTTTTTAAAAGAAAATAAATACCATATACTCTTTTATGTATTTTGGTATTGAAAATGGTTTTGATAATGGACTTGTTATGTCAATATATTTAAGTGATATATTTTGATTGAAATGTGGAAATGTTTTCCTTTATATTTTTTTATGTCTTATGAATTTATAATGGTACTTGGACATTTGATGGGTGGTTGCGTGATAAACCAAATGACGGGTGGTGCCGTGAATACTAGGATGGGTGGTTACGTTATAACCTCCAATACATTGGTTATGGATGTCGGCCGTATGGCTATTCCATTTAGTGATATGTGTGGAAGTTGACCGTATGGTTATTCCATTTAAGTATGTTTATGTCCCAAGTTACCTTTATATGTTATGTGTTCTTTATATGGGTTTTATGGTAATCTTTTAGTTACAAAATGGTAAGTAATGATCTTTTATAAAGCGAAGAGTATTTACTACTTCATAAAGGTAAAAATTATTACTTATGATAAAGTATTCATGGTTTACCTGTTGTTTTGAAAAAATAACAGTTTTCCTTCTTTATGTATCCCTTACTGAGCATTTTATGCTCATCCCAAGTTTTTGAAATTTTTTTTACAGGACATAATGTGGAATAGGGTCAATGATGAGATCAAATAAAAGTCATTCTGTCTTAAACATGGAACTAGACATGACACTTTTTTTCAAGAGTTTATATTTTATGAAAAACTGGAAATCGTGTAGAAGAGTCTACTTTTTATTTGAAATGAAATGTAATAGTTATGTCCTAATTATATAAAACACTAAACCTGAAAAGATCCTCAATGTGACTTATTCTTTTAATTCAAGATTTTGTAATGTTTTAAGGCCGGGTCCTTATAGTTGGTATTAGAGGTCGGTTTAGATAACTTTATGAGTTAGGGTATTGTTAAATTAATATACATAAAGTAATTTATGTTAATATTGAAATCATATAGGATTTACAGATTACCATGTTGCTTCGCTGAAAATATTTTTGTGTTCTGAATGGTTTTCCATAGAGGAAACGTGGCAGCTATGTTGGGACGACATCAGGAGGAAGAAAACCTTCCAAATCAGTAACCTGAGATGGTCAGAATTGGAACTGGACAGTTTGTTGTAGTGATGGCATAGTTGACTCAGGCTATAAATGGCGATGGTATCCACATACGAGATCAACCAGATTAACCATAGAGGAATATGTCAGTAGTGGAGCATTTCATGAGGCAATATCCCCCATCATTCAGCGGATCATCTGATCCGGTGCTAGCAAAAGGGTGGATTAAAGCACTGGAAAATATTTTTGATGTCACGGGTTGTTCAAAACATCAAAAGGTTAGTCTTGATGTTTAGCATTTTGAAGGTGAAGCTGATCAGTGGTGGTCAATGGTGAAAAATATCAAGGATAATGAGGAGATTGATGCTCTTGATTGGGATGAATTCAAAGGTATGTTTCTTGAGAAATATTTTCCTAAGGTGGTTCGTCTTAGGATGGAAAAATAATTCCTAGAATTGAGGTATGAGGATGACTCAGTGGCTGCTTCTGAAGAATAATTCACTCGGCTGGAAAGGTATGCTCCAAATTTCATCTAAGATCTTTATAGTAAGATAAATTGGTTTTACTCAGTAATAAAACCAATATACTGAAGAGCGTTAGCCTCTTGTGAGTTCAAAAGTTATGAAAAACTTGTTCGTTGTGCAGAGGTGGAAATGGAGTTTGCCGATGATCATGTGTTCTTTGACAAACAACAGAATAAGAGGTCCATTTGGAAGTAAAAGGGAATGAAATCATCAAAGAACCCTAGAGGTAAGAAAATTAAATATCCAACTTGTGATAAGGGTGGTAAAAAGAATCCTGGAGAATGTTTATCAATGTTTGGAAAGTTCTTCAAGTGTGGTATGTCTGGTAATATTGCTCGTAACTATAAGGATGATGATCAAGAAGGCAATGAAAATCCATCGGTAAGATGTTTTAAGTGTAATGAAATGGGTCATTATGAAAATGAGTGTCTAGCGAAAAACTCAACTGAGGGAAATAAGCTGGACTACAAGAAAAAAGGGGTGGTGAAATCCTGTGCAACTACTTCAGCAGATTTTGGGCCATCGAACAAAGTAGTATCAGGTACACTGTTTGTTTGTTCAGATTTTTCCAATGTTTTGTCTGATTCAGGCTCTACACAATCTTTCATTTCTGAGAAGTTTTCTAGAAAATTAGGAATTCCATCTCAAGATATGAATACAGAACTTATGGTAAAAACACTTGGTGGAAATGTTGAGACAAAAATAAATTATAAGAACCTTCCTATCCTTGTGTGTGGGAAAAATCTACCTGCAAACCTTATTGTTTTACCTATAGTAGAGTTTGATGTCATTTTGAGCATGGATTGGATTTCTGTTTTTCATGCTATGATTGATTGTAGATTTAAAGAGGTTTCTTTTCATAAAGATTTATAGTTTGTGTACAAGAATGAACGCCTTCTTTTGATAACACATCAGGAAGGTGAGAAACTAGTAAAAGATAGAAATGAATGTTACCTTGCACATATTGTTGAAAACAAAGTAACTATTCAGATTAATGATGTGCCAGTGGTAAATGAGTACCTTGATGTTTTTCTTGATAATTTCCCTGGTATTATACTTGATCAGGAATTTGATTTTACTGTTGACTTAGTTCCTGATACTAATCCAATTTCAAAACCCCCTTATCAAATGGCTCAATTTGAACTTTTAGATTTAATGAAGCAGTTGCAGGATTTATTAGATAAAGGTTTCATTCGACCTAGCACATCACCATGGGGTGATCCTATCTTGTTTGTTAAAAAGAAATATGGTTCAATGTGACTTTGCATTGATTATAGAGCATTGAATAACATAACTGTTAAGAATAAGTATCCTTTTCCTCATATCGATGATTTGTTTGATCAGCTCCATGGAGCTTAGTATTTTTCAAAGATTGACTTGAGATCGGGGTACCATCAGTTGAAAGTAAAGGAAGCAGACATTCCGAAGACCTCATTTCGTACTAGATATGGCCATTATGAATTTGTGGTTATGCCTTTTGGTTTTACCAATGCACCTGCTGTATTAATGGATCTTAGGATGAGAATTTTCCATGAGTTCTTGGACATGTTTTTGGTTGTGTTCATTGATGATATTTTGGTTTATTCCAAAAGTAAAAAGGAACATGAAATTCATTTAATGGTTTTCTTGAAAACCTTAAAAGAAAAGAAACTATATGGGAAATTTAGAAAGTGTGACTTTTGGTTACAAAAAATTTCTTTCCTTGGTCACATTGTTTAAAAAAATGGCATAACTTTTGATCCTACAAAAAAAAGTTGTTGAAGAATGGCCAAGACCCACAAATATTACTGAGATCCATAGTTTTCATGGTTCGGTAGGTTATTACCATAGGTTTGTTGAAAAGTTTTCACGGTTATCTAGTCCAACGACTAAGTTAACTCGAAAAGGGGTTATGTTAATCTGGAAGAAAGAATGTGATTATTGTATTCAGGAATTGAAGAGAAGATTGGTGAATGCTCCAGTTTTGGAACTTCTATCCAGACATGGTGAGTTTGTTATCTATAGTAAGGCTTCGTTGAAAGGACTTGGATGTGTCCTTATGCAGAATGATCAGGTAATTGCTTATGTTTCATGTCTATTGAAACCTCGTGAGTTAAATTACCCTACACATGATTTGGAATTAGTTACTGTTTTTTTTATTTAAAAATATGGCGGCATCATTTGTATGGAGTAAATTGTGAAATACATACTGACCACAAAAGTTTAAAATATATATTCACTCAAGATGAATTGAACATGAGACAGAAGAGATGGCTAGAATCAATCAAGGATTATGATTTCACGGTCCATTACCATCCGGAAAAAGAAAATAAAGTGGCCGATGATTTGATTCTAGAAATTAATGTCTCATTAGCCATGATAAATTTGGAATGAGATCATTTGGGTTTTGATTTGATAAACATTGGCATAGAAGTTTTTGGTGTATGAAATTATTCTGTTTTGTTTCAAGTGTCAGTGAGATCATCTCTATCAGACAAAAGAAAGCAAGAACAGAAAGAAGATAGTGAGTTACAGAAAAAGGTAGAGTTGGTTCAGAAGGGTAAGTTGCCTGAATTTAACATTGATAATGATTGTGTTTTGAGGTTTGGGATTAGATTATGTTTGCCTTGTGATTCACAGTTGAATAATGAGTTGTTATGTGACGCTCATAGTTCTCCGTTTTTAGTTCATCCTGGTAGTACTAAGATGTACAGATAACTTCAGAAGTATTACAGGTGGGATGGAATGAAAATCGATATTGCTGATTTTATTGTGAAGTGTTTTAATTTTTAACAGGTTAAAGCAGAGAGACAGTTACCGAAAGGGACTCTTCATCCTTTACAGATGCCAGAGTGGAAATGGGAAAATATATCTATGGACTTTGTTGTGGGATTACCGAAAACATATCAAGGTAATAATGCAATATGGATTATTGTTTATCGATTGACTAAATCTTCTCATTTCCTTACTATTCGAGATACATTGTCTCTAGAATAACTTTCTCGGCTGTATGTTAAAGAGATAGTCAGGTTGCATGGAGTTCCCTTATCCATTGAATCTGATCGTGATCCTAAGTTTACTTCTAACTTTTAGAAAGGCCTTCAGAAGTCATTGGGTACTGGATTAAATTTTAGTACAACTTTTCTTCCTCAATCAGATGGGCAGTCGGAACGAAAAATTCAGACCTTGGAGGATATTCTACGTTCTTGTTCAATGGATTATCAGAGAAGTTGGGACCAACATATTTCATTGGTTGAATTTTCATATAATAACAGTTTTCTTTCTATTATGTAGCTGGCTCCATTTAAGGAATTATATGGAAAGCATTTTTGAACTCCAGTTTTTAGGGATGAAGTAGGTGAAAGGAAGATGATGGGACCAGAATTGGTAGAAGAGATGGCAGAGAAAGTTCAGTTGATTTAAAAGAAAATGAGAACAACTCAGAGCAGACAGAAAAGTTACGTGTATAACTGGAGGAAGGATATTTATTTTGAGGTTGTTGATCATTCCTTTCTAAAAGTTTCTCCATGTAAAAGTGTGATGCGTTTTGGTAATAAGGGAATGTTGAGTATGAGGATCATTGGTTCTTATAAAATCTGGGAGAAATATGGATCAGTTGCGTACAAAGTGGCTTTACCACCAAGTTTTTCCGAGGTACAAAATGTTTTTCATGTTTCAATGATGAGAAATTATATGCTAGATCCAACTCATGTTTTAAGCCCAGACATAGTTCAGTTGGAAGAGAATCTCTCTTATGAGGAATAACCGGTTCAGATTCTTGACCATAGAGAGAATGTTTTGCAGAAAAAATTAATTCACTAGGTAATGGTTTTGGGGAAAAACCATATGATTGAAGAGGCAATGTGGGAATCTGAAAATGCTATGAGGGATAAATACCCCCACATATTTTGATAAGTGAATAAAAATTGTGAGGACGCAATTCCCAAAAGGGGGGAAGGATGTAACATCCCAGGTAATTAAAGAATAAACATATTTCATATTTATTAATATTGTGAATTAAATTTTAAGTTTACTTTAAAGGGGTTTCTATGTTCGATAGCGTACCTGATACGCAACAACTGGTTTCTTTGAAATCTTACGTTGCACACTAAAAATATAATATTATTAATTTAAATGGTAGTTAACTCCTAGACGTTGTATTTGTGGGAATGATCAAAACTAACTACAATATTATTATACATGATTTTTAAATGTATTTACATTTATCCAATAAAAAGTTAGAGGCTTAAAATTTGAATGAATCTAATTTTATGCATAATTTACATTAAGAGGTCGATTTACCACATTTTAATGGAGAACCCTATTTTAATATAGTTTTGGTCACTTTAATACATTCTAATTTACCAAATAAAATCCTTTTTTATAATGGGGACATCAAAATTTACTTTGTGTAAATTTTTGGTATTTTTCCAAATAAAGATCATTTTTTAATGAATAGTGAAAATATTGTATTTTAATTCAAAACTGAGTTTTAATCTAATTTATTTAAATAGTTAGGTTATCTTTTTAATTGTTTTTAAAGTTTAATTAAAATATATTTTTACCATATAATCAAATTTTGGTCATTTGAATTAATTTCACTTTGAAATTGGACATAATCAAGTATCAATCTTGTAATAGTTATTGTTTCTTAAAAACACGCTATTGGTTTTGATAACAGGAATTAATTTTTAAATTTACTAATTCCACTTATATGTTTTTTTATTTGGTGAAATAGATATAGTTTTTGAATTTGGAATATCAAATATAGATTAGACGGAATTTTTCATATTTTTCAGAAAAACTTCAATTTTAATGAATAGTTAAACCACTTAGTAGTAGTTAAAAAAACGGACTTTTTCATTTAAATGAAATTTTACCACTTATGTGAATCGAATTTAAAAAATCCGACATAAATGGTTGATATTAGTAAGTAAAATGTGGTTTAATAAGATTAAAATAATATTTGGTGAATAGAAACGTTTGAATTTTATTTACCACGGTTAAAGGTAAATAGGGTAATTCACGGTAAAATGAAAACTATAATAATTCCAAATTACCTTAACACATGTCCAAACCTTATTGGTTGAGTCATTTACGACCCGGGTCATCTTTGGGTCTATTTTGGGACCCCATTGAGCCACTTGGGAGTGATAATGACACTTTAGATTAATTAATTTAAAGTAAAGGCAAAATAGACATAAACAAAATTCTTTTAGTAATTAAATTTTATATGGTTTTATATAAGTAATATTTTTGACTATAAATATTCATTGAATGATAAAGATATTTCACACATCATGGTATTTTTTATATAATTTTTAGACATCAAATAAATTAAATTATTCATGACACAATAATGATGCAGTATTTACCTCACTAATAAATGATTTAAATAAATAAAATTATAATGATTAAAATATTATCCAAAACATGTCAAATTCTGATTGGATGATTTTATTTCGAATATTAGTCAACTTATATTCTCCCTTAATAATTTTTGGACCTTTTGAAACCGAATATCATTATATAATAAAATAATATTATCACACATTCCTAAAGAGCCCCTCCTCTCCCTTATAAAAGAAGACCACTTATAACCAATTCCTCAAACCTCTTAAGACTTTTGGATCATCTAAACACTACCCAATTAAGCTCCCTAAATCCATCTACTCCTCTTAGAAGCCTTAACTTTGGAATAATTCACTTTACAATGTCCTTTTGGTTCAAACCAAATGAAGTTACCCAAATTAAAGGTAACATTTTCTCTTAAATTGTTTTCTTTTATTTTACTTCTCCAACCCCTAAAATCTTTTTATTACTTTATTTTGTAACAAAACAGTATCCTAAATATAATAGGATGTTTTTATGAGAAGTATTTGAACTAAAATTACACACACCTCAATGTAATGGGTGAAGAACATAATGTTTTTGTGGATGGAAAACTAATGCCTCACGAAACGATGATTGTTCGATTATCTCCTACCACCTCTCATGGTGTCCATTATGATGGAACTATATTTATATATGATATATATTATTTTTATGTTTTATTTATGCTTATATATTTTTTTATAGCATACCTTTATGGTTTCCATTATGTGTAAATACGATAATCTCATTAGAGGAAGTGCAGACTACCGCCCCCTCAAAGTGATATGACTCGTTCATGCCTTACGTGGAACGTATAAAGGATGGATTTAATGATATTATAAATGTTATTATACTGGAATTATAATATATCTATGAATCATTATGTTTTAATTTTATTAAAAAAAGAAATAGAAATGAAATTGTCGTTCATGTGTATGTACTGCTTATCGTCTCCATGAACGGTGCATTTCATTTCTTACCTCCAAATGTTATATACTTTTATAAATACATGTATATACTAGATATATATGATATATATGATATCTAAATCATGAATATCATTCTGGATATAATGGAATACTGACCACATGGACAACTTGTAAATATAAGGTGTTTATTTTTGACTCAAGTTCCAAATATCGACAAAATGAACGTTATTAACTTAAATGATTATATAATGTTTATAACATGGTAATAAGTGATTTAAAAGGAATTATAAACTTGAAAAAGGTTTTTAAGAAAGTATAAATTAACTTTAGTTTATTATTCAGAAGATTAAAGAAAGATCGAGTCAACTCGGACACGAGGTAAAGGACTTCATCTCAATCTCCTTTCATTAAGGCATATTTTCATTAATACATGACTTTATTTCACATAGTGTATAAACCCATTTGACTTTTACTTTTATTCAAAAGGTATATTTTTCTACAAAGTGTTTTACTAAATGACAAAAATAATGTTTCTTTTTAACATAAGCAGTGACAATGACCTTTTTCACTGCCATGAGTATTATTTTATCTTTGGCTTCCTCAACAAGCCGTAATGTTTTTAAAAGAAAATAAATACCATATACTCTTTTTTGTATTTTGGTATTGAAAATGGTTTTGATAATGGACTTGTTATGTAAATATATTTAAGTGATATATTGTGATTGAAATGTGTAAATGTTTTCTTTCCTTTATATTTGTTTTATGTCTTATGATTTTATAATGGTACTTGGACATTTGACGGGTGGTTACGTGATAAACCAAATGATGGGTGGTGCCGTGAATACCAGGATAGGTAGTTATGTTATAAACTCCGAGGTATTGGTTATGAAAGTCTGTCGTATGGCTATTCCATTTAGTGATATGTGTGGAAGTCGATCGTATGGTTATTAAATTTAAGTATGTTTATGTCCCAAGTTACCTTTATATGTTATGTGTTCTTTATATGGGTTTTATAGTAATCTTTTGGTTACAAAATGGTAAGTAATGATCTTTTATTCAGTGAAGAGTATTTACTACTTCATAAAGGTGAAAATTATTACTTATGATAATATATTCATGGTTTTCCTGTTGTTTTGAAAAACTAACAGTTTTCCTTCTTTTTGTATACCTTACTGAGCTTTTTATGCTCATCCCATGTTTTTGAAATGTTTTTCACAGGAAATAATTTGGAATAGGGTCAAGGATAAGATCAAGGAAAATTCATGTTGTCTTAAACATGGAAGTAGACATGACTCTTTTTTTTCAAGAGTTTATATTTTATGAAAAAATGGAAATTTTGTAGAAGTGTCTACTTTGTATTTGAAATGAAATATAATAGTTATTTCCTAATTCTATAAAACTCTAAACCTGAAAAGATCGTTAATGTGAATTATTCGTTTAATTCAAGATTATGTAATGTTTTAAGGCTGGGTCCTTATACATAAGGTTATCTACCGGGTTCTAAAAACGCATCCTAGTGTCCACCAATCAATACTGAAATGTACCCATCACCCTATAGTGATATTATAGACCATATACCCAAACCATCCTTGAACATAAGTAACCAATCCCATACTCTTCCAATTCATACATTAGAACCCAGTCCCTCTAAACAAGGGGGGTCTCAAGATAACTCACACTAATCCCCTTAGAATCCCAATTACATGTTATCAAGACAATACCCATGACCCTCACTATGGTCCTATGTCAAATCTCCCCATTTAGATATCTAAATAATTTCCACTAAATAAAACCCCCTTATCACACCATATATAGCCACAAAGGGATTATCCCACCCATCATATTAACCAAGTCATGATCCACATTTAAGATGGTGTTCCCTACCACATGTGAGACATTTGACCATCTCAAGCAAATCACTATGATAAAAAATAACATTCCTAACCAACATGGTGTAAGAAAAAAACTAGAATATTCACATCTTATCCCATTTTGAAAAAAAATCGTTGGTATCTTGCAACCTCAAATAACACCTTCACCCCTAGATGATGTAGTCTCTGAGAGATCAAAAAACACCCAACATTCAACTGAGCCCTTTCTCTACCCATAAGAGGATCAATGCCATTCTATCTCAAACCTAATGTGATATATGTCCAATAAATTTTATCTAAGACTGTTTTTTTAGATATTAATTCATACTAATGCATAAACATGCTCATGGTTTGAATCATATGGATCACCTATATCAAACAAGGACATACCATCCTTCTCATGCTCTATTCGTCCTCTTAAAATCCCATCTTTGCCTTTCCTAAGATCATAAAAATTCCCATGCCTTTATCTGAAGACAAAAAATAAATATAATTATATTTAACAAATTTAATTAATTTTTCATTATAATCCAACGATTTATAATTTCTTCTTTGTTTTAGTATCCATAAACTCTTTTTCCCTATTAATTTGACTTAAAAAATATTCCCACTGTTATTTCTCCATAGGGTCATCAATTATTATGGAATCTTCCCAAGGATCTGTCTAAAATATTGTTTCATCATGAGAAGAAAATTTGGGTAAATAAATTTGGTTTTTATTATGGATGGAAATTATATTCATGTAGTGTAATTTAAATATATATTAGTTTCAAAGTTTCAGTAAAAAGTCAAATTTACTTAATAAAAAAATCATTAATAGGATTCATTTCAATCCATTTTTTTAAAAGTAAAATAGGGTAAACATTAATTTAATAAAAAAATTTATAATAGTAAAAAAAATCATTAATTTGTTTTTGTAGAAATATAAAAATTTAAGAAAATGATTACCAACTAGGTAGAAAAACAAAGTCGACCTTTCTTAAAAGGAATAATTAGGTGTCTTGTGTACTTATAGAGAGGGAAATAAAATAAAATAGGTCATTTATATAAATAACCATATGATAATAATTTATATTGGGTTTAATATAGGAAGATAAATTTATTTCCCTAATGGATAATTAAACATAAATAATCAGGAATAATGATGAGACTGTGAAATAAACCCTCATATCAAGTACGACATTTTTTATGTATTTGAAAATAATATATAATACATTGATATTTATTATACACATATTCAATAAAAATACATAAATATAATACCATATATTATTTAAATTTAAAATTTTATCACATGTTCCTTAAAAATTATTTATAGAGATCACTATTACGGGTGATAACTTCTTCATTTTAATGTCTATTTAGTTTAGTATATTTAGTCTTGGTACATAGATCCTGGTTCCAACATCTCTATAATATTAATAATGATATAAATATATTTATTATGCACATATATATTTATATTAGGAAACATCCAACAAATTTATAGGTAGAAAAATTAATTACACATCTCATGGTGATGGTAGGACATACATACAAATGAACATTGTTTTCACTTTTCGAATGATGCAATAAAATGAAGGACAATAATAATAAAATTAATAATTATTATATTATATATATTATATATATTTAT
The DNA here is from genome assembly GCA_963277665.1 of Viscum album. Taxonomy (NCBI): domain Eukaryota; kingdom Viridiplantae; phylum Streptophyta; class Magnoliopsida; order Santalales; family Viscaceae; genus Viscum; species Viscum album. The sequence continues at coordinate 1,437,028,656 of OY728143.1, forward strand.
TAAATCTGTTCTTAATACCATCCATTTTAATCGTAAATGAAAAATGAATCAAATTTCTTTGTGGAGGTGGAAGACCACACTTATGCATGAGCAGAATTATCATTTTTAATTTGATGGAAAGAGTTTCAATAATAGTGGATTTATAATCATAATAATAATTATGTGTATTTAGGATACTTAAATAATTAATTTTTTATAAATAATATATATTTATATGAGGTGAAACAAAAAGTAAAATGAAAGTGATCTGTTAAGTTGACTATATATTATTTGAATAAACTTCTTTAGATAACCTTTTAAGGACCATGTGTATAGAATTTTGAGAAAAATAAAACAACTTGAATTGGGTTAAGGATTTTATGTAAATATATTAGATGAGGTTGGTTTATCTTGATTGATCAATGTGGATGTGATGAAAAGTTGTAAGGGGTGTCATTTCATAAGGAATGGACAACACAAACATGAAATCACCAAAAATATTAAAATATAACAAAGTAATTATCTATAGAAAATCTTCTAAAGGGATATAGATTATAGGAAAACGAGGATATTTCCGAAATAACATAATCCAATGAAATTTTGATATGTTTTTTAGTCATTTTAAACCTTATATTTGGATTTAACCCCTTGGTTAACCAATTTTAATCTTTATCGTGGTGATTCCATTTTAATATTAATTGGTTATATTTTTATTTATAAGGTAATAATTTGATCCCAAATGTCCAAGGGTTGATATATTATAGATTCTCTCAACTTAATATTCCACTTTTTGTTTTTTATTAATTCTAAATAATTTATTATTTTATTATTTTCATAAAATAAAATTAATGTCATTTGAAGAACTATTCATATAATTTAACATTGAAACAACATGAAAAGGATAAAATTTGAATTAAATCCTTCAAAATATATATAATATGTTATTTTTTTTCTAAAAATTTCTTTAAAATAATGTTTGTTTCAGATATATTTTATAATAGTGAGAAAAATTAGTAATATGTGTTTCTCACAAATAGAAATAAAATATTATTTTAGAAAAAATGTATTTTTGATGCATGTAAATAATTTATAAAAAATGAGTCATTATTTATAAATATATTTTATTTTTCTAAATTAGTTATACCTAAATTTAAAAATATGGTTATTTAAATCCCCTTATCCAATATAATTTCGTGGTTATAACGAAGAACTAAATTATATTTTATTTAGAGTCGGGTTTCATGTATGATAAGTTATTGAGGAAATTAAAATAATTTTAAGAGAAACATGTCATCAAATATCAGGTTTCTATATAATGACCCGTATATATCATAGAATTATGAGATACCTATAGAATATCATCATCTATGTGGTTACCTTGATCGTGTTCCAAAACCAAAAAATTTCAAATTTTCTTTTAATTTCAAAGCCTATAACGATGTGGGTTAAGAAAATTACTAGATTTTACAGGTTATAGAAAAAATTAATGTAAAAGGAAGTTATCAATGATTTAAAGGGATCTAATAAAATATGGCTCCGTAATCATAATGTGAGAATTTTCATTCATATATGTTACAAGATATACATGTATGTTCTAGTAGTCTACATGCCCCAAGAATATCTCAATAGAAAATATATAAGAAATAATATGAAGAAATGGTTTAAAACACTATTGGTAATGGGGAAAATAATTTTTAAATGTCACTCATGGATTAAATAATAATTACTAATCATTCAAAATTAATATTAGAAACAAAATCATACAAATATATAAGTAATTTCATTTACATAGGTAAATCAACCTTCCCAAATCACAATTCATAAGTCTAAACTCCCATTATTTTCATTAATCATCTTTCTCTTCACGTAGTAATTAAATTTTATAAAAAATGATATCTAAAATAAGGAATGATGATATCCCCATAACAATTCTGCATATAATATTAAAATTATTTCATGATATCTATATTTGGGATGAAAATTCCAAAATATAAAAATCATATGACTAATATAAGGTAAGTAAAATATATATAGAATTTGAAAAATACTACGATGACTAATGAATCTATTCCTATAATTATTCCCATATGTATTTCCTTTTCCTTATCTTGTAAACTTCTCTATAATGGATCTAAAAAATCATGATAACCAATTTAAAGTAAAATATATACTCTGATAAATTTTAAAAATTATAAGAGTTGTTAAATTTATGTCTTGAAATAGATTCCTAAAACTAAATTCCTAAAATCTAATTCCTATAATGCATAAAAAGCCTAGTTGTCCTTTTGAAAGATATTTTTTATTGTATTTTTACTATATTTTACCTCACATCATGACATTCAATTGTATCATGAGAATAATTTACTTGGCTTAGATTTAACCAATAATGAAATTCTTACTCTCTTAGAGTGATACTTCTCCTTTACTTCATTGAATGAAACTTCATACTCTAATAAAGTGAAAAATAATATTAAAATAACCTTAAAGATTGGAAACATAATTCATAAATCATCCAAACCTCTAATAATAATATTTAATAGGCTATAATTTTCATTTAACTAATTCAAATTTTCTAATAAACTTCTTTGTATTTGTATACATCACCTCCTATAATTTATTCATTTGTCTTATAAAATATACCCCTTCCTCATTATCCATAGGTTCAGAAACAATGATGGTTTAATCCCAGGGTTCTATCAAAGATTTGTATTCATCAATATAATAAACATTTGTTGAAATCATTGGGTTTTCATGATGGTGGAAAATTCCATTTATTTTGTGTACATTAAAAATAGGTTCCATTAAAATTTTCAGGAAAAAATAAAAATTACTACATTTGAAAAAAGATAAGAAGATTAATTTTAAATAATTATTAAAAATTTAAGACATGTGTAAAATTTTATATTAAAAATAATTGTACAATAGTAAAACAAATTCTTAAAAACATTTATAGAAACTATAAATATAGAATAAAAATATTCCTATATGAGTAGAAAAAAAAATTGGGTCTTCCTTAAAAATATTATTTCGGTGTATTGAGAACAAAAATAAAATAAAATGAATGGAAAAAAATAATTTATATAAATAACCATAATTATATATATTTCATTTTATAAAGGTCAATTAATTTCCACAGTGGTGACTTAAACATAAAAGTCTAGAATAAGGATGAGATTGGGATGTTAGCCCTAACCTCAAGTCTGAAATTATTTTTATTTGTCAAAAAAAAATTATAACATATATATTTTTATTAAACATATATTATATGTCTATAATCATATATATAGTAACATATTTTATTTAATATTATCTATTTATCATTTATTTATAAACAATTATTTATTAAAATCACTATTATGGGTGATAACTATTTCTCTTTTTAGGTCTAATTTGTTTTAACACTTTTGTATTTGCACACTGTTCATGGGATAATCATCTTTATAATTTCAATCATGATATAAATATCATATATATTCAATATAAATAAATATACATATATATAAAATCATTAATAACATTTATAGATTAAAAACGAATTTCACCATTTATGGTGATGGTTGGACATGCGTTTGCATGAACACTATTTTAAAACTTCGAATGATAAAACAAAATAAAGGTTGATAATAATAAACCTTTTAATAATATTTTTTCCAAAAAATATATAATTCATATTTTTTAAATTTATCCTTGTTACCAACCATGTATATTGGAAATGGAATATGATTCAAATAGCTTTATGGAGGTGGTAGTCCACACATACGCACACGTGAAATTATCATTTTTAATTTGATGGAAAGAGGGTGTATAATTGTTGTTTCATAATAATAATAAAATTTTAGTATTTTAGGATACTATATTTATTGTTTTACTATAAATACTATTCATTTAAATCAGGTAAAAGAAAAAGTAAAAAGATAGTGATCAGTTAAGGTGATAACCTATTCATTGAAATGACTCCTTTATATTCAATTTAAATGAACCTAGTTATGGTATTTTGAGAAGATAAACACATTTCCAATGGGGATAATGATTTTGGGGAGGGATTATAATATAATATAGTTGATATATAATGGTCAATGTGGTATGAATAAAATAGAGAATGTGATACTTTTTATAAGGAAATTAAATGACACACTTTGAATTACAAAAAATATTAAAATATTACAAAGTAATTCCAAAGATAAATGCTTTCAAATTGATATATATTTGAAGAAAAAGAGAATAAGTCCAATAATTCATCATCCAATAAAATTAATATATGATTTTAGTGTAATGTTTATCATAATATTTTGTTTCTATCATTGTTTAACTTTTTTAAATTAGAACTGTGCTATTGAATTTGTAATATTAAAGGGCTGTAATTTTACATATAAGGTAATAATTGGATTCTAAACATCCATGGGATGATATCTTAGACCATATCACATGTTAATTATCCTCTTTTAATATTTTTATGATATTTAAATAATTTTATTAAAAATTATTATCATAAAATACTATTAATGTCATATTAAGAACTATTCCTACAATTTGAATTTGAAAACAATGTGAAAAAAATAAAATTTCAATATATATATTCAATACATATCAAATATGTTGTTATTATCTAAAATATCCCAAAAATAATGTTTATTTTTTTATTTAATTTTATTAAAGTGTAAATAATTAATTATATCATTTTCTCAAAAAAAATAATAACATCATATTTTAGAAAACAAATGTAATTTTGAGGCAAATAATGATGTTACAAAAATTGGATAATTATTTATGAAGTTATTTTCATTATCACAGACATTTATAAATAAATTTAAAAATATTTTTATTCCAATTCACTATAAATATTTAATGAATATATTATAATGAAGCAATAAATCATGGTTCCTCTATACTCAGGTTTTCTTGTATGAGGGGATATCAGGGAAATTAAATTTATTTGAAGAGAAATATATCATAAATCTCAAGGTGTAATAAAATGACCCTTATCTCTCATAGAATGACTAGACACCAATAGAAAATAAACATGAATTTGGTTACCTAAAACCTATTACAAAACCAAAAAATTCATATTCAATATGAATTTTGAAGCCCATGATATTATGGGTAATTAAAATTAATGGCTTCTACAGGCTTAAAAGAATGGTCAAATGTAAAGAAAGGAATAAATGGTATAAAGGTATGTAATAAAAATTCTCTAATCATATTAATGTGAATTATTCCTTCTATAAATATTATATGATATCAATATATGTTCTATTATTCTACATGCCCAATGTATTTCCTAAAAAATAGGGTATAAGAAGGAATACAGAAAAATTGTTGAAGGCCATATTGGAAATTGGAATTTTTTTGGAAAGTCAGTAATGGGTTAAATAATAATAACCAATTTGTTAAAATTATCTTTTTAAAATAAGTGTATAAAGATTTATAAGTAATTTCATTTATATACGGAAACCAATATTCACAAATTATAATTAATAAAATAATATTATCATTATATTTATTACTCATTTATCCCTTATTTCAGTCATTCTATTTTACCAACAAATGACATTTAAAACATGGAATGTTTATATTCATATGGGTTTTTTTATCCTATATGAAAAATATTTCATTAAATTTGTGTATGACATGAAAATTCCCAAAAATATAAATTATATGTCTTATATAGGTAATGTAAAAGATATAAATAATTTAATGAAATACTCTTACATCCAATGAATCTATTTCATAATTATTATTATATTTTATTTTTTCCATCTTATGAATTTATTTGTCATGGATTTACAAAATCAAGAGTAACTATAGAAAGTATAATATCTATTCCATGAAATTTAAAACATTATAATTGTGATTGAATTAGTATCCTCAAATATATTCTTAATTTTTTTTCCTAAAACCTAATTCCTAAAAATCATTAAAAAAGTAAATTTACTAATGAAATGATTTTTTTCATTTTATTTATATTTGAATTTACCTCAATAAAAGTCATGTAATTGGAGTATGAAAATAAGTTTTCATATCTATATGTAACCAACAATGGAATTTTCACTCACCTAGAGTGATATATCTCATCTACATCATTGAATGTGTCTTCACATACTTATAAGGTGAAAAATAAAATTTGGATAACCTTAATGATTGGAAAAAAAATTCATGAACCATCCAAAACTCGAAATACCAATATTTCATAGGTTCTTTTTTCCCTAAAATGATTTAAATTATCCAATATTGTTCTCTGTTTTAGTATCCATCACCTCTTCTTCCTTGTTTACTTCTATTATAAAACATCCCCACCCACCATTCTCATTTGGTTCAATAATTGTGATGGTTCTTTCTTAGTGTTTTGTCTTATATTCAGCTTTATCACGAGGTTAACCTTTAGTTCAACCTCAAACATAGAGTCACCATAATCTTTATACTCATATTTTCCACGAATATAGATTCCTACTTGGTTACATCCTTTGACACATGAGACAAATTTCTTATTCTATCTAAGAGCTCTAACCCAAATTTTAATGAAACTTATATTTTGTAAATTTTTATTCTTCTAGAAAAGGGTTTGGTTTTATTTCCCAACCTTTTTTTGTATCTTAATTTTTTAGGTAATTTAATGACTAAGACTCACTATTTATACCATAACAAATACATGGGAACTCATTATGTATCTATCCAACAACCAAAACCCAATTTGTTTACCACATATGAGGTGATACTAAATATCACAATCCATCATGTTCATAAATTTATATTTCCTTTCCCTAGTTAGAAATAAAAAATTGTAGAACTTATTCAAGTGTGAGATCAAACCCACAAAGCCATTACACAACATAATAGTATAATTTGATAGTCTAAATGAAAAAATTAATTAAAAATGAAATTATAATATTAGAAAATAATGTTAGGAATGATAGATCCTCCAAGATTTTATATATATAGGTGTTGGATCGAAATATGAATGTAGATGCTCAATATACAAGAGTGGGTGAATTGTATACATTAAAAATTCCTTTGGAACCTTTAAAGTTGGTATTAAACATTTCTTTTAAACCTTAAGGAAAAATATGCTTAATAAAGTTAAAGAAGGTAAATACACAAGAACTATTAGTTTTACAAACTTTCTAGGTTCCTGAAATATGGTTCCAGAAATTTATGTTCTGGAATTATAGTTCTAGAAAGGAATGTTAAGAAAAGATTACAAGGAAAAAGATTCTACCTTAATGTGTATAGAATCTTATTAATCAGAGTATACAAACACATGGAAGTATAAGATAGTTATACATTCTTTTATCAATCAAAATTTATCGGAAATAAACTTGAAACAAAACAAGTAACAAGTATGAAATATTTTAACCCAAAGAGTAGGGTATCCAACAACCTTGGATAAAGGTCCCTTAATTTATAATTTCAAGAAAGTCTGTCTTACCCACACTTGGGTAAGACCTCAATAGTAATATATTAATCTATCTTGTTATCCTTGCAAGCCCTCAACATCATGGTAGTCGTCACCTATCTCTTCCTCACCAAATAAGTCCTCGAACTTTAAGGTAGTCTGCACCCCTGTCTTCCTATCCCTAGAAGCCCTCGAATTTACTCAGCATCATTTAGAGTCGCACGAATAAAACTGAACAAGATGATCAGTATGAACAAAGAATGAGAGTATCTCTCGCTAGAAATAATTTCAACAACATGTAATCTATAGTGATCTATCAATCTATAACTGATATTGAGCTTGTTCAAATGAGATCCTATTTATAGGAACTTATCCAATGGTCATCTCCCTCCTCCAATGGTCATTTTTTTCCATAAATTTTAGAGGGACCTGTACACGTGTCACTCAAATAACAGTTAGTTAGAAATTGATTGTATAACATCATTTCATAACTATAATAAAGGTAAGAAAAATATGGTTTCTTAATCAAATCCATTTTCGGAGTCTAACCAAAAACCATTCGGTGTCTATAATACATAAATATTCAGATTCTGTTTTCTTGAATAGTTCGAAACCTGAATTCAATGGAATTCTGGAGTTTTAATTTTAAAGAAATTCAGTGTTTGAATTCTATTGAATTCAGAGTCTGAATTCATAAGAATTCAGTGTCTGAACTCAGAATGTTCAGAGTCTGAATTCAATGAATTTGGAGTCTGAACTCAAAAAGTATGGAGTCTGAATTCAATGAATTTGGAGACTGAACTCAGAATGTTCAGAGTCTGAATTCAGAGAATTTAGAGTCTGAATTCAGAAAGTTCAGAGTCTTAATTCAGATCCTGAAAAAAATTTCTCTATATCTATGTATTTAATGGATTCCATGTTTTTAAATATGAATCCGAATTTTACACTTAGAATTAAAAAGAGTTAGGTTTAGAGAAATTAAGGAATGAACAATGAAAAATAGGTAAACAAAATTTCCTTGAGGAGGGAAAATTTCATTAACGAAGGAAAATTTTTCTTTATCAAAATAAAATAAATTTTGCCTTAAGATAGACTGTTTGGGATTTTTAAAACATAAATGAATGGAAAAGTCATAAGGAAACCTTATTGACTCAACAATATCCCCCTCTTTGGAAAGAACAAACATCCATACG